>OU426979.1:21423348-22057894 GCA_911387785.2 Aelia acuminata
GTAATTGCTAACTGGTCCAATCTACAAACATTTCTCCAATTCATAATCGTATTTGTTAATGTAGGACATTCAGTCTCGCTTTACTGTGGCTTACTCTAACATTCATATCAACTTTCACTAATTGAATTAATTAGAAATGTAATCCGGTGAAAATTATTCAAAAAACATGTGTAATAACATAATAGCCTACATAAAATTACTGTAGAATAGGATATAAAGGTATTTATACGCCTCTACTAAACTGAAAGGAACATCGCGTAAAACGTACAACAGTCCATTTTTTTTTTTATTTTTTTTTTAAATAAACATCAACGCTCTTTCAGATTTATCCATCAGCTACTTTTCAAGTTTTATGTATAAGGTAATTGTATGTATAAGGTAAGATACATACTGCCTCTCTTATACATAAGATTATATAACTTGAAGGAATCATAATTAGGATATATATTTAGTGCATTAAAATAACAAGATAAAATAACTTTTTTCTTGGTTTTTTATTATTTTGAAATAAGATTTAATTAACGTGTTTCGTGATTTAAGATTTTTTTTTTCAACTTCATTTATAAATTAAATTTTATCACATATCAAAAATCTATTTAATTTTTTAATAAAAAAACTAAAAACAAATTCAGTAAAAATAATTGAATGATGACATATCAAATCCTCCTAATTTTTTATATATTTATTAAAAACCAAATCAAATCTTTACATTGTTCAACCTAGGTTTCGGAATTAATTTCATCTTCTGGGTTCCCTTTTAACCTCGATTTTTAAATTACAACTTATCCGATGTTAACAATATCGAGATTGGCTATTAGGTTAATTGCTGGTGCTGATGAAAATCATATCGATTTTTCAATTACGCGCACAGATAACGATTTATTACAACTTGTGCAATATAAATGATACTGAGGTCCGCTCATATATTAGATATCATTGTGATAAAGATCATATAACTACTCTTATTTTCTGGCACGAAATGTAAAAGTCATGATTTGATTTTTATTTATTTATAAGAACTATAAAAGTGTAGATTTGACTTTTATTATCTTTCCGAGAAAATAAGAGTTATTTTAGAACCCTGCTTTTTATAACTATGTTGCACACACATGCATACAAGTTTTAAGTATTTTCGTATTACTAAAAAAAACCTGTATAAGTCTCTTAAAAATAATAATTATAAAATTGGTTTAGTAAATTGCTGGGTATAAAATCGATAATAATTTTTTTCCACAACCATATAATTATTATTATAATTGATTTTAAATTTAAATATCATGTTTGATCTATGCATTAAAAAAAAAAAAAAAAACTGTTGCAATGCGCGAAATTCACAACTTTCACATACCGCCAACTTTGAGTAGAAACCGACGTTTTTTTTAAATAATTATTTTATACTTAAAAAAAAATTGCACCATATAAGTAATCAGCATCAACAAATATAATAATTCATTAAATATTAAAATAAAACAAATTTTGTATAAATATTTCAACATACATTATATCTTATTTTTGTCACCTGCCTCTATTTCTTTCTTTTTTGTAGTCAGTTTTTATTTCCCATAATTAAATATCAATGTCATTTTTTATTATTATAATAAAACTTATTTTATCAACAGTTATAAAGGAAAAACAAACACTAAATGCTCCTATCTTAGTCACATATTAAATTAATATAACATTAATGATATAATATAATATTAATTTCTTTATCAGGTTGTAGTGAAGCTAAAGGTGAAATATTTGCAAACTTATAAAATGAAAAAAATACAAGTCATCATTAAGAATATACAAGCCTAATTACATTATCTAGAATTACAACTCAAATAAATATGGTGGTTTATTAAATGCTTCATTACACGCTGGAGACACAGAAAAGGCAAATGAAACTATTAGAAGCGAACAAGTTCAGGGAAATGTCTATGCAGAGTAAAATCATAAATTACAACATGTAACTAGAGGAAGGAGGGATAACACGACAAGCTAGACTTTCGCCAGGGACTTGATTAATATACATGGCTCTAACGGCCGTTTTCGCGATAAATTCCTGCTAATGATCGGAATGCCCTTTCAAGGGGAACCGAGGAGGACCAAGAGTCAAACTCTACAGCTAATTGAAATTCCAAAAGGACGAGAAAAAAAAAAAAAAAAAAAAAAAAAAAAGGAGAAACCTGGCGACTGCAGCTCCACGCGTCCTGCTCTGCCACGCGCTCTATAAAAGGATAACTTCGCCAAAAGGTGAACGGCTGCTTCCATATCGGTGTTTAAAATGTAAAGTGTGTTAAGTCTAAACAAAAAACTGTTTTAATTTGTTTACACATTACTTTACAGACATTTAACACTTCATTAATTATTTATTAACATAATTATTAAAAACCGTAGGTTCCTACTCCCAGTAAGCTGTATGTGAAAGCTGTGTTTCGCGCGCTGCACCAGATTTTTTTTTTTACTTTCACTTACCTATATATGAAATATATAGTAAGTGGAAGTATTGCGATCGTGAAAAATTTCGACTTCCGGTTTTCAACGGAAATACACGTTTTGGGGTCCCCTGAGTCGAAATGACCAAGTCCCGCGAAATGGTCTGTGTGTGTGTGTGTGTGTGTGTCTGTGTGTGTGTGTGTGTGTGTGTGTGAACAGACTAGCTCAAAAACTATAAACCGTGCGATCCTCAAATTGGGTATTTAGTGTAGGTATATGCCCGCGATGTGACAGCAAAAATTTCATCAAATTTGCTCAAAGGGAGGGGGTACTTTATTTAATAACTTTTTAAGTTTTTTTCGATTTTCTCAAAAACGGCTCTAACGATTTTGATTAAACTGAGTATTTGATGTACTAATATGCCCGAGATATGACCGTAAAAATTTCATGAAAATTGATTAACCGGAGGGGGGACTTTACTTAATAAATTTTGTAACATTTTCACGTGTTTTTACTTTCACTTACCTATATATGAAATATATAGTAAGTGGAAGTATTGCGATCGTGAAAAAATTCGACTTCCGGTTTTCAACGGAAATACACGTTTTGGGGTCCCCTGAGTCGAAATGACCAAGTCCCGCGAAATGGTCTGTGTGTGTGTGTGTCTGTGTGTGTGTCTGTGTGTGTGTGTGTGCGTGTGTGAACAGACTAGCTCAAAAACTATAAACCGTACGATCCTGAAATTGGGTATTTAGTGTAGGTATATGCCCGCGATGTCACAGCATAAATTTCATCAAAATTACTTAGAGGGAGGGGGTACTTTACTTAATAACTTTTTAGGTTTTTTTCGATTTTCTCAAAAACGGCTCTAACGATTTTGATTAAACTGAGTATTTCATCTATTTATATGCCCGAGATATGACTGTAAAAATTTCATCAAAATTGATTAACCGGAGGGGGGACTTTACTTAATAAATTTTGTAACATTTTCACGTGTTTTTTTTATTTACTCTAAATCGGCTTTAACGATTTTGATCAAACTGGGTATTTGATGTATTTATATGCCCGAGATATGACTGTAAAAAATTCATCAAAATTGATTAACCGGAGGGGGGACTTTACTTAATAAATTTTGTAACATTTTCACGTGTTTTTTTTATTTTCTCAAAAACGGCTCTAACGATTTTGATTAAACTTAGTATTTGATCTATTTATATGCCCGAGATATGTCTGTAAAAATTTCATCAAAATTGATCAACCGCAAGGGGCACTTTACTTAATAAATTTTGTATCATTTTTACGTGCTTTTTTTATTTACTCAAAAACGGCTTTCACGATTGTGACCAAACTGGGTATTTGATGTATGTATATGCCAAATATGTGATAGCCAACATTTCATCAAAATTGATCAACCGAAGGGGGGACTTTACTTAATAAATTTTGTATCATTTTCACGGGGTTTTTTATTTACTCAAAAACGGCTTTAACGATTAATAAAAATAAGATATGAATGTAGAAAAATGTGTGACTTTGGGAAATGATATTTAACAAAACACGTCAATTTCTTATCTAAGTAAGTTGGTAAGTGAAAGTTGTGTGTTGCGCGCACGCACCAGATTTTTAATGTATAGATCAAACCTGATATTTAAATTTAAAATCAAATAGAATAATAATCATATGATTTTGGGAAAAAATAATTATCGATTTCATAGCCCGCAATTTACTAAGGGTATAAGTGACTTAGGAAAGTTTTACAGAAATGATGTGACTTATACCCTCTAGGGTGAACTACGTACAATGCTAACACCCATGCCATTATTCCAACGTTCAATGAACTCTTTTCTAAACACAAAACATTACTTATACCCATTTCTAAAGAATGGCTTAGGCACGTATAACAATTTGGCAAATAAAAACTATGTTTTATTTTTTCGGCACTTAGACCCTTATGCATTTCCACGCTTCAATAATTATTTTTAAGAGACTTATACAGTTTTTTTTAGTGATTCGAAAATACTTAAACATTTTATGTATATGTGCGCAAATATAAAATAAAAAGCAGGGCTCGAAAATAACTCTTATTTTCTCGGAAAGAGAATAAAAGTAAATCCACACTTTTATAGTTCTAATTAAAGTAGTGATATGAACTTTATCACAATGATATCTAATATATGAGTGGACCTCAACACCGTTTATATTGCGCTAGTTGTAATAAATCGTTACCTGCGCGCGTAATCGAAAAATCGATATCGTTTTCATAATCAGCACCCTAAGTTCTAATATAAAAATCGATACCTGAATGAGCCTGAGATTTTTAAAATGATAATAATATCGATTTAAAAAAAATTCATTATCAGCATCCTTGATAAGCTAATTATCGATGATAAGAGCGATATAAGGTAATCTCTATATATATAAGAGGCTTTGTCCTGACTGACAGAATCAACGCAGATCAAAAACTACTAATGATAGAAACTTGAAGTTCGGAATTTAGATTTTAAACGCGATGTAGGTAACCACTAAGAAAGGAATTTCAAAAATGTAACCCCTAAGGGGCTTAAATGGCGATATTGTCGTTTAACTCTAACGGAAATCTATTGTTGAGATTTTAAACCATATGTTTTTTATTTGAATATCGATTTAACGTTACAATATTATTAAAATAGACATTCACATAAAATATGGCTACTGATTATTTAAATATTAGTGGTAATCAACTTATGCATACTGTGATTCCCATGATTGGGGATGGTGCGTGTTTATTTCGATCTCTCCTCCATGTATATAACAGGCTTTTTCCTGAATGATAGAATCAATGTAGAGCAAAAACTACTAATGATAGAAACTTGAAGTTCGGAATTTAGGTTTTAAACGCGATGTAGGTAACCACTATGAAAGGAATTTCAAAAATGTAACCCCTAAGGGGTTTAAATGGCGATATTGTCGTTTAACTCTAACGGACGCCTATTTTTGCACTTCCAGAAAAAATATCTAATTTGGACTCATTTTAAAGATCTTGATCTACGGGGCGTCGAAAACGATGTTTTACAGCCGAAAATGAAGCGTTCACGAGTAAGTTGTTTCGGCGGTTTTAGTGAATTCTCTCCATTGCGCGCCTCTCTCTCATCTACCGAGCTGGCAGCTTCCCCCTCCAACCTTCCACCTACCGGAGGCTCCGATTCTACTAAATCTCCTTAACATATTATATTTAATCAATACCAAGATAATGATCACAGAATTGATTTTAAAGGCTCGCCGGCAAAGCCGCGACGGGGAATGCTAGTATATTATACACTAAAAGGTTCATAAAAAACTGTTAACCCAATAATGCATACCAATATGGGGAAATCCGAAAAAAAGCTTAAATAAGTTTTTTTTTAAATAACTGAAATCAAGCTGAGACTCTTATATTAGATATCATTGTGATAAAGATTATATCAGGACTTTGGTTTTTTCGGTCCGAGATGTAAAAGCCATTTTTATTAATTAGAATTATATAAGTCAGAAAAAAATAAGAGTTAATTTCAAACCATGTTAAAAAGTGTTATTAGTATTGAAAGTTACTGCATTTCCTCCCAGTTGGGGCTAACGTCATCGCATCGATTGAGTCCTGCCAACCAGGCCAATTCGTATGCGAACCTTTCCAACTAATACAGGACAATGTCAGAGGAATATCACTGATATTTGAACATGTTATGCTTTATGAATAAGGTAAATTATTTATATAAAGCCTTAAAAAAATAGAAACTTATTTTTAAAACAAATAAGAACATTTTAAAAACTATTATACATAAATAAGCCTTTCTTGACAGATTACTAACTCCCATCTTAAAATTTTTTTCAGGATAGCGCTATAAATAATATTTCTCTTAGTACATTGAAGTTTACTAATTGGAAATTATTTTATTGAATCGGGTTGTCGAAATTATAATATTATTTTTTAGTGTACGGTGTCCAGAAGGAGTATTCGGGTTTTTGTTACTGTGAAATGATAAGAGGTTTTTTGGCTCAAGAACATCAAGAGTTTAAAGGATACAACTCTAGAACATACTTCAGACTTATCAATTGCTACGGTAAACGAATTATTCCAAAACAAAGTGATTTCTCGTAGAGGCACCATTATGCTGGCCTCCCAGGAGTCCTGATCTCAGTCCCCTTGACTTCTTTCTGTGGGGATACCTGAAAAGTAGGGTATACGAAAAGAAACCGACGAATCTAACGCAATTGAAGCAAAATATCAGAACAGAAATGACGGCAATCTCAGGAACAATGTGTCAACGCGTTTTTAGAAATCTGCGTTTGAGATTCGAGGAGTGCTAGCAGCGTTATGGTGGACACCTAGACAATATTGTTTTTTTATAGATAAATTTCCAGTTCAGAGTTGGGCATATTTAAATAAAAATGTAATCATGATTATGACTAATAATCAAAAATGTGAATAATGATTGTAATCATCATTCACAAATCATTCTTTAGCGCGGAATCATTAATCATGAATTTTATTAATCACTGGTCATGGAGTATTCATGAATAAAATGTATTCAACAATCATGAATGGCCATTATCCATTATTAAATATTAGTCAGTAATCATGATTAAGAAGAATTCATTATTCATGATTACAGATCATTCATTAATCATGAATAACATAAATTCAGTAATCATGATTACAAAAAAATTCACAATTCTTAGTCTTACTAATCATGATTACTGATGAATGATGATTGAAAATTTGTTTGCGCTTTACATTCTTGTCAATGGACCTTTACTAATAACCATTGGAATCAGGGTCTAATTCTTCACTTGTGACTTCAAATGCTGTTAAGTTGACTACGCACACTCTTAGGACTTGTCCTTGCTCATTAGGACAACTTTTAATTCAGAAATGCATCCTCGTCTTTTAAATTTAAATGAATAATGATTATGAATATATCATATTGGTGAATTTTTGTTATTCATGATTGATGAATGTTAGGTATTCATGATTGGTGAATATTATATTAATCCTAGCTCATGAATATTTTTTATTCATGGATAATGACTAACTGAATTTATCAGTATTCGTTAATCATGAATAACTGAATACCAGTTATTCATTATTCATTTCAAATATAAACACTCAACATAAAACACATAAACACTCAATAATCATTAAAAATACTCCGCACTGATTATGAATAATGGTTATTCATTATTCATTTGTTTTATGATTACAATTATTCATATTCATTAATCATTATTCAGATTACAATTTGCCCAACTTTGTTCCAGTTCATTGTGTTTAAATAAAACGTAAACATCCTACTTGATATTCTATATTTGAGATTTTATTCAACTTTCAAACCCCGAATACTTATAATATAAATACAAGTATTGACAACTTTTGGAAGAAGATTTTTGTTTATTTCATTACCGTTTTATATAAATATGTTTGTTTTTATGCTTACTAATGTATCACTACTCAGTTACTACTATGGGAATGATACATTATTCGTTTGTCATACTCGGATATGAACCTATATAAATTTAATTCTATTTAGGTTAATAATTTAAGCTTGGAGAACTCCTGGCTTAACAAAAAGATGTAAAATTTTAAAAGAAATTACATTTCTATCAATCTATATTATTATAACGTTAAGAAAATTTGATAAATCTATGTCAATTCGATAGATCTCAAAAATAAATGTTTTTTTGGATATGTAGCGTTTCACGTGATTATGGAAAACAAACGATTGTTACAAACTATATATTTTGAAATTTACTATACAAAACACTTACAAGCTTACTACGTTGTCTAGTACCTGACAAATAACTGAAAATATAAACATAAATAAGGTTGCAATGGGCAGGTTTCAAATGTATGTTCTTAGTTCAAATCTATAGTTTCTTGGACAGAGACAGGCCAAGCACAATTTTAGTCCAAAACGTACTTACTGCTTTGGTTACAGATAGATATTTTTTATTGTCCTGGATTTGTCGAGTTTTTCCTAACAACGATTAACATGTCGCATTTCTCAAACGACTGATTCCGTTGTATGACAAGTATTGAAAAATCAATTTACTAAAATATACATGCAAGGTCATAAGGCACGGATTTTCGAAATAGAACAGATATATAAGTCGAAGAAAAATTAAAGCAAAAAAGCCGAGGAATACTGGAATCATGACGTCCATATTTTACAATGAATATCAAATATATCAAGATGTACTTTTTCAAAAATATAAAGAACTTAAAGATAATTAAAAAAAAAATTGTTTTTATATAAAAATGTTAGTACTGATGAACTAAGTTATCGATCAACCCCGGATATTTTCTATATGGACGAAACCCCACCAAGTTTGGTTAAGTGGCGATGAAATTGCCTAGTGAGGCGGAACTCTGCCGTAGAGAAAGGGACATCAAAGAGATGTTTGAAGGCATGCCCTTAGGTTATTATGGCTATGTATATAAATGTATAATACAATATGAAAATGATAGCGAGTTAGTCGATCATGATGTAAAAAAAAAAAAAATGGATAGGGTTCATTACAGCCTCATAGAAATAATATTCCTTTCACGTGAGCAGAAGAAACTCGAAATTCGTAGGGAGTTTAGCACATTTGAGATTGGGCAGTGAAAAAGAATGGTCAATAAATAATTTTTACTTTGTGATTTAGAAATAAAAGTGAAATTGGAACATGCTGTAAATGATAAAACTAAAAACAAATTTATATTTGATATGAAACAAATAAAGAATATGACTAATGTAATTTTTTGAACACGTTCCTGAAGACGCGGTAAGACCCTGAAATGAAGGAAAAATTAAATGGCATAAAAAAAAAGTTGTCCAAACATAAATAAATTGTTATCTTCAGTGATAGATGTAGTTTAATTTATTTAAAAAAAATAAAACCTATGGTACAAGGGCTAAAATGTCATAATAGAATTTGGTCGATCAAATTCGATCGTTCAACGATATATTTATTTCAATATTTTACTCCCTATATTTGAACATTGGATATATCTTTGGCCTCGAATTAAACAAAATCATGAAATTTAATTCTAGTTGAATTATTTGACAATATTTTTTTTTGTTTAAAGGTCCTGAAAAATAGAATATTTTTAATTTAATTTTTTGGACTTTTTCTTCTTAAAATCTTTCGAAAGGAGCAAATTCCTGAAAAAGACATGTATACAAGCAGAAAATTCAATAGATAATAACAATGACTCATTTCATTCTCTAAGTATGACCCCGTTCTAAATAAACTATTCTATTTAAAATTAAAGGAAAGAAAGGTCTCATATAACAATTTTTTTTTAAATACCCAGAGTGATGGTATTTATATTTTTGTTTATTCTCAATGACAAAGGAAATCCCATGCTCATTGATGAAAAAAGAATTATTATCGTAATTTGGTCAGGGGTTATAGATTTTCGTCCACTGTGAGATTAAAATGGAAATAAAAAAATAAAAAAATAACCTTGCCAGACTGTTTCAAAAGGAATTGATTTTTTTTCAGTACATTCTCATTTGATGAACTCTCCAATACTACCATATAGCATACTCGTACACACCTTCCAGCAGATTCCAACAAACTCTCTGTTAATAGAGCCGTTAGGACTGTGGACAGAGACATACCGTTCTGCTATTAGGTAATTCATAAGCTAAGACCGAAGATGGGAGGAAAGAGTTCCCATAGCCGGGACAAGTTAATCCCCTGCAATTAGGATCTCAGCCAGGAATTACATTCCCCTAAAGGAGAACCTTATCTCCTCTCTCTCTCTCTCTCTCTCTCTCTCTCTCTCTCTCTCTCTCTCTCTCTCTCTCTCTCTCTCTCTCCCCCCCTCTCTCTCTCTCTCTCTCTCTCTCTCTCTCTCTCTCTCTCTCTCTCTCTCTCTCTCTCTCTCTCTCTCTCTCTCTCTCTCTCTCACTCACTCTCTCTCTCTCTCTCACCCATCGTAAATCTACAATTCCTTGGCACCACACCTCTACTGAGTATAGAACCGACTTGTTAAGGGCTTGACAAACTACACCAACAGTCATAGAGGACGTCCTCTATCCAGAGAGCATTCACAGGGCTAGAGTTTCCGGCGGGTTCGAGGTGTCGAATAGTTCGCGTAGGTAGAAAAAAATTAAATTATTTAATGTTTATGTAAAGGAAAAAACATGTTTTTAACCATGGTTCGTTTTTTTTTTTATTTGGACTAAAAAAAAAATAATGATTTAAAAAATAAAATAACAGAACCATTTATTTTTTAAGATTTAAAACATTCTTAAGCTGATCCCCGTCCCTGCCAACCCTAGCGAAGAGACCGAGGAATCCTAGAGTGGTCATTATAGCTTTTCAACTATGACATTTCCCTAGCCTCTCGGATACTCAGCGTTTACCAACACCACATCGTGAACAAGGAGTAAGAGTTTTCAACGTGTTTTAAGCGTTTGTTGGAATATAAATGGTATTGTTAGGTGACGATTCGATTATTGTTTCCGATGGATGTATAGAGATGTATTGTTTAAGAGATGTAATTTATATGAACTATTGCAGTGCTCTTAAAATTATTACGAGAAAAAAAAGTCGAAAACGACTTAAAATGCTAATACCTGTCGATTAGGATAATTTTTAGTGAATGAAATGAGTAAAAGTAAATTGCCAGAAGGCTTACAATTTATGAATGACTGGAAACCTATCTTTTAGGTTTGATAATTTGTTTAATTATAAAAAAAAACTAACACTAAAAACTATAGTGATATATCATGATGAAAGTATATCAAAGAGAAGAAAAACTTTTTATGAAACAATAGTGAGGAATGATAAACTGATCATGTAAATAATCTTGGATATCTTTCAATATAGACGAAAGCCCTACAAGTTTTTTTTAAATACAAATACTCTTCAAATAGTCCTGAAAAAGACCTTAAACTTAATTCGAAACGTCGGCGAAAATTATAACATGTCCTCAATACTGTTGTTGCTTCATTTCTGACCGCACCCAAACCAATTAATCTTCCATTTTCTAGAACTTTATTTTTGACCGGAAGAAAATGTGAATCTTTCTATACAGGGCTATTTTCTATTCATACCCACCCGAGGATAGTTTCCTTGAGCTGATTTGAAAAGATTTTATATACTTATAATATAATATAAGAGCTGAGGATACTGCTCTCATCCTATGAAATAGCAATAGCCTGCGATAAAAAGATATGGTGCGAGCTGAGTCAAATCGTAATAAAATGGAGGCCCCGGCTCCCGGGAGATGAAACGATTTAATGCCCCTTCTACAGCAGACAAAGCAGCTTATGTCCATAAAGGCAATAAATATACCATACAGTCCGATCAGCCAGAATTAAAACTTTATCTCCTTCAGTGCCAAAATCAATAGAAGTTATCTAGGCCGGCTTCTACCAGAGTCCTAATACAACATAAAATTTTATCTTTGGGTCGGTTAAATGGAAAAAGCATAACTGAAAATAATATTTAATGTGAAGCATTTTGCTTTAGTTGTTTATTTATTTATAACTCTTCAACCACTTGTTCCATTATAGCCCCCATAGAACATTTCCAAAATTAAGAAGAGAAATATATAATAACTAGCATTCCCCGTCGAGTCTTTGCCCGCGAGGCTTTAAAATCAATTCTGTGATCATTATCCTGGTATTGATTTAATATAATATTTTATATATTGACAACATATGTTATATATTAACAACATAACCGTGATCTGAGCTTCCGGTAGGTGGAATATTGGAGGGGAAAGCTCCCCGCTCGGTACAAGAGAGGGAGACGCGCATTGGAGAGAGTTCACTAAAACCGCCGAAACAAAAAATTGCTTACTCGTCGTGAACGCTTCATTTATCGGCTTTAAAACATGGTTTTCGATGGCCCATAGGGGCTTTCGTGTCATACATGTCGTACAAGATCTTTAAAATGAGTCCAAATTAGATGTTTTTTCTCGACAAAAATATGTTTCCGTTAGAGTAAAACGGCAATTTCGCCATTTAAACCCCTTAGGAGGTTACGTTTTTGAAATTCCTTTCTTAGTGGTTACCTACATCGCGTTTAAAATCTAAATTCCGAACTTCAAGTTTCTATCATTAGTAGTTTTTGCTCTGCGTTGATTCTGTCAGTCAGGACAAAGCCTCTTATATATGGAGAGATAACAATAATAAGTTTATTTGACCAAATATACAATATATTGGGTTGTCCGGAAAGTTCGTAGAGAAATTTGGACAAAAATTAAAATTGATGAACAGCTTAAAATTTATTTATTTAATTTACAAAATAGTTAGCATCGTTAGCGATTACCCTTTCCCAACGGCTTGGAAGGTCCATTATCCCTTTTTTCCAAAAATCACTGTCCTTATTCCTGAAGAACAATAAAAGGTCCGTTTTGACATCATCTTCTGAAGATTTCCCTACAAGGGATTTCCCTTGTAGAAAATTTCCGAGGGAACGGAAAAGATGGAAATCCGAAGGAGCAATGTCAGGAGAGTACGGCGGGTGAGGTGAAACCTCCCATCTGAAGCTTAATAACTTTTGCCGAGTCCTTAAAGACAGATGGGGCCTAGCGTTGTCTTGGTGGAATAGCACTCCTTTCGGATTTGCCAACTCTGGCCGTTTCTCTTCAATTGCTGCCTTCAATCGATCTAACTGAGCGCAGTAAAAGTCCGTATTTATAGTTTGATTTCGCGGAAGGAGCTCAAAATGTATGAGGATCTTCCAATCCCACCAAATACCTTTCTATAAAAGCATTACCTTTCATTACATACATTACATTACAAGCATTACCTTTCTGTACAAGCATTACCAAATAACTTTACCTACAAGCATCACCTTTCTAGGATGCAAGCCGGGCCTTTGGTGTTGCGAGCGGCGTCGTTCAAGGCAAACCCCAAGGTTTTTTCGGCTGGTGTTGATGTAGAGGTGCCATTTTTAGTCACCAGTAACAACTTGTTTCAAAAATGGATCCTCCACATTTTTTTTAGCAGCAAATCACAACATGAAATCCTTTCAGTAAGGTTCCTTCACTGAGCTCATGGGGAACCCATACCTCGTAACAGCAGACGTACCCGGCCTTTTTTACATGGTCAAAAACGGTCGATTTGCAGGCCTTAACTCCGCAGCTATCTCACGGACAGTAATTCGTGGATTGTTTGCGATGACCGTCATAATATCCTCGATGTCAAGAGTTGAGCTACGGCCAGCCTGGGGTTTTTCTTCCAAATTGAAATCTCCTGATCTAAACCGCGAAAAGCACTTCTGAAAGGTGGTATCAGCAATTGAATCGCTGCACGGCACGAATCTTTCTTGCAGTTTGGGCTGCGTTTTTCCCTTTTTGTAAAAAAGAACAGCATAATACGCCGAAAATAAACTGAATCGTCAATCGTGCTAGTTTGCAATAAACTACACTACTGAGCCTTAATAAAGACGAATTCAGTGTGTAAACATAGGTAATTCCATGATGGATTAAAGGCATATAAATAAACATTAGCTTTGTGATTCATTTTTAGTAGAAAAAATAAAAGGTAAATTTTATTTTAAAAATCTCTACGAACTTTTCGGACAACCCAATATATATATATATATATATATATATATATATATATATATATATACACAATTAGGTTCTCGATCAATCCATGTTTTATATATTAGCTGAATTGCATTTGATATACTCCTTATCTATAATACTAGATATCGATAATTACTCATTATCAATAAAAGTAGTTGTAGTTTCAGGCCCACAATTACAGTTGCAACTTCTAGTTGTAGTTGTAAAAATGCAACTACTTTTTTGAAACTACAGTAGTTATAGTTGTGGTCCATACCTACAAATTACAAAAGTAGTTGTATTTTCAACAACTTCCCAACTACTGTGTCAGTAGTTTTGTAATTTGTAGTTCAACTTCTTTTTGCCCAACTCTGCGTCAATCCTCGTGGAATTAACTATGTTTACACACTAATTCGTCTTTATTAAGGCTCAAGAGTGTAGTTTATTGCAAACCAACATGAGTGACGATTCAGATCATTTTTGGCATATTATGCTGTTTCCTTTTTTAAAAAAGGGAAAAACGCAGCCCAAACAGCAGGAAAGATTCGTGCCGTGTTTTGCAGCGATTCTATTGCTGATAGCACGATTCAGAAGTGGTTTTCGCGGTTTAGATCATGAGCTTTCAATTTGGTAGAACAACCCCGAGCTGGCCGGAGTTCAACTCTTGACATCGAGGATATTATGACTGTCATCGCAAACAATCCACCAATTATTGTCCGTGAGACAGCTGCGGATTCAAGAGCCTGCAAATCGACCGTTTTTGATCATGTAAAGAAGGTCGGGTATGTCTGTCGTTACGACGTTTGGGTTCTCCATGAGCTCAGTGAAAGGAACCTTATTGAAAGGATTTTATGTTGTGATTTGCTGCTGAAAAAAAAATCTGGAGGATCCATTTTTGAAAGGAGTTGTTACGGGTGACGAAAAATGGATTCTCTACATCAAAACCAGCCGAAAAAAATCCTTGGAGTTGCCCCAATATATATATATATAAATACAATAAAAAATTAAGGCATGGGAATCGTCTGCCGGAGTTTAGTTACAAAACGATTGATAATCTTTCAATAAAAACACTAAAATTAAACAAAATTTGTGTAATTAAAAGAAACATATTAGTATTCAAAATAAAATTCATCTAAATTACATTTGTACTACTAATAATCAGGAAATTAAATAAAAATTAAGATTAAATTAAGCTCGTAGGCGAACTCACTACTGATTAGTTTTCTATAATTCCAAGCAGTTTTTGTGTACGTAATTAGAAAAGACCAATTTTGAACATTAAGAAGTTTAATAATGAATTCAAATGATAAAACTCTTTCAACAAAAACTGCAAGGCAATAGGTGCCAAGTATTGGGCGCACTGCTAAAAAATTAATAATGTCCTCTTTAACTCTATTATTACATAGGGTGCACTCATCCTGAGTTTAGTTTAGTTCTGTACTTGGTCAGTGTAACATCGTGTCCGGTCTATTGATAAAGTTTTAGTGGTTATAGGCAAAATTTAATTGAGATTTTTGGCAAGTGTTCAATTTAGACTTTAAACTAGCCACCTTCTACTGAAATTTGAAAAAAAAAATCTGTGGAGTGGTTTGTCGTAATTAATGCATTTATAAAAGGATAATATTATAAATGAATTTTTATGATAATTCTTTATTGGTTTTGAGGCTAAGCAGATAGTAGTCAAGTTTTTTAAATTTAGATCCTTTTTTAACCTCACACTTTTACGTTATTTGGTTCTACGTTTCGGCAATAAGCCATTTTCAAGAAGAACACCTAAAATTTAGAATTTCAATACTTTTGAACTTAACAAATTAAAAACAATTAAGTGATGAAATATGTTTTTACCCACCTGTGACCACAATTCTTCAAATAAAGTAGGCTGAGTACCCTTGTCAAAAATTAAAAAAATCTTTTCACTAGTTAAAAACTATAGTCTTTTTATGTAATGGATTATTTTAACAGTCCCCTTATCCCCTCCAACATGTAACTTCACTGTTACTTAAATAAACAATTAAAAAATATTAATTAAAATAATGATTAAAATTTTTACATTTTTGTATTTTACTATTTATTAATTTTATAAAATTCTAAAAATTCATAATAATTTTTTTTATAAAAATATCCAGACATATAATTTCGTTTATAGACATATAATTTAATATTAGGACAATCAATTATTAATTTTACTTTGAATTTCCGCATAGTATTTGTTTACATTTTTGGAGTCATTTTTAAAATTAACTGTTTTATGAATATTCTCTGAAATATACTCAAGCATTCTTCTCTCATATACGCTTGATTCCCTATGCATTACCTCAAATCCATCAAAATCAAACCTATGCTTCGTTTTATTTACAAGTTCCACTAGACCTGTTTTTTTGTCATTTTTGTCTATATTTTTCACATCATTTTTATATTGGTACATCCGGTCAGAAATAAAAAAAATATATAAAAAAACATGACTATTATAAATGAATTAAAGTGAAAAAAAGAACAATGAAAGATAATAAGAAAATACAATTAAAGTTTCCAATAAAGATTAATTTTTTGTAGAAACCCCGAAAACAATTTTTCGGCCATCTCCGAGGTGTTACTGAGTATCTCGCCTGAATCGGTTCTGAGTCCCACTTCTCTCCACTCGATTTCGTAAGCAAAACACTCTGTGAGGTTTGCGCTTTAGTTGTTACATTATTAAAAATAAATGAGTCAAATTAATTAAACCTTTTTTTTTTGAGATTATGTTGGAACAGTGCCATAAGACTTTCATTACATGTTCTAGATGTTTCGAGGATATTCTACGTCCTTCTAGAATTACACACTAAATATAAGGGGCTATGGTCTAGGTTCGTAGTCTTGCTCGGTACATCGAAGTATATGATTACTTTTGTGATACTAGTAGTAACTGTTTGTAACATTGTTATTGTTTGTTCGGCGTTTTGAATTAAAATTGCCTCCTAATAAAAATTATTTAAACATTACTGTTAAAATTTGTTAGCTAAACCAATAAAAAAAATAAATATTTTTTAAAAAAAGGTACTTAAATAACTTTCAAGATAGTTTATTTAACCAGAAGTGCTAACTGAGATAATAGACTTGGTCATAAGTCATTAAATAAAAATGGAATCGATGAACGCTACTAATGAATAAATTATGAATAAGAAGAAGTGTCTTTAATTTCTAATTTGGTTACATCCCCTGTTGATGTTACAAAACAATCAACGAATATATTATTGACGACGAGAAGAAAAACAAAACAGAAGAGCAGGTATCGATTTTCGCAGCGTATTTCCCCATATCAATCATAAAATAAAAGTTAGCAAAACATAAACAACCAACCACGAAACTTGATTTAATTTTTAAATATGACCTGAAACTAACTAGACAGATACAGTTGCTTCAATTGAAAAAAAAGTTTCCAGAAAATGCCAGGGAGGATTAGAGGGGTTGAAAGAAATTAGCGGAGGATAAAAGAAAATTGAAGTTAGTTTGTTTGTTTAATGTGGGCGATCAACAGCGCAGTCACTCTATGATATTGTTTGAGATATTATTCCAAAATGCACTATTTTATTTTTGTAATATTTACCATTCATTAACATGCACTACTATATATTTGTATTTATTATTTACTAGCTGTGGGGCCCGGCTTAGCTCAGGGAGTTGTGGAATAGGTGGAATGAAACAATAACTTTGAAATGTAATAGTACAGAAAAATATACCAAAATTAATCATGATTAAAACAAAATTTGTACCATCCTGAAACTTCAGTTAAGTATTAGGGGTAAGTTTCGAAACCTCAGTGTCCGCCCATATATGGTTTAATAAGAGACCCTATTAATGCGGTTCTCTCAATGCGTTTTCTTCCCTTTTCTTGATTAAGAAAAATTATTTTGGCAGCAAATAGGTACTGTTATGTACCATTTTTTATGGTTTCTATGTTCTGATTCCATTGAGACCATTCTCATGACGATACCGCACCCTTATCAAGTTGAGTAACTTCTACTTTTTCGAATTCGGTTGAAAATTTACGAATAGAACAGAACTATTAAACAGAAATATTATATGAACACTTTATTTTCGATATATAATCCATTAGGTTATATCTTTTATTCATGTTATCAATAGGTTATCTATTTTATTCAGTGCTAGTTTTTATTCGCTCACTACACTAATAAGCAATTTTTCTTTTGTTGTAAATTTACTCTTATGTTGTATATTGATTAAAGGTAATGTTTCGACCAATTCTTTCCTCTTCTGTAAAACTTAATTCGCTTAGGAATCCAGTAGGTTTTGTTTATTTTTAATTTAAATGCATTGCAGAGATGTAATGACCTTATTGAAAAATAAAAAGGAAAAAAAAATCGGTTATACATAATCTCGTGCAATTTAAAGAAAACAGCTGAAGCTAAAACCATAACAATGCGAACTAATGAACGATAACCTTATGAATATATATGAATGAGATTAGCTAGCGCTCCTGGCTTCCAAATGTTGAACTAATTTTTTTCATTCATTAACTCGCCTGGGCTTATTAGAGGGGCTAATTACATGTAGCGAGAGGCTTAAAATTACAGCCCTTGTCCCTTTAACATTACATACTTAAAATGAAAACTGAAATCTTCTTCATCGTTAGGGGCAATAGGGCAATGTAACGACATAACATTCTTGATAGTATGTGTAGTCGTTTTTGAGCCTTTTCGGCACGCACATTGTACACTTTGCTTTATAATATATATTGATTATAATATTTTTGCAAAGATGGAAATCTCCTTTAACAGTTTTTAAATGCTATCTGCAGCTTTGTGTGAATCCTTCAATGCCTCCAAGATGCTACGTGGTATACTCAGCCTTGTGAATTCTCCTTCATATCTACTGCAATCTTCTATGATATGTTTAATTGTAAGAGGGGCTTTGCAGGTTTCACACTCTGGCTGGCGTTCCCTAGTAATGAGGTGAACATGGAGGGGTATGACCTCTTCTCTTCAGTTCCCTCGCTGGGAGCTAATCCATTCTCTCCTTGTATATTTAATGGATCTGAGCTTATTAGTGAGAGGGACTACAGACCACATAGACTCCCAATTGCTCCTTACTCTCTTTTGGTTCAAATATTTGCAGTGTTGGGCTAGTCATCATTGCTGCTTCCTTTGCTTCATTACCTGGGATTCCTGGATGTAATGGCACCAACAAAAAGCTTACTGATTTGTTGATGTCATATAAAATTTAAAGATAATTATTGATTTTTTTGATTGTGTGACCGACTCCAGTGTGTTTTTGAATAGGGAATAGGGTTGATACAGAATCTGAACATATTAAAATATTTTTTTTGTTACTATCAATAGAAAGATTAAGAGCAGTTGCAATTGCCTGCATTTCTGCATTAAATATTGATGTAAAAGTTGGTAATTTGTATTTTTTTATTCTAAATGTTTGAACATGCGTAACCAACATTCTTATTACTTTTAGAGCCATCTGTATAGGAAATTTCTTACTGTTTACATTTGTCCATGATAAAGGCTCCGTGTACGTGGATGGATATTTCTTAAAGAAAGATCTATTTTTGGTGGAGGGTTTCTCCAGATCGGCTTGTGCAGATCGAAATCCATAATATCTATAGATAATACTTGTAGTTTTTCAATAATTAGTAAATTTCACTAATTATTGCAGTTTTTCAATAATTAGTGAATTTCACTAATTATTGTAGTTTTTAAATATGATAATATAAATATATATCATATTTATATTATAATATTATTTAAAGAAAATTGTAAAGAATCGATAAAAAATATTAGTCACGAACATTCCCGATCTACTTGTAGTACAAACCGGAAAGAGGGCTGCCCACTAACTAGAAGTCTGCATTAAAAAATTAAAGGATTAGTGACAATTATCAAGACAGTGTTTTAGGCAAGATAAAAAAACTAGATAGGGTTATGATGTTACCAACACTGGATGCTAGGACTTCGACCCGAGAAGTGGTCGAGCAGTGGCTATCGCGTGCCTCGGTCACTAAAACAGAACAGCCCGAGGCCAATTTGGTGGAGCTAAATGAAGTGTTTCATGTGCCCGCCGCGGAAGTGATTATCTCACAGATCGATTTTCTAATGGCCAGCAGAAATATCGCCCGGGGGGGGGGGGGGGGGGTTATTTACTTTTCTTTTACATTCTTTTCTCCTTCGGATAAAGTTATGAGAGAAAATTCAGAATAATAAAGAATCAGAATTCACCAAATCAGAAACTTTTAAGAAAATACATAGTATTATAACATTGTATCCAACGTTGGAAAATAGGCACCAAAAATCGAAAAATCTGAAATTTTACAATAGAAGCATACCGCACCATCAGTGCAAGACTACCTTAACTCAAAACGAAATTATTTTTCATCATATTTATTATCTTGAGACAACTATAACTGGTCTAAAAAAAAGGAAAATCAACATACTCGTATTTTAAAATATAAACTAAATTTAAGGTATTTATAAATACTTATTTTTGTTTATATGTAATTTTTATAAAATTTAAATGCTTTTAAAAATTTATTTTGATTTTATAAAATTTAAATGGTAATGTACTTTGTTTGTTAGTTTTAACGTCACTTTATGCCACTAAGGCTAATCGGACGATGCTACAGTGGGAGTCCTAAATTTTGCCCATCCAGGTATAAATAAGATAGGGATCTTTAAAGAGTACCTCACATCGTACAGGCTCGGGACCTCTATTTTACGTCCTATCCGAGGGACGGTATAGCTAAGTATTTTTTATCCCCATTAAAAAATCCTAGGGCCACGTTAGGACGCGAACCCGCGACTTTAAGTGTAATAAGTTTCTATGCTAACCGCTACAACACAGGTGACACCTATGCTAATGTATAACTCTCACACTCAGATGAGATATGTGTCCACCATTTTTCCTTAGACAGAAACTGGACGTTATCTTGGACTTCTGTTCGACAGAAGGATGACTTGGGACACGCATGTAAAAATGGAAAAAAAAAAAAAAAAACTGAACATACGCTTAAAAATATTTTATTCTCTTTTTTCCAAATCTTATAAATGGAAAATTAGGCCTACTTACTTAAAAACCTTTGGACATCCGCATCACAAATTTTCTGCTATGCTAAAGACACACGAAAATTACAAAGTTTTAATTACAAACCCTATCCAAAATTTTAAGACTAATAACGGACGCTCTTAGGTACATAAGTAACTAAACAGAACATGCAGACTTACAACAATCAACTATCGAACAACACATACATACACTTTTAATTACACGAACATAAAACCAGTCTAACTAACGATATGACCACGGCTGACATTACCGTTAGAAGGCGGCTAAAAAGAAGCTGGATAAGAGACTTCCTCTCATTAATTAGTGTCAAGTTCGGAAAGGTGCTGTTGGGGACTTTCCTTCCTCATGCCTCTATACTTATTTCTTTTATGGAGTTGAGGTAACACAAAACATAAGTTAGTGGCAAAACTATTATTCTTAAGTTATCTCATATGAATTTATAAATTATAATTGAAACCCCCTTTTTTTTTCTTCATGGGAAGATAAGGGGATAGGGTACATGCTATTTTGAAATTATTGGTACAGTTAATTAGACAAAGAGACAAAATGAAAAAACGAAGTTAAGATAGTTTTAAACGTAAATAGAACGAAACCTAAATAAAATTGGTATTAGATATAAAATAATGTCACGAGGAGGGTAAAAAAATGCAAAATATTCGATTATGTTAAAAAAAAATCCAGCATTATGATGAGTCTATTAAAACACAACAAGTAGAAGTAGGTAAAGGCGAGTTTAGAGCTTGCTATTTTTCAGTTGCTAAATTATTCAGCTCCTGGCCTCCATCCAGAAAGTTATAAATTGGAATTTACAGAACAATTATACTTCCAACCTTCATCTCTGGTTGCGAAATGTCTACTAAAATAATATATATGACCCAATAAAAGTTAGTGGGATACATAATCGTGCATCCTATTTGTGTGTGTATATAAAAAAAAATACATATAAATATATTCCTTCAATTGCTTTTCTTTTCATGATAACATGAAAATTCTTCATACAGCCTTTAAATATTTTGGGTCTTTTTTCCAATACTCACACATTTCATTTTAGCGAGTGACATGTGATGTAATGATCACTATTCTAAATCAATGCTACCAGGTTAAAAATCATATATTTGCGAAGGTTTCTTTTTATTATTGGTTTCAAAGTTCAATTGAAGGGGTACGGGCAAAATAATGCCAAGGAACATTTTAAACAAAAAAAAAAAACTTTAGCTGCCGTCTCTTGTATATTATGTAGTACTGTATGTCTATGATGGAAATGCCACCTGAAATATGACTATAGAGCACTCTATAGTCATAATTAGGTGGCATTTCCATCCCAGCCATATACAAGATAATATACAAGACGGCAGCTAAAGTTTTTTTTTTTTTTAAATGTTGCTTGGCACTATTTTGCCCTGACCCTTTCAATTAGTCTAAATATTTAACCTAAACTAGTGAAAATGAAAATGTTAGAATCATATTTATGTGAATTTGTTTGGAGAAGGAGATATCAAAGGGAAGATCTCTTCGAACAAATTTTACAATCTATGTTAAATTATTTGCCTCCCCATTAACTTTTTCTAGTTTTGTTCTTAATTAATAAAATGTCTTATAAAGTTTTTATTTTCTTTTTTTAATAAACAGTTTGTTTGTTTTGCCCTAATTTTTATAGAACTAAATCATATGTTTCTTGCAGGTACCATCACAACTTTTACTAAATATATCATTGTTACTGGTGAAATGAAATGTGTGCCTATTGTAAAAAAGACGCAATATTTTTTATACGAAAAGGAAAGATCGGCCTTGGCCGGGTTTCGAACCCGGATATCCTTACTAGTGGTAGCCAAGTAAATCCCTTCTCTTAGCTGACCTTTTTCCGACCGATCTATCAATTTTTGTAAATTATTATGAGAGAATGGACTAATGTGTCCATTAATTGAGGTCTCTTAACCATTGTCGCTTTTAAAAAAAGTATTAATTCAATTGTATATATTTTCACGACAACATTAAAATTTTTAATAAAACCTTCAAATATTTTTTATAAGAAGAACATTTTTTATGTCCCGTACGTACGTAGGCTGTTTGGGTATTCTACCAGGTCTGCAAGTTTAAAATGTCGTTTATTTCTTAAAATATATACACAGTAATTTAAAAAAAAAGTATAATATATTTTATTCAAAGTACTGGCCCTCGCTTTCTACACATTTTGTCCATCTCTCGGGCAATTTATGGATACCATTCCAAAAGAATGCTTCATCTTTATTTGAAATCCATTCATCGAGCCATTTTCTTACATCCTCCAAATTGTTAAAGTGTTGCTCAGCCAATGAGTGTCCCATCGATGAGAAGAGATGATAATCAGAAGGCGCCAGGTCAGGTGAATACGGCGGGTGGGGTAGGAGTTCCCAACCAAGCGAAGAAATCGTTTCCTTAGTCAATCTGGCTGAATGTGCAGGAGCGTTATCATGCTGAAGAATGACTTTGGCGTGCCTGTGAGCCCATTCTGGGCGTTTTTCGATCAATGCGTGACTCAAATTGATCATTTGTTGTCGGTAGCGGTCGGTATTGACTGTTTCGCCGGGTTTGAGAAGCTCGTAGTAGACTACTCCCTTCTGATCCCACCACACACACAGCATTGTCTTCTTCCCAAAACGATCCGGTCTTGCACTCGATGTGGATGGTTGTCCTGGCGTTACCCATGATTTTATTCGTTTGGGATTCTGAAAATAAATCTATTTTTCATCGCCAGTTACAACTCGATGCAAAAAACCCTTTCTTTCGTGGCGTAAAAGCAGCATTTCGCACACAGTTTTTCGTTTTTCCATCTGTCGTTCGTCCAATTCATGTGGAACCCATTTTCCAACCTTTTGAATTTTTCCCATAGCTCTCAGGCGATCGGGAATGGCTTGCCTAGTGACATTCAACTGTTCTGCCATCATTTGTTGGGTTTGGGTATTGTCTTCGTCTAATAAAGATTGCAATTCGACGTCCTCAAACTTTTTTGGTCGATTTTCTCGTTTTTTATCAGTAACATCAAAATCACCACGTTTGAAACTTTGAAACCAACGTTCACATGTCTTGACGGTTGGAGCAAGATCGCCATAAGTCTCAACAAGAATTCGATGACATTCAGATGCCTTTTTCTTTTGATTGAATAAGAAAATCATGACATGCCGCAAATGCTCTTTATTTGGCTTAAAATTAGACATTTTTAACACCAAAGAAAGGTATGATACGTCCACGTAAACGACTTAAAAACAACTGACTTTTGTAAACAAATGACTAACAAACAAAATAGCGTTTAGAGATAAGCAAATCCTTCAATAGGCTAAGAGCGCATTCTATTGGAATTAAAACGACATTTTAAACTTGCAGACCTGGTAGGTCCTTCATCTGTTCGCCTGTGTTAGGGGTAGCGCTAGTGTCTCTTTTGATTTGGGTTTTTCCAAAGTGATAGGAATTGTTTGTGATACTAGTGCGCCGTTGTAATTCGTCTCTTTATTTATTTTTTTTCAGATAATATCGAATATGTTAATGGAGATTCTTTCTTCATCATTAGCTAGCGTTGGGTGCATCAGCCATATTTGTTCGCTTAACGTCACGTTAAGTGTAAATGGCTGTTCGTGGAACGCCGGGACGGCAAGGTTCGGGGAGAACCTGTTCGAAGGTGATGTTCGTAGAGTGTAAAGGCACCTATAGGTTGTATAATCGTATATAATTCAAATTATAAAAGTTTATGGATGTAGGGAGCGGGTTAGCACACTGGTAAGGCAGTGGACTGCTGTGCTTAAGGTCCCGAGTTCGAATCTGACATGGCTTATGATATCTTTATTATTCGCCAAAGTTCGTCTCGTGGGCCAAGAGACCCTCCTGGGGCAAACCCAGCCTCTATAAAGTGGGTACCCTTAATTGAAAAATTAAGGGGAAAGAACCTGGCGGTTGAGCGTGATCACGGTCAAATCACCTCCTTGCACGACCGCTGACCAAGAAAAAGTACACTTCCTTACATAGTACTGAACCCAAGACCCTTTATGGGTTGTAGTGGTACAGGTTTATGGATGTACTTGAAATGTTGATGATGGATATTGCTATATAAACCTCATAGATCTATAGAGGCTAACTAACTAAATTGCTGTGACCTACAACGGCAAGTCCGGGACGATAAAGGAATAGGGAAGTAAAGCGGTAAAAGTACTTGGGTTTTTCCTGAACTTTTACCGGTTCCTCATGGTATTACCGGCTGTTTACAGGTATGTGGAAAGTCATTAAAATATAAATACAGTTTATCACTGTGATGTATTACATTATTTGAAAGTATAATTAGTAAAAATAATCTGAGGTACCTGCAAGTACCTGCGAGGAGTAACAACTTAGACGTTCAAACCAAATGCAGAATGGTAGCAGGAATCAGATGGCTATATGCCTTGCCAAAAGCTCTCCAATACAAAAGCCTATCAAGAAGAGCAAAGCACAGAACGGTAATTAGACCGGTGGTAATGTATGGCAGTGAGACGAGGACTCAGACCAAGGAAAACAGAAGAGCTCTTCTGGTTTGGGAGAGTCCTGAGAAAAATCTTTGGAGCCATCTAAGAAGAGCACATGTGAAGAATCAAAAGCAACGTCGAATTAACAGAATTGTATGGAGAGCCTGATGTCCTATGCGCTGTCAAGAAGGGCAGACTAAGATGGCTGGGACATGTTGAAAGAATGGAGCCATGCAGACTGGCTCAGACTGCCCGACTGCTCAGACTGGCGCAGACTGCCTAAAATGATGCTTAATGGTGACGAGGAGGGGAAAGGAAATGGGGCAGACCCAGGCGTAGGTGGATTGACGACCTTTAAGAAGACTTGAGAAAACTGGGGTAGCGTCCAAAAGTGAGTGAGTGAGTGAATCTGAGTGTATCAAATTTGAATAAGATTTGAGATTTGATTCTAGTTGATTGCGTAAATTTATTGCAGGACATTTGATTTCTAGTATATTGTGAACATTTATTGCAGGACATTTGATCTCTTGTTTACGGCCCGATTTTTATATTACTTTCACTTACCTATATATGAAATATATAGTAAGGGAAAGTATTGCGATCGTGAAAAATTTCAACTTCCGGTTTTCAATGGAAATACACGTTTTAGGGTCCTCTGAGTCCAAATAACAAGTCCCGCGAAATGGTCTGTGTGTGTGGAAACAGACTAGCTCAAAAACTATAAACCGTACGAACCTGAAATTAGGTGGGTAGTGTATGAATATACCCGCGATGTGACAGCAAAACTTTCATCAAAATTGGTGAAACGTAGGGGGTACTTTATTTAAAGAAATTTGTCTAATTTTTATGTTTTTTTTTTCCGATTTTCTCAAAAACGGCTCTAACGATTTTGATTAAAATTGATATTTGATGTATGTATGTGCCCGCGATATGACAGTCAAAATTTCATCAAAATTGATCAATTGGAGGGGGCACTTTACTTTATAAATTTTGTCCCACTCATTTGATGTATGTATATGTTCGCGATGAACAGCAGAAATTTCATCACAATTGGTGAAACTGAGGTAGTACTTTATTTAATAAACTTTGTCTTATGTTCACGTGTTTTTTTATTTACTCAAAAACGACTGTAATGATTTTGATCAGACTGGGTATTTGGTGTATGTATATGCCCACGATGTGACAGTCAAAATTTCATCAAAATTGGTGAAACGGAGGGGGCACTTTATTTCATAACTTTTTTTCCAATTTTACTCTGTTTTTCTATTATATTAAAAACGGCTTTAATTATTTTGATTAAATTCGTCACGTTTAATGAAAATAAGTAAGAACTTTTATTTAATAAAAAAATTAGTGTACTTTAGAGAGCTAGTAAAAACAAAAATAAGAAACGAATGTGGAAAACTATGTGAGTTTGAGAAATGGCAATTAAAAAAAAACACGTCAATTTCTAATCTAAGTATGTTGGGAAGTGAAAGTTGTGTGTTGCACGCATTGCACCAGATTTTTTTTCTATATAGAAATATTATACAAAATATTTTTTTTTTTTTGTATGTATCGGGATACTTTACAAACGAATTAAATGTTTATTAGGGGTAAGGTTAGTTGAGGAACGAGAAATTATTTATAACAAAAACTTTGTGAAAAAATAAGTAAATAAAATGCTTTATTATCATCATCGATTGCTTTAATGTTAAATTGGTGTCAAAGAGGGCTGGATACAGGGACCCTAAACGGCGATGCCTGAAATCCTTAGCGTTGCGTTGAAGCTGTCAGCTGCTAATGGCTCGGGAGCCAAATAATGGGGAACTGCTAAACTCCCCTCGGTACCTCGTTACCCTTCCGCGTCAAGTTATTAACGACACAAACCCATTATGTTAAACCTGTAAGCTATACTCCATACTGAAATGTTTAAAACAATTCTAAAAGTTGATATTGTCATTGCCCAAAAGATTAAAGCGTCACCTTAGAAAATGAAAATCTATATAAAATATCTATATTCAGCTGAACTAAACTGGGGTTTGTGTTTTAAAGCCCTAAAACCTACCATTTTGGAGATAACGCCTGGGTTAAGCCCCTCCGCCGCACGTGGTCAACTACTTATTGTATTACGTTACAGCAAATGTTAGGTCCTGTCGTGGTCAGGTTCTATAAATGTTGTTTCGTCTTTACAATCGGCTGGATCCGCCCATGACTTTAGTCCAAAATATTTATAAAATAAATAAAATCTATTAATGGTGATTCATAGTAACGTAGTGATTCATTGGATCGAGGTGGAACAACTTTGGTTTTAATCGTTTATCTTTTTTATAGCGGGAGTTATAGAAAACTAAAGTATTGAAATAAGAAAAATGCATTTTAATGGTTTCTATGCGGGCTTTATGACCCATACAGCTTCCACGTATATGGGCCAGGCGTTTTAAATCTCTAAAACTTATTATTTTTATGAAAAGGCATGGATTAGGCCCCTCAGCTTCACGGGGCTACAAAACAGGCAAAAAAAAAAGTTCATTTCATAGTTACGTTAAACCTAGAAGTAAAATCTGATACAAATCTTCGTGCGAAGTACTTCGCATGGGTCCACCTAGTATTCTTTATTGTTATAAAAATCGTTTTGGTCTCGCTTTACATTGGTTTTTACGAAATCGACCGTCTGAGTCGATAAAAGTCTTACTTTATAGATTTTATAGATTTAAAAAATGAATTTCTCCGGGTGAAAGCAGTTAGTTAAATCAACAAATAGTGATTTAAATGTTTTATCTGAGTTCTTAGATTTTTGGCGAAAATAACATTTTTTGGCGTTTCTCTCCTTCAAGATAATTTTTTTTTTTCATATACAATCTCTATATAATATAATAATGGTCTGAAATTGATAATGAAAAAATATAAAGTAAAAATCAAACCTGATCAAAGTTTTTTCTTGAATTTTTAAAAATCATTGGATGATTTTTATTAAGAGCAATTTTAATGCAAAATTGTGCAATACAAATTATGCATAACCATGACGGTATGTCAATTAGATGATTATACATGACATTTTGAACGGTATTTTAATATTAAAAGTTTCTGCTTTATTCATTAACAACAAATAAACTTATTTAACATTATTAAAATTTGCAATCTGCAAAATGCTTTGCAATAAGCAAATCTTGAGGACTGCTTCGGCAGGGTTCTGTATGGGAGTAATGGTTAACTCTGCAGGTCTCTTGGTTGTACGGGTTATTTGTACGTTTCAAATTATATGTCAGGGGATTAATGTTATAAGTCAGTCTTTGGTGAAATTTGATGTAATTTTCTAAAGGTCTTACTGCGATTGTTGGGAGGTTTAGGTCGGTATGAATTATATCGTTGCTGACATAAAATGGCGCATCTACTATTTTCCGTAACTATTAAAAATAATAATAATTTATACGCAATACTTATTTAAATCAGAAATAAACATTTTCTTTATATTCTCCATGATATACTTTTGAGTCAACAGTAGGTGAACAATACTGCTATCAACTTTTAAAAACGGGACAACTTAATTTCGAAAAATGGATTAAAAATTTTTACTCACGAAAAATATGTAAAAATAAAAACTACCTTGGTGGAGCCAGAAGTGTTTAGTTCTAAATTTAGAATTTTTTAGGTGTCAACTAGTAGCACTATGCTAACACACTTCGGTGAAATAGAAAAAGAAATGAATTTGAAACAATTTTAAAATATATTTTCTAAAAGGTATTCTTATTTTCTGACCGACAGTTTTTTTTTTATCATTAAATTAATATTTATGTAATATCGTATAACTCTGCAAGTGATCTTCATTTTTTACCAAACAAATAATCGATTTAAATTTTTATGTATAAATCAAGAGCATTATTTTTAAATTGAAAATAAATATAATAATTATAATATGACTTTTGAAAAACATGATAATCGATTTCTAGCCCTGTAATAGTATTTTAACCAGCATATTTCATAAATAAAATGGAGGATGATTTTTTTTTTTTAAATATTTTTTAAATGTTAAATATACCTCAGAACGTAAGAAGAAATTGTCGTTCTTTAAAGCTAAAAAAACAACACAAAAAAAAAAAGTGAGTCGAGTTCTGACTAAATAAGGCGTTGATTCTGAAGGCAATATCTATAAATGGGTTAAGCATATACAATTTTAATAATGTCAATAATTTTTTCCTAATTTGTTTTAGCTCAGCAGCAAAACATAGATATTATATTTTACATTTTTCGTGCGCTGCTGAAAATATGGCCAAGTGCAACAACGTTAGATTGGTTCTGAGATACATATATCAAACTAAAGCCCTGTAATGAACTAAGGTTATCATTGATGAATTTTATTAATGATGTAAAAAAAAAAAAATAATAATTAAACTTAAAATATAAAAAGTCTCTGTTTTTCTTTCTTTCTTAGTTTCTCTCTATAGGAATGTTAGACTAATTTACCTTGTCAATAAATCACGTTGAGTTCTTGAGCGTAAATCTTCTGACCACGGAATTTTATAAGTAATCCTGTGATGTTTACGATTACACCTTGTAGGGGTGGGGGATAATATTTAACAAAGTTAAATCCGAAAAACGTGGAAAATCTTGTTTTTACCAGAATATGTTAGGGTTTAGGGATATTAGAGATACTTTATTGGTAAGTTGATAAAAAAAAAAAAAAACTATCATTAAACACATAAAAAATCATTTTAAAAATATAAATAAGAAAAGTAATTTTTCATTTATTTATTTTGATATTTTTTATTGATTTATTTATTTTAATTAGAGCCTTATTTCGACAAAGTTTGAATTTGAAGTTTGATATTGTTCAATTATTTAAGTTTAAACTAATATTTTATATGGAGCGTAAAATTTAACTTATAAGAAACTGCTTTCGATTCTATTTTATTGGTATCGCTTTAGCTTTCAAATTATTTAAAAATTATAAATTAGACTTGTAATATATCGTTTCGAATAAAAAAAATAAAAAAAAAAAAAAAAAAAAATTAAACTAAGCCCGCATTTTTTTATAATACAGGGTGTTCCACGAATGTTGTGTCAGACTAATAAAACTTAAGTCTTAGGAATTTCAAGGCGAAAATAAGGGATCATATATTGCGTCATATTAGTTACCTTTTGAAGATATTCAACCCTTCCAGAATTTCTCCAATATTGCTGCAATGGCTCCAGTACTGGAAATTTCACCATAAGTGACTGGTTTTTATGACGGATTCTGATGGTGAGTCGAATTCTAAAACTGTTTTGTATCGGTTACTTTTTCAATCAGATGCACCCTTACATCGATAACAGGCTGATTATTAACCATTTTCAAATTTTATATATAATAGTGTTTTTATTTTAAAAAAAAACAAAAAAACATAAGATATAACACATGTAAATGTCAGCTGTTTTTTTCAAATATTTGTTCCATCTGTATTACTTGGTTATAAGATTATTAGTTTGTCAGTATTTGTAAATGTAAATTGGTCAATTTAAAAATATGGCTTATTTTGTAAGTCAGAGTAGGACATACTCATGGCATTAGGACGATGTGACGGAAACTTTAGAGCAGCTGCAAGGCTATATGCAGAGCGTTATCCACAACGGCACCATCCCAAGTATTAAGAATTCTCACGCATTGCTGACAGGATAAAAAGAACGGGTACAATTAAGCCTTACAGTAAATATTGTCACCGTGTCCGTCCAGTTTTGAATAATGCTAATACAGATGTAGTATTAGCTTTAGTTGAAGAGGATCCGCAGATGAGTGTAAGGGATATTAGTAGGGAAACTGACATATCCCGAAGTTCGGTACATAGGCTTTTAAAAGATGAAAAATTCAGACCATACCATTTTTCAGTGCACCAAGCATTGTCCGAAAGTGACTTGGACCAGCGATTGAGGTTTTGCCATTGGGCACAAACAATTATAGCTGAAAATCCTAATTTCTTTTCTAATGTGCTTTGGACAGATGAAGCTACCTTTTGTAGCACTGGCTTAATGAATATGCACAACGCACATTATTGGTCCAGAGAAAATCCTCACTGGATTTTACAACGTGACCAGCAACACAGGTGGAAAGTGAACGTCTGGTGCGGCATTATAGGGGACCAGATCATTGGACCACATTTCTTCGAAACGTAAAAATTCCATCAGCTATTCGAAATTCATTGAACAAGATCTTCCGATTTTACTGGAAGAGGTGCCGCTTGAAAAACGTATGGTGATGTGGTTCCAACAGGATGGGTGTCCAGCTTACTATTCCATTAGAGTTAGGAACGTTATAAATCACACGTTTCCCAATAAATGCATTGGAAGGGGTCTGCATATTAATTGGCCAGCAAGATCTCCAGACTTAACAATTTTAGATTATTTCTTTTGGGGAAGATTGAAAGTTCTCGTCTACACGAATAGACCGTCGACAGTAGAAGAAATAAGGGCAGAAATACAAAATGCGATTCTTTCCATTCCACCGGAAGAAATACAGCAAGCTAAGCGAGACTTCTGTTCTAGACTTTTGTTATGCATAAATGAAGAAGGCCGTCACTTTGAACACAGAAAATAGTATTTTTATGTAAATAAACAAATATTTGTTAATAATATTATTAGCCCAATTGCATTTTCAAATAATGTAATATTTACTTAATTAATAAAATTCAATTTCCTTCAGAATCCATAATTAACTTCCAGGGCTGTTATCGATGTAAGGGTGCATCTGATTGAAAAAAGTATAACCGATTCAAAACAGTTTTAGAATTCGACTTACCATCAGAATCCGTCATAAAAACCAGTCACCTATGGTGAAATTTCCAGTACTGGAGCCATTCCAGCAATACTGAAGAAATTCTGGAAGGGTTGAATATCTTCAAAAAGTAACTAATATGACGCAATATAAGATCCCTGATTTTCGCCTTGAAATTCCAAAGACTCTTGGTTTTATTAGCCTGACACAACATTCGTGGGACACCATGTATAGTTAGATTTCAAATTGCTAAAAGTTGGAAAGTTTTGTTTTTCTGTATGTGGTTTACCTGTTATATTTAGTTTAAAAGTTAATAGTATATCGCGGTTGTAATAATGTGTACTAACCCATAATATTCCAAAATAATATAATATTTCACATCAAACATATTTTCAAACCATCAATCAAACACGATAGAAATATTATCCCTACTCGTTCCCTAAGCTGATATCCTTCAGCTCAAAATTCGATTCTAAAAAAAAGGAATCATATTAGGAACCTATTCAATTTCTGTAAATAATTTTAATATTTCATCGCCAATTCTATCTCTATTGGCTATTTTTTTCAAATATTGGTAACGAATTTATACATAATTTATTTCTAATACTATCGAATATCACTTTAACTTATTAGTTTAAATTTTTCGCGCTTAAAGCTTTTACCACTTATGTGGCTCGGTTATCCTTTTTTCTAAAACATTCCCTAGTTTTATTAGCGATAACATTAAAAAATTGGAGTTTAAACTAATATTTTCTATGGGCTTGAGCGTAAAATTTATCTTATAAGAAGTGCTTTCGATTCTATTTTTCTTTCGAATCGAATCATATCTAGAAACTTAAGGTTGTAAAAGTAGTTTGATACAGTGAAACATTGAGGTACTTAGTCGTATAATAACTACAGAGGAAGAGAGGTAGAGATAGTAGATAAAGCTATAAGAGATAGTTGAAGAGGTACAGAATGTAGATGGGTAGAGTCGTATGAATAAGAGCAGCGGTATCGAGTTATAGATATAAAGAGAAATGAGAGGTATAGAAACAGAGAGTTGTAGAGATATGTCGTAGAGAGTTGTAGAGTGTAGAGATATAGTGTAGAGAGATGCTGGTGAGCGGGGAACGTGAGTGAACCAGATTATCTTATTGAATGTATAATTGGGAGGAGATCGCCTTGGCCTGCTAGCACACTCCAGCCCACTGACCAGCCAATTTAAGTTATGTTAAGTATCTCATTAAATATTAACTTGATTATTTAGTCTTTTCTATGTTCCGAAATAATTATTTCGCGATAAATAATATGATTATAAATATCTACACCAATACCAAAATCAATACAATTTTTTTTTTTTAATGTGACTATTTTGATTTGCCTTAATGAAAAACTTAATTTATTTATGGAATAGACGGATAGAATTCTGATGACAATGATTTTTTAAATCAAAATAGTGGACATAAAAAAAAAAAAAAAAAATCCAATTAGGTAGGCATCGAGATTTCGAATACAAAAAAATTTAAACTTATACAATTTTTCGTAATATATATATTGGAAATCATGAAAAAATTTGTTTAAAAATTATAATACAGATGTTGAGAATATAAATAGTACCAAATAAGAAGATAATCAGACAGATACAGTATGTTTTTGCACTTTTCATTGATATACAGAAAATCGAATGAAAAAGTAACAAAATATTAATAAACAAATTATATTGTACAAATAGTAATAATGTAATAAAGACAAATAATAAATAAAGTAACATATATGATTTTTTTCCTATTTATCCAATTATCAGCATCTGGAAAATTTTTTTTTTTAAATAAACCTAACACATTAAGTTTTCAAAATTAACCATTCGTAATTTTATACGTGATTAATCAATTCAGTATAAAATTAAGATAGTATTATTTAAAAAAAAGAAAATATACTTATTTGGAAGCCTTCAGATTTTTTATTATCATTAGGTTATCATGTGCAATGTAAATAGTTTCCCTTCTTTTCTCTTATTTATTATGACCTATATTTTAATAAATTGTTTTGCCAATTTTAATCCTGTGAACCATACAGAAATTTGTTTGTCCTGTTTTGAAGAGATTGCCAAACGAAAGTTTAGTAACGCAATAAGAAAGTAATATAGAGCAATGACACTATCACCCATTCCTAAGTATAAAATAATTGTACCCCTCCATAGTGGGTATATTACAAAACCTACACCTATCTTCCAACACTCCAATGGTCTCCTCATCCGGAAAGTTTAGACTTCCATCTCATCTGATGAGCATTTGAAATTCTATTAAATTACTAATACATATTTATGGGGGACATGTTAAAAAAAAAAAAAGAAAAAAAAACGTAGAAAAAATAAATAAAAAAATTTTTTTTTATAGAATTAATCGTACACAAAAAAAATAAGAAAAAAAATAGGATTTTAAGATAATGTGACTTCTTACATCCGCCTTAATTTTTTGGAGTATTTTCATGCAAGAAAAATATTTAAAAAATGTAAATAAATAAATATACATAACTAAGTATATTTATTGGAAATCTTGAAAACATGTCTTTAAAAATTATAATACAGATGTTAAGAATACAAATAGTACTAAATAAGAAGATGATCAGATATGTAAAAAAAAGAACAGTAGAAAAAAGTTACAGTCGATTATAGAAAAAATTACATTTATAGAATTTTTCGTATACAAAAAAATAAATATAGGATTACGATCCTCACTCAATGCAAAAATAAAAAAATAATGTGACTCTTTACATCAGCCTTAATAAAAAACCTAAGTTTTTTGGAGTATTTTTATGCAAGAAAAATAAATAAATATATTGGAAATCTTGAAAAAAATTGTTTAAAAATAATAATGCAGATGTTAAGCATGAGTAACGAAGGAAAATATAAATAAGGCATTACAAAGTTAAAGTACAATTATAATATTATTTATGGCATTTTATATAGTACATATTTTATGATCATATTAAAATAAAACTGCTTATTTATTCATACGGATATTCCTGAAAGTTCTTAAATATTTTATGATTTTTTTTATATTTTACAAGATAGGATACGGAAGAAAATCAACGGAAGGAAATCAAAATTCCTTTTACTGTATCAGACATGTTAAAAAAAAAAAAAAAATCGAAATTTATCATTCATATTTGGTATCAAATACAAAATATATATATATATATATATATATATATATATATATATATATATATATATACAGGAATAATCATTATATATCTGATATTACTATATATATTTTAAAAAATAATTAAGAAAAATAATGAATGATGCGGTATCGCCTATACCAATAATTTGATCATAAAGATGAAAAAAAAAATAGTGATGATAAAACAATATAAGAAAATGGAGAAAGAGTATAATCAAATAGTTCTAGAATAAAAACTATGTTGTAACCATCTATTTAACAAGATAGAAAAAAAAAAGAAAAAACCTTGAATGTGTTAATAAAAATGCAGGAAAAATAAAAACAAATAAATAGAAATAGAATGAAATAAAAATACACGATGACAGGGAAAACCGGTTTACTGTATGAATATACATTTCTTTACTAAAACTGATGGCACAGCTTAAGCAGGATTCCTCCTTCTTGACTTCAGGGATTTGCATACGATACGGGTCCCGGCGAATATCAATTCTCAACCATAAGAAAATGTCACGAGGACTCCGATTGAGAAATTTATACATTATTTACGAAACGAAAATCTTATGTAACGGTAGGATATAAAATGATTATAAAGTAAGTATACATGATACAGGTGTATGAATGATGAAAAAAAAAGATATTAATTTTGTGTAAAGTGATTGAAAATGATTTAAAATATTCTAGTAAATTTAAAATAATTCCTAATCTATATATATGTATAAGAGGCTTTGTCCTGACTGACAGAATCAACGCAGAGCAAAAACTACTAATTATAGAAACTTGAAGTTCGGAATTTAGATTTTAAACGCGATGTAGGTAACCACTAAGAAAGGAATTTCAAAAATGTAACCCCTAAGGGATTTAAATGGCGAAATTGTCGTTTAACTCTAACGGACACCTATTTTTGCACTTCAAGAAAAAATGTCTAATTTGGACTCATTTTAAAGATCTTGATAGGTAAAGCCGAAAAATGAAGCGTTCACGACGAGTAAGCAATTTTTTATTTCGGTGGTTTTAGTGAACTCTCTCCATTGCGCGTCTCCCTCTCTTCTACCGAGCCGGCAGCTTCCCTCTCCAACATTCCACCTACCGGAAGCTCCGATTCTACTAATTCTCCTTAACATCAGTTAACATATTATATTATATCAATAACAAGATAATGATCACAGAATTAATTTTAAAGGCTCGCGGGCAAAGCCGCGATGGGGAATGCTAGTAATCTATATAAATAAAGATGAAATTCTGTTTGTTTGTTTGTTCTTTACAGAAATCCATACCGTTTTTCCTAAATTCTCCAAATTTCGCTCAGTGGTTCTTTCATACCAGGTGAGAACATTGTCCGTATTAAAATTGCCTAACATAAGTCAATCTCTGGGTATATTCTTTATAACAATGATTATGATCTCGCTTTAGATTGGTTTTTTACGAAACCGACCGTTTGGGTCGAAAAAAAGTCTCATTTTATAGATTTAAAAAATCAAATTCCCCGGGTGAAACCGGTATATACAGCTAGTATTCAATGAAGCATAATGTTTAGTATATTTTAATGGTTCGCTGGTATCGGAGATATCTCGTGTGTATATCATAGGTGCGCTTATCATGTCACTTAACCGGGCCGGGCCAGTAATCTCATCTGAGAATTATCGTTATCATCGCCCCGAGATTGTCATTTCTCACCATGCGTTTATTTTAAATATATCAACGAGGCAGAGGCAACAATAAACAACGTGCTCTTCTACATCTAGATTAGTTGCGAATTAAAAAAAATATATAAATAAAAGTATATTAAAGAAAGGTTAGCGTGCGTTGAACTTGAAATTTATTGAGGAAGGCGCTTGAGGTTTAGAAACATCACATGAAAGAATGCAATACATGCAAACTTTTACACACAAAACTAAAAAAGGGAACTTATAGCTATGTACATTTACCAGTCTCATGTACGTTGGACTAATAGTGAGAATTGAAGTAGATAGATACATACCCAGATATGAAGGAGCTTAGAGAAGAATACTCTAAATACAGCGAAATATATATATAGATATAGATACAGATGCACTCCCTATGACACTGTTATAGATAATAATGCACTATAGATATAGAGTAACGCTATAGTGAACTGTAGGATCAATACGGTCCGGGGAGGGCGAGCTAGCTCCTTACTGGCTGTCTACTCTAGCACCACTGCCACCCCGCCGCTCCCCACCACCTCCTTTGGCCACTCCCCTCCCCACATGTCCTCACACACACATACACACACACACACACACACATATACATGTAGTTTTTGTTATTATTAAAGCTCGGAAATCCGTGCAGTAAAAATTTGAAAACGTGCAATAAAAACTTCAAAACGTGCATTAAAAACTTCAAAACGTGCAAAAACATGCAATAAAAATCTGGTGCGTGCGCGCAACACACAACTTTCACTTACCAACTTACTTAGATTAGAAATTGACGTGTTTTGCTAATAATCATTTCCCAAAGTCACACATTTTTCTACATTCATATCTTATTTTTGTTAATCGTTAAAGCCGTTTTTGAGTAAATAAAAAAACCTGTGAAAGTGATACAAAATTTATTAAGTAAAGTCCCCCCTCCGGTTGATCAATTTTGATGAAATTTTTACAGTCATATTTCAGGCATATAAATAGATCAAATACTCAGTTTAATCAAAATCGTTAGAGCCGTTTTTGAGAAAATCGAAAAAAACTTAAAAAGTTATTAAATAAAGTACCCCCTCCCTTTGAGCAAATTTGATGAAATTTTTGCTGTCACATCGCGGGCTTATACATACTCTAAATACCCAATTTCAGGTTCGCACGGTTTATAGTTTTTGAGCTAGTCTGTTCACACACACACACACACACACACACACACACACACACACACACACACACACACACACACACACACACACACACACACACACACACACACACACACACACACACACACACACACACACACAGACACACACACACACAGACCATTTCGCGGGACTTGGTTATTTTGACTCAGGGGACCCCAAAACGTGTATTTCCGTTGAAAACCGGAAGTCGAAAATTTTCACGATCGCAATACTTCCACTTACTATATATTTCATATATAGGTAAGTGAAAGTAAAAATGTATTACTTGAAAATCAGGCATTAAATTATTTTTTTGAACAAAAAATAGCTACTTTGGAAAAAAAGTAAGTAGCGGAGAGTAAATTGAAATAGAAACTCTTTTATTTTTACAGATTATTTTTATAATATTGGTTTTGGTATAAATTTCGGTATAATTACTGAATTTTGGATCTTTTTTATAATACTATTGATATATTTAAAAAAAAAAATCCGGTAAAAATATCGGAACATAAAATATTTACTTAAAATAGTAACAGCAAGATGTGGATTACAGAGTAAAATACTCGCATGTGAGCTTTAATTACATATATTGGAAATAGGAAGATCTTAAAAAAGAAAAGATACTACTCAAATTATGGAATAACTTGATCGATATCCGGTGCGTAGGCTTATTTTTAAATCACCTGGTGACACGCACTACTCCTGTTACCGTTCTAGGGTTAATAAAAATTAGGTACTTACTTGCGCTACAGCGGGTATTAATTTGTGATTTCCTCTCACATCCAATTTTTTATCACAAGATTTACAGAACACTACACAACCATCCCTTTTGACTTCAGGATATTTTTCAATCCATCCCGCAGTTTTCGAAGACACACTTGCTCCCATTTTAGGCATTTGTAGAAACAATATACTCGATACTCGCTAGTTTGATACTGACAGAACGATGGGAATTGAGAAACAAAATGTAAACATCCAGGAACCACTGAACCATCATTTCTGGGAAATCGGAGGTTTGTGTTGGTTTACATCTCCCAAGTCCCCTTTACGTTTTTTCTATGATATTCACATTTATTTTTCCACAATTGTTTTGATGTGTATTAAAGAGAATTACAATTCGCAATATATTTTTTCTTCAAATATCAAATGATGCAATTTCGTAAATAAAAATTCAAAAGGTGCAATTTCGTGCAGTAAACCCCAAAACATGCAATTTCGTGCAGTTAACCCCCAAACGTGCAATTTCGTGCAGTATAAAACTTCATTAAAACATTCCATTAGGCTTAATTCGGATAAGTAACTTGAGTACGCTCTATTCTGACTTTCCAAAAAAAAGATGCAATTTCACGGGAATCCGAGCTCTAGTTATTATATATAAGTAGTAAATAATTCCATTTACTCATAAATAAGACCGAGATAAAATAAAGCGTCGGTAGGTTAGAGAAGACCGAAGCGCATTTTCCAAAGGGGCACGTTTTTCAACAGGCATTAGGTTTTAACCTTAGGATTAACAAGGGGTATCGGACTTCTTAGTTTTGTAGTGGATCGATCAGGATCGATCAATTAAGATTCAAATGATCATTAGTGATCGGTAAAGAAAAAAGGCAACGTTCGCACTGATGATAAGGTGCCTTTACACTCTTCGAACAGCCTTCACGTAGGTTGTTCGGGTGTTCTAGGTACTTCATATGTTCGCCTGTGTTCGGGGGTAGCGCTAGTGCCACTTTTGATTTGGGTTTTTCCCAAGTGACAGGAGTTTTTTGTGATACTAGTGCGCCATTGTAATTAGTCTAAATGATCACGACGTCATCGGCGTACGCCAGTATCTGGTAACTTTTGTTGAATATAGTCCCTCCAATATCCAGGTTCGCCCGCATGATGATACTCTGCACTATAATATTGAAGAGGAGTGGTGCCAGGGGATTTTTTGCCATAGTACATATTAATGAAATTCAGAATATAACAAACAGAGATATGAGATTACATACCATATAGGCTGAAACAGGTTATCAAAATGTCTTTTGCTAAAACAAAGGATTCAATGTTTTCCCCAAACGTGGAAAGGCGACACATTATTGCCCCTGGGAAAAATACGGATTTTCCTAGTCCAAGCCGAAAAAAATAGATTTAGGTACTGGATGCTTACCCACCCTAAATATCGGAAGAAAATGAAGAGTTGTGTCAATAAATCGGCTTCTGTTGGATATTGATAGAACATACAAATAATCACACTTAATTGTCATACAGTAAGCATTTAATTTGCAATAAAAGAAATATAAAAACTATCCTATCTTTTAAGTTGGACAAATCTAAACACAATGAGCCAAAATTTATCAAAATCGGTTGAATAGTTTTCGATTTTACCTCAGACAAACATCGGGACCCGAGATTTTTATGGATATAAAGATATTTTATTCGAGTCATGAGAGTAATTTTTTTTTTTTCACTTCATGCGAATCTTTTCTATATTCTTCATTCTAAAACTTTACCTATGAATCGGATTAATTGCCGAAGGATTCGTAATGAAGATGGTCATTCGAGCATATCCTAAATGGAAACCTGCAATGAACTGGATCCTTTAAAACTCCAGCCCCGATTCGCATCGATGAGAAATTCTTCCTAACCGCACTACATAGGAATTTTTTATTTTCTCTCTTAATAAATTTTATTTTATTGTAAAAGATATTAAAAGATTAAATTGTCGACGAAGGGAGTTAAGTTAATCGAGGATATGATAAAAATAATTAAGAAAGTAATAAAATGAAGGTTTTATCAAAGAGCAGGGTGGGCAATAAAGGGGCGTAATCGGATCACTCTTCTACGATAAATCTTAGCTCCAGTCCCCCAAAGGTTATTAAGTTTTATAGCAAGGAGCTCTCCGCATCAAACAATTAACCGCCTCGAATGTAAAATAAAAAAACAAAAATTATAGATTGGTATTTCATTAAATGTCTATACGTGAAGAGATTAGTGGATAAACTGGTTAAGTAACGTTTTTAAAAGAAATCAACATTTTTTTATTATTTATCCTGTTTTATTTTATTTACCCCACACATGGGACCACCCGAGTTGTCCTCAATACATTTTTATGATTTTCATGGTGTTAGGCCTAAAAATAAAACCGCAGTAAGGGGTAAAGTAAGAAAAATGATGTGAAAATAAAAATGAATTAGGGTCACCCGTGGTGTAGTGGTTAGCGTAGAAACCTTCAATACTAAAGTTCGCGTCCCGAGGTGGCCCACACAGGGGTATTTGGCCCTAAAAGCTGGCCAAAACCCATTTTTTGAAATTTGAAATTTCTGGTAAATAATGACTTGAAGTTCAAGTAGAGGGCCTGTTGGATCATGCAAGATGATTCTTATCTCTTCCAGGCCTTTAATCCGGCGGATATTCTAATTCAAATCTGACCTTAGCCTTTACCTCGTCTCTGCTCATAAATATTGTTCTACAAAATATATTAATTTTCTTTGTTTTTACTGAATTATCGGCATTATCATATGATGGATAGTTCGAGGCCAGGTTTGTACTTGTTATCCAGACCGTTATAAATTTTTTGTATTCAATACTAGTGTCAATATTTCTTTGTTTTTTGGTAGGTAGATTTTAGAGCAAAAATTAAAATTTGAAGGTTGAAAAGTTATACTTCTGGTCATTTCTGGGCAACGAAATATTTTTTATGATAATGTGTAATTATCGTAGTTTATGTTTCATGAAAAAAATTCTGCGAATAGCTGTGAATGGGAGACTTATAATTTTTTATTTCTAAAATGTCAGTTTCATCAAATAATATTTAAAAAATAAATGTTATTATATTTTCATTTATTTATATTTTAGGATCTTCTGGAGTTATAATAATAACTAGAAGGGAATTATTTGACATATTATTAAAGTCGAAAGCATTAGCTTTTAAAAAAAAATAAGGAATTTTCGTAGTCTTTTTTTCATTGAATGGAAATATTGCCTAGCTAGAGCAGCTGAAAGAGCTAAAACATAAATTATCAATTTTGAGGCATGATTTCTAAGTAAGATGGAATGCTTCTTAAAGGAAAAGAAAAGTTTTTAAAGCAGCAACAAGGAATGGCTAAGTGGGACGATATCAATTAAAAGCTCAAGAACTGGTGGACGCCCTAAAAAATCATTTGATGGTTTAAGTGAAAGAAGCAAGAGGTGTAAAATAGAAAAATTCAGATCATCTAGCACTGATATGCTGACGTACGCCACTTATATAAAACGAAGAGATTCTGGTGATATCAATGCGTTCCATGTTCTGAAGGATCTAACAAAAACTCCATCTCGTGCCATAAAATATAGGAAAGCATTTAAAAATTTCAATTTATTAGAAAAATTAGAAAAAACTACCTATCAGCACTGGAAGCTTTATTTACATATAATGCATATTGGTGGTTCTATCAAGTGGTTATTTCATAAATTTAGAAATGTTTTCTATATTTGCTAAGGATCCGTATCCTTTTCTCAATTGAAACTTTACGTCAAACTTTATCACCACAAATTTTTATTTTTACCTATTTAATACTATTCCCATTTTTTAAAAATAATAGTAATAGATAAATTTCTAATGAATCTTTATTTGTTACAAGCATATTTCATAGGTGCAACGCATAAAGAGAAAATAATATGAACATAAATTATAAACCCATAGATGCCTATTTCACAGTCGGTGGAGTAACGTAAAAAATCTTTTAGGAAAATTTTCACCTATGAATATTTTTTTAACTGCTAAAAACATATTTTTAATGTCTATTAGAAATTTAGAAGTCATTTTGTGGACGTTTGAACTAATAAAATGGAATGAAATAGTTTTGGCCAGCTTTTGAGGTCAAATACCGCTGTGTGTGGCCCTAGGATTTTTTAATGGGAATAAAAAATCCTTGTCTATGCTCTCCTTCGGATAGGATGTAAAATGGAGGTGCCTGTGCGATGTCAGGTACTCGTTAAAGATCCCTATCCTAATTATACCTGGATAGGCAAAATTTAGGAGTCCCATTGTAGCATCGTCCGATTAGCCTTAGTGGCATGCGGTGTCGTTAAAACAAACAAACAAAAAATAAATTAGATCTGCTTACTCCAATTAATTATTAACACGTTAGGTGCGGCATCGGTCCCCGGGGTCCGATCTCTTACATTCCCTTCTTAAAAGCTGTTTTTCACATGAAAATGTCCGAAAGTCCGAACACTTCAAAAACTCAATTTAGTCTATTTTCAATGAGATTATTGCATATTAGTGCAGATAATGTTGCTAACAGCTGAAATTCTGTTGTTTTTCAGAATCGGACTCCGAGGTCTGATTTCAATAAAGAATGGCGTCAATCCTGTATCGGCCTGTCCTGCCCCTATTATGTCTAGTTCCAATTCTTACGAAGGGTAATGCTCTTGAGACGCTCTTTTAATTTCCTTTTAATCAAAAGATAACGCTTTCGTCAAAGTATTCATATCAGACCCCGACGCCCGATATCGTCTTTGCCTCATACGATTAGTCGGACCCCGGGGACCGATACCGTCCAATTCAGGATACCCCTAAAATACTCCGACGCACCTAGCGTGTTAAAAAAAAATTTCATAAAACTAGGTACAAACATTTTTTTTTTAGTTTCTTTTGCGCTTCCCCTTATATTTAGAATTAGATGCCCTGCGACCTAAATCCTAACACAAATCCTAACACTTTTCTTAGTAATAATCGTACAATAGGGGTTGAAGATTTTAAAGAATGAACTTAAGTTGATAAAAAAAGTGTCCACCAACACTCAAAATTTTCTAGAACCGATATTGTCACGAACTGACTAACACCAACTATGTAAATCCAATTTTTTAAATATAGCTTTATCTAAACAGACTGTAATGACATTTAAAGTAAAGTTAGGTAGTACAAGCTTTAAGAAAATGAAAATTTTATACCGGAGCTTTTTTTTTGTAAGATTGCACAGTTTTTTAATATGGTTACGTTTTTTCCACTAGTTTTATTATTTTTTCGATATGATATTCTCAAAATTTTAGCTTTTTGATATTATTCCACTTTTCTATGATACATGAACTAATATTATGAAGAGTTTCATGGTCTTATCTATAAAAATAAAACCACACTAAGCCAAACTTTTCATTAATAGAAATAGCTGATTTTTTGTGTAAATTAATAGCGTCGAACTTAATTCTCCGAGTCACAAAGAAAAATTAAATGAAAATAAAAAATTAACTAGAACTGTTTACTCCAACTAATTATGAAAAAAGAAAAAGAATATTCATATAACGCTTACACTACACGCGTGTACAGCCATATAACCTAAATCCTTCAGCAGAATAAACACTTTTACCTTTATTAATCTCCGACAGGGGTTCTAACTCAAAAATAAAATTAAAATGCGCCCTCTCAGAAAATTTCTAGTTTCTCCACTGATAAATAGTTGTTCTTGCTTGGCTAAATTATTAGAGATTATTATATTTTAAATAATAGGAAAACTTGTTTTTATTATTAAAAGCAATAGCTTCAATAATAAATATAGGATAAATTATGGCATTACAAATTATCGACCATGATCCAATATACAATTTATACATTTATACATACATATATATAATACTATACATTCTTATCAATTAATGTTTCATTAAAATAAGGACCAGAGGAATATTATAAATTATACTTACATATATTTATGAACTGATACACACAATATCCCTTATAATCTGGTTATTTTGGCAAATATTTCGCAGAAAGGTAGCCCTTAGAATATATTGGAGCCCAACGAAGCGTACTATTTTTTACGGAAGAGTTGTTACATCGGACGTACCTTCAGCCATGCGAATTACACACGCGTACATTTCACCGAGATAACAGGCTGCACTCACTCCCTTTCTATATTTTGCCATACTCTTGAGAAACATTGATACTCTTCAATGCGCATATCAAACTACATTATTATTTTATTAAATTATTTGCATTTTATAAAAAAAGGTAACATAGATTATAGTTTTTCAAGTACTAATAAATAATAACTTTTGCGGAAGGTGGGAAAATTTCATTAATGTTTCCAAGGTTGAATAAAATGTGATTTTAACAACTTATACATGGAGGCCAAGTTTATAGTTCTCGGCAGATAAAACTAGGGTATAAGAGTAAATGTTAAAGAGACAAACAACTACGAATTTTCAGATTATTGGTAAATCAGTGAGTAATTACGCAGGCATATTTAGTAGCAAACTGCTACGGTCCGGTTGCTAAGATCCTAATACTTAACAAGTACGGTAATTTTGAAGTTAGGAAAGAGGTCTGTTGGTTAAGACATAAAAAAGGGGTGAACCAAAGTATTATATATATATATATATATATATATATATATATATATATATATATATATTATGTTGGATTTTTACTTTTATTCTAAAAATGTTCCTAATAGTTTGAAACATTACACCCCAGACAGACCAAGTTTTTTCCATACCCATATACTTGGGATTGACTGATGCTTAATATTAAGAACTAGTAAGATATTGCTTTTTCTTTATGGAACAGGGAAAAAATAGTTCGTCGAAATCACATCTGAAGTCATAAAAAAAGTACACCCAAAACCTGTTATCAAATAAACCTACCACTTGCATTTCCTCCTAAATATTAGTAAACCCGTAAGATTAAACTGACGTAAAAGTTACAAAATATTACTGACACTATGTCGAATGCCATGTTTTAAAAAACTTCCATCGATGTTAGGTCAAAATTGACAAGAAGGGACGTCCACATTGCAAGATAACACTGGACAGAATTGAGCTCTGACAGCTCTCAACATGTGCAAAGCAGGATTCAACCATTATCTTGTCAATCTTGCAAATAGTGATTTGAATATCACCCACCTTGAGGGTCTTATCAGCTTCGCGCAAGGGTATCCTGACTTAAATTATTATAATGATTGAAGCGTGGAAATGCATAAGGTTATAAGTGCCTTAGGAAATGTTTACAGAAATGATGTGACTTATACCCTGTAGGGTGAACTACGTTCAGTGCTTAAACTCATGCCATCTTTAATTACTTTCAATGAACTCTTTTCTAACAACAAAACATTACTTGTACCCATTTTTGAAGAATGGCTTTGGCACAAATATAATATAACAATTTGGCAAAAAAAACTTTTTTTTTTGGCACTTAGACCTTAATGAAGTATTTCCTCGCTTCAATTGTACCTTAGTCAATAATAATGATGAGCATTGCTTAATATTTATTTATTTAAAAAAAACATTCAATAAAATACAATTTAAAAGTGAAAAATGAAGTAATAATCGTAACTTCGTAAAGTAAAAAAATCTGGTGCGTGCTAGCAACACACAACTTTCACTTACCAACTTACTTAGATTAGAAATTAATGCGTTTTGTTAATTGCCATTCTCGAACAGAACGGCTTTAATTATGAACAATGGTCTGTCATTAAAGGCGTACTCCGCATGCGTGGGATCAACGAGTTTTATGAGTTGACTGAATATTTTTCTTTTTTTCTCCTCTTTATGATTTCTTTATTATTATCATATCTCATATTTAGCCATTTCTTATTTTTAGGCGTAACGAGAGACAGTTAATTTCTCCATATAAACAAAAACAAAGGTACTTTATAGGAAACAAACAAACAAAAAAGGCCCCCCCCCCAAAAAAAAAGCCCCCTCAGAACATTTTAATAATGATAAAGCTTACCTGATATTAAAGAACACATAATTTTCATTAAACATGACGAATTTGATAAAAATTAAATTGTTAAAGCCGTTTTTGATATCATCGAAAAAAAGGTAAAAATTGGAAAAAAATTATGAAATAAAGTCCCCCCTCAAGTTGATCAATTTTGATGTAATGTTGGCTATCGCATCTTAGGCATATACATACATCAAATACAGAGTTTGATCAAAATCGTTAAAACCGTTTTTGAGTAAATAAAAAAAAACACGTGAAAATGAAACAAAATTTATCAAGTAAAGTCCCCCCTCCGGTTGATCAATTTTGATGAAATGTTTACAGTCATATCTCGGGCATAAAAATAGATCAAATACTCAGTTTAAACAAAATCGTTAGAGCCGTTTTTGAGAAAATCGAAAAAAACATACAAAGTTATTAAATAAAGTACCCCCTCTCTTTGAGCAATTTTGATGAAATTTTTGCTGTCACGTTGCGGGCATATACATACACTAAATACCCAATTTCAAGTTCGCACGGTTAATAGTTTTTGAGCTAGTCCGTTCACACACAGACACACAGACCATTTCCGTTGAAAACCGGAAGTCGAAATTTTTCATGATCGCAATACTTCCACTTACTATATATTTCATATATAGGTAAGTGAAAGTAAAAAAATAAGATCATAATAATAATCAGAATATGTGCTTAGGAGACTCAAGGTTGTCCAAGAGGACAGAATGCACTCGATTTATATTAATTAATAAAAGCATATATTAATTATAGGTTAAACAAAAACACGAATATTTCAATGAAAAGAGTTCTAAACTTTTTTTGGAACATTTACAAACTGTCCTGGTACAGGTTCGTGAATCTTCAACGCTTTTTGATAACCTTCCAGATTGTTCTAATTCAGACAGATAAATGAGTCTAATTAAATTAACCTCTTTTTTTTTATAGTGTTTGTTGAAATTACATAACAATTTTATTACATGTTCTAGATATTTCTAAAATATTCTACGTCCTTCTAAAATCTCAGACTAAATATAAGGGCGATAGACTGGAGTCTTAGTCTGGTTCTGAAGATCGAATCATAAGGTTGCTTTTGTATGATATGATAAAGCCGTTACAGGTTGATAATTTTTGTAAAATTGTTAATTATTAGAGGTTGTATTGTTTGTCCGAGATTTTATTTCAAATAAAAATGATTTAAACCCACTCATCAAAAACTAATCATAATACCATATTTTGTTAAAAAAAATTATACAGAATTTAAAAAATTAAAACTAAAAATAATAGATACTCACGACTCACAATGTAATAACACCATACACTCACCTGTAAAAAAAAAAAAAAAACAATCACTACATAAATTTTTTTCATATATTATATATAAACAGCCTAAAAGCAGAGAATAAAAACAATTATTACTACCCAATTTATAAAACATATAACTGTATTGATACAAAATATTTTTAGAAAATATGAGCTATAATATTGTATAAATGATATTAAAAGTACTTGTTTAGGATCGCCTCATTGTTTGCACACAAAAAACTAAAAAATAAGAGATATTCAGAAATGATTAAAATGAAACATTGCATGTAAATATCATTCTGTAACCTGCTTAAACATTTTTGTGGCACTGAAAATTGTTAAAAAAATAAATTATAGCTAAAATAAGGCTTGATGAACAGATAGAGAATAAGGCACAGCAAATAAAACAGTAGAGAATAAAAAAAAGAAAGAAATCTATCAGTTTAAAAGATACGATGATATAAAATGTATTATTAGCAGTGGCAGAGGCAAGATTTGCTAATTAGAAGAATAAAATAGAAACCAAGATTTTCATACTATTACAAATTTAAACGAATCGCAAAATGTATATTAGTTGCTTCCATACAAAAAAAAAAACAAAAAAAACAAAACAAGAAACCCATGCAGCGAGATAATAGAATATACAGTACTATATCCTTTGTACCCTTAAAAACAAAAAATAAAATAAAAGAGGTAACAATTACCTAAAAAAATTTTTTTAGGAGGCTACGTTGTTTTAAATTTCTTTACATATATTATATAAACCAAAATAAATTGATACATTGGGAAAAAAAAATGTAAATATTAGATCACATAAATACGAAGAATGTATGTATCAGAATCCCGAGTTAACGCATTTCTATGAAGAAATACGAGAAGGAAGAGGCTAAATATAAATAAACTCCTGCAATGGGGAAACTTAAAGAGAGAGAGAGAGAGAGAGAGAGAGAGAGCGAGAGAGAGAGGGGGGGGGAAGAGAGAGAGAGAGAGCGAGAGAGAGTAAGAGAGAGAGAGAGAGAGAGAGAGTGATAGAGAGAGAGAGAGAGGGAGAGAGATACTTTAAATAATTTGCTACGCGGCGGTGTTTATCCTACACTTGATAGCGAGGGCCGGAGTTCCTCCATAAACCCTCCCCGGGACGCTCTATAAACAACCTACCTCCTCATCCACTTGTTAATACCTTCGGGGAATAATATTGTATAGTATAAATTAAGAGTTGAGTAAAACAAATGAAGAAATTTCTAAAACTATTTCAACTTGCAACCTCGTCAGAGAGAATAAGTCTATGTAAATATTGCTGTACGAGTATGCAAGTTTCAATTACTTTACAAGGAACTGAGCAAGTAGGATTTTTCCTGCAGCAGATTTGCTTCCCATTCTCCTTCCCTTCCCGCTTTAAATTCCCGGCCATTCAACATATATTGTGAAATGAATATTGGATCATATTGCTTATTTCTGTCATTTCAGTAAATGAGTGGTCGAGTCGAATTTAGTTCCGAATGGGTTATTTATGTATGAAGAATCATGGAGGGGGTTTCTTTGTAGTGACTAAGTATGTAAGTCAGGCGTTCACTTGAAATTTAGTTATTATAATTTGCGCGATATCGTTTGTAATCGGTCGATCGAATTAGTCAACAATTTTTTTAGTTGTTCCTTATATTTATAGATGTTCAATGTCCACTGCTTTCTTCAAGATGCGATTATTAAATCCTTTAGCTCAAATGTTCTCCAACATGTTACTCCGAGCCCCTCCCTCAAATTGGTTGTAATGTAATCCATGCCTCTTATAGTATAGTAGTCAAATGACTATTCCTTTGATGACACTATCCTTGACTACTACTAATGCTATTGATGCTTGATGCTGTATTCACAGAAGCGAGAGAAACGGCTGACTGTGCTACGACAATGGACTATCGGAGCGGTGGCAGAGGCAGCAAGATACGGTGACAGTTCTATTGTGTCGCTGCATCCTCTTTCTGTCTCTTCTCAGCCCACCTTCTACTTATGCCATGCTCCTCTCAACTTCAGCTCTGCAGGGTTTGAGTATCCAGTGAGGTGTAATCCGGCAATTTTACTAGTAGCACGTGAAGAAAAATATGTCAGAAATATTGTATTGTGTTAAAAATCTTGTTCCTCAAATATTATCACTTACAACTTTCAAAAAAAAAATCTGGTGCGTGCGCGCAACACCCAACTTTCACTTACCAACTTACTTAGATTAGAAATTGACGTGTTTTGCTAAATATCATTTCCCAAAGTCACACATTTTTCTACATTTATATCTTATTTTTGTTAATCGTTAAAGCCGTTTTTGAGTAAATAAAAAAACCCGTGAAAATTATACAAAATTTATTAAGTAAAGTCCCCCCTCCCGTAGATCAATTTTGATGAAATTTTTACAGTCATACCTCGCGCATATAAATACATCAAATACCAAGTTTGATCAAAATCGTTAAAACCGTTTTTGAGTAAATAAAAAAAAACACGTGAAAATGATACGAAATTTATTAAGTAAAGTCCCCCCTCCGGTTGATCAATTGTGATGAAATGTTGGTTATCACATCTTTGGCTTATAAATACATCAAATACCAAGTTTGATCAAAATCGTTAAAACCGTTTTTGAGTAAATAAAAAAACATGTGAAAATGATACAAAATTTATTAAGTAAAGCCCCCCCCTCCGGTTAATCAATTTTGATGGAATTTTTACAGTCATATTTCAGGCATATAAATAGATCAAATACTCAGTTTAATCAAAATCGTTAGAGCCGTTTTTGAGAAATACGAAAAGAACTTAAAACGTTATTAAATAAAGTACCCCCTCCCTTTGAGCACATTTGATGAAATTTTCGCTGTCACATCGCGGGCTTATACATACTCTAAATACCCAATTTCAGGTTTGCACGATTTATAGTTTTTGAGCTAGTCTGTTCACACACACAGACATACAGACACACAGACACACACACAGAACATTTCGCGGGACTTGGTTATTTTGACTCAGGGGACCCCAAAACGTGTATTTCCGTTGAAAACCGAAAGTCGAAAATTTTCACGATCGCAATACTTCCACTTACTATATATTTCATATATAGGTAAGTGAAAGTAAAAATCATGCGAGTGAATCTAAAGTTTAAAATCTGGTGCGAAGAGCGCAAAACACAACTTTCACTTACCAACTTACTTTGATTAGAAATTGACGTATTTTGATAAATATTCCTCGCTACAGTTTTCCACATCAACTTACGTTTTTTCGTTTGTATTTGCTCTTTAAATAACACTGAACTTTTTTAAGTTAAAATGAAAGTTTTTACTCGTGATGATTCGGCGAAGCAAACGTAATACTCCATCGCGTCTGATTTTATATTTCTCCATGTAGTTGTTGAAAACTTCATGTAGTTACCATGGAAGTATATAATTTCCACTAAATACCTATGTACAAAAACACCTTGACGACCCTATCGCGTGAACAGAACGCCTTTCACTAAACAATGGTATCATTAAAGGCGTACTGCGTTCAACATATTTCATGAGTCTCGGAATATATTTCTCCTGTATATGTTTAATCATTTTTTTCATATTTAGTAAATTCTTATTTTATTTAATTTCTCCATATAAAAAAAAACAAAGGTAATTTATGGGAAAACAAAAAAGTCTCCTCAGAACATTTTAATGATGATAAAACGTACCTGATATTAAGCAATACTTGATTCTTAAAATTCGAATCAAATTTTTGAGAAAATTGAAAATAAAAATTTATTAAATAAAGTGCCTCCACCATTTAATCAATGTTGATGAAATTAATGCTGTCACATCAATACTTGATTCTCATTAAACATGACAAGTTTGATCAAAATCGTAAGAGACATTTTTGAAAAAATCGAAAAATACAACAAAATTTATTAAATGAAGTTTCCCCCCATTTGACCAATTTTGATGATTGATTGATTTTACATTGAATATGAAGCAGTTCTTTTCGGATTATAACGACAGCCCCTTTGGTTATAACGTTGCGGTAAAAAAAACAGTGTTGCGAGATTGAGTAAAAAAAAAAAAAATCCCGATCTTGAAAGGGTATAGTACTCGAACTAAAAATATTAGGTTTTTGAAATATTATGTTATTGAGTGTTGTAAGAATAATAAAAACTTGCTCTAAAAAAACGGGATGCACTACCCCGCATTCAATACCTCTAAAGACTTTTTTTTTTAACATTCCCTTTGATTTTCTAACTGAAAAAGGGGCTTATGCATAGTTCATCTCCTATTTTTATTCAGCTCATATTTTTATAGATACATTAGTTGGTAAAAGTTTAAACATCTATTTCGTTTTTGTTTTTTTGTTTCCAATTTACCTAATATTTATATTGTTTGTATGGGCTTTAAGGCGTAAAACCCTCGGGTTCAATCAACTCCTGAAATCAACTTCAAATATATTCAAATAAATAAATACTTAATATTTATCTTAGAATAACGATTTCTATAAGATGAACTTCTACAGCCAAACGAAGGGTCATTCCATATCAAAACAACAACTAAAAAATTATTTAAAATCTCAAAGTTTAAGAACATATTGTATTTGGTGTCAACGAAAACATCTTATTTCAATTCTTAACATTCACATTTGAGTTATTAAGGATGGTGGAAGACAGTTTACCGTAGGCATGGTGAAAAGGAAATTAACTAGCTTAAATAAGCAAGAATAATTTTGGCCAACGTTTCGACCCGAATTTGGGTCCTCATCAGGGCTAAATGAGAAAAACCAGACAATAACCAATAAGAGAAATTATATAAAAAAATATGTATTTTATTTGTAACCTTAAACAAACTTAAATATTGTAACATGAAATAAAACACAAAAAATATGGTTTAGGATAGTACTAAACTTGTTGTTAGAACGAAATAGCAGTTGGTTAAACTATCACAGTACATGTTTGTGACTAAAATGTTCGAACCATCTACGCAGGCTTAGAACATTCGAGGGTGTTCTTCTTACGGCTAAATATAAGGAGCGATTGACTGGAGAGTTCGTCTTGTTCTGAAGCTCAAGTCATATGGTTATTTCTGTGTTACAAAGTGATAATTTTTGTAACCCGTTTAAATATTTGTGTTTCAATAATATGTATGGCATTGAAAATTGTCATTTTTGTTCAATAAAAACTATTTCAACCCAGGAATTTTTATAACATATTAAATAAAAATAGCATAAAACATTATAGAATTTTAAAAAATGTAAGATTATAGGGTAAACCGTGCAGTTATTGGGACCCTTAAGACTAAATTTCTGTAGTTAATTAAAACAAAATACTTCTTATAAAGGGGTCAAATAGAAACTTCCTATAGCTCCTATATCCTCATCAAAACTCAGGAGTTTTTTTTGGGTCAAAAGTTCAATTGTTTTACAATATGGCAATATTTATTGTTAAAAGTGCCAAATCTAGTTATAGGAACGGTTTTCACCCTGTGGATTTAATTCTGAAATCTTCCCTATGGTTAGTTTGTTGTCTTACTTCATAGATGACTTAGAAGACCCTTCAAACGTTAGGCTCATGTATATCTTGTAATAAAATAGGACTTGTTTACATATTTCTTTAAGTTAAAGATGGGGTGCCAAAAACTGTACTGAGTGCCAATAACTGTATGGTTTACCCGAGTTATTGAAGTAAGACCATGATAAAAGTAATCAATGATAAATGCCAAAAAAAAACTACAAGCTTGGCAGATTTCGTTTTGACCTTAAATTTGGGGCGAAACCATTGGCAAAAATAAAATATGTTATTCTTGCATATAGTGCTATTTATTTTGACCGCAACCAAACCATTTTCTCTTCACTGAGTTATAAATATTTCAGAAATCCAAAAACGGCAATTATTAGGTATCATTTTCAATACATAAATTATAATAAATGCAACTTATCTCAATTACTATTTGTTCTAGAAAGATGAAATTTTTATCATTTTTTGAATAATTGTAAGGGTTTTAATTTGACATGTCACTACTTTAATGTCTATTTGTTTCCAAACCCAAAAAAAGATCAATAAAAATGTTCAATAATGATTCATAGGAAAGGCAGTGATGCACATTTGTACGTAGAAGGAAATGGGAATGAGAACATCATGTTATGTTGTCCTGTTATTAATGTTGATGCTGTTAATATTAGTGTTGAATCACTTTGTGCCAAGTTCGGGGCCAGAACATCACAAAGTTTTGTTTGTATACTAGAGCCAGGGGGCCCAAATCCACTACCGGCTTTGTAATTTTGGAAACCAAACACAAACTTGCCCACCCACTACTAAATTATTATCAAGGTCTCCAACTTTTTCAAGATTAAATAGAAGGGACATTGATTGCTTTAATCAAGCCAAGCTTCCATTTACAGAACTTTTCAAATCCGATTCCGATTCAAAAACGATTCCGCTAAAACATATAATTGTAAACAAAGACTTCCCTCCTCCCTAAAAAAAAAAAAACTAGTTGTAAATACATCCCTGCAATAAAAAAATTGGCAGCCATAAAAATTATTAATGTAAAAAAAAAAAAACGCTCCAATTCAGAACTAAAAATTCTGTATGAAGAACCAGATTTGGTGAACCACATTAAAAAAGGTTATGGTGGCTGGGACACGTAGAAAGAATGGGAGATGAAAGGTTGCCTAGGAAGATCATGATTGGTAATCCTGGAGAAAGAAGATTGATAGGAAGGCCGTGCTCAAGATAGCTGGATGATGTAGAGGAAGATCTTCGTCAGGTGTGTGTTAGGTAAGCAAAGGATAGAGAGGAATGGAGAAGACTTATTGACGAGGCCATTCCGTTAGGGACTGCCATGCTTTGAATAAGGTGATCATTTTTGGGGACTCATTTTATGAATGATTTTAGTTACTTAGTAAGTATATTTATTATTCTCGGTATTCCGCACTTAGGTTTAGTCAAAAATACGAGGGCAATTCAATAAGTACAGAGAAAAATGGCTATAGTTGAAAACGGTTTATTTTAATCTTTCAAAATTAAGGCTATTTTTCAACATAATCACCCCCCTGAGTTATGCACTTGTCCCATCTTTCTTGCAGCTTCCTAATTCCCTTGGCGAAGAATTCTTTCGATTTAGCCCGAAGCCACTTTTGCACCGCTTCCTTAACTTCCTCATTGTTAGCAAATCTTTTTCCACGTAGCAAATTTTTGAGTGGTCCAAGCAGGTAAAAATCAAATGGGGCGAGGTCGGGACTGTAGGCAGGATGATGTAAGACCTCCCAACCCAATTCTTGTAACTTATCACGGGTCAGCTGGGCTGTGTTATCGTGCTGAAGAATGACTCCTTTTTACAAGAGTCCACTGCGTTTGCAACTGATAGCTGGTCTAACTTTGTGTTCTAGCATCTCACAGTGGTAAGTCCGTGGTAATCCTCAACTGCAACGAGGGACCACAACCTTCCACTGGACGTCCACATCTGGGTTCATCACCTACACTTGTTCGGCCACTTTTAAACCGATCAACCCACTTGTAAAAATTCGTACGGTAAACTTTTACCGTACTGTATCAATATTCTAGAAAAAATTTCACTTGGTTTTACAACTTCTGCGACTAAAACTCTAATGAGCGCTGCTCTTCTAAGGTGCAATCTTCTAGCGGACTTGCCAAGGTGAATTGAAAATTTTGAGGTTATTTATGTTATTATGTTGACAAAACATGATGAAATAGCTACATATATCTATAGCTATACCATATCTTAAGGTTGCTAACTGCTAACACCCCTGAAAAGATTGTACACATTCGTTAAATAGTTTTAAAATTATAGAATTCGTCTCTTTACTTATTGAATGACCCTCGTAGGTAGTAAGAAATGACGAACATTATTGACTCTACCAAGAGAAATGTAACCCTCTAAGTTCGGCTTAACAGAAATGGAAACTAAAAATAAAAACCTATACAGCTTAATTTTTATAGAGGTTAAATAAAAACCTTTTACCTTCTAAAACTAATTAGTTGAAACTTACAGAAGTGGGGGAATTAACGGATTTTTTTTTCAGTGGTCGCAAATGAGTGGTCGCAAAATAGGTAAAGTGAAATATAAATCAAAAGAAAAATAGTTAAGTAACGAATTCTGTCAATAAAATCAGCGATCAGAAAAAAAAACAATAATTAAAAAAGAAAAACTCAAAAAAGTAAAAACTTTCCTAAAAGTTTAGATCTTCGAGATTTCACAGTATTCCAGGGAAGGTGGAAATATAGCTATGTATTCATTTAAAAATAATTACGGCACAATATTTTCGAACTGTGTGGAGAAGGATATTAACTGGAAGGTTTTCTCTCCAAAATTTTACTTCGAGCCCCCCATGTTTGGTTTTAATATAATCCATGCCTTATATGTATAAATAAGTCCATTTCTGTTTTTTTTAATATAATTAATTGTAAGGTTGGTGAAATCCTAAGTTTCATGTTAAAATATTTAAGTCTATTTTGTTGCAAAGATGATTTATTTATTTTAAACTAGCTGTAAGAGTATATACCGGTTTCACCCGGGAATTTGATTTTTTAATTCTTTAAAATGAGACTTTTTTCGACACAAACGGTCGGGTTCCTAAAAAAACAATCTAAAGTAAGATCACAAAGATTTTTATAACAATAAAGAATTTACCCAGAGATTGGCTGAGAGAACCACTGATCGAAATCTGGAGAATTTAGGACAAACGGTAAGGATTTCTATAAAGAACAAAGAAACAGAATTTCATCTTTATTTATATAGATTTTCGTTCACAGAGACCATCGACGCACCCCAATTAATTGCCAATAAGCTTTCAAAAAAAGAAATACTTAAGTTCGATTTGTTCGGTAGAACATTCTGAATAGAAAAATTATGAACCCTTTGAAAGAAACTTCCTCGCGCGGGTCTCATTACCGCGTATGGGGAGCGTCCCACGGGTGGCGGATGTGGGGATGGTCGGTGGAAATTCCTAGGAAGTTCCTCCCGGCTAAGTCCGTAGGACTCGCTGACCAACAATGAGAGCGGCCCCCCAGGCTTGCTGGAGGGTGTGACGTAGGTTTGAACGCCCTACTCACATTTTTTAGTTCACCCAAACACCACAAACAGTCATGGATTCTCCTAAGGTAAAACGCTCATTATCCGGAGGTAAACTAGTCCCCCGTTCGGGTCTCCGGGTGGGGACTGCTTTAGGGGAATCATGGCGAAAGTTGAAATTAAGAGATTTAGTATTAGGGACGTGGAACGTCAGAAGTTTGAATACAGCGGGTGGGTTAAAATCGGTTTCGAATGAGGTTGAGAGGTACGGTATAGATATCGTGGCGCTGCAAGAGGTACGCTGGCCGGGGGAGGGCTCTTTAAGAGAAGGTAAGTACACAATTTGGTACGGCGGGGGCGAAAATTATTGTTTAGGCACTGGGTTTCTGATTAGGAATAGGTTGATATCCGCTTTGAGGGACGTTCAATTTTTAGGGGACAGGATATCAGTAGCTGTATTTCAGGGGCGGTGGTTTAAAATCGCGTTAATAAACATACATTCTCCGACCGAAGACAGCGATGACGAAGTTAAGTCGGAATTTTACGATAAACTAGAGTGGGTCTTCGATAAATTACCGCGAAATTACATGAAGATAGTTATAGGAGACGCTAACGCAAAGGTGGGCAGGGAAGAAATATATTATCCGACTATTGGAAAAGAAAGTTTACACGAAATTAGTAATGATAACGGAATCCGATTGATTAACTTTGCTACTTCTAAAAATTTAATAATCAAAAGTACAACTTTTAAACATAAAGATATTCACAAATATACCTGGACATCACCGGATTCACAAACAAGAAATCAAATCGATCACGTTTTGGTGCAGCATAGGTGGCAAAATAGTGTTATTAATGTTAGGTCGTACCGAGGGGCGGAATGCGGGTCGGATCACGAACTAGTAGTCGCTAAAGTTCGGCAAAGACTTTCAATAAAAAAAAAGGTTAGAAACCGGATCTCGTACCGAATATTTTAATCTGGAAAAACTTAAAATTCCGGCGATTAGAAAACAATTTGAAATTGAACTCAAGAATAGATTTGATGTATTAGAACCATCGACAGAGAATGGCGAAGACATTGATCAATTGTGGGAAGGGATTAGGGATAATATTAAAGAGGTCAGTAATTTGTGTCTGGGCAAAAGGGAAAATAATAAGAATAAACCATGGTTCGATGAAGAATGTTTAAACTCGTGTGAGAAAAGAAAAGCCGCTAAACTCAAAGTTTTAAATAATCCTAGCGAAGACAATCATGCCTACTTTCGAGGCATGAGGAACGAAACGACTAAATTGCTTAAAAATAAAAAAAGAGAATATCTCAAAAACAAAATAATAGAAATAGAAAATAATGGAATCCAAAATAACGTTAGAGATATGTATAAAGGCATAAATTTATCACGTAAACGTCTAGGACCAGTTACGACTGGTATTAGGGATAATAATAATAACATCATAGCGGATCCGGTAGACATAGTAAGGAAGTTTAAAGAGCACTTTGATAGTATTTTGAATCCAGAAAATACCCGTCTATCACCACTTTTGGAATTTCAAAGTGCTGAACCGTTATTAGAAGAATCGAGTATAGGGGAAGTCGAAATAGCTATCGGAAAATTAAAATCCTATAAAGCAGCGGGGACGGATAATATTCCTAGCGAACTAATCAAATCATGTGGGGAAGCTGGGATTTCAAAAATACATCTTTTGATTAAAAAGATCTGGGAGTATGAGAAAGTACCCGAAGAATGGAAAGAGTCTATACTTATACCGATTCACAAGAAGGGGTCGCGGACAGACACTAATAACTACCGTGGGATCTCACTACTTCCGGTCTGCTATAAAGTATTTACGTCAATACTGACTAGCCGAATAACCGAATACGCCGAGGAAATTATCGGAGATTATCAATGTGGTTTCAGACGGAACCGATCTACCGTAGACCAAATATTCTCCCTCCGTCAAATATTAGAGAAAAAATTAGAATACAATGGTATTGTTCATCAACTGTATGTCGACTTTAAAAAGGCTTATGATTCAATAGACCGCAATAAACTGTATAACATCCTGACTGAACTAGGAATACCGAAGAAGTTAGTAAACTTAGTAAAAATGTGTATGACCGAAACGTTCAATAAAATAAGAATCGGTCGTTATTTTTCTGAGAAGTTCGAGGTTCACTCTGGTTTGAAACAGGGGGATTCGCTATCCCCTGTTTTATTTAATTTAGCTCTAGAATATGTCATTAGGGAGGTGATAAATACCGGAAAGGGTTTGAATCTGGGGGGAAATGTATCCGTGCTCGGTTACGCTGATGATTTGGTTTTGCTTGGCGACGACGTGGAAACGATAGAACTAAATACAAAAGCATTGATGGAAGCCGGAAAAGAAGTAGGGCTAGAAATAAATACGGAAAAAACAAAATATATGGTTAGTTGTAGAAACGGTGACAATTTTGGCGATATTGAAGTAGAAGAGGAAATATTCGAAGCCGTTGGGAAATTTAGATATTTAGGATCTACTGTAACTAGAAAAAACGAAATCGAAGAGGAAATTAAGGCTAGATTAAAGGTGGGAAATGCTTGTTATTTCTCGGTTGCAAAATTACTTGGGTCACGCCTTTTATCCCGAAATTTAAAAATTAGGATTTACAAAACTATAATTCTTCCGACTGTTCTTTACGGTTGTGAAACATGGCCGCTTACAGTAAGGGATGAGAAACGCCTTATGGTGTTTGAAAATAAAGTGCTGCGTAGAATATTCGGGCCGAAGAAAGATGAGTCAACAGGAGAATTTAGACGGCTACACAATGCGGAATTGCGTGAGCTTTACCCGGTTAATGTAATCGAGTCTATAGCTGCGCGTCGGTTAAAGTGGGCATGCAAAATGGCGAGTCTTAGTAGTGAACGAATTCCTAAAAGATTGATAAACGCTTTGCCGACTGGAAAACGACCGAGGGGTAGGCCAGGCGAAGGTGGGAAGATTCGGTGAAAGCAGATCTTGTGAATTTGGGATTGGACGGTGGTAGTTGGATGGAGGTATGTAGGGACCGATTGGTGGTGTCGGCGTCGGGCCTTCGGGTCCGTTAAGCCTTATTGTATGTATGTATGTTGAAAGAAACTTAGTTTGGCTGTAACTTGCTTAATAATTGTGCAATATTCATTTATTATTTTCTTTTTATCGGGAATCGAAAATTAATTAAATTTTGCAGTTTACTAATAGATATAAAATTGGTAGTTTTCTAGTTAAGGTCTGGCCACACATGTCCGCACCGGATCCGCTCCGTAGCAATAATACAAGTTATGTTCAGAATATTTTTAATTTAACTTACATATTACCTTTAGTTATGCCTAAAGTTCAAGCCACACATGTCAGACACAGGCCACTTTAGGCATAACTAAAGGTAATATGTAAGTTAAATTAAAAATATTCTGAACATAACCTGTATTATTGCTACGATGCGGACATGTGTGGCCAGACCCTTATGCGTAAATAGTTCAGTTTAAACAGTTTCCTCGAAACTTTGCAAATGTTTGTTTCCATATAACCATATTAACAAATCCATCCAGCCGTTACCAAAGAACCACATTTCATTTGTATTATATAGATTAACTAAGAATTTCGCAAAAGCATATACGATGTCAGGTACTCGTTAAAGATCCCTATCCTAATTATACCTGGATAGGCAAAATTTAGGTCCCCCACTCTAGCATCGTCCGATTAGCCTTAGTAGCATTAAAATGGACGTTAAACAAACAAGCAATAGCATATACACAAAGTTTCGCCTTATTGTGTGTTATTTCTCTAATTTAATTTATAAGATTAAGAAAAGGGGGTGGTAATAACAGCGCCCCTTGAGAAGGAGCCCGAGTAAATGCATTAGTCAGGTTTATTTTGCAAACAAACGTCGAGACGAAGTTTATTCTCTAAATGGGTTTTAATCTCTTATTTCGCGGTTGGCTCTCCATCACGACAAAATCTCCTTTCCCGCTGATAACAAATGGAGATATTATCAAGCAGGATAACTCGCGTCGACTTGGAACCGGAAACACAAGGCAAGACAAATAATTACTTTATCCGAAGCCATTAGGATGGCGAGGAAGAATGGCTGGCATTCCATCAACGGGCTATGGCCCCCGCATTCCTTCGGCATTCTGCGAGGTCCTCGGGAATACTTGTCCCTTGTCGAAACAGCCTCCAGTGGCTTTGGTTGGACAGCTCCAGGAGTGGATGACCTCTGTAGATGGGGAATGGCAATGGTTTTGGACCTTGATCAGTGTTCTATTGTAAATAATCATCTAATTGGTTATATGTTTCACCTTAGTGAGGAAGAGTGGTTTGTTCTACGATTTCTTAATTGAAGGAGTCTATTCCATGTTTTATATTATATTTAACTAGATGTATATCCTGGTTTCACCCGGGGAATTTCATTTTTCTAATAAACGTGAACGATTCTTTAAACAAAAAATACAACAAAAATAACACTAATAGATTATTATTCCAAAGCTTTAGGATAAAATATATTTTTAGTTTTACCCTCTGTGGCATATACAATTAGGTGTTTAGATGAACCTACTCTACAGCAAGCAACTTAAAGCTGGCCATGAGAAAAAGATGGGGAATTCCAAGTTGATACCAGCTACCCTCAGTGATTGCCCTATAGGACAGAAGAGAGAAGCGAGTAGCGGGGAGACGCGCACTCTTCGGCCGATAACTCGAAAAGGACTCATTCAGCCTTAAAACGTGGACCCCGGTCCGTTCTGGGGGAACGACCTTACCGGGCGTTATTAGCCTCTTCAAAATCTATAAAATGACAATTTTTTCTACTTCAACGGTTGATTTCGTAAAAACCTAACGTAAAGAGAGATCATAATTATTTATATAACAATAAAGAATATACCCCGAGATTGGCTGAAGTTATACAATTTTAATATAGACAGCTGTTCGCACCTGGTATGAAAGAACCACTGAGTGAAATTTGGAGAATTCGAACAAACGGTAAGGATTTCTATAAATAAAAAACAAACAATCGGGATTTCATCTTTATTTAAATAGATTATAGATGTATACCCCTGTTTCACCCGGGGAATTTCATTTTTCTAATGAAACGGTCGATTTTGTAAAAGAACATTGTAAAATGAGATCATTACGATTTCTATATCAATAAAGAATATCAGCTGAAGTTATGCGATTTTAATATGGACAGATGTTCGCAACTGGTATGAAAGAACCACTGAACGAAATTTGGAGAATTTAGGATAAACCGTATGAAAGGGCAAACAAACAAACAGAATTTCATCTTTATTTAAATAGATTAAAATGGAGTAATCAATTTTACAAATCTTTAGTTCTATCGGCTTAAATAATGATTTAATAAATAATAACGCTTTCTTTTGTGCTTTTTAGCACCTATGTCAGTATTTGCGTACAAATAGTATACAGAAATCTTTGAAATGGGGATCTATTGACCTCTTACAGAACGATCACTTCCTTTAAAACAAAAAGCACAAATAAACACGGAGCAGATGGTAAACAAGAGACTGCCTGAAAAAGGGGAGATACGTCGCCTCTGTTATATTTGATAGGGCTGCAACAGGAATCGGCGTCACAAAAGGAATGCAGAAACACAAAGCGAATAACTTGACAGAGAAAAAACAAAGTGAAAGGCTATTAGGTATCAATAATAAAAACTGATGGGGCAACCTTCAGCTCGGTTCGTCATACCTACCAGCAGTTATCGGCTGATTCCTATGTCCTATGGAAAATAGGGTAACTGTACCATAAGTTGACAGTGCTCCAATAGTTGACATTTTGCACAACAAGTGTGAAAAACAAAATTCAGGGTTGATTATTTTGGTTCGAAATTTGGCGGTAATTTGCCAAGTTATACTAGTTAGCTGTGCTGCCATCGACATTATTTTGATGGAAACTATAGCTTATTTGTCAAAGGTTATAGTATTGAATTTTCTAGTGGCCTGAAAACTTGGTCTCTGCTACCCTGTTTTATTAGGGTGAAAGTCAAGTTAAATAAGTTTTTAATACTTTTTTATTTGAGTTCAATTATGTTTTAATTACTTCTATGATATTCATTAAGTTCATGAGAATCATTTGATATCCTTTTTTTAATATATTTATACAATGTTTTAGGGCTTAAATGTAGTAGTAAACTATTAGAACAGATATTAATCCATAATTTCAATAGTTGACATCGATGCCAACTACCGCCAGAATTAGCAAATAGTGTTCCATCTGGGGGTGGTTTATAAAAGTCAGAGTCTGTATGGATTACAGGTGTCTTATTTTATGAATTTATAGCTAGTGTGCTCTATCCATGGATCGTTGGGAGCAAAATTGCATTGCCAATAATCCGGACAAGCGTCTCATCTGACTCTCCCCATTTCCCGATTCTGCAAAGAACATGGGATTTTTGCTAAAAGTCGCACTCTATCAAAATGCTACACATTTCATCCAACCAATGAATGTGTCCATCTTTAATTGTCTATAAGGGCACTGGAAGAGTGAAGTTCATCATTGGAGAGTCGATAATTGTGCAAACCCAACATCAAAAAAAACGAAACTTTGCCCATTACTTACATCTATTTATCATACTTACTTAAATGGGTGATCTCATTTTTCCTTCAAATATGTTTTTTCTATTTGTATCATTCAAGCTTTTTGTGTATAAAATAATTAAATTGTGGAAATTTTATTTTGTTTCTATAGTGAATTTACTAGTTTATAAATAAAAAAATATTAACTTTTATCGTAGTCCTTATTATTTATTAAAAATCACATATTAATGCATGTGTCAACTTTCCGAACCTTTGAATTTTGATGTGTCAACTATTGGTTCATTTTAGAAGTTTCTAAGAAATCATTTTTTATAAAAACCGTAAATGTAGACCATAGGATATTGTATTCCTAGTTTTCTAGAGGGATTGGCCTGAATAAATTCATAACAAAGATTATCCTAATATCAATATATTGGTAAACAGTGTCAATAATATAATTTTTTACTTAAACTGTCAACTATTGGTAGGTGTGCAGATACCCTAGGAATCGCGGCTTTAGTATATTTTAAAATTACGACATTTGCTTCATCCATAACAATACTGCAACGCACTTTATATTAAATAGAATGTTTGCAAAAATAAAGACGAAAAGATTGATTAGTTTAAACATTTTGAGGAATCAGTGCCCCTCAAATTACCGATCTTGTTAATAATTTGTCAACTTCACACGTGTCGTTCAGTTAGATAAAGCTAAAATGAAATAATATTACAAATAAAATATCATAGTAATGATAATTTTAAGGAAGAACGACAATGGTTTTATACAAGTGCTATATTATCGCGAAAATGCATAGCTTCGTGCGGGACGTAACGGCTCAATAACGCGACAGTATGCACGACAAGCATCACGCCAAGCGACACAGTTTGTTCAAAATGGAACAACCAGATTTCCAATTATAATCATAAGGCATGCGATTGTTCAGAATCATCTCTTATTCACTAACACACAAACATCCATCAATCGGTTTTGGAAAAAAATAATTTAAAAAGCTACGCAACATAGTTTATTAGCTAAGCAAAGAATAACTGAACTGGTAATTAGGTAAATTTATTAATTTTTTTTGCTGGCTAGATTTCAATGAAATATGACACCACTCTGGGGGGGGGGGGTTGTCAGCCATAAAGGCATTTAGATAGTTTATTAGTTCATTGAAAAAGAATATCACTCCAAATCGCACAGATTTTGATTGAAAACAACTCAATGAGATTGCCTTGAAAACATAATTAAAAATAGAGGTGAGAGATAGTCAACTGTTATTCTTTAAGATAGGTTAAATAATTATCAGGATTTTCAGTTTAAAACTTTTTTATTTTAGGAAGCTAACGTTTTGATCCAACTAGTGGATCTTCGTCAGGGCTTCTGAGTCCAGATTAATACAAAGATTGAAGGTCAACATCCATAAAATCGTCTTAATATTTTTTATTTTTTTTTTATTATTTATTTATGTCACATGTTTTAAATTTGCTATCTGCAAAAATTTTTTTTTTTTTCAATGAGCAAATCAGTAATCTACACGTATTTGTAATAGATACATTGGCGTTAGTTATACCAGTAAGTCCCTAGGCCACCGCCTCAACAATTGTCGGGGTGGATTGTGTGGATTTGTGGTGGATTTAAGTGTTTCTGCTAGTGGATTCATGTTGAGAGTTAGTCTTTGATGGAAGTTATTGTAGTATAGTGTGGCTGTATCGATTACTGTTTGGATGTTAAGGTCCTTGTGTATTAAGTCATTAGTCACGTAGAACGGTGCATCTACTATCCTCCTTAACACTTTTGATTGAAAGGATTGGATCCTTTGGATATTTGAGGGCTTTGCAGTGCCCCATAACTCTATCCCGTGTGTCCAAATGGGACTAATGAGCATGTTATATATTGTAAGTCTGTTGGTTAGGGATAATTTAGAGCGTCTGTCAAGTAATCTTGAAAACAGTCCATATGGTTTGTTTAGTTGCTTTCTGATTAGTGTGATGTGCGTTTTCCATGTCAGTCCTTTGTCCAGGTGAAGTCCCAAGTATATAGTGTAGGTAGGAATGTAGTATGAATGTAGTAGGGGATAGGAACAGGGACGTAGTGGAAGTAGGAATAGGAACATGATTGAAATATACCTGAGGACACATCCCCTGATTAAGAGTAAAAACTATAAATACGCTTTTTAATACATTCATTTTTACTCTCCATCTTTTTGCCCATGCAGAAATATCGTCTAAATGATTTTGGAGAGTCGAACACGCATCGTATGGGTTTTTGTGGGATGTCAGGAGTGTGTGTGTCGTCAGCAAATGTAGCTAGTAAAGTATGTTCGTGTTCGGGTAAGTCTGCAGTATACACATTGAAAAGGAAGGGACCAAGTACGCTGCCCTGTGGAACTCCTGCTCTAATACGTTTTATACTTGATAATTCGTCGCGTACTTTTACAGTAAAATGTCTGTCTAGTATTTTAATAATAAATTACTTTACCTTGAGTTTTTGTATCAACCTGGACTCAGAGGCTCTGATGAAGATCCACTAGTTCGAAACGTTGGCTTTCCAAAATAAAAAAGCTTTAAACTTAAAATCTTGGTAATCATTTAACCTATCATAATTAAAAATATTTTTGTTTTACTGAAATTCAATTTTTAGTTGAATATATTTAATGGGTTATTATTGTTTAAATAATTTTATCTGCAGAGAAAATATCGACCATAGCCGGGATTCTAACCCGGGTCTCGGTATCACAACAGAGCTCTGGACCACTGAGCTACCCTTGGACCTTATCAGAGCATTACCCTCCTCTCCTCAACGATCCTCCTGCCAGGTGTCCCTGAAATGAGGCGGAAGATCTCTTCTACAAGGACTGCACGTCAGTATACTCAACGCACTCTATGTAATACAATATAAATATGTAATACGTGAGACCTTCTACGAAAATACAGATTTTCCCATATATAATAAAAAACTTAAAAGAATTACATTAACATAAAAAAGTATGCTTAACATCATACATAAAAATAAAATGTGATAGCAAGGCGGAAAAAAGTAAACAAGTCCCAGGAGAAGAAGATAAAAATGCTACACACTCACGCAAAACAATAAAAGAATATTAAAAACATAAAAGTCTTTTTATATTAAATCTTATTATAAAAACATGATGGATTTTAAATAAAAAAAAAAAAAATATATATTTTAATACTGAAACATTATAACATTAGGCAATATAAATGGACAGCGGTGTAATCTGAATAGCGGTGTAGAGGGGCTAGGGCCGGCTCCAAACAGTGATGTAGGTTTTTATCGATTGGGTGGTGGGGATGGAGAGGGGGGAGAAGGGGTGGTGGGGGGGGGGGGCTACCTACCGCTGCCCGGGCGCCTTCCTGTCTCTGGCTAGGCAGTCCGGCACAACGCCTAGCTAATAATATTATTAATAATATTATTATGAATCGCTTTATTAGTTGATTCCATAATTATAATATATAATTAATAAATATTTCAATTATATAAGTCGAAAAAATCTAGTATCTAGCCGAATGTTTAACAACCGGGGAGAGGTAAAATTGCTTCCGTGAAACAATTTTATATTTAACTACATTTTAACTATATATATATATATATATATATATATATATATATATATATATATATATATATATGTATATATCAGCGTAATGATATAAAACATCTCACAACAAAAAGACTAGATCCTAAGGCTATCGTCTTCTTCAATAATAGCGACCTCACCATCCTGTTGTTCGTTGTTTCCCCTCGTCTGTGGCAGATATATTGAGAACTCGTATGAAATAATTCAATGAATCATTGGCCTTCCACTCGTCAGCAAAATGGTTTTTCAGCAGATTTTCAACGTCTTTCAGCTTGTTGGAGCCATTTAAAAATAAATTATTAATATAGCTAGGTAAGAAGAATCGAGTATAAACTGAAATAAAACACGCGACTTTAAGGAGCTTTCGATATTTTGTTCTGAAAGAGTAAGAGGAACTGCTCAAGTGAACGAATGGGATGGGTGCAAATTGAGAAGTGATTATTGGAACGAAAGAGTTTTGCATCAAAACGAGTAACGAACCAGTTTTGAAACAAAATGGGCTATGGAACGAATCAGTTCTGCAACAAACCGTTATATAGCAAAAATACATAATAAATAATAGGTTTTGCATTAATCTGATAAGATATGTTGAAAGAGCGTTAAAATATCTTTCAGAATCCACTGCCATCTCAATTTTTCAAAAAAATGGAATGAACAAGTTTTGCACCTCACCTCCTCACTTGCTACTTTTAAGTAGAGGAAAATTCTTTATGACTCGTACGTAAAACAATAATTTATATCGTAGATGCAGTAAACATTTAACAAAACAAATAATTAAATTTTATAAATAGAGATAAAAAAAATAATAGGCCATAGGAATCGTCCTTTTTTCCTCTATATAAGAAAATAAAGTTATAAGCGGTGCGGAGGCATAAAATAAACTGACTAACCATTTAAGGAGACACGATGCCATATTGGAGCCGCCTCGGGAACTTTAAATGAATATGAATGAACGCGTCTTCACACTCGTCTCAGTAGGTGCAACCATCTGCAGCCATATTGGGCTCCCAACGTATCAATTAACTGTCATGAACTACGGGCATTAAAGTGCTTTAAATAACAATAATGTACTATATAAACAGTGCATGATGTCCCCTTAAAGCTATTTATTTTTAGAAATAGATACCTGTTTTAATTAAGAAATCCACTTTTAATTCATAGACTGTTTTAATAAAAGACAGTTTTTTTTTTTTCCGTACGTCTCTCTCCGCCTCGTTAAACGTCTTACATTCCAATTCAATTACAAAACGTTTTTCCAGCGAGAGTGGAGGGGAGGGGGAGTAATTTCATACAATATTAACAGCCTACAATGAAGAAAAGGAACTCGATCGATACAAGCAGTCAACGTTAACGAACTGACAAACCAGTACGACAACTTGACAATATCACTATTAATAATAAAACGTCCCTCAATAAATTATACTTAGTAATAATTGTGACTAACAAAGGGAAAGCATAGCTGATGAGTCACTAACCTCGATCAAACTGCTCGTAGAGATTCTTGCTTGAGCAAAAAATTTAAACTAACGTCGGAAGGTTCCGTCTAAGCTGGAAAATCAGTTATTTTATATCATTCATGTGTGGGCAAAAGGGCTTAAGCATAAATATTTTTTTTTTTTTGTCTCGTCTTCTAAAAATTTATAATTAACTAAAAGTTATTCGTAATCCATAATATATTCATAATAGTCTCTGTTCAAGGAGCATAGTTTCTTTTATTATTCTGGAATAAAGAAATACAATCAGAAAGAATTCATAATGATTTTAAATAGCTTGGTAAATCGTTGTTTAAGCTTCGCATTCGATGACTTAACCCCTTTTGGCCAAACACCAGTGATATAATTATTAAATATTATTCACTGCCTTAGCCCTCGAAGGATGTTTGAGTTAATATATATCAAGCGATTAGTTTAATTCTTTAAAATGACACACAAAACTATGGCTATAATAAAGTGATTAAAACTTAAAATAAATCACAAAAATCAAAACAATTCAAATAAAGTATGCGAAATTAATTTTTATTAATATTTAAGCTACAACTAATCAGACTACTTTCTGGAATATTTGAAAGTAAAATACGATTTTTATAGAATTAAAAAAAAAAAAAACCCTAAAATATACTGGACCAGAGCTACTTTTTTCGGAATTTCTTAATATTTTTTTTTAATCTTGAGAAGTTATAATTGGCTTCGAAAAAAATTAACCAGAGAAATGGAGTGAAAAAAATTGTATATTTTTATTTATAAAAATATAGAACATAAGAATATACCAAGAATTTAGGACAAACGGTATGGATTTCTATAAAGGACAAACATAATTTCACCTTTATTTGCATTGATTATAGCTGTATATCCCGGTTCCGCACGGGGAATTTCATTTTTCTAAAGAAACGGTCGATTTCGTAAAAAAAAACATTGCAAAGTGAGATCATTATGATTTTTATAACAATAAAGAATATCAGCTTAAGATCGGCTTAAGTTATGCAATTTTAATGTGGACAGGTGTTCGCACCTGGTATCAAAGGACCACTGAGCAAAATTTGGAGAATTTAGGACGAACGGTATGGATTTCTATAAAGAACAAATAAACAAACAAACAAACAAACAGAATTTCAACTTTATTTATATAGATATCACGGTTTCACCCGGGGAATTTCATTTTTCGACGTCTCAAACTGTCTATTTTGTAAAAACCAATGTAAAGCGAGATCATAACGATTTTTATAACAATAAAGAATATACCCAGAGATTAGTTGAAGTTATGCAATTTCAATATGCTCAGTTTCCCGCGATTCTGCCTGTCTAAGCCTCTGTTGTTCAATCCTATTTTGATGTTCGTCAAGAGTTTCAGCTGCTATTTGACGTTGTTTTTTAGCTTTTGAGCTCACTACTCCTATTGAAGCTTCTTAGGAGACATTTTTAAAAAATAATTCACCATACATGTATATAAACATGTAAATAAACGTATTGTAATGTTAAGAAAAAAAAAACATATGGTTTAAAAATCCCAGAACTCGACGCCTGCCAAAGGACGATCTTACCGGGATTTTTAGGCCGTTTTTTCGACTCCCACGGTCGATTTCGTAAAAAAAACCATTGTAAAGCGAGATCATGACGCAATTTATAACAAAAAGAATATCCCCCGAGATTAGCTGAAGTTATGCAATTTTAATATGGACAGGCGTTCGCACCTGGTATCGAAGAACCACTGAGCGAAATCTGGAGAATTTAGGACAAACGGTATGGATTTCTATCCAATAAAATAAACAAACGAACAAACAGAATTTCATCTTTATTTTTATAGATAATATTGTTTAATACTAAGAAAAACGTTGGAAATATTTAAATAAACGTTTAAAAAAGACTATAAGGAATATATTTAATAAGAAGGATTAGAGGATGGGCGGTGAGCTAATAGGGAAGGAAGAGTAACGCATGAATAATGCAAGAGCGAACCCAAAGCTGTAATAACGGAGCAATGAGCGTTATGGTCCCCTACTCCGATGGTGAGTACATTTATACAACAGTCTCTTACAGTCCTTTTACGCCTTTATTTAAGTCTTCACTTAGTTTATATTTCAAAGAAAATAGTCAGAATAATAATACTAGTCATTATAATTTCAAATATGTACACATTTGTTTGTTTTAACGTCACAATATGCCACTAAGGCTAATTGGACGAAGCTACAGTGGGAGTCCTAAATTTTACTTACCCTAGTATAATTAGAATAGGGATCTTTAACGAGTACCTGACATCGTACAGGCTCGGGACCTCCATTTTACGTAACATCGGAGGGACGGCATGGCTAAGGATTTTTTACTCCCATTAAAAAATCCTTGGGCCATCTCGGTACGCGAACCCGCGACCTTTAGTGTTGTCGGTTTCTATGCTAACCATTCTACACCACCCCGTTTACATATTTGTTATAGGGAAATAAAAATAGTAAGAATTTCCAAAAAGAATCTATTAATTCTGAATTATAATATTATTAATTTAATAAATTCCAGTCGATGCACAGTGGGACGAATCGCCAATCTAGGTGGAAATAATTCTGGAAGCGACTTATTTCATGTTAATGTTTTTAGAAAAATACAATTAAGCATGTATTAATAAATGAAAGTCAAAATAGTGGTTTTTGACAATGGTTTCATTAAAAAAGAAAAAAAAATTAAAAACCAATATACAATTATTTAGATAAATTGTAAATATTTATTTATTCGATTTTCAATTATTCAAAAAGAAAAAAAACATTTTTAAAGTACAAAATACATTTTTAAAAAATTATATATTAAATTTTAATATCGAAATGTAAAAAAAAATTGTACATAAATTAAGGAGGGTACATTTATTTGGCTTAAAAAGGCCAAATAAATATAAACTTACTTGCCGAATCGTATTCCATACCGTGGTATAATTTTTTTCTCCAAAAACAATATGAAAATCGCTGATCTATGTTGCCGCTTTATCCATAAGATGTTAAAATTAACTGACTTATTGTGACGAAAGTGCCATGTTTATTCTTTTTTTATTCCGTTGGCATTTTTTTTAAGGGGTTAATGGTTTGTAAAAACCTAAGGTATACTGTTTTTTCCATGCTTTATTTCTTTCTTATTCTTAGAAAGGGAAAATCTTACTATTTGCTTTTAATAGTTGTACTTACGGTCAACAAATCTCGTTTTTTCATAGCTTCGGAGGTTTCCATAATGTATTCCGATGAAACTGGTTTACTATATATCTATAAATTTCATTAGCACCACCGTATTGCCTCAAAATATTTTAATATTTTGTATTTTAAAAATATAGGCTCTCAACAATGAGAGATTTATAACTTTAAAAAAAGCGTACACCTTTATTAGCAGGTATTAGCAATTAATAATGAATACTTTATCTCTGTAGTGTGGACTTTATTCTGTATTAATATCTCGGTGTAGATCGGTGTAGATTTTTAGTAACCCCTTTTTTATAAGAAAAAAATATAGTTTACCGACTATTGATAAGAAAGGATGGTACTCTGTACTATATTCACATTTAAAGAACCAAGAACTTATATAAACTTAATTTTTGAATCGTCTTCTATTGCCTAGCATAAATTTTTTTCCCAAAAAAACACGATCCATTCTATGGTTCTATTGGTTTTACAATATAATTTGGAAATATCCTGACTAAGCATTATGAGGGAATTACCGTATTCAAACCCCCATTATTCTGTTAATTCTTGCTTAAAGTGATTAATAATTTGTAAATGCCTAAGCTAGACTATTGTTTTCAAGATACCGACATGATTTTTTCATTTCCTTGATGTTAACTATTTCCGCCTAGATTGGCGATTCGTCCCACTGTGCGATGGCTTCGATAAAAGGGATTAGTAATGCCATATTTATTAATTAATATGCCATAATTTTAGATTTAGTAATGCCATAATATTAGTTAATTCATAAGGATCAACTGCATATTATGCAGTGTATAAACGTTCTTCTTAAAACTGGTTAATTGTAAAGATTTAACAACTACAATCTTTATCAGTAGTTCAGTTCATATTCTTTGGTTACCGAGTCATGTCAGAATGAGAGGTAACGCGATTACAGATACTCTGACTAGAGAAGCTGTTTCTTTAATCAAAAAACAATCATTGTTGGCGTTGCAAAGGATCTGGTTAGCTACAAGAGAAAAGTTAAGAATCGTAGAGCCGTACGTTCGTCGTAAGACTCAAAGTATCCTCCTGACCAGAAGAGAAAATGCCGTACCTACTCACAAGGCTGAGGATTATACACCCTCGGCTTACCCAAGACTATCTGATTTGTCAGAAATATCCCCCTCAATGTACTTCTTGCGGGGTACCTCTCACAGCGATACATAAATTAACAGAATGCTATAAGGAAAGCTAAAGAAATGTCGGAAAATGTTGCTTCTTTATTTAATTACTTGTCAAAAGATTGCTAAACTTATATTCCTGAAAGATAAATTGGCGCGATGCGGACTTGGGAACGACCGATGGATAGGGAAAAGAATTAGGAAAAAGGACGTTTCTAAATTACTATAAAACAACGCATAGTGAATTTTATAGGAATGTTCCGGCAAAATATGTAAATGAAACTAGATGTATAATAAAATTAAAATGGTTACTCTTATAAAACTATTTAAAATGTAATAATATAAATAATATAATATAAAAAAAAATTGTATTTATTCGTATTTCTTCAATTTGCTTTATTGAATTTCTGTGCTCGAGAATATCCCTCGGCTTTGTCTTTCTAATCTTTGTTGGATGAGTAACTGGGAGAAAGAAAGAGAAGAAACAAGTTGGGTTGGATGGTCGTGAGTTGAACAGTGAAATGTAGTGAATGTATGATTTTACTGTTGGAATGTCCATGTCTTTGTGGATTGTGTAGTTAGAAATGTACCATAAAGAGTTTACAATTTTTTGAAAAATTTTTGACTGAGTGATTTGACTTTTGTAAATGTGTACTTGTTTAGCGGAACCCCAGAGTTCTGCTCCGTTGGTCCGAATAGGTTTTAGTATCGTGTAGTATATTAGTCCTTTGTTTCGTTAAGTTAAGCGATGACCTGTAGACTAGGAGGTGTGACAGTTTTTTTATATCGTCTGGCCAGTTCTTGTCTTTTTAGTTTTGTATGGATGTTCCAAGTGAGTCTTTTGTCCAAGTATAGTCCTAGGTAACGAACATGGTTTTTAGATGGCACAGTAGTATTATCAATTTTTGTTGGCGGACATGTTGACTTCCTCAGTGAGAAACTTATATGGTTCGACTTTGACGCATTCCTTTTTATTTTCCACTTTTGAAACCAATTTTCTTGGTCGAATGGGTGTTTCTGAACGGCAACATATGCTATTGTGTGATGAAATCATAGCTATGTCGTCAGCGAAGGTGAAGATAGTGATGCAAGGGTGTTCCGGAATGTCAAAGTGTATATGGAATAGAGGAGGGGGCTTAAAACGCTTCCCTGAGAAACCCCAGTAAGATGAGGAAAGAATGAAAAAGTAGAAGAATCTACGGAAACACAGAAATATCTATATGTTTATGTATGTATATATAAATTAATACGTATTTAATTTACTGATACTTGAATCATGTCTAGTGCATGGATCAAGGCAAAGAAAGAACAAAAAAAAAAAAAAAAGGAAATATTAGCCGATAAGTTAATGAATATACAACCCAAAACTAATTGTGGAAGATAAGATCAGAATACGAGAAGAAAAAAATACATAATCAAGTTGGAAACTGAACACAAAAGCTGGCTGATGATGATGGCTCTGACTCACGAAGGCCATTCCGCCACCAACTCCTTTCTTTCTTCCACCCCCCGCACTCCTTCCTCAGCCTAATCTTCACGTCCCGGAATTAGGGACAACTTTCAAGAGGGGCTTGAGAAACTTTCTCTAGGAGGGTCGGCTAACCGATAGAATACATAATTAATTTCTTAAGTAATTTTTATAGCAGTCATCCACCCGACTTAACGTTGCCTTTTCCATTAGCAGAATTCTAAAAGTAGACAGCTCTTATTTCAAGGTGTAGGAAGGCCAAACCTTCTTAGCCGAAGGACTATTAAAGAAAATAATGTGGTTAATAGTCATCATGATAGTTCGATAAATTTACATCATTAAACTACTATCGAAAGCCTCCGTAATCGGACATGAAAAATATCGATACTATCTATAGTATGAGGTGGTAACCGGGGGCGGGTGGAATAGTAGAATTTTTCATTTGGAACGATAGGAGCTAGAATGCTTTTTGAATTGGGGTCACCTGTGGTACAGTGGATAGCATGGCATCTTACATACTGAAGGTCGCGGGTTCGCGTCCCGCGGTGGCCCCAGGATTTTTTAAAGGGAGTAAAAAAATCCTTGGCTATGCCGTCCCTCCGATAGGACGTAAAATGGAGGTCCCGAGCCTGTATGATGTCAGGTACCCGTTAAAGAACCCTATCCTAATTATACCAGGATAGGCAATCATTTAAAAAAAACACTTTGGTGAGTGAATAATCAAGCCTTATTTACTGACTTTCACATGCCAACAGCCGAGCAACACATAAAGACTCTTTACCAACGTTTTAATGCTTACCTACACGGACGTATAATCCGTAAAAAATAAATGTGGGGAAGAGATTAAAAAGGATGAGAGATCTCCATCTTTAACAGACCTGAATAACTGAATCAAGCCAGAGAAAAGGTAGGTATTGTTGGGTACCATCCTTGCTCAAGCCTGACACTTCATTGTATGACTAGTAGAATGGCCCTCAAATCTGCTGCTGACTGTCGATGTGTTGTTGACAGACGCAGATATACAAATGGAGCAAAAAAATAAAATAAAAATTATATTCTTTAATTTTTAAATCGACGGATTAAAATCAGGACGAATTATTTATAACATTATATAACGAACATAAGAGGTACAGAATATATATCAATGCGTATGAACAATTGGAAATGAAGAAAAACCATTAGTAGCATAAGGTTTGCACTGAGATCTCATTGGCATGGGGGGCCACAATAAAACAATGATATGTAAAGGGCTCCAGAACCCGAAAAAAAATTCTTCCCAGGCTGAATATTGCACTGCTGACGAGGCATGGACTTGTATTCGAAAAAACCTGCCTACCTCTATATTACAAAAAGGCTATACGATTTATGAAGAAGCATTAATTAATGAACTCCACAGATTAAAGCAATAAGTTAAAAAGGTGTTCGTGCGAAGAGGCCATTTAGATAGCTTTAGAGCTTTCCTTTTTATAGTTTCTAAAAGAGCTTTAACTTTTTAAAGACTTCCAAGGTACTAAAGACTGCTCTTCTCCAAATGAATTAGTTAAGAAACCCCTCCCATCTAGTTATCAAGGAATGTAAAAGGAGTTGTATTCGCACAAAGGACAACAAAGATGCATGCCAAAGATTGTTGAGATTTAAAAAGTAAAATTTTTAAATAACTTCAAGAGGTAAGAAAGAACTAGGTAGTTTTTTGGAATTTACTTCTTTGAAAGAAATGTCGAAAACAGTTAGACTAACAGAATTATAATATGTGTTTGTTTTTGTTTAAAGGCGTAAAACATTTCGTACTTTTTTTGTAAGACCTTTCTTCCAGTTCAACCTCCCTTAAAATAATTTTGTAAGGTATCCAGTCGGTTTTCTAATTTATTGCAGAGATTTAGAATCATTATTTTATTTTGAAAGAAATGGTGAAACAATTTTAAAAGTAATTTAAAAAGAACAGCTGAACAAATACATAACCTTTACAAATATAACGGAATGAATGAACAATAAACATTGAGTGAAACACACCCTAGCGCTTCCTGGTGGTCTGCAGCTCGAACTAAATTTTTCATTCATAAACTCGTATCTCAATCTCAGAGAGGCTAATTACATGTTGCGAGAGCCTTAAAATTCCAGTCCTTTTCTCTTCAATTTCACAACCTTAAGAGAAAAACGAAAACCTTCTTCTCCGTTAGGGTTCCTACAGTTACACGCTGACATAAATCTGTTAATCGTATGTGGAGTCGTTTCTGAGCCTTTTCGGCACGCACATTGTACACTATGCTTTATAATATATATTGATTTTCTATGGCAGACATATTTTTAAAGATAGAAGAATCAGGGTGGGTATTTTCGTTCATATAAATAGAAATAACTATGAAAAACAAACGAACCATGTAATGAAATATACCTAAAGTAAAACTTAAATTTGCTACTATACGTCCGATTAGCCTTTGTGGCATGAAGTGACTTTAAACAAACAAAATAGAATGTTTTTTTTTTTTGTTTTTTTTTTTTTATCTTTTTCTGATATCATTATATCCTATACTACACCTAAATTCTTACGTTCTATACTGTGTTCTGTCCATAATTTTTATGCTATCATTTTATTATTTTAACACGTTAGGTGCGGCAACGGTTCCCGGCGTCCGATGCCTTACATTCCCTTCTTAAAAGCCGATTTTCACATGAAAATTTCCGAAAGGCCGAACACTTCAAATACTCAATTTAGTCGATTTTTAATGAGATTATTGCATTTCAGTGCTAACAGCTGAAATTCTGTTGATTTTCAGAATCGGACTCCGAGTTCCGATTTTCGATGAACAATGGCGTAAATCCTGTATCGGCCTGTCCTGCGCCTATTGTGTCTAGTTCCAATCCTTACCAAGAGATAATGCCCTTGAGACACTCATTTAATTCCCTTTGAATCAAATGATAACGCTTTCGTCAAAGTATTCCCCTCGGACCCCGATATCGTCTGTTGCTCATGCTAGAAGTCGGACCCCGGGGACCGATACCGTCCAATTCAGGATACCCCTAAAATACGCCGCCGCACCTAACGTGTTAATATTTATCTTTATACCTCTTAGAGTCCCATAGAGGCTAAAATGAACCAATTGAGTCAAAAAGAGCTCATTTTATTACGAATAAATAAATATAATGCACTTATTTTATTTCTTTTATAATTGTTCTCTGTCATAAAACTAGTGATTTTCAAATGAGGAAACTGGCAGTGAAGAATTAAGCCTAGAAATGGGTTTTTGTAAGCAACTCCGGATAGATGCGCACTTCTTACTAATTATTTTGAGCCCTATTAAAAATTGGTCATGCGCTAGGACAACTCTAAAGTTGTACCCGTTAATAGTGAAGAATTTAAAAATATTTTGAAATTTAAAAAACAATTCTACTTGGCGGGCTTCTTATTTCTATTAACATGTTCACGCCGGCGTGTACCACCGGTGGCTCACACTTGATTGCCTCATCGGGCGGCGTGTACTACCGTTGGCTCATACTGCATGCTTCCTCGGCCAAATATTTAGATCTTTAAAACTTTGACTGCCGAAAAAGAATACATGAAAGTCACGCTCTCGTTTCGACAAAATTTTAATATTTAATTCTAAGACAAGAGAACAGGTACTCGATTTCAGGTGGCATTGCAGCCAAAGTGTAAAGGAAGTTGAAATAATTTCTATATAGCTTAAAATTAAAATAATGAAAATTTAACGCAAATTTATTTATTTTTATATTTATTTGTATCTATATAAATAGAGATGAAATTCTGTTTGTTTGTTCTTTATAGAAATCCAAACCGTTAGTCCTAAATTCTTCAAAATTCGCTCAGTAATTCTTTGATACCAGGTGCGAACACCTGTCCATATTAAAATTGCATAACTTCAACCGATCTTCAGCTGATATTCTTTGTTGTTTTAAAAATCGTGATGATCTCGCTTTACAATGGTTCTTTACGAAATCGACCGTTTCATTAGAAAAATGAAATTCCCCGGGTGAAACCGGGATATGCAGCTATAATCTATGTAAATAAAGATGAAATTCTGTTTGTTCTTTATAGAAATACACACCAGGTGCGAACACCTGTCCATATTAAAATTGCATAACCTCAGCCGATCTTCAGCTGATATTTTTTATTGTTATAAAAATCGTAATAATCTCGCTTTACATTGGTTTTTTACATTAGAAAAATAAAATTCCTCGTGTGAAACCGGGATATAAAGATGAAATTCTGTTTGTTCTTTATAAAAAACCCTACCGTTTGTCCTAAATTCTCAAATTTCGCTCAGTAGTTCTTTGATACCAATTGCGAACACCTGCCCATATTAAAATTGCATAACTTAAATTGGTTAACTTTACATTGGTTTTTACGAAATCGACTGTTTGAGTCGATAAAAGTCTCACTTTATAGATTTTATAGATTTAAAAAATGAAATTCTCCGGGTGAAACTGGTATATACAGCTAGTTATTTATATTTATATTCACATACTTATAAACGCATAAGCACATTATAAACATTTATTTATCAACATAACTGGTAGGATAGTATTTTTTATTGTTGATTTTATCATTGTTGGATCGCCAATACTTCATAATGCCCTGGAATAGCTCCCGTCCGATAGAGCGAAAAGCATAAACTTAGCCGCCAACGGGCGAGGAGCGTGAATCACAGTTCCGGTGTGAACGTGTTAAAGAGAAATTTGAAGAAATAAGCAGGTAATGTATCTGGAGAGTTATACTTTATATGATACAATTATTGTAAAGTAAAACACAAAAGGTTAGGTCGAAAAGAGTTCTAGACTTTTTCTTAGGAAAGTTACAAACTGTTCTAGTACCTGTTCGTGATTGTTCGAGAATATTCTAGACTTGTCAGGAACGTTCTAGATTGTTCTTATTGAGACTAAATATAAGGAGATATGGACAAATTTCTGGTACAACCATTGCTGTAAGCTACTGTCCCACCCATGTATCTTTACCAATTATCACTCCATCGGGTAATTTCATGTGATAATAATCTCTTAGGCCATTCCGATTGGTCATGCCTTAACCACTAGTAGATAAGTGCTTATTTCATGCAAATCTTCATAACTGAATTCTAAATCCTCATACCTACTAAGAAGTTTTTTCCTACCACATCCAAATTATCTTTTACAATTAACATTACAAGTAATGATTTCAACATTTAAAATAAACTTCATCACCAATTTTCCCTAGTCGTCCACACAGCAGTGGCTCATATTTTTCGGGATCGAAGTGGTCATGTTCCGTTCTGAGAGAATTGCACATTGCTTGCGTCGACAACTGGAATGGAAGGGGATCATCCTGGACGGCGATGGGAATACCAATGAAGGAACAACTCCATCACTGGCTCCAAACAGGGGGCCGCTGTAGAAAAATAAAGGGAATGGGGGAGGGGGGGGGGAACTGGCGATATCCAAGGGAATTCACCACATTGCGGATTGTTAGAGCTTCTATCGATTTAGCGGTTCAGCTATCGATTTTTATAGCGTAGCTTGTAAAGGGTATCGATGTGGTAGAACATTTACATACTTCTGATGAAAACTAAACTAACAACTAATAATAATTAGTAGTCTAATTACAATAATTAATTACTATGTCCTTCAATTAAGACAAAACATATGGCTAACCGTAGAAGCAGAAGTGATTTTGCTGTTATTAATGTGGAAGGGAATATGTTTAAAGGTGCCTTTACACTCTACGAACTTTACCTTCGACCAACACACTCGAACAGCCTTCACGTGGACTGTTGGGGTGTTTAAGGTACTTCATCTGTTCGCCTGTGTTCGGGGGTAGTGTCACTTTTGATTTGTGTTTTTCCCAAGTAACAGGGGTTGTTTGTGATATTAGTGCGCCGTTCTAATTCGTTTCCTATTGTTTTATGAACTTTATGAACAACGAAAAATAATATGATATTATAAAAATTACAAGGTCAGGGCTTTGTGGGAAGAATAAGGAAAAAAGTTATTCCAACCCCCCCCCCCCAAATTCACATGAAGAACGGCTAAACTACCGGACGATTGGAAGATAAAGGTCACCGGGAAGGTGTCCAAGTCATTCATATAACAAGTGTTGGCCCAACTCCAGTTCAGATCTCCTCGACTACATTACAACAGGAAGAGGAAGGAATCTTGAAGAGAGAATTTAAAAAAATAACCTCATTCCTTTTTAACAGGTGGCTAGTTGTTATACGGTATTAAATTTTCTATAAAAAGAGTCTTCATGCAAGCAGTACGAGATATTGGTTTTGTAAAGCTCTTCATTCTAAAAAGAGGGAGAACAGCTCTTAATTAGAGACTATGTATTATATAAGACTAGGTATGAGGGGTGATAAAATCTTAATGAAAAAATGCTCTAATTGGAGTTAGTCATTTTGTCAACTGGAATGCTCATCATACATAGTAATAAAACAATTTTTCATAATTACGTACAATAAGAACACCAAACATTTTATTTTCGATTATAATTAGTCAATTCAGCTCTCCTTTTTTGTTTTATGTCTGTTTTTATTTGCTCACTGTACTACTCAAAAATGTTCACTCATATTGCATTAAATTTACTTAAGTAGGTATACATTGTATATTGATTAAATATAATGCATTAATCAATTAACCTTCTTATGAGAAAATTAATTTTGTAAGGTATCCAGTCGGTTTTCTAATTGATGTGTAAAATCATTATTTTATTTTGAAAGAAAAGGTGAAACTAATTATTTTCGCTTGATTTTTTAGTAATTTAAAAAGAACAGCTGTAAAATATATAACCTTTACAATCTGAACGGAATGAATGAACAATAAACATCGAGTAAAACGCACCCTAGCGCTTCCTGGTAACCTGGAGCTCGAAATAAATTTTTCATTCATAAACTCGTATCTCAATCTCAGAGATGCTAATTAAATGATGCGAGGGGCTTAAAATTCCAGTCCTTTTCTCTTCAATTTTACACCCTTAAGAGGAAAACAGAAACCTTCTTCTCCGTAAAGGGATCTATAGCAACCCGCTGACCAAACTTAATCCCGCGTGGAGTCGTTTTTGAGCCTTTTCGGCACGCACATGTACACTTTGCTTTATAATATATATTTTGATATTATAATATATATAATTATATAAAAGATTTATTATATAATATATAACATATTATAATATATTTGTTAGTGAAAGAAATTCCTCAAAACACACATTTAAGACTAGTTTTTGTTAACTGCTAATCCCACGAACCTTGCCGTACGGGGGTAAGACAAACAGCCCCCATTTTACATTTTAATTTGTTTTTCTTTGATTTATGATCTTCGGATCATTTTAATGAATAATTTGGCGTTATAAAGCTTCTTTCATTAGTACTACTCATTATTATTTTTTTCGCTAAATCTCAAGTTATACAGTTTTGCTTTCTGCTCAATAAATGTGAAAATCTCCCGGCTACCTTTTTAGGGAAAAATGATTCGTTACTCTTACTAGCTTTAATATTAATTTTGTTTATTTTTCCATAAAGACAATATGTCTCATTGTAATTATAACGTGAAACAAAAAACATATTATTGAAAAGTGTTCTAGTCTTTCTGTTGAAACAGAGGGAACAAACTGTTCTAATACATGTTCGCGAATGTTCCAGAATCTTCGACGCTTGTCGGAAACCTTCTAGATTGTTTGAGTGATGGACTAGAGTGTTAGTCTTACTCGAAAGCTCGAATCATATGGTTATTTTTGTGTTACTGTATCGTTACATGTTGATACTTTTGTAACCTTCTTGAGTTTATATTGTTCGTGTGGCATAGTAAACTGTTATTTTATTAACGATTATTATTGCTATTAACGAAGGGCAGATAAATACACGCGGCAAGTTATTATAGGATATGAGAGTAGGCTGAAGAGGAGTACACCCTGTTGTCAGGCCATACTGCTTTCTTAAGAGGATTTAATTCATATAAGAGCAACGCAGATAGTAGCTCTGCCTCTCCGGTATATATTAGCTCTTGGAGTTCTTGGAGTATTATCAACGATGTAGGGATATATAGCTAAATTCCACTGTTGGTAGAGTAGTGAGCATAACAAGGGCACGCATAGAGCTATAAAGGGTATTTTTTCCGGAAGAGTCATGTCTATTGAAAGTGATATAGACAGCACTTTCCGTAAAAATGCCTTTACACTAGAGGAACCGCGAACAGGTGTACCACGTTTTACTATTTACACTTAAACATAATAGTCGAGCGAACAATGAATGATGCACCTCTATTCAATACTTTGCACTACAAAGAGGGAACTTTGAACTAGTGGCTGTTGTTACTTTAGCTCTAACTTATTATGGATAAAAGCAACGTCAGAAAAATGCTAAAAGAAGGTCTATAAGCTTATCTTACCTAAATCAAAAGCGATACTAGCGCTATCCCCGAACACACAGGCGAACAGATAAAGTACTTCAAGATTGATAGTAGATACGAACACTTCCGAACAGGCTGTTCGAGGCTGAGATTTACACAGTGTAAAAGCACCTTAAGTTAATAAGGTTTAAATTGATCTTTGTTTGTTGTTTACACTTCTTATGCGATGTGATAATGAAAGATACGGAGAAAAAAGAAAAAAAAAACTAGAAAAAAGAGCACTACACTAAATACTAATACTAAATCTAAGATTTTGGCCGCAGAAATTATTAAAAAGAAATTATTTTGGCACAATGAAAACTCCCAGCTCTATTTTTTCTATAAATATATTTTTTCTATAAATATATTTCATTAGAATATGACAATAACCTGACAGTAGCAAACATTATAGATGAATTAAAAACTCATTTTAAGGGTTATATGATAGCGAAAGCTAGGGCGACTAATTTCCACGGACTCTATAAAGAATTAAACAGGGATTTAGGTGACAGTCATTATATAACAGATTTTAATAAAATGAAATTTATCAAGATAATATTCAAATTGCGAGGGCAATTAGTGTCCCTTAACAACAGTGTTATGAGAAGTGAAGATCTAAGAATGTGTACACTCTGCAATTTGAATGTAATTGAAGATTTATATCACTATGTGGCTGTTTGTCCAATTCTAAATGAATACAGGTATAAATTTTTCAAAAAAACTTTGATTAATTTAAACGAATTTTTAATGGAAAAGATTGGAATAGTCTATATCAATACCACCTGTCAGCATATAAATACAGAATGTTTTTGATCGAACAGTATAATACATAACACCTTCTAGGTAAACATTTGCAAAATATGTATATCAAAATATTTACTTTAATACAGTAACGAAATATTTATACTATTCATATACCACCTATTAAGTTAATTATCCATTTATTTTTTGTATAGATTATAATTTTTTTCCTAAAATTATTTGACTAGATGAATTAGATGTATTTATTAATTTTATTTTATATTTTTATGGATTTGTTATTTATTTCTTTTGTGGCATGTTGTTCGTATTATAGTAGATTTATTGTATAATTATTATTATGGGTAGCTCTTGCAGACGGTTTTATACCATGCCAAAACAGGCTTTTTATTTATTTTTTTAATTTTAGGAGAGAATGTAAATTTATTTTGAATAAAGCTTTTATCTATCTATCTATCTATCTATCTATCTAATACTAAATCTTCTAGACCGAAAAAGCTAGGATTTTGTTTCGTCCAACAAGTTCTTTGCTTTCTTCTAATTAAAGAAACGGGGAGGCAGCTTGCAGTTCACCCGTATAAGGGCGCAGAAGCAGAAAAAAGTTTGAGAACCGCTGCCCCTAAGACACTAAACTCTGACTAAATATATCCAAGTAAAGTTGGGGAGGGCAGAACCTACAGGTTGGCCCAAGGGGAATTATTTCAGCTCTCTCGCCCCTTCACGCTTGCTTAGCCCTCGCTCTATCCAGTAAGTCTAGAGCGGTCTACGAGAGGCAAAGTACTCCAGGGAAAAACTAAAACATATTTTAAAAATCTGGTGCAACACACAACTTTCACTTACAACTCACTGTTTTGTTAATTGCCACTTCTCAAATTCACACATTTTTCCACATTCATTTCTTATTTTTGTTTTTATTTTCTCTATAAAAACAATAATTTTCATACCTTACCTTAAAGACTGAAATATCCTTCATGAATTCCTTTTGACTTAATGACTTTCATTGAACCACTCCTCCAAACTCAAAATATGAAATACCAAAACATTCTTGGGCTCGCACCTTGAATGATGAATGGATTGTTGGCAAGGTGTTAAAAAATACAACATTAATTAGATTCAATTCAATTAATCAAAATATTTGATTTTCGTTCTCATCAAAGCTTAAAGATAAGATGCTGAAGTGTCATACCCTCTTTTGATGGGAACTTTTTCAATTTTTTTAATAAATGATTTCTCTTTTCTTATCCATAACTTTCCATCTTCTCTTACTTAAAATGAATCTTCATTTGTATGTTTTGCTTTGGCACTATAAAACTTGCATCTTTTCCATTAATTCAACATCTAAAATTTCATAATTTTCATTTAGCAGTAGAAAGAATGTGTTTCTCTCTATTTGTTTTTAAGGTTCCCATTTTTAATTTTGATCCAAATTGGATCTGATGGTTCCTTCTCCAGGAAATCGTGCTAAGAGTCCATTAAGTTAGGAAACTAATCTGCCATAGGCAAAAGGTATTCTGTTTGGCCTTAACTTGTCCAAAAAATAATTAGCCAAAGTAAATAATTCTTACCCAATCTTCCATTGAAGTTAATGGATTCCTGGACATAACAAAAACTATTTTATCCTTGTTTTGGGTTGACTCCAAAAGTTTTTTTTTTAGTTAGAATTCAATAAACTTAATGTCCTAGCATAAGTTTAATTTAGTCAATTAGTTTACATCTATAGCTATTTGTATTGAACAAATCTGTTTCATTTCTTCATAGAGTAATGTATTTCACACTTTTCTTATTTCTAGTTTTTATTTTTCATTTACAAAAACAGTGATTTATGTGTTTCAGACTGTCAATAAACCATTTTATGATGGGACCTTGGCTTCCAATTTAAGTTCCTCATTAATGAATGTTACCACATCAGTTACTCCTTCAGAAGATCACTATGCTAACTCTTCTACCGGAAGAGGTACTGGATTTCCTAGAACTACTACAAACGTTTCTGCTTATTCTGAAGGAAACCTTTTATCTGTCTCTCCTGTTAAACAGCCTCATACAGTATACGCAAGTCCTCAAGATATTCGGCATAACATTTTTTTTACTATTAAATAAATGTTTTTACTTGTGATACTTCGACAATGCAAGCATAATACTCCAAGTCGTCTGATTTTATAGTTCTCTTTGTAGTTGTTGAAAAATTAATTTAGTTACCATGAAACAAATAATTTCCATTAAATGAACAGAACGGCTTCAACTATGAACAATGCGTGTACTCCGCATGTATGGGCTCAACGTGTTTTATGAGTTGACGGAATATTTTTCTTTTTTCTCCTGTAAAGGATTACTTGATTGTTATTTTTAGGCGTAACGAGAGAGAGTTAATTTCTCCATATAAACAAAAAACAAAGGTACTTTATAGGAAAACAAAAAAGGCCCCTTCCCCATTAAAGGCCCCTCAGAACATTTTAATAAAGATAAAACTTACCTGTTATTAAAGAACACCAAATTTTCATTAAACATGACGAATTTGATCAAAATCATTTGATCCGTTCTGGATAAAATTGAAAAAACGTAAAAATTGGAAAAAAAAATATGAAATAAAGTGCCCGCTCCGTTTGACCAATTTTGATGGAATTTTTGCTCTCACATCGTGGGCATATACATACATCAAATACCCAGTTTGATCAAAATCGTTAAAGCCGTTTTTGACACACAGACCATTTGGCGGAACTTGGTTATTTTGAATCAGGGGACCTCAAAACGTGTATTTCCGTTGAAAACCGAAAGTCGAAATTTTTCACGATTGTAATACTTTCCCATCCTATATATTTCATATATAGGTAAGCGAAAGTAAAAATATAAATAGAAAAATTATAAATTATAAAAACGATGTAGTATAGAGAGAACTTACCTCAACTGTAGTTTCATCAGACATGACTATGCCCATCTGAAACAAATATTGATATGTCTCGATTATTCATATTAAAAAGATCACCGTGAAAAAGAAAGGGAAAGGTATTAGGGAAGCATATATGAGTTTTATTTTAGGTATACTAGCTGACCCATGCGAAGTATTCGCACTTTGATCTACTTAAATTCCACTTTATTAAAGTTCACGCCGTATATTTAGTTTCATATGGAGCGTATTTAGTGCATCGTGGGCATATGTGACTTGGATTGTAAAGTAAAGAATAGATGCGTTTATTTTGGATTACTGATTTGTTCAAACATAAGTCTAAGGCATTTACATATTCGCTTAGTATTTACGTGTTTACAGGACCTCTCTGAACACTATGTTTGAAGTTATCTGCAAGTGTTTTTTGATGGGTTTGTTTTACACAGACATGGATGTCACTGAAAGAGCGCACCCTGGAAAAACGCCACATTCTTAACATCGGTTTCGCGGAAAGCGAGTGCGCTGATTCTGTTGACTAAAATCGCAAACCACGGTGACAATCGGAAAAGTGTAAGTAACCAAAAATGTTCGTCTCAACAAACTGAAAAAATGACCTTCGAAAAAGTCCTGCGACCATTTTCGCTGAGCATTGCAGTTTTTCGCTTACAACTCGCAAACGAAAGGGTTTATTGCAAACATTTACATGACGGAAAATGTTCTCCTTGAACACCTGAAATGATTGACACCATTCAGAAACATCGAATCCAAAACCTCTATTACCAAAACCGCTGTTTTGTGCCTTATAAATCGCAATTGAAGTGTGAGAAGTCTATATTTGTCCGGTGTAGCGGTTAAGGAAAGCTTTAAAATGATGCCTCATTCATGAAATTTGATGAAGTATTGAGAAAGTTGTGGCGTACCGACAAAAAAAAAAAAAAATCTGGTGCGTGCGCGCAACACACAACTTTCACTTACCAACTTACGTAGATTAGGAATTGATGCGTTTTGTTAATTTCCACTTCTCAAATGAACAGAACGGCTTTAATTATGAACAATGGTCTGTCATTAAAGGCGTACTCCGCATGCGTGGGCTCAACGAGTTTTATGAGTTGACTGAATATTTTTCTTATTTTCTCCTATTTATGTTTTCTTTATTTTTATCATATCTCATATATAGCCATTTCTTATTTTTATGCGTAACGAGAGACAGTTAATTTCTCCATATAAACAAAAACATAGGTACTTTATAAGACACAAACAAACAAAAAAGGCCCCAACCCCCCCAAAAAAAGCCCCCTCAGAACATTTTAATAATGATAAAGCCTACTTGATATTAAAGAACACCTAATTTTCAATAAACATGGCGAATTTGATCAAAATCGTTAAAGCCGTTTTTGAGATAATCGAAAAAAAGGTAAAAATTAGAAAAAAATAAGAAATAAAGTCCCCCCTCCGGTTGATCAATTTTGATGAAATTTTTACAATCATATCTCGGGCATATAAATAGATTAAATACCCAGTTTAATCAAAATCGTTAAAACCGTTTTTGAGTAAATAAAAAAAACACGTAAAAATGATACAAAATTTATTAAGTAAAGTCCCCCCTCCGGTTGATCAATTTTGATGAAATTTTCACAATCATATCTCGGGCATATAAATAGATCAAATACCCAGTTTGATCAAAATCGTTAAAACCGTTTTTGAGTAAATAAAAAAAAACACGTAAAAATGATACAAAAATTATTAAGTAAAGTCCCCCCTCCGGTTGATCAATTTTGATGAAATTTTTACAGTCATATCTCGGGCATATAAATAGATCAAATACTGAGTTTAATCAAAATCGTTAGAGCCGTTTTTGAGAAAATCGAAAAAAACACGTAAAAAGTTATTAAATAAAGTCCCCCCTCCGGTTGATCAATTTTGATGAAATATTTAACGGCGTAGCCAAGGAGTTTTTACTCCTTGTAAAAAATCCTGGGGCCACCGCTGGACGCTAACGCATAGTAGGTTTCTATGCTAACCACTACACCTCGAAATAAATATTTTATATGTTTAATAATAAATATTAAATATCAAATTCGTTTAACTAAAATTAGAATCACTTATAAGACATTAAACATATCATATAATCATTAGTCATTATAAGTATAATTCTGTACCTCAAGAACTATTACAAATGTATTATAATTGTACACTGCATTTACATATATTAAAGGCAACCGTATAACAACATCGGATTATTTCCCGGATATCCTGTAAATAAATTGTAATACTCGAAAATGAAACCTTTAAAAAAAAAAATATCATAGAATAGAAAAACAATATTTGATTTTTTTTCGATGGAAATTATCTGCAATTTATGTATTATTTTTCCTAAACGCCAGTTTTGATAATCTCAGGTTTTCATTTGATTCCCTTAGTGAAATTCATTGGATCGTTTCTTTTATTGGTGAAATTGTATATTTAAAATTTCAATTTGATTCCACTACTAAACGCAGATTTCAAGATATCATCTTAATGCAAAATTCGAGCTTTATTCCTAACCTCATCTAAAAACATTTTTTTAATACTACATCAATTGATACATTTTTCTTATCAATTAATGATTTCCGTTATACGGCGCTACGCCGGATATATGACAGTCTACTATATGCATGTCTGCTATATGTACAGTAGCTATATAAGAACTTTATCAATTGAGTAATATACAATGTATAAAGTTCAATAGGCTCTTGCAAGAAGATATGCTTAAGAGGAGATGATGAAACATGACGGTAACTCTATGAATGGCACTCTCAGAGAACTAGTCTCTGAGGGAAAGGGGAAAAAAAGAGGGCACGCTTTTGAAATTCCTAATGAACAGGATTCGTGAATACCAAAACGTACAAACAACCTGAGTCGAGCATTCATTGGCTGGAAATATATATAAAAAATAAAACATCGTATGTTGAAACTAAGAAGTAAGAATAAAAATGAACTTGAAAGAAATCTGATTCTAGAATATGACATGCATAATAATAAAAATAAATAAATTATGCTTATATTCAATTTTAGATTATTTTAGAAAAAAAGAAATGGATTCTGAGAGAAAAAGAGCTTAGCTAAAGAGAATTCGTTATTTATAGTCCGGGAGCTGAGGGCCAAAAAGGTGCCTGATTTGAAGAAATTTTTTAATCCTATAGGCTGAATGTACTCATTTCAATAGACAACAAATGTGAACGTCTGCCACCTCAGATCGGTTGCCATCAAATTTTATAGTATCAGGGGATTAGATAAAATATTCATGAAAATAACTACTTAGAGAGGTAGGTACTTGGAAAAATTTATCTTTTATTTTAACACATGGAAGATGGTTATGTAATTAGTTCAAAATGGTTAATACTTCAAAAACCGAAGTCTTAGCAGGAAGTAAGAACTACGAATAATTTCACGTTTTCATTTTCCCCAGGATTTAGCTAATGTTGTGTGTACGGAGCTTATTTCCAGCTAAATTTGATGCTCAGCAACTTTTATCTATCACATTTTTCATTTAAATTAGGTTTTTTTGAGTTAGAGGCGTTCTATATTCCACAACTATTGTACGTAACATTTTTTATTTAGAACACCCCTCTTTAAATTGTAGGCTTTGGATCATGAGGGTAATTCATTTTTCCACTAAAGTGGCTAAATTGAAAATCGGTTTTGGCGAAAAAACTTACCCGATTTTAATTGTGAAGACCTCAGTCGACGCGAAATTTAATGCTCTTTTATTTTAGAAAGAACACAATTTCTTCTACGATAAATCGTTTTCGATTTATTAGCGAAATATTGAAAAATGTTCGAAAATGTCGATTTTGTTCGCCTATAAAATTTGAAGGCAACCTTTCTTCAAATCAGGCACCTTTTTGGCCCTCAGCTTCCGGACAATTATATAATAAAAACAAAACTTCCTTTGTTTTTTCTGATGAAAATTTTGTCAAACTTAACCACTTAAAGCTGTGAATATGAACATTAAAGGACTTGGGCATGGGAAGGATGACTTGAAGCCTAGGGAAGGATATTCTAAGAGAAGACAGCTCAAAGAGAATAGGGAAATTATAGGCCTCAATAGGACTATAATATGAAGCGCAGATAGATTCTAGGGGAGGCGGAGCTAAGCAGCTTAAGGGAGACCCATTTCTGCTTTGGGCTGCGAAGCGGCTTCAGCTAAGAGCATCCCTAAAAGCCATCTCCTCCATGCTCCATAACCTTCACTCGTGTCATCCAAGTCGCAAAATTTGTCATTATTATTTTAATCACCTTTGAGACACATTTATACAGTGTTTTCTGCAACTGCAGAAACTGCAGTGCACTCTGCAACACTTATTCATCGGCTTATTGCCACCTAAAAACGTACCTTTTCCGTAACTTATTACCTCATCAATAACATATTCTAGCGCTAATTTAAATAAAACACGTGAAGCTTAATCCCCCTTGCTTTAAACCCGAACGAACCTCAAACCTCTCGAAAAAATAATTACCGATACCAACTTTATTGAATGCTTCGGTAACACACATTTTCACTAAGTTCACTCTTCTTAGGTCCAGGCAGAAATAGTTTTCAAAAACCTTTAGCCGTGGCTCATCCCGCAGTTTAAGTTGCCAGCTTATTTAGAATCACATTGTAGTAAAATATATTTTTTAAATTTCAGATAAATTTAAATAACTGCAACCTACGCCGATGACACTGCAATTTTAACAATATATAATAACTCAAGATTGGCATCACTAAATTTGCAAAATCACTTATTACATTTACAAAATTGGTACTCACTTTGGAAAATGAAATCTCAACCATAAAAAATCTCAACATATAACATTCACACTGCGACGCGACACATGCCCACCAGTTTACATCGGAGACAATCAAATAACTCAGACGGACTCAGTACGTTACCTGGGACTTCTGTTCGACAGAAGGATGACTTGGGGCCCACATGTAAAAATGAAAAGACAGACTCTTAACAAACGACTGAAAACATTGTTCTCTCTTTTTTCTAAATCGTCAAAATTAAAAATAGAACATAAACTGAACACATACACTTACTTACTTAAACCCATTTGGACATAGGCCTCACAGATTTTCGGCTCAACAAAGAGGACGCACTTACGAAAATTACAAACTTTTCAATCAAAAATGTTGAGTCTAATAACGAACGCTCCCTGGTACCTGAATAATAAAACTCTACATACAGACTTACAACAACCAATTATCGAACAACACATACAAACTCTATATTCATTATTTTTTGTTAAATTACACGGACATAACAATACACTAATTAACAACATGGCCACGGCTGATATGCCTGTTGCTAGGCGGCTAAAAAGAAGCTGGATCAGAGACCTGCTCACGTAAGGTATCAAGCCCGGAAAGAGGTGCTGCTGGGCACCTTCCTTCCATCATGCCCTAAGTTCATTCATTGTAAACAACAAATTCGCTAATTGTCACGCTGGGTGACAGGTGTGAAATGAAGTTTAAAGTAAAATAAAAAAAATTTCAGGGCAGAAGGCGTGAGCCAAGTAATTAAATAAAGTAGCAATCTTTTCCCGTCTTTTGTCTAGCTTTGATTTCCTATACGATATCGGTTTGCCTAGATATCATCGCTCCTAGATATCTACCTTGTCTAAGTTTTAAAAGTATTCCCCTGCATCTGTATCATAAAAAAAAAAAAATCTTTGCTTTATCCGGATTTATTTCCGGACCGAGATCTTAAACTGCTATCATGAACGTTGTCTTATTTAGTTCAATAATTTCTGTGTCTTAACCAAGCAGTACTTAATCATCTACATAACCTAAAATTGTTATATTCTCACCTAAAAACACACCTTTTCCGTAACTAATCACCTCTTCAATAACATATTCCAGCGCTAATTTACTAAATAAAACAGGTGAAACAGAATCCCTCTTAGCCCTTAGCTTTAAACCCGAACGAACCTCAAACCTCTCGGAAAAATAATTACCGATACTAACTTTATTGAATGTTTCGGTCATACACAATTTTAATAATTTCACTAACTTTTTTGGGATTGCCTGCTAGATAATAATATCATACAACAATTCTTGCGGTTAATCGAATCTTTAGCCTCTTTGAAATATATAAACAACTTATGGAAGTTCTGCCCAGGCAGTGTACAGTGTCGGATCGATCCTACGTTTAGTTAGTGTTAATAAGGTTTAACTGCGTCTTATAACTGTAATTTTTGGCTCGGTTGTGTAGTCACTATTAAAGAGTGCTCCTACAAATTTCGGTAGCCTTCTGATAAATATATCAATAATTATAAAGTTAGGAAGAAAAAGGAATTGCCACGAATCAGGCAGCCCTTATCTAGATCATCAGTGAGATATCTCCCCACCTCGCCCGCTATCTCGAGCTATCAGGTATTGAGGCTATCAGCTGTGCAATAAGCATAACATGACCGTCACCAACGAAGACTTGCTGGCAGTTATTAACCAGAATAATGAGGAAACCAGATCGTCCTTAAATAAAATCACGGTTGTTTTAAATTCAATAAGGACTGAAATCACCGACCTCAGGCAAAAAAATTTAGAACAAGATAAAAAAATTATTGCACTGGAAAAAGAAATAAAGGAATTAAAAAGGGAAAATAAAAGAAATAACCTTCTTATTTTTAATGCACCCTTTACGGAAAATGAGGATATTCTTTCAAAAGTTGTTAACCTGTGCCAAGCTGTCAATGTTCAAGTGCCAGAATATACTATAAGTAATTGTTTCCGGATTGGGAAAGGCCAGGAACCAAGACCAATTTTTATATCTCTGAATAATAACCTTATTAAACAGGCAATAATGAAAAAAAAAGAAGCATTTGCTGTCAAAAATATTAGAATAAAGCATGACAGATCTCCAGAAGAAAGGGAAGAAGGCAAAAAGATCTTCACTGTCCTAATGAAAATAAAAGAGATAGATAAAAACGTCTCATATAAAAAAGGATATTTCAGAATAAGAGGCAACTTATACACCCTAAAGGAAGTTGAAAATATGCTCAGCGCTTCACCAACGATTATAGATCAAGAAGATGAAAAATTCAAACAATTGCAGAAGAAAAGAAAAACGCAAGAAAAATTAAAAGAATACGAATGTCGCCCAAGATCAAACTCAATCAGCGGTCCATCTGTGGAAAACAACTCCTGACCTCACAATCTCAGGCGTGTGGATGTACATCGGCAGCGGCTAAAGGAGCAGCGAGATTTCGGTGATTTAAAAAATGATTTTAAAATATGTTTTTGGAACATTAAAGGTTATAATTCATTATTCCTTTTAGATAAAAGTAGAATAAGTTTTCTTTTAAATATTGATATTTTATGTTTTTGTGAAACATGGCTACATTCAAATAATTTTAATATTCCCCAATTCTTGAATAACTACGTTTCATACAGTGTAGAAGCTATAAAGGATAAAAGTAGAGGTAGGGCAAGTGGAGGGATATTAATATTTATTAAAAAGAAACTAAAATTAAATGTTAAAATAATTAGTAAAGGTCATTTTTGGATATTCCTGAATTTGCAGTATCAAAATGAGGGCATGATACTTGGAGTAACATACTGGAAACCTAATCTAGATTCCGAGGCTATAGTGGGTTTGTTTAGGGATGAGTTGGCAGACATAAATCTTGTTTATGGTAATAACAAAATATGTATTTTGGGAGATTTTAATTCTAGAGTATCTGATCTCAATTCATATGACGATTTATTGTTCCAGGGTTTAAATCTAGAAGGTAAGAGAAAATCTCAAGATAAAATAGTTAATGAAAGAGGTCAAAAACTAATTCATTTAATGGAATCTGAAGGATTTATCTTGAGTAATGGTAGATCTATTAGTGATAATAATGGGAATCATACATTTATTGGTAATAATGGGGCTAGTGTTATTGATCTAGTTTGGATAAATAGCCATACATTGTCAGCATTTAGTGATTTCCGGGTTTGTCCCATTCCTGAAGCCTCTGATCATCACCTTTGTCTCTTAGAATTAAATATTTTTCCGAACCCGAATAATTCTGTCAGTCGAATCGCGAACCCATGTACTCCAATTGAGATAGTTCGACCTAATGAATCCAATATAAACTTGTTTTATCAATTTGTCCAGTCAGTCTCTCCTCAAGTTTCTAGAGTTGCATCTATTGAAGAAATAAGTGAACATATTATCAATGTTTTCCAATACTCCGCTAAAGCTACAGGAATTATTAGAACAGTTTCGAGAAGAATAATAAATCTGGAAAAGCCCTGGTATGATAGTGAATGTAAGATTTCCAAAAGAAATATAAACAAGTTATTTAAACAATTAAAGAAATCAGCCTTTGCCAAATCGGAGCACACTATATACCGGGAAGCTAAAACAGCTCACAATAAACTTATAAAGAAAAAAAAGAAAATATATGAAATTGAGTTGAAAGATAAAATATATAACTCAAAGCATCCGAGTGAGTTTTGGAAAATAATTAATTCATTTAGACCGAAGAGACTGAACATTTGCATTGGTATTGATCGCTGGGAGACGTACATGGACAGTATTATGAAACCGAAATTCCTCAATAACTATCAGTTGCAGCTCTCAGGTCCTCTACATCCAACCCTCGACAGTCCTATTACTAATGAAGAATTAAGTAAAGTAATTAGCTCATTAAAAAATGGCAAATCACCGGGTCCAGACAATATTCCTAATGAATGTTATAAAGCGCTACCAACAAATTGGTTCACTTTTATCTTAAATCTTTTTAATACAGTTCTTCAAGAAGAGAATATCCCAAAACCATGGTCAAAAGTAAATGTCAAAATGATCTTTAAAAAAGGAGAACCAAAAGACCCAGCCAATTATAGACCAATATCTCTTATAAATGTACTGACTAAGTTATTTACTGGGATATTATACAATAGACTCTCAGATTGGATAGAAACTAACCAAATACTTCCTGAGGAACAATTTGGATTTAGACCTGGTCGAGGATGTACTGATGGCATCTTCTGTCTTTCTTCAGTAATAAACATATACCTCAGAAATAAAAATAGACATGCTTTCATTATTTTCGTAGATCTTAAAAGAGCTTTCGACACGGTACCCCACCCAAAGCTATGGCAAAAAATATACAAAATAGGAGTATCTCCAAAGATGGTTAGACTTATAATGAACCTTTATGAAAAGGCTGAAATGTATGTATCTGAAGGCAGAGACTTTACGAAGGAATATCCAGTGTCCGAAGGCGTTTTACAAGGTGAAAAACTCAGTCCATCACTATTTGCACTCTATGTCTCTGATATGAAACAATTTTTTATTGACCATGGAGCAGAAGGTATTTTCATTAATTCATTGGAACAGATCCTGATGTTGTTTTATGCAGACGATATTGCTATACTGGCTACTTCCGTTCAAGATGTTCAATTCAAAATAAACATTCTTCAAAAATACTGCTCTGAGAATCTTCTGCAATTAAATACGAAGAAAACCGTTATAATGCCATTTCACAGGGGTTCTATAAGTAAGAGAAATATGAAAAAAATTTATTATAATAATGAACTATTGGAATATGCAAAGCAGTATCAGTATCTGGGTATTATGTTTTCAGGTTCGGCTAAGTTCAGCAAAGCTGCAGATGCTGCAGCCTCTAAAAGCCATATAGCAATAGCAAAGATTTTCAAACTAATGATAAAAAGCAAAAGTGACTCTTGGGAAACAAAAATTAAACTTTTTAAGTCTATTGTTACAGGAACATTGCTTTATGGAAGTGAAGTTTGGGGTTTGCCTCATGGGGATGTGGTCGAGAAAGTTCAACTCAAATTCTTGAAATGTCTTCTACAGCTTCCTAGGAATACCCCGAATTCATACATGAGATTAGAAACTGGCTGCAGACATTTAAAACTAGATATCTTTAAACGGGCATTAAACTGGTGGTATAAAATCCTTAGGATGCAGGAAAGTAGATTACCTTTTATTTGTTTTAAAAGGCTGTTAGAACTTGCTGAAAACAGAAACGTTCCATTTAATTGGGCTTCAGAATTAAAAAATATTATGATTTCTATTGGAGCTGAAGATGTATGGATGAGTCAAGATCCAAATATTCTGTTGAAGAGAAAGGATTCCTTAATCACAAGTTTGGACAGCCACCTTTTGAGCAAGGACATAGACATTGTTTCTAAATCAAATTACAGCATACATTTCAGGAACCTATCAAATCTTGCTTTTGGTGAAGACTACCTAAGGTTTCGTTGTCATATAAATAAAATCAGAATAATCTCTCAGGTTAGGTTAGCAGGAAATAAATTTCAAAGATTAATTATCAGCGGATCTATTTTTAGTTTTGATCCTCATTCAAAATGCCCACTCTGTAATAGTAATGAACCTGACAACCTTAAACATTTTTTTATTTCATGTCCCATATTAGCTCCCATAAGATCCCAATTTCTAACATTTTATATAAATCTAGATCTCAGTCCCGATTTAATGTTTGAGGATTTGTTCACTATTGACAATATAAAGAAAATTAATAATATTTTCATTTATATTAAACAAAGCGCAAAAATAAGAAGCTTCATCATGTACGAATAACTTTTATTTTTAGGGTTTTTGAAATTAATTCAATGGAAATTATTTGATTTATTTTTCTTACATGTGTATATATGTGTATGTATGTATGTGTGTGTATGTGTGTATGTGTATGTGTATGTATATGTATATATGCATATATATATATATATGTACATATATATATATAGCTTTTGATGGGTAAATACTTGTGTAAGATGTACATATACTTTTTAAATACAGGTCTGCTTGTTCTTATCTTTATAAATATAATATTACTTATGTATAATCATGGAAGGAGAGGAGCAATTTCCTGAAGAAGATGAATGTTTATTTCATTACCTAGTTATGTATAATTCTGTTTTTTTTCGCCCTCTGTATTATTCTTTTATTCCGATACGAATCAGTGTAAAGTTAATTTTGTTCATTTATATATATTTTTATTTATTTTATTATTATTATGTATATGTATTTTTTTTTCTTTTTTTTTTTGTATGTAAAACTTATTAATTTATTTGTATGTACAATTTATGCCTGGAGAACTCCTTGCTACAAGATGTAAAATCTTAAAAGCAATAAAGAGAAATAATAAAATAATATAAACAACTTATGTACAAAAATAAGTTGGCCATATTCAATTAATTACAGTAAACATTAAATAGAAAATATTTTATTATTATTATGACTGTTGTAAATATCGGAGCCAGTCGCTGCCAGAACAGATCCATCGAGCAGATTTACGACCGACTGACGTTAAGGCCCGTCGAAAAATTAAGTTGTCTCGAGGTAGGCAAGGATAACTTAACACAATAAACTTCATACCTCATACATAATAAATGATCTTACTTTGTAAATATGCCCTTCATAGATATTTTTTAAAATATTAATTTATTAAAAAAAAAAAATAAAAAATGGTAAACATGTGAACATAGTCAATACATTTAATCAACTAGAAACATAAAAAATATTAAAATGTAAAGAAGATCCGCAATGTATTCATTGAAAATAATTTAAAAAAATTAAAATAGGATTTCCAAGCATACTTTAATAGTGTAGACTCATATTAATAATGGCGTAAATTCCGAAACGTTATCAAAAAATTATTAAGTGAGGCTTAAATAAAGTATAAAAAAATACTTGACTAAAATCTGTTCAGCCCCAAATTAATAAAAAATTATCATAAAAAATATTTTATGATACCTACATAAAGTTTTTGAAATAGATGCTTCAGGAATTAAAATATTCATTTCACTTACTAAGCCTAATTCCTTGCAGTATGGTTAGTTGGGTATTGAAACTGAGAGAACTGACATTAATGACTTTTTATATTTTATATTAATTTTCTTTCCTAATTTCCTGAGAGATGAAACAGCTTATAAAAATGATGGTGTCGAGTTAGACAAGAAGTTTCTGAAGTTAGTCCAGCAGTTACCAGCGATGAACTTTTCAACTTTGGCTTGACAAGCAACAAGGAAAAGTCCAGTCCATGGTCAACAGGATAAAACTCTCTAATTCAGACTTCAGATCATGGATTTCTTTGTCACAAGAAATTAAAATTTCAAATGGAACAATTATTTTCATTTTTATTATTTTTTTATTTTATTTTTTTTTTTTTAAGAGTTTTATCTTTCTTCATAATGAAACATTATTTTGGTCATTAAAATCTTGCGTAACATCATTTCAGTGTAAATGACTAATATTTCTTCTAATTCGATAGGAAATAAAAAAAGAAAGTTTAGGAGTGAATTTCTGGGATATAAAAATTCTACATACAAAAAAAACAAAAAAAACTTACAAGTGATTTATTTGTTTCAGTTACCAGAGTTTAAAGAAACGTTCGTTTTTTTTTTTTTGTCTGATATTCTTAACGGTAAATGTACTAAAATATGCTTTTAGTAATTTATACCAAACCACGAAATGATATAAAATAATGGTATATTGATATAGATAAAAAAAAAAAACTAGTGATATTGTGATATAATGATATAGATTAATGCTTTAATTCTTTAAATTATATAATGCGTTTATTCAAAATATAATCAATATATCATAAAATGTGAATGCATATGCATTTATACGAGGTCGGGGATGGCCGAGTGGACAAAACGTATGTGAACCCCGTCAAATCTACTGGAGGCGACTAACACCGACCGTTCGTGGGTGTAATAAACTTTCCCAGTGAATTTTATCGAGAATCTCGGTGTGGTTTTCCAGTATGTCAGTACCCGCCCGAAGGTTTGTTACAGGGACAGTATGCTTCAGGGAAAGATCACAGATCCTCGGGTCCTGCTGACTCTGAGTTGCCATGATCCTTGGACCTGACCTGTTTTTCACTGTCCTCGAAACCGAGAGAGGTGACATTGAGGCAGTCTGGCGCTGTATCATGGTGAACACGGTGCAGCAACCTTAGGTTTGGGCTACCCCCTCTGGTAGGCTGCTCCGCAAGCAACTCAAATGCCTGTTAGAAGACCAAACCGTGCTGTTAAAAGTGTCATTAGGCCTACTGCGCCAAAAAATAAAAAAAATAAAAGCATTTATACCTCACTGGACTAACTCAATGGACTGGTGCATTGGTGAGGTATTTTTTTTTTTTTTAGATTTGTCTCAATTCAAAATTGTCTTGTAATGTTCCTTTATTACTGAGCAAAACCGCGTATACGCCACGATAGTGATCAATTCGTGAGGCATTTTAAGAATCGGATAATGCAGTAAAGGATACGATACAAAATAAAGGGAAAATAAAGTTGAATCAGCTCTCCTGAAAAATCACTTTTTTTTTTTTTTTTTTAGGAAGAGCTTTAAGTATTACACAAATGTTTCTTTTTTTTAAAGAGGCAAAGAAAAACTATAACAATATTATGATCACTGAAAGTTAGTTGTTTGCCTTTCCGATCTTTAACTATGCAAAATCATAAATAATACATCGGTAGTAATGAATTGATTTTAATACTTAAAAACAAAGGCCAATGAAATAGACTCGAACTGAGTATGTATTTATAAAGCTGAATGAGGGAGCAATCGTCCTAAACCACTCTGGCTTTCCATTGTTCTCTAAATTGAATGTCGGTGAGTAGTATCAACAATCAAACAAATTCATTTGACATTTGAACATCGAATGCAGGTAAGGTTAATTCAATGCTTAATTTATGAATAATTTATATATGAATAAAAAACATTCATTACCTCCTTCGTTATTATTTTTTCCAAAAATGATATTAAATATTCACACTACAAACATTTTTACACGCTGCTCGATATAAAAACATTTATAAAAAGAAATAAAATATGACTATAACTTAGTACTGACGATCGGGACAAGCGCACTGCGGCTTAAGATGAACCCAGAACCTGACTCGAGTAGATATAGGCTCAGGCCACCAATACACCCCCTCCACATTTCGCATTCCATTTATCTTCATCGAAGCGCCAGCCCCGAAGGGATAGATTGAACTCTGGTTTTCAGGGAAACTAAAGAGGGAATCATCGGATAAAGATAACGATATTAATTTATTTACGATTAATTTATTACGATATTAATTAATGTATTTATATCATTGTTTGATTTTATCAATGATCCAACGGCATTTGTAGGTTCTGTATTATAAAACTAAATATGAATCTAATCATTAAATAATCTAATCTAACAATTATATGTTGTTGTTTGTTTGTTTAACGTCCATTTATGCTACTAAGGCTAATCGGACGATGCTACAGTGGGAGTCCTAAATTTTGCCTATCCAGGTATACTTAGAATAGGGATCTTTAACGAGTACCTGACATCGTACAGGCTCGGGACCTCCATTTTACGTCCTATCCGAGTGACGGCAGGGCTAAGGACTTTTTACTCCCATTAAAATTATTATTATTATTATTATTATTTTAGGTTGTCATGCTAACCACTATACCACAGGTGACCACGTGAGGACGTTGATGAAAGCGGGAAAAGAAGTTGGGTTAGAAATAAAGTATATGGAGGTATGTACGGAGCGATTAGTGTCGTCGGAAAAGAGCCTTCAGAACTTTAGACGTCTACACAATGTAAAGGGGGCAATGTAAGGCGAGCGATTAATGGTAGCTGCATTAAACCTCGTTAAGTCTTTATTATCATTATTATGGTTTCAGAAACGATATTATAACTTCTTATTAGCATACTATTATAACTACTATGTTGGATCTCTCAAACAGACTGAAACGTAGGTTGTTAATTTATCAAGCGTACCGAACTATGTCTGCGGTCTAGCAGTCTAGCAGGACAGGGGTACCTCTCGACCTTCTCCAGTGTTAAGATTCCCTTAAAGACATCTTTAAAAGTAAATGCTCAGGATGACTACAGGAAAATATCACCACGAGAATTGCAGAGAACCCAAGGCAATGGAAAAATAGATTACGAGAGTAGAGACCATAGAAGATTAGAAACGGTGGTGGGTAAATATCACGAAAGGTGCTACATTGGCAAAATATTTCTCCAATTGGTCCGGTCATGATTGGTTGCTAGGTGGGTTATTCCAGACTATCGGGTCTCGCAATTTCTTACAGGGTGTTTCCGCGGTAAAAAGCACAGTCTTTGAGCCAATGAGGGCCAAACTGCTAAGATTCTACGTTCTCACAAAGAACGGTTTCCCTTATCTGCATGAAGTGAACTTCCCGTACCGGCTTAGGGAGTTTTAACTAAATTTGAGAAATCAAGGACCACCACCGTTATCATGAAGATTAAAGGTTTATAAAGGCTAAATATGCACTACTAAAATGAACGTAGTCTAATCCTGCATGACCGAAAGGCTAGGAATGGTTCATGAATAAATAAACAAATAATTCATATTAGATCATTCTAAGATTCTTAACAAATGGTTTATTACATCAGTCTTACAAAACGAATCAACGCTGATACTCAAGTTTCCCATTTTAATTAAACAAATTTAAAAAAAAAAAAACTTTAAAAATAGTTTTCACAGAAATTATAGGCCACGTGCTAGCTTTAATCCCACTGCTGTACCTCTATTCCTTTGAAGAGCAGGGAACTAACAGAGCAGGCGGAGTTAGGGGAACCAGGTTCACGCTCGGCCGGGCGGACGTGAATCTCCTCACATCACCGACCTACGTGGGCTGGGTACGGTTGTCGAGCCTGCGGGGGATTTAGGTTATACATATAAAATTATTAACGAGAGTGGATGTTCTCATGATAGGTTTCATGATGGTATACACATATGTACTCGATAATGTTGATATAACATTTATTAATGATGTAGTTATAGAGAGGGGTGAGCTGTGGTGTAGTGAATACCATAGAAACTTACAATATTATAGGTCAGGTGTTCGCATAACACTAGGTGGGCATAGGATTTTTTAAAGGGAGTAAAAAATACTTGGCCGTGTTGTTAGTAAACAGTAAAAATACTCAAGGTTTCTAAAACGTTAATGGTTTAAATAATTTATTTTTTGAAGAGAAAAGATCTGGCTCCGCCGGGAGTCGAACCCGGGTCTCCTGCGTTACATGCGAGGATGCTAACCGCTACACCACAGAGCTCGGCTCAAGGCAGAGCAAATCCTTCCTCTTCTTAATTAAAAATTAAGTTAATGGTTTAAATAAATGCATTTCAGTGAGCTTAGTGTAGCCCTTGTAGATTCAATTTTGACAGAACCCCTGAAGCTTCCCAGGTTATAGGTATGTCCATTTTTTTAAAAAAAATATTTTTTATGACCTCAACGGTTTCAAGTAAAATTCAGTTATAAATTCTAGGTGTGAATTTTATAAATTAACTTTCTTTTCTGTATATTGAGTGCTGTCTATCCTTCGTAGAATTAATCATTTTTATTCGTTTCAGTCACCAAACATTAGCTAGGAATTGAATATTAGTATAGCTAATAGTGTTTTCTACTTTTCTGAACAAGTGAAAAATGTTCTGAATAATTTAAGCGTAAAGAAAAATATTGCATCTTGCATTACCGATGCATTAAAGAATGGTGACAAGTTTACTCAAGAAATAGTCAATCCACTTCTAGCTTCAGTAATTGTTGCTATTGAATCCATTCTAATAACGATGCATAATGAAGATTACAATTTGTAAGATATTGAAATTATTAGTAATTTTAAATCATTTATTTTTCACTGCTGTTGAAATTTTTTTTTGTCTTTGTCTGAACAGGAAAGGATATAATGGTGCATCTTCACTTTATATGAGAGAACTCCAAGCATTCATTGCAAGAGCTGCCACGACATATATGTCACCATTCCAAAATAGGATACTTTTTACTTTTTTTTACATGGGACGTAAAATGGAGGATTCGATTAGGTGCTTCTTAGAGACCCCTATCCTAATTATATCAGGATAGGCAAAATTTAGGACTCCCACTGTATCATCGCCCGATAAGCCATAGAAGCATAAAGTGGCGTTAGACATAACAAACAAAGGGCCACTGAGGCTACGTAAGATAAGGCTACACGTAGACACGATACGAGGTAAGACAGAAGAGACAGCTAATGGTCCTACGGGGAAAGATATTAATAATAAAGCTGCCCCCACCACCCAACCCACTTCCACCAACATGAATATTTCCAGTTTCTGGTTTATACCCTACTCCAGTTTTCCAGATAAAAATACCCCTTCTCATAAGGACGAAAGTCTTCCAGGCTAATAAAATCTTACCATTTTCACAAGATTAATTTAATTGTGAAAATATCGCAAATTAAAATCTCTAGGTAATAGATAATATCAGGGGTCGAAAATATAAGTTAACTTTTATTTTAAGAAAGTTAAAGTTAAACATACATATATTTTTTTGACCCTACTTGAAGTTTTTGTTGAACATTAACTTTTTCATTATAAAAACTTTTTGATAAAGTTATCTAAAAACTATAATCCAAATAACTTTTTGCATAAAAGTTCACTTCAAAAAGTTATTCTGAAACTTATTCATAAAAAATCTGGTGCGTGCGCGCAACACACAACTTTCACTTACCAACTTACTTAGAATAGAAATTGACGTGTTTTGCTAAACATCATTTCCCAAAGTCACACATTTTTCTACATTCATATCTTATTTTTGTTAATCGTTAAAGCCGTTTTTGAGTAAATAAAAAAAAAAACCGTGAAAATGATAAAAAATTTATTAAGTAAAGTCCCCCCTCCCGTAGATCAATTTTGATGAAATTTTTACAGTCATATCTCGGGCATATAAATACATCAAATACCAAGTTTGATCAAAATCGTTAAAACCGTTTTTGAGTAAATAAAAAAAACACGTGAAAATGACACAAAATTTATTAAGTAAAGTCCCCCCTCCGGTTGATCAATTTTAATGAAATTTTTACAGTCATATTTCAGGCATATAAATAGATCAAATACTCAGTTTAATCAAAATCGTTAGAGCCGTTTTTGAGAAAATCTAAAAAAACTTAAAAAGTTATTAAATAAAGTACCCCCTCCCTTTGAGCAATTATGATGAAATTTTTGCTGTCACATCGCGGGCTTATACATACTCTAAATACCCAATTTCAGGTTCGCACGGTTTATAGTTTTTGAGCTAGTCTGTTCACACACACACACACACACAGACACACACACAGACACACACACACACACACACACACACACACACACACACACACACACACACCATTTCGCGGGACTTGGTTATTTTGACTCAGGGGACCCCAAAACGTGTATTTCCCTTGAAAACCGGAAGTCGAAAATTTTCACGATCGCAATACTTCCACTTACTATATATTTCATATAAGTGAAAGTAAAAAATTTTAATCAAAGAAAATAATTTCTGAAATGCAAAAATTTATTCTGTTAGATTACAATGTTTAATATTTCGTAAATATGTGTATTATTACTTTCACTTACCTATATATGAAATATACAGTAAGTGGAAGTAATGCGATCGTGAAAATTTTCGACTTCCGGTTTTCAACGGAAATACACGTTTTGGGACCCCCTGAGTCGAAATAACCAAGTCCCGCGAAATGGTCTGCGTGTGTGTGTGAACAGACTAGCTCAAAAACTATAAACCGTGGGAACCTGAAATTTGGTATTTAGTGTAGGTATATGCCAGCGATGTGACAGCAAAAAATTCATCAAAATTGCTCAAAGGGAGGGGGTACTTTATTTAATAACTTTTTACGTTTTTTTTTATTTTCTCAAAAACGGCCCTAACGATATTGATTAAACTGAGTATTTGATCTATTTATATGCCCGAGATACGACTGTAAAAATTTCATCAAAAGTGATCAACCGGAGGGGGGACTTCACTTAATAAATTTTGTATCATTTTCACGTGTTTTATTTATTTTCTCAAAAAAGGCTTTAACGATATTGATCAAACTGGGTATTTTATGTATGTATATGCCAAAGATGTGATAGCCAAGATTTCATCCAAATTGATTAACCGGAAGGGGGACTTTACTTAATAAATTTTGTATCATTTTAACGTGTTTTTTTTTATTTACTCAAAAACGGTTTTAACGATTTTGATCAAACTTGGTATTTAATGTATTTACGAGTATATGCCCGAGATATGACTGTAAAAATTTCATCAAAATTGATCAACCGGAGAGGGGACTTTAATTAATAAATTTTGTAACATTTTCACGTGTTTTTTTATTTACTCAAAACCGGTTTTAACGATTTTGATCAAACTTGGTATTTGATGTATTTATATACCCGAGATATGACTGTAAAAATTTCATCAAAATTTATCTACGGGAAGGGGGACTTTACTCAATAAATTTTGTATCATTTTCACGGGTTTTTTTTTTATTTACTCAAAAACGGCTTTAACGAAAATAAGATATGAATGTAGAAAAATGTGTGACTTTGGGAAATGATATTTAGCAAAACACGTCAATTTCTAATCTAAGTAAGTTGGTAAGTGAAAGTTGTGTGTTGCGCGCACGCACCAGATTTTTTTTAAACTACAAAATTATGTTTAACAATACCATGGAATCAGTACAGTTAATTTCCATAGATATATAATGTATAATATCGTTACTCAATATTTAGATTATTATTCAACAATTATCATTTAATTTGACAAGTAAAACATTTTAATTTACATCTATAATCATTAAGAATAAATTTCAAAGTATCACCTATTTTAAGCTGCTATCTAATAACATTTCTTTGCTTATTTTTACTGATATGGGTTTTAATTTGTTCTTGCCACACTTCAAGTCACTGTTACAGTCATATAATTCATAAAAAACACTTTTAAGGTGCCTTTACACCTTACGAACAAGTTCTCCTTCGAACCTTGCCGTACCAACGTGAAGCGAACAGCCATTTATACTTCACGTGAAGTTAAGCGAACTAATATGACTGACGCACCCAAAGCTAGCTTATGATAAAGAAAAAATCTCCATTATCAATATATATATAAAATATATATTTTATATTATCTGAAAAATAAAAAAATAGGAGACGATTTACAACGTTTCACAAATTACACTAGTATAACAAACAACTCTAATCACTTTGGTGAGTGATCAAAAGTGACACTAGCGCTACCCCCAAACCCAGGCGAACAGATGAAGTACCTAGAACACCCGAACAGTCGACGTGAAGGCTTCACGAAGGTTGTTCGAGGGTGGTGTTCGAAGGTAAAGTTCGTACGGTGTAAAGGCACATTTATGGAATCTGAGTAAATGGTTTTTTAAATTCGTTAAAAAATTAAGGCCCTTCAATTACTCCTTAACAACAGTTTTTGAGACATATTTGAAAAAAAATCAGTATCACTTGTTATTTTTTGAGCATCATCGTGATTTGCACTGAAACATTTACTCACGAGGAATAACTAAATCTAAAATGAAAAGGTCTGGAGAGATGACTTATGACTGGACATTGGACTGGTTTTTCTCCTAGAAAAATAATATAATAGAATAGGAATAAATATACCTTGAACTAATCCAATCACAGGATTATTCATCAAAACAAAAACAACAGTATTAGTAAACAAACTATTTTTTCTATGATAAAAACTTTTATGGTCAAACCCCAGTGCGAAAAAGTTATTGTTTAACTCACGCTTTAATTTTAATTCCTCCATATGTTTAGGTAAACCTTGAACTTATGAAGGAAAACTTTTATCGTGATATCCACGGTTTGTTTCTTTAACTGAGATATAATAAAGCAGATCAAAGATCATATTTAGCTAAAAATGGCGATAAGGGTGTTCGCTCATACTACGGTCACATAATCAACCGACCAATTCGATGCCCAGAAGCAACTAAGGGAAGCATTACTAACATAGGAATGTTATCCATTTCTCATAACAGGGAAAAGAAAAAAAAAATGAAACTTAACGAAACATCAGATGTATACAAAATACTATATACTATATGAAATATCCCTAAAATTAGGTACGAAAAAAAAAACTTAAATAAAGAAAATTTAAAAACATTATGAAAAGAAAAGCACATAAGAAAGACAAATTGCCATCGCCTGGAAGCAATTTGCTATGGTTGAGTCAGGAACCTCCAGGATATGAAGTGAGTCCGAATAAAGCAAAATGAAATGAGTCCTCTTTGGAGTCATTTTTTATTCATGTTTGAGCCAGGAAGGGGTTGAATTAAAATTTTACCCTCCTGGGAAATAAGATAGGGAAGAGTTCATTAATCCTTCATACTGCGTTGGGGCCACTGAGATGTTGTCATACATGAAGCCCTTGGTAACTAGTTCTGAGGACCACCTTGGGTCTTGTTTTTGAATTGTTTAAGAAAAAGAAATAATATCTTAATAGAAATGTAAGAGTGTAGGAAGTATTTAGGGATTAACGAAGAGAGATACACGGAATAAAATAAAAAAAAAAAACACAATATTGCCACATAATACAGGAAATCCCTGTTTACGAATTTGAGAAGTTTCCGTATTATTTATCTTTTTTGACTACCCTGAAAACAATAAAATAAATCAAACTTAAATAAAAAAGGTAGGAACTGGAATTGAGAAAAAAATAGAAATATTATTTTTCAGATAAAAATATAATCTGGATCCCATCCAACAGAAGAATCAAGGTGTTATATACCCAAATTTTATTGTAATCGATTTTAAAAAATATCCGTGGAATCTTTTAACAAAGTACAGATTAATTCAGAAGAAGCGATTAGGAATAACTATATTTATATAAATTTAACCATTATTGTGGGTAACCACCTATTTTTTAAATAATTCATTTTTGAAGAGAAAAGATTTGGCTCCACCGGGAATCGAACCGGGTCTTCCGCTTGACATGCGCGGTATGCTAACCATTACACCACGCTGCTAACCATCAAAGACAGTTCATGCCTATCCTATCTTCCTCCTCCGAATCATGGAACCTCACCTCAAAACACAAGAGTCAGATCCAGAGATACTTGAGGAAGGTTGAAGGAAAGAAAAGGGGAGCTAGGATCCGCAATACAACTATAAGATCGATCCTTGAGGTACAGCCGGTAGAAACCATTCCAGAAGAAAATAAACTGAGATGGTTTGGGCACCTCATAAGGATGAGCATCGAAAGAACGGTGAGGATTACGTATGAGACGAGTGGACAGAAGAAGACCGAAAGGAAGACCACGGAGTCGCTTCCAAACGAAACGACTCCAAACGAAAATTGGACAAAAATTGTCCATCTCCCGTAAATACTCGCAAAAATTGCGCGATCGTGGGAGAGGTGTCAGTGAAGAGGAAGGATTTGACACCGTGGTGTAATGGTTAGCATACCACGCATGTCACGCGGAAGACCCGGGTTCGATTCCCGGCGGAGCCAAATCTTCACTCTTCAAAAATAAATTATTTAAAAAAAGGAATAACTATACTTAAATAATCTATGTTGTTTGTTTGTTTAACGTCCATTTACGCTACTAAGGCTAATCGGACGATGCTACAGAGGGAGTCCTAAATTTTGCCTATCCAGATATAATTAGGATAGGGATCTTTGACGAGTACCTAACATCGCACAGGCTCCTATCCGAGGGCCGTCATAGCTAAGGATTTTTTACTCCCATTCAAAAATCCTAGGGCCACGACCTGCGACCTTTAGTATTGTAGGCTGCCACGCTAACCACTACACCACAGGTGACCCCTACATAATCCATGTATATACATGTTATAAAAATTAACATGCAAATACATATAATATCACAACTAAGTACAAGCCTGGTAAGATCAGGCGTTTGAATCAGACAAGTTACCTCCGCCAGATGGTGGAAGTATATAAATTTATTTACACACATTAATTGTTGTAATCAAATATATTCGTAATTTATAATCAATAATATAACATATCTATCAATGTATCATTTCATACAACATATAGCCCAAAATCAATATAATTATAAGCATATTGAGTATTGAGAACCACAAAAGGAAACGAAAAAGGCTGGGGGAAACAGAAAATGTGACATTAAAATAAGTCTCAATAGAGGATTGGCAGCATAAATCAAAGAAGGTTCTCAGTTGGGAATCAAGGTGGAAAAGCGAGTGGTTTATATAAATGGAAATAAAACTGCAATGTAAGAAATAGAGCACAAGCTTAAGAATGTGTAGTCGATACTCAATCTTATAAAATAGTTTTAAAGTGTTTTTACTAGTTCAATTAATTACCTCAAAAAATCGTAACCCCGTTATTTATTCAAAACGCGTTATCTTTTGTTTAAACGCTGTACGATTTCCTTTTTTCCAAAAATTAATTAATATTTTTTCATCAATTTCTAATCTAATATCCCAACAAAGCCTGAATTAATCCATTGTGATTAGCTAAAGCGGGAATCTGCCCTAAGCCGATTATAAACGAATTCATCTCAAGTTCCTTAAGGAAAGGAACTCTAAAGTCATTGATAATTTGAAATTGAATGAAACGAATCTATTTCATTTAATTTTTTTCTAATTAATCTGATATCTAGCCAGAACCAAAGATCTATATAAAAAATAAAATCGTGTTCAATATCTCTAATTCGTGTTTCTTGAACTTTGAACAGCAGAATTGTCGGATAATATCTTGTACATTTGTAATAATTATAATTCACGTAATTTTATTACTGTGCGATTATAATCGTACGTAATTGTGTACGATAAAATATATATATATATATATATATATATATATATATATATATATATATAAAATATAATTCAATGTAGTAATAGATACTTAATTAAGTATCGTTGCATTGAATAACCCATGCATTGTAACAACACTGCCATACATACATCAAGAACAAATCTGAATCCCTTCGTGGGACGATGAAAACATATTTCTCTAAGGAAAATCAATAAGAGTTTTCATTATGTCATGAGACCGTCTTGCGAAGAAATAATAAATCAATAAGAAAATGCAGGCCTAAAATGTATCTGCCGACAGGGAGTTTATTGTCTAAGGACATTAGAAGAAGTTGTTGGGACCTGGCCAAGCCTTCTTTAATCTATTCTCCTCTTAGGGACAGCAGCACCCAACAGAACCTCTTAATAAGTAAGGAGATCTCTCATCCAACGCCTTTTTAGTCTATACCAAGAATTCTAGGTACATCACCTTTATTTCGTATTGAAATGTTATTACGTCAATTCAAATGAATAAATTATCGTTTGCACAGGTCATTATGTGCCGGTTAACTGTTGGTTAGTGGAAGTATATGTGTGGAACTTACTTAATTAAATACCTAGGTGTCTTCGTAATTGTTTTCTTTTTAGCTTCAGGTCACGTGTCATTCTCTCCAATAAAAGAGTAATTAAGAAAAAATGCGAAGATTAAATCATTTGCTGAGGGTGATGTAATATCGAATCAACCAAGGATCTGAACCTAGAGCTCTTGGATTTTGATAATATTTGTGTTATCGGTTGCCTCCATGAAAGTAAACAAAAAAACTACATTTTAGATTTTTCGGACGTACGTACGGCTTTCAAGATCTACAGTTTTAAAATAAGAATAAAAAAAGCAAAAAAAAATGCGTTTGTAAAGAAGTTTTAGGGATATATCTCAAACGTCATTTGGACGTTGGAGAAAGCTGGAATAGGTGTCATTTTTTTTAATTTTATATATTAAAATTAAAAAAGATATTAAGATGCCATTAAAAAAGATTACCATGGCTCATGCCCACTAGTATATTCCAATGATACTCCCTAACCATCCCTGAATCCCATGCTGTAAGATATTTGGGGCTTCACATGGACAAGAGACTGACATGGAGAACCCACATCGAACCGAAAAGGAAACAACTTAACAAACGATTTGGCGGAATATTATTTATGTAACTCGACAGACGTTCGAAATTATCAATAACATACAAACTTTTTATTTACAAAGTACTAACACGACCAGTATGGACAAACGGGATATTGTATGAATATACAACATGGGTTTCTGCAAATCCCTCAAAATTCCAAAGAATTCAGTCATTCCAGGCGAAGGTATTGAGGAAAATAGCCGACGCGCCGTACTATGTAACAAATGACTTACTGCACAATGACCTGAATATCCCAACAGTTATCGATACAGCCACACAATACTACAAAAACTTCCACCAAAGACTAACTTTTAACACGAACCTCTTAGCATAGACACTAATATCAAACGTAAACCCTCACATTCCACCCCGACGACTTTTGAGGCGGTGGCCGAGAGACATGCTAACATAGTATAATGTCAGCTATTCATCCAATAGGAGTTCAACCGATTTGCTTATTGCTAATTTGCAAATTGCAAATTACACAAAATGAGACATATTTGGATGTGTAAATAAAAAAAAATTTTTATTTATATGTATTATTCTAGCACTTTTCGTCTTGGTGCTGAATCAGGCGTTAAGGAGATCTAAACCCAGATTGCAACGTTTTCAACTAGAATATACGAACCTACACACACCTCGCTTTTGCTGATGACCTCGCCTTTTTCACGGCGGATAACCGGTACCTACAATACAAAGTGAATATCATGCAAGAAGAGCTATCTACCAGTAACATAGATATTAATCCAGATAAGACAAAATGCATGAGAATAGGATGAGGCCCCCGCCGTGATATGAGAGTACTGAGGCTGAAAGGACAGATCTTAGAGCGGGTGCATGATTCAGCTGGAAGAATGTTCCAATCAATCCGGAAAGGCTTCCTCAACAAAAGAGAAGTGACGAAGAAGATAAAGATATCGGTCTACAAGTCAACGTTTCTGCCCTATCCCCATCATATTTTACTCGTCCGAATCATGGACTCTCACCTCAAAACACAAGAGTCAGATCCAGAGATACTTGAGGAAGGTTGAAGGAAAGAAAAGGGGAGCTAGGATCCGCAATACAACTATAAGATCGATCCTTGAGGTACAGCCGGTAGAAACCATTCCAGAAGAAAATAAACTGAGATGGTTTGGGCACCTCATAAGGATGGGCATCGAAAGAACGGTGAGGATTACGTATGAGACGAGTGGACAGAAGAAGACCGAGAGGAAGACCACGGATAACCTGGGAAGAAAGAGTACAGGAAGCGAGGACTGGATTGGAACAAGAGGAGAGAACTGGTAAAAGAGAGGGATACTTGGGTCAAGCTCTATAGAGGGCATCCCCACACTGCGCAGCGGTAGAAGGGGAAGGAATATGATGATGATGATGATATTCTAGTATATCGCGGCTAATGGTCATCACAAGATCATCATAAAGCCTGATAAAAGTATATTTCTTTCTTAGATGGATGCAACAATCCAACCAAAATTATCAACCGATAGGTTCAAAGGTCCGAAAAACAGTTTCAAAAATTCATAGCTCATACTTTAAATATTTAGTATTTTTTTCTATACATTGATGCACGCAACAAATATCCTAAAAATTATCAAAATCCAAAGCATGTAGGTTTAATACTGTTAGAATTTGGACCAACATATATGGACGGGAAGATTAAGCAAGGTTGGATAGGTATGGGGAAGGTCCAGTGACAGACAGGCGGGGCTGACAACAAAGACCGCTTATTGCAGCACAGGCATTTTCATTGTGACGGTCCACCACCCTCTTTGAACCGTTTGCCTTCTCAGTCCTGTCGGAAGGATCCTAATTTGATTCTATTCCAAGTTCATAGGCTTCAACATGCATTAAATTTAACTGGTTAACTTTAACTACACTAAAAATAAGTATTGTAGATAGTTGTATGTATGGTATAGTGCAATAAGTGCTAGTTACATTGCCTTGTCAATGGTCTGTTAGGTATTAATTTATGTATATATTTATTTATGTATTACACCCTAACATACCGGACGAAACAGCACACACTAAGCATTACAACCAAACAACTCACTCCTTTAAATTCGATCCTCCTAAAATAATGCACTGCGAAAACAATAATTATAAACGTAATATTAAAGAAATAATAACTAAAAAAAATTAAAAAATCGCACAAAATCATGAAATAAGATGCCCTAAATCTCAACACCTGTTATTCAAATTTAATATACTCAGATTAAATTTTACTAATTACACATTCAAATAAGATAAAACAGATCTGTAAAGTAAAATTGTATAATATTTATTAAATATAATAAATTTAATTCCCGTATAGCTGGCAACAACAGGTGATGCCAAAAGGTACAAAGTGAGTTGTTATTGGTTTATGTTTAGGCCACAGTAAAAAAAAAACTTTGAAATGCAATTATTTATCCTGATATTAAAAACATTAGAGTGTTAACATTTTTAGTGTTAAATTTACATAATATGTAAACTATGTGTAGTGAAATTTACGAGTCGCTGGTTCTTTTTTTTTTTTTCAATATAATGAGGGTTGTAATATGGGCATCTTTTGCAGTATCCGTCAGTAACCCTACCTTTTCATAATAGCTATTCCCAAGTTAGGCGTTGCTTCTCTGAGTTAGTTCCTCTGCTTCCACTTTACTACACCATTTAGGTCAGAAAACAGGAATAGAAGGAATGAGAGATTAGGTGCTTAACAAAGTTGAGATAGGTCCGAGTAATCAGGCTAATGGACTTGGGATGAAGTTCTCGCTATCGGACATCTTATCGTGGAGAACCGAACGGGCAGTATCAGGGCCGCCGCTTAGCCCCGAGACCTGGAAGCTAAAAGATAAAAGAGGAAAAGGGCGAGGGGAGGGGGAAGGGGGGGTTGGAAGGGTTATGAAAGCTTAACGACTCACTCCCGCTAACTGCGTGTGCCGATACAACTTTCAATCGGGCCATTACTGTAATTAAAGGGAACTTAAATAGTAAAGCAGTCCCTACTTAAAAGAGTAAGCACTCTTCGGAATTTCTTAGGTCAACTCTATTGTAACTGCTTACTGGGAAAATGTAAAGAGAAATAAAACTAATAATAATATAGGCTTAGCGAATCCGCAGGTTAGATGCCGACACAACCAAACGCTCCTAACAGACCTTCATTCACTGACTCCCATCCGAACCCAAATGTACAAGATCAGCCTTCCCACAGTACTCCCACCTTCGCCTCGGCCTAAACTTCAGACGTTTTCCAGTCGGCAAAGCGCTTATCAATGTTTTAACACGTTAGGTGCGGCATTGGTCCCCGGTGTCCGATGTCTTACATTCCCTTCTTAACAGCCGATTTTCACACGAAAATTTCCGAAAGTCCGAACACTTCAAATACTCAATTTAGTCGATTTTTAATGAGATTATTGCATTTTAGTGCAGAAAATGTTGCTAACAGCTGAAATTCTGTTGTTTTTAGAATCGGACTCCGAGGTCCGATTTTCGATAAAGAATGGCATAAATCCTCATGCGCCTTTATGACTAGTTCCAATCCTTCACCAAGAGATCATGTCCAAGAGACGCTCATTTAATTCCCTTTTAATCAAAAGATAACGCTTTCCTCAAAGTAATCCCATCGGACCCCGACGTCTGATATCGTCTGTGGCACATACTACCAGTCGGACCCCGGGGACCGATACCGTCCAATTGAGGATACCCCTAAAATGCAGCCGCGTATTTTAGTTAACAGGCATTAAGTAATCGCTCGCAACAAACCCCTCCTCCGCAATGGGGAGAGACAGTCTCGGGGTTCTCCAGCCCGATTGTAAATATTGTATGAATACTCTCAAGATGCTTGTTTTACTTTACTTGAGTTGATTATTTCCTTTATAATTTTTTTTCATATTCTTATTTATTTATATCTTTTGTACATAAAGTGTGAATGTGTTCCATCAGCACTACCAGTGTCTCGAAATGAGACAGAGTGTAATAATATCAATGAAGAGTTGTATTCTAAATTAAAAAATCTGGTGCGTGCGCGCAACACACAACTTTCACTTACCAACTTACTTAGATAGGAAATTGACGTGTTTTGTTAAATATCATTTCCCAAAGTCACACATTTTTCTACATTCATATCTTATTTTTATTAATCGTTAAAGCCGTTTTTGAGTAAATAAAAAATCCCGTGAAAATGATACAAAATTTATTAAGTAAAGTGCCCCCTCCGGTTAATCAATTTTGATGAAATGTTGGCTATCACATATTTGGCATATACATAAATCAAATACCCAGTTTGGCCACAATCGTGAAAGCCGTTTTTGAGTAAATAAAAAAAGCACGTAAAAATGATACAAAATTTATTAAGTAAAGTGCCCCCTCCGGTTAATCAATTTTGATGAAATGTTGGCTATCACATATTTGGCATATACATAAATCAAATACCCAGTTTGGCCACAATCGTGAAAGCCGTTTTTGAGTAAATAAAAAAAGCACGTAAAAATGATACAAAATTTATTAAGTAAAGTGCCCCCTGCGGTTGATCAATTTTGATGAAATTTTTACAGACATATCTCGGGCATATAAATACATCAAATACCCAGTTTGATCAAAATCGTTAGAGCCGTTTTTGAGAAAATCAAAAAAACACGTGAAAATGTTACAAAATTTATTGAGTAAAGTACCCCCTCCGGTTAATCAATTTTGATGAAATTTTTACAGTCATATCTCGGGCATATAAATACATCAAATACCCAGTTTGATCAAAATCGTTAAAGCCGATTTAGAGTAAATAAAAAAAACACGTGAAAATGTTACAAAATTTATTAAGTAAAGTCCCCCCTCCGGTTAATCAATTTTGATGAAATTTTTACAGTCCTATCTCGGGCATATAAATAGATGAAATACTCAGTTTAATAAAAATCGTTAAAGCCGTTTTTGAGAAAATCGAAAAAAACCTAAAAAGTTATTAAGTAAAGTACCCCCTCCCTTTAAGTAATTTTGATGAAATTTATGCTGTCACATCGCGGGCATACCTACACTAAATATATATATATATTTATATATATATACCTACACTAAATACCCAATTTCAGGATCGCACGGTTTATAGTTTTTGAGCTAGTCCGTTCACATACACACACACACACACACACAGACCATTTCGCGGGACTTGGTCATTTCGACTCAGGGGACCCCAAAACGTGTATTTCCGTTGAAAACCGAAAGTCGAATTTTTTCACGATCGCAATACTTCCACTTACTATATATTTCATATATAGGTAAGTAAAAGTAAAAACAAAAATTGATAATTTAAAAGCTATATAATGTCATTGGGAAGAGACTTGTGAAAATTTGCTTATTAATTTAAACAAATAATGTTTATTTTTCTTAAAATATTTTTTATTTATTTGAATACCGTCCATTAATCATTTAAATAAATGTACAATGAGGTAATTGGTTTTGGTTATTATATTGATACAAGTGGAGGATTGGATGTTATATAAATAGGTTAGAAAAATAATCTGAGGGTATTTGTCGCGAAGAAAATTGAAGTTTGGAAACAGTTATTTGAAAGGGGACCAATCCACGGCAATCCATCACACTTCCGACGTCACCCGAGACAAAACGCTACCCTATCAGGGTTTTACAGTTACTCGCTACCTTCAACGATATTTTTTCAACTACTCAATACTTTTTTCATTTCATTTTTTTTTTGTTCTTTAGGTGTTTCATATAAAGGATCCCTAAAAGAGATTAAAAGGCTGTGAAGTGGACAGAGGTCTGAGCAAGGGTCCAATTAGAAGCGGGGGACACTACAGGGTGGGGGTGAGTGGACCCCCAAAGGGAGGGGTTTGTGAAATAAATGAAATTCGCAGGAGGGTTCAACCGAGAGAAAATCTTCCAATTTCAGAACAAACCTTAAATTTAAATAAACTTAAATATATAGATACAATATCAGACCTAGTATTTATTAATCAATACATCACTGGTAAATTTCAATAAATAAACTTTAAATAACCGAAGGATTAAATATATGAGCCGTTTATTTTAAAAGTGAACTATATGCGTTTTCTTATCAAGAATGGAGTTAGGCCACTAACAAAATTAACAAACAGATTCATTATAAAATTTGAAGGTACCCAAGTCCAATCAACATGATTCAAAATGCTTCAAATTGAAAAAAAAAAACAATACTAATTTATTTTAACATACACACATGAAATACTTCAGAAACATAATTTATGCGATTCAAAACATTTTTCAACTACATAATGTACAAAATTACAAACATAAATTCGTTACAAAACATATATATAATAATAAATTTTCGAAAACAATTTTCAAGGGCGATATTTTCGGTTTGAGTACAATATCTTTTTCCTGAATTCCGTTTAATCTTTCACGCTTTTTGGATGTATGATTCATCAATCTTTTCTCCGTTGTTATTCTTATGTTATTTTTCTCAAGACGAATATAGTTCTATTATTCTGTTTCTTTTTCTATTTTTTTTTTAAATCATTACTTACTATTTCTTCTTCACTATCTGAACTAAATAGTCTTGTTCTGTTTCTCCCTATGGGTGAAATAATTTCTAAAATTTAATAGTAAATTTGAAGTTTTATATTTATTGGTTATTCAACTATCACAATTGTCCAAAAACTTAGATTAACTTCTAAATATTAATAAATTAAACCTTATTACCTTCATCACTGCTTTCCGACATTGTCAATAGTAAATATCTTGATTATTATAAGTAAATATATAACATATAAGTAAATTATCTTGATAAGTATAAATGGAGTTAGGCCACTTTCAAACTACACGGTTCGATTATTAAACTAACTTTGAAAACTTACTTGTTAAGAGTTATCGTATTTTCTCGAATTATAAGCAACCTGAAATGCTTTACTGTTAATGAATAACAAAAAGTTGTGCATGTAACCATGACAACCGGAAAAATTTGAAAAATTGAGTTAGGCCACTTTCAAAATAAACGGCTCATATCGTCAAAAAAAAAAAAAAAACAACAACAAAATAAAACCAGTAGTCGTACCCTTACCGTCATAAATGAAATGGCTTCATTTGAATCCATTCTTAAACTTTAATTAAAGTAAAAGTTGAAAAAACTATTACTAAAAATTAAAACTTTTTTTTCTGGAACAGAAACTTTACAAAAACTTATAATTACGAATCCAAGCTAGGATCATAAAACATTTCTAGTCATATTTGTTTTAACCTTCTTCTAATACATGGTAGTATTACTATTTAATAACTGTATGTACTGTACCAGTTTGTATAGTGGCGGAAAATGGCATTGAACCCATCCCATTTTCATCTTGGAAGAGAACTCGTACGTACAACGTCAGAGAAAAGAGGAGAGAAAAGAGAAGAGAAAAGAAGACTTCAAAAATAATGTTTTAAATACGCACCCCAGTTAAGTATCATACACGCATATGGGTCACCTATGCTGTAGTGGTTAGCATAGGAACCTAAAATACTAAAGGTCGCGCGTTGGCACTAGGATTTTTAAAGGGAGTAAAAAATCCTTGGATATGGCGTCTATGTACGATTCCCCAAGCCTGTGCGATGTCGGGTACTCGTTAAAGATCCCTATCCTATTTATTCATGGTTATGCAAAATTTAGGACTCCCACTGTAGCATCGTCCGATTAGCCTTATTGGCATAAACAGACGTTAAACAAACAAACAACAGGAGGGCAGGAAAGGGTAATTGATGAATAAATCTTTGGGAATAGGCGATGAAACACAACTTAATTATTAATATTTCCATATTTCCCATTATATTCGACGATGATCATTAGCTGTTCTTAAGGAGATTTTTGACTAACGTAGCATTTCAAGCCTAAATAACCATAAATGCAATATGCCTTTAATATCAATTATTAAAAAGAGAGAGAAATACTTTATTCAACAAAATATACAGTAATGCTTCTCTATTGGATTAGGTTGGTAGTTACACAGCATATACTGATCCATCTATACAGACATTGGTTATATATCCAAACTTGTTTTGTTTTTTCCTTCTTGGTTTTTCCTTAATGTGTGCTGCTTCCTTGATGACGGCGTTTTAGTTCATTTTTAATAAATTATTTGGTGAATAATCCCAAAAGAATCTAGGATTTTATTTTCCAAAATATTTTGTAGCATTTCCCTTCCAGCGCCAATGTTCTTTGAAAATACGCTTTATTAATAATAGAATTATAATTTTAATTTGTATATTTTCAATAATACTAGTATGTTAAAAAAAAAAATATATACATAAAATATTAAATGGTCTCGGCTTTCATTCCAAATTCCAGCAATGGGGTGAACCTTTAGATTATTTCACAGACTTTATTCGACTCTGGTGTACGCACAGCCCTCTATTAAATGGACAGAGTATATGAAGATTAATATATCGGTTGAGCGTGGTCTCGATCATCTTTGCATCATAAAAAGGTACTGATGAACCAAAGACCCAAGAAAAGTTTTAATGGTAAGGTTTTTGATTTTCCCCACTACTGCTATCAAAGAAAGAGTGACATTATTATTTAGTATTTTAATGAATTTAAAAAAAAAAATTGAATAATGAAAAAGAAGAAAAGAGATAAAAAATGAATTCAATCAAATGTCAGAAATATAACTCTTTTTTTTTTTTTTTGCTAAGCGATAAATGATTGGAAGAGAAAATAGATCAGAAGACATGGAAGAGATAAAAGGGATAGGATAGAAGAATATTGGGATGGGGCTGAAGGCACGCCACCAGGCAATATCCTTCAAAGGCTGTCTCGAAAAAATCTCTACTGATAACAATAGAAAGAATAGAAAGGATATTTATGACTCCTTATATCGCCACATGCTCTTATAGACCAATAGGATACACTGAGTTACAGTTATTGCATTTTATTATTCTTTACAATAAATCCCAGAGATACTGTTACATCACAAAGCCACAGCTGCCACCGGCTGGCTCTATTTTTTTTTTTATATCAAAAAGTGTTGACTCCGTTTTGTGATATTTTGGTTAAAAAGAGGGATTAAAAAAAAATGGCAGCCGTTGAGAAAAAACTAGCTTTTGATGATTATGTGAAATCCAGTGCCTTATTACTTACATTTTTTCCTTTAGTGGTCCTATTCATAACTGTTATTATTTGGCAAATAACGTCGAGGCTGAAATGTTAACCTTGGCCCACATATTACCTATCAACATATTTTTTTCGTTTTTCATTCTTACTTCTTCATTCCGGTATTTTTCTTTGGATCTCATATCTTTTTTTTATAATTTTATGAGATATTTACAATTTTCGAACAAATTCTCGTTAGAAATACACCAATTTTTTGTTCTATTGAGCACAAACATTAATTGTTCCCAGTGAAATAAAATTCAGGGCTTTTATACGACTAATTATTAAAAGTACTTACTGACTTAGAGAAATTAAATAAACAATCAGTGACTATCAACAACAGTAAAAATTAAACAAATATATATACCGATATCTCACTCTTAAAATATATATATATCTTTTTTTTCAAGCCGAATCTTCTAAATTAAAAATAATATAGGAACTGCTTACATACACCTACTTACTTAAACCCATTTGGACGACGCCTCAGGGATTTTCGGCTCAGGTAAACAGACGCACTGACAAAAATTATAAAAATTGCAATAAAAAAATGTAAAGACTATTAACAGAAGCTCACAGGTACAAAAGTAACAAAACTCTGCAGAAACATTTACAACAACCGTTCTACGATAGTTCGACACATAAGAACTCTTTATTAACGCATTTTTGTTAAACTATTACGTGCACGGGAATAATAACAGACTAATTAACGAAACGTTCTCGGCCAATAAATAAATAAATCTTATGTAATGTGTTTTCTAAAGTAATATTGGACCGCAAAATTAGGATTTTTTTTTTTTTTTTTTTTTTTTTTTTTTTTTTTTTTTTTTTTTTTTAACTTCATTTGTATATCCGCGCCTGTCAACAAGATATCGACAATCAGCAGATTCGATGGCTGTAAACAATTGCAAATGATGACATGTCAGGCATGGGGAAGGATGGCACCCAACAGTACCTCTTCCCTGGCTTGATTCAGTTATTCAGGTTGGTTAAAGAAGGAGATCTCTCATCCAACGCCTTTTTAATCTCCTCCTCACATTCAAGGGCATTTCATCTGTGGCCATATCTCTGATTAGTAGGTTTATATGTCCGTGTAGGTTAGTGTGGAAGCGTTTGTAGAGAGTCTTGATTTGTTGGTCGACTGTTGGCATGTGGAAGTCAGTATGTAAGGTTTGATTAGTCACGTACCAAGGTGCTTTTGAAATGAGTCGTAATAATTTTGACTGAAAGGTCTGTAGTTTCTGTAAATGTATTTTTTTAGCGATTCCGTAAATCTGTGAACAGTATATCCATATAGGTTTAAGTAAGTATGTGTAAGTATTAAGTTTTTGTCTCAGTCTTAATTTTGAGGATTTAGAAAAAAGTGGGTAAAGTAGCTTTAGTCGTTTGTTCAGAGTTTCCCTTTTCATTTTGACGTGCGGGCCCCATGTCATCCTTCTATCGAGGGTTAGTCCGAGGTACTGTACTGTGTCTGTTTGGGGAATTTGGACATTTTCGATATAAATTGGTGGGCAAGTATTTTTCCGGAGAGTAAAAGTTATATGTTGTGATTTGTCGTGATTAAGTCTAATTTTCCACAATTTGCACCAATCGTTTAATTTCTGTAAGTGGTTTTGTAAGGTTAGTGAAGCATGTGACGGGTCTTGATGTTTCGTTAGTATTGCTGTATCGTCTGCGTAAGTAGCGGTCAATGTCTCATTACTTTCTGGTATGTCGTGGGTGTATACAATGTAGAGTAGGGGGGCAAGTATTGAACCTTGTGGTACCCCCGCTAGGACTGGACGAATTGAAGAAATTTCTGATCCCTGCCGAACGGAAAAAAATCTGTCGTAGAGGAAGGATCGAAGAATGAGATAGTAGGTGAAAAATTTTTTTATACGTTTATAGGTTTTTTAGCACCATATGATCTACCCTATTATACCTTATTATAAGTTCGCGAGAACTGACAAGAGATCGCATTGAAAACGTCGGTCGCGGTAGCCAGGTAAAACACCACCCGCCCTCCCCCGCCGCTTCACCACATAATAAGTACTTTTTGAATATTTACCTTTGCGAGAGGTAATTAGCTTGGGAAAAAAAAAACCATAGTAATTAGTTAATGAAAATTAACGAGTGCGAGAGGTAACCGGAGCGCGGGGACAACTAGTTGGCGACGGTGGTGGTTCCTGGTGGGGTCGGGGTTAACCCGCCCCCCCTCCCCAATCTATAGTCTCACCTAATAAAGATTTTTGGACTAATTACCTATGCGAGAGGTAACTAGTCGCAAAAAAAAAGCCGTATTAATTACGGTTTTTAAAATTTTAGTTCGCGAGAACTAACAACAGATCGCATTGAAAACGTTGTTCGCGGTAGCCAGGAGGGGGGGAGGTAAAACCCCACCCGCCCTCCCCCGCCGCTTCACCACATAATAAGGACTTTTTGAATATTTACCTTTGCGAGAGGTAATTAGCTTGGGAAAAAAAACCCATAGTAATTAGTTAATGAAAATTAACGAGTGCGAGAGCTAACTGAAGCGGGGGGACAACTAGTTGGCGACGGTGGTCTGTCTTAGGATTTTTTAAACCTAAAATCAGTGGATTATCTAAGGTAAACTAAACAATGGATACACAGTTTTCGGCAGGTTTTAGGCCGTGATATCACACACATGGCAATGCGTGTATTGATGAGTAGCTTGATAATTATAACAGAAAAGTATTCGTAGTAATATTTTTTAAAACAAGTTGATTATGTTTTTTAGAGCTCTCTCCTAATATCAAGTTCCTTGCTCATGTCGTAAATTCCTATAAAATGACTTCCTTTATGTCATCAAATTCGCTGAATGTCACTGATGGTGTGAGTAGAAGTATGGGGATACATAAAAGAATAAATATTTATCTCAAAATATTTATCTATTTTTATGATATACTGATAGTTATAGTGTACTTTAAACGAAACAGCTTTACGTAAAGGGGTCAGAAAGTATCAAAGCACGTTAGAGTGTATTGCCGGAGAAGTGGAGGGGGGAGGTGGAGGGGGGGGGTGGGTTCGGCAAGCTAACCAGTTTAGACCCGATCTCCTTCCCTCATTTCATTATCCACTCAGCGTTCTTCCTTCGCCCAGCGTCACCCTCTTCCTTATTTTCATCAGAATTTCTTTTATCATTTTCACAATGCTGGTGATTCTGCGTCGATCTTATTTAAAAACCCGATTAACAAATCTGATAATAAAAAGAATTAGGGACTTCCCAAAAATGTGCCAAAAAAAAAAAAAAAAAAAAAAAAAAATGTTTCTATTGACTAATCACGAGAAATCACAGTATATAACTTTAACTCTCCGGAAAAATACTTGCCCCCCAATTTATATTGAAAATGTCCAAATTCCCCAAACAGACACAGTACAGTACCTCGGACTAACCCTCGATAGAAGGATGACATGGGGCCCGCATGTTAAAATGAAAAGGGAATCTATTAATAAAACGACTAAAGCTACTTTACCCACTTTTTTCTAAATCCTCAAAATTAAGACTCGAGACAAAAACTAAACACGTACACATTCCTACTTAAACTTATATCGATATATTGTTCACAGATTTACGGCATTGCTAAAAGAATACACTTACAAAACCTAATGGTTCCACATGCCAACAGTCGACCAACACATCAAGACTAATCACAAACTTTTTCACGCTAACCTACACGGACATATAAACCTACTAATATGGGATATGGCCACAGATGAACAGCCCATGAATGTGAGGAGGAGGTTAAAAAGGCGTTGGATGAGAGATCTCCTTCTTTAACAGACCTGAATAACTGAATCAAGCCAGACAAGAGGTACTGTTGGGTGCCATCCTTCCCCATGCCTGACATATCATCATTTGCAATTGTCAATGATTGCAATCATCAATTGCAATTTACTGATTGTCGATATATTGTTGAAAGGCGCGGGTAAACAAATGTAGTTAAAAAAAAAATCAAACCTTAGAACATATGCATTTAAAAAAATAACACATATTTACAAAAAGTTCAGATCTTTCAGTCAAAATTATAAAGATTTATTTCAAGAGAACCATTGTATGCGACTATTTACAAACGCTTTCACACTTACTAAGTAACGGATATATAAACCTTCTTATATGGGATATAGCTACAGACGAAATGCCCATAAATGTGAGGAGAAGATTAAAAAGGCGTTGAATGAGAGATCTCCTTCTTTAACAGACCTGAATAACTGAATCAAGCCAGACAAGAGGTACTGTTATAACAAATGAAGTTAAAAAAATCACACCTTAGACCATATGCATTGAAAAAAAACAACACATATTTACAAAAATATCAGACCTTTCAGTCAAAATTATAAAGATTTATTTCAAAAGCACCTTTGTACGCGGCTATTCAAACCCATAAATACATACTAACTTTAAATTCCAACAGTCGAACGACACTTACAAGACTCTTTACAAACGCTTTCACACTTACTAAGTAACGGATATATAAACCTCCTTATATGGGATATAGCTACAGACGAAATGCCCATAAATGTGAGGAGGAGATTAAAAAGGCGTTGGATGAGAGATCTCCTTCTTTAACAGACGTGAATAACTGAATCAAGCCAGACAAGAGGTACTGTTATAACAAATGAAGTTAAAAAAATCAAACCTTACACCATATGCATTGAAAAAAAAACCACACATATTTACAAAAATATCAGACCTTTCAGTCAAAATTATAAAGATTTATTTCAAAAGCACCTTTGTACGCGGCTATTCAAACCCATGTATACATAATGACTTTAAATGCCAACAGTCGATCAACACATACAAACTTTTCCACACTTACTTACTTACTAACGGATATAAACCTCCTTATATGGGATATAGCTACAGACGAATGCCCATAAATGTGAGGAGGAGATTAAAAAGGCGTTGGATGAGAGATCTCCTTCTTTTACAGATCACAGTAACTTAAACAAGCCGGGTACTGCTAAGTCTCATACTTCCCCATGCCTGATATGCCATTTTAAGTCTAATAGACGTCATCAGATCTCCTAATTGTCGATATGTGGACAGGTGCTGATAAAAAAAATGAATAAAAAAAATTCTTTCTCCATTTTATTTTTAACGATTTTGCCTATAAATTCAACCTGTAAAATCGAAGGTGAAGTTTGTTTTAATGAACAAATTTTATATATTAAAATAATTCAATGTATAAAATAAAAGGTCAGAATTAATAAAATTCATTTATAACAAAAAAGTATTAGCACATAAAATCGTTAAACAAATTTTTCTTAAAATGGAGAGGAGTTAGGAATATTCCAAACCAACGGAACTATTATTTTATTTTTTATGTAGAATCAAGAATATCGTTATAGTTCTTTTTTTTATAATACCACTTTTTTGATACATTTTAATCCTATATTGTTAAATCCATGTTTATTTTTAGCTATGTTCTATTTTGTTCTGATGATTTCCAGGTATATTATTGTGCAGTAATGGAATAATCTTATTTCTTCTTGTAATTTTTTCAACAATTTCGTAAAAATCTGAAGTCTCTGTAATCTCTGTTTTGTACTATACAATTTAATGTAGTATAATATAAAAATGAAAAATGCTTACCTCGTATGCGAGTAATGATCCTAGCTCCATCTGCATATCTATAAAAAACGAAAAAAAAAAAACTATAGCAATCGCTTAATAGTGACAAAAAGAATAAGTACACATGTCAAAGAGAATGTTAATAATTATAAACATTCATAATTTTTTACAATAATAATTGGGCAATTCCACGTCAAATCAACACAAAAATATATCATTTTGAGCGTCACCATCTCAGATTTTCTTGAAATTTGGTCCATGTGTACTACTTGTATCTACTAGAACAAAATTGAAATATTACTGAGATATGTCAACCCGTTTTTGACTTATTGATCTCTAAAGCCCTCAAAAATAGGTCCAGAAACAGAAAAAATCATGATTAAAAATAGCTGTAGATGTTTTCCAAATTTGACTAGTACTATGATATTGGAGTCTTTAAACAGCGCATTCCATGCCATTTCATATGATATAAAAAAACGTATAAGTTGGTACTAAAGAAATTTTCTTAAAACCAAGTTTAAATTTTTAATTTCAATTTTCTCAAAAAGGCTTTTTAAATTATTCTTTTTTAAAATAGGTGATACTGTACTATAGGTGATACATTGTTGTACATCATATGAAACGGCATTGAATGTGCTGTTAAATGACACCAATCTCATAGTCCTAGTCAAATATGGAAAACATCTATAGCTATTTTCAAACATGATTTTTCCTATTACTGGACCTATTTTTGAAGGCTGTAGTGATCAATAATTCAAAAGCTGGTATACATATCTCAGTAATATTTCACAATTGTTCTAGTAAATACAAGTATTACTCATATACCAAATTTCAAGAAAATCTGAAATGGTGAGGCTCAAGCCTGAGTTGAATTGATATGGAATGACCTAATTATAAATATTTAATGTAGATTTTATAAAAAACTTTTTTATTATAAAAGGCCTGGCGAATCCGAAGATTTGATGCTCAAAGAAACAGTAAAATGAAAGGGGAAAATCAGGTTAAAGACCGGACGACGCCTACAAAACGGACCCGCAAGGCAGTACGGTAATGTGGGCAATGTCGGATCGGCGCCTTAAATTGCAGGCATTTATTATATCCTGATCCATCTTCCAACAACGTCCTATCTCAAAATTAGGCTATTTTCAGTTCCACTGTTTTCTGAATGCACTTAGGAAGTAGTATCTTCTTGCAAGTTCGTCAAATTTTTCAACTAAATCCAAGCACAATCTAAGAGAATTTCTTAATAAGAACCTCTTAAATCAAAAGGCACTATCAAAAACTTTAACATTTTACGTTTTGTTGCTCTAAAAAAAAAAAAAAAAAAAAAAAAAAAAAAAAAAAAAAAAAAAAAAAAAAAAAAAGCCAGATATTATCGCACACGATCTTTATAGTAAAAGCTTAAATCAGGAGCTTAATATCTAATCTAAACATATTTTGTTCTGCTTCGAAGATTTAAATTCACTCTACAGAAAAATGATGAGATATGCCATTCTTGAAAAAAGTGACAATTATAAAAATAAAATTTAATCTATTTTTTTTTTTTTGCCAATAAAATACAAAAGTATTATTTCACTTATAATAATACTGGATCGTTAATAAATTTGAACTTGGTTGAATGATTGTCAAACTATACAAAAGAGGGAGGAGTAGTAAAGTAGAGGATTAATGCTTGGAAAAAAAAAAAAACAGAATAATAAAAAAAAGTAAATGAAAGCACAATATTAATATTCATAATTAAATTACTAGTAATAGTTTTATTTAAAATTTAAATTAATTTTATTGAAACGAATTGTTGACTTAAAAAAGCTAGCCAGAATCATGATAAACTGTTAAAACGCCATTGTTCAAAAATTCTTAAAAAAACTAATTGTTTGAACATAAATTATACATAAAATTCTTTTTCATTTTTAGCCCGAACCCGAATACGATTGCGGAATAAATATATATAAATATATATAAATATATATTATAATTGAAGATTGGTGAAATACTTCTTCCAAAATTTCTTTTATTAAAAATTTATAATATATACATTAATTTGCCGACGTTTCGGACTATTCGTCCCTCTCACACTGTGATAAGAATATTGTAGAAAAAAGTGGTAGCATGTGAATATATATATAATTTTATATAAAATGACCAATTTACTTAGGTAATGGGATATAATTGTAATATAGAAATAGATGGACCTAGCCACCAAAAATTGTCAGGTGTAAGGATTACCAGTTATTGGCAGAAGAAATTTGCCCTGAAGAGGGACGAATAGTCCGAAACGTCGGCAAATTAATGTATATATTATAAATTTTTAATAAAAGAAATTTTGGAAGAAGTATTTCACCAATCTTCAATTACAATATTTAGATCTTCCAGCACATATAGTGTATTTAAGATTACATAAATATATATAAATATATATAAATAAAGGATATATTCTTCTTAAGTGAAAATCAAGTTTATTTAGGATATCAATTTATATTAAAGCTTTTAAACTGGTAATAAAAGTTTTATTTCAGACCCGAGCCGTTATGCGTTAGCCAATAATATTTTCGTCGTTAAAATATAAAAATACATTTCCTATATAAAATTTATTACTGAGTTTAATATAAATGTTTAATTTATTATCTTTTTTATATGTAATGTTATAAAGCAAGCAATAAATAAAGAAATAAATAATTTAATATAACTGGATGAATTCCAACATTTTCTTTGGAAAATAATGTGTGATTGTAACATATTATAATTTAATATTTATGGTTTAAGTTAAAAGCATTCTGTTTATAGATTTTAAGGGTTGAAATTTACATTCGATTTTCCTTTTTTTTTAAGCGTGGGGATCTCCTTTAGTCCTGCTATTCCCAACAAAAGGTGGGAAGCAAGAACGTTCACAAGGTGTCAATTAATAATAATAAAAATATTGTTTTATTTTCCTCATTGATATGTACAAGATTTTTTTTTTTTTTTTTTTTTTAACCAAACATTTTTGCAGCATTGGTCACTGTGACCGTCAGCCAGAGTCAGTTTTCATCAATAAAACCTAATATTTACAATTAAATAAGATAGGTGTACCTTCTCCTATCCAAAACAATATTTCCCTTTAATAATATATATATACGAGGGCGTATTGAAAAGTAAGGTCTCCTATTTTTTTTTTCATAGAAAATTTAATTTATTTACAACTTTGGTTACATCGTTGGAAGGGTTGAATATTTACCTATTTTTCTACACATTCGCCTTGACGATCAATAACTTTTGCATTCTGTTAACCAGCTTTTTAATGCCGGTGCCGTACCACTCTCCCGCCGCTGCTTCTTGAACTTCCTCATCTGACTTGAATTTCTGTCCCCCAAGGTGTTTCTTGAGAGCGGGAAACAAGTGGTAGTCGCAGGGGGCAAGGTCCGGGCTGTAAGGAGGGTGGTCGATGATATCCCAGCCGAATCCATTGAGTAGGGTGGTCGTTTGATGTGACACATGTGGACGCGCATTGTCATGAAGCAAACACACTCCTTTGGTGAGCCAACCCCTTCTTTTGTTTTGAATGGCTCGCCGAAGTTTCTTGAGAGTCTCGCAGTAGCTTTCTGAGTTGATTGTTGTTCCTTTTGGCATGAAATCAACCAACAGAACCCCGTTCCGGTCCCAGAAAACGGTGGCCATAACCTTTCCCGCTGACTTCTCCGTCTTGAACTTCTTGGGCTTCGGTGAGGTCGGGTGACGCCATTGTTTCGACTGTTCCTTGGTTTCCGGGGTGTAATGATGTGCCCAAGTTTCGTCTCCAGTCAAAAAACGAATGACTGAGCGCAGTTCGCACTTGGCGGGCGAGCGAAGCGGGAGCTCCATCTTAAATGACTGCCACAAGGCAACGGAGCGTCCCAAGGTCACGCGGGTGGACTTGCACTGTGGTGGGGGAACCGCGGGTGAAGCGCTGTTGTCAAATCTCGCCTAGCAACTCGTGTTCGGAAACGGCGGCGTTGGAGACCTTACTTTTCAATACACCCTCGTATATATATATATATTTTATTACAAAACAATAATCCTCAACTTATTTTAGTTATATTAGTATATTAACTCTTTCAAAGAAAAGATATAATGCACTTTTTGGCTATCTGTCCAGTATTGAGAGAGTTCAGAGTGATGTGGTTTCAAAAACATATACTAAGCAGAACAGAGGTTATAGAATATTTAAACGGGAAAACTGGACTGCTCTGGTTTGTTACTCTAAACAATCGTGGTATTATAGATATAATTTGATTAAGGAATATAATGGATGAAAAGAATCGTAATAGAAGGGAGACGGGTGAATATATAGATATGTGGGTTTAATTAAGAAATATTAATTATTTCTCTATATATCATATGTTGTTTATTTGTTTGTCTATCTTATTATATTTTTGATATTTACATATTTATTTTTAAAAAAGAGAAATATTTATGTGTAAGAGAGTGTTTTGAAAGAAAGCAAAAGTGTGACGGGATTTGTATTCGAATTATTGAGGGTTTTTTGGTTGGATAATTATTGTTTATATTTACTATTTGCCTTTTGCTATTTATATTGTTAAGTTAAATATTTGTTATTGCCAGTATGTTTATTTGTACCAAAATAATGTTTATAATGTGTTATTATATAAAAAAAATTGCTGTAAGTGAAATAATGCTGTTGGGCTTACTCTGATCGTCTTTGACCAAGAGTATGAATGCATATCACATTATATATGTTGATTATATTTTTAATGAACGCATTTCTTATTAATTATTATTATATTAAACTCTTTCAACAACTTTGAGGTCTCAATTAATTTCAAGCATTAAAACCAGATCGCTTCAGTTTCTTGTCGTAATGTATTCTGAAAGTTGAATCGTAATAGGGGCTGCAAATTGTAAACGAGAAGGAGTCAACTTTGAAGTCACTCATCAGGATGAATAGCATTAAGGGAGAGAGAGATAAAGTGAGAGAGAGAGAGAGATAGAGAGAGAGAGAGAGAGAGAGAGAGAGAGAGAGAGATCCTTCCAACTCGAGCAACCCTGATGGTCTTTGAAGGATTCCACATATAAAGAGGCTGAGAGGACGGAATAATCAGCCTAATGCCCTCAGGCGAGGTATCTATATCTTTATCTCGTATCCTGTATCTATGTCAGTATCTATACCGCCCAGAGGTCGAGATGACTAATTACCCTCCGGAGGGGCGAGCTCCCGCCATATAATTAACTGCGATTTGTTATAGCTGTCATGCGACATCATCAGGGAGCGGGCTAATCGTCAATTCTCATTACCATGCCCGCATTATCCCATTTATCTGATCCTTCCAAGGCGAGCCTGTGGGGCGGGGAGACAGGGGGGGGGACTTTTCGGTCGATATCAAATCTGGTTTTCAACCTCATTTCTATTTATAGTTAAATCCTAGCATTTCTGAAATACTTTTATTTTATTAGGAGTTTATTGAATAATTGTGCGTACTCCATGTAAAACTACATATTATACGCATACAATGTACAGTTCACATTTTCTCTGAACAATGTAAAATTTAATAGCAGTAAATTAAATGTTTACCATGAAAAGGTACATAAATAAAAATAAAAATAGGAACAAAATAAAGTACAAAAAGAAGAACAAAATTGCCTAACTAAATAATAAAAGCTTCATAAATTAACAATAATTAACATATCCTAATACAAATATATCCTAAATAATTTTTAAAGTGGAATACATAGAAATAAATAAAATTATATTGTAAAATTAAAGGTGAAAATAATATATAAAAACATAAATCAAAGTAATTTATAGATATTTAGTTTATTAATTAATATATAATAATAAAATATAGTTAATTAAAGTGTGTAATATTTACAGTGAAAGTTATAATTACAATAATAAATTATACTTACAAGCAAGATGCAATAAGTAAAAGTTGGACATAATGGGTGTTAATCCACTATTCGGTTTTATCGGTTTGGGTTATATTGTACGTGGTTCGTTTGTAAGTCGGTTCTGAATATGAGGGTCATTAGTTCCTTTTTGTATTTTTTGAGTATTTTGTCCTCTGGCACAGGCCACGTCTGTCCTTTTAGCAGGCAGCTTTTGATCAACTGATGTCTTGCTTGTTCGTATATAGTGCAGTCGTAGAGTATATGATTAAATGTTTGTGGGGTTTGTCCGTCGCAGTTGCATGAGTCTGAGTTTGTCAGGTGGAATCTTTTAAAGTAGTGTTTAGATGGTCCGTGTTCAGTAATAAATTGCGTGAGCTTGTAGTGTAGGCTTTTTGTTTTGTTGTAATTTTGAAGCGTGATGTGGGGAACAAATTTGTGTAGGGGTCACCCTTTTGTCGAGTGTTGCCAGTGTCTGTCCCAGTCTGAAATTAAGTCTGATTTGATCCTTTTCTTAACAAAAGTGAAAGGCACTAGGTTGTAGTCGATTGGTAAGTCCTGGTCATTCGAAGCAGTCTTTGCCAAGGAGTCTGCTCTCTCGTTGCCGCTGACCCCGCTGTGACCTTTCACCCATTGCAATGTTATTTTAATGTCTCTTTCGATAATTTTGATGAGGTTTTGTCTAATTCGTTCGGTCAGTACATCGTGGATTTTTGGGTTTTTCAAGGAGTCGAGTAATATTTTACTGTCTGTGTATAAGTTAAAAGTCATGTCGGAGTGGTCTATTTGTCTTAGTATCCAGTCTGTAGCCTTGATCACAGCTAATTTTTCTGCCTGATTATTGGAGTACAGTGGCCCTAGTCTGAATTGCTCCTCATAGTAGGTGTGGTTATGCTTGCAGGTGAATGCGCATCCAGTATTTTCTTCGTTTTTGCTTCCGTCTGTATAAATATTAGTTGTGAGGAAATTGTTATTTTCTACACTTCCAATATACTCTATTAGTGTGGCTTGTGATGAAGGGTGTAGCCATGTTTCTATGGGTTGTTCTTGTTCAATTTTGTCATATTCTATGTCTTTGTATCCAGCTGTGTGTTTTTTAATTCTGTATATCTCGGTCAGTTCTGTAATTTTGTAGTGTATTGGTACTATCCCTGCTATGACACAAGAAGCGTCGTAAGATAGGGTGCGATAAGCTTTACTAATTCTGATTGCCATTAGTCGCTGTAATCTTTGCAGTTTGGTGAGGTTTTCTTTTTTCTTTGCGCCTAATTCCCACACAGGTATGGCGTATAGTAACTTTGGTACTATCGCACCTTCGTATATTACTTTCATTACCTTGGTCCCTAGTCCCCAAGTGAGTTTAGCCGCGATTGAGAGACCATTTATTATCTTAAGGGATCTATTCACAGTCATGTCTGTATGTTTTTTCCAATTCAGTCTCTTGTCGAATATCAGTCCTAGGTAATGCATTGTTTCGGTATGTTCTAGCGTTTTGGAGAATAGTCGGATATTCAAGTTCGGTATTCTCTGCTTTCTAGTAAATATCATGTATTTTGTTTTGTCAGCATTGAATTCTAATTTGTTTGTTCTAGCCCATTTTTCCAATTCAATAAGAGATTGATTAGTCAAAAGTTGTAATTTTGGTAGAAGTTTGTCTGAGACTAACAAGAGAATGTCATCGGCGTATGCAATGATTTGTGCTCCGTTTGGAGCACAAACGGAGCACAAATCATTGCATACGCCGATGACATTCTCTTGTTAGTCTCAGACAAAATTCTACCAAATATATATATACATATATTTGTATTTGGATAGTAGGGGAGAGCGGGGTTGGTTGGCAACAGTTTTCACTTTTTTGATTGTTGAGTCATTTCTGTTAATATAATCCAATAGGGACTACATAATATTTAATATTAAGAGCATAGAAAATTGAAGAATTCGTCAATCAAGATTATTCCAATTAACCCTCTATGCGGGGCAGGTTGGCCTCGAAGGTAGGGTTGTTTAGCCATCTCGTTCAAGTACTGCCTGGCACATGTTATTGTTACTAAAAGCTGCACTATAATGCTATAATAATTTTGAATCGGTTTTGAACAGCTTTTAAGGGAAAATAGAATGAAAATAGAAGAAGATAGAAGTTTAGACTGTCGTCACTTTTTGCATAAGAAAAATTGATCTCATCTTTACCTCGCTGGAACTAAAGACCATTGGTAGTTTCACCTTTGATTATGTTTACCTTACTTTTCTGAATTGCTACTGCGCCAAAAAAAAAGTTGAAGATAGCCAATTAACCCCACAGGAGAGATCATACGAAAGATGACTGCCAGGACAGGGGAGAACAATCAAACAAGAAACTGGTTAGTCGAAAGGTTATGTTTTTCAAAGGAGTTTGGGGCTATGTGAACAGAATTGGAGTCAAATGTTTTTCCATGCCTTTAAACCAATTTTACCGAGAATATAAAAATTTACTTACATGTTGTAAAATCAATCAATGAAGCACACTCTTATCTACACTGTTAGCATCGGATTTAAAACTCAGGACAAGACTCCCGAAGTCGAGCGGGTCCCATGATACAATGGTGGGGCCTACTTAACAGGTGTGACGGAAACTATAAGCCAATGACCAACCTACCCCCTATGCCAACCGACCCCGCTCTCCCCTACTGATAATGATTATAATAATTACTTTCACTTACCTATATATGAAATACTTAAAGGGAGGGGGTACTTTACTTAATAACTTTTTAGGTTTTTTTAGATTTTCTCAAAAACGGCTCTAACGATTTTGATTAAACTGAGTATTTGATGTATTAATTTGCCCGAGATATGACTGTAAAAATTTCATCAAAATTGATTAACCGGAGGGGGGACTTTACTTAATAAATTTTGTATCATTTTCACGTGTTTTTTTTATTTACTCAAAAACGGCTGTAACGATTTTTATCAAACTGGGTATTTGATGTATGTATATGCCCGAGATATGACTGTTAAAATTTCATTAAAATTGATTAACCGGAAGGGGGACTTTACTTAATAAATTTTGTATCATTTTCACGTGTTTTTTTTTTTATTTACTCAAAAACGGCTTTAAAGATTTTGATCAAACTGGGTATTTGATGTATGTATATGCCAAATAACTGATAGCCAACATTTCATCAAAATTGATCAACCGAAGGGGGGACTTTACTTAATAAATTTTGTATCATTTTCACGGGGTTTTTTATTTACTCAAAAACGGCTTTAACGATTAACAAAAATAAGTTATGAATGTAGATAAATGTGTGACTTTGGGAAATGATATTTAATAAAACACGTCAATTTCTTATCTAAGTAAGTTGGTAAGTGAAAGTTGTGTGTTGCGCGCACACACCAGATTTTTTTAATTAGGTGCCCAAATAGATAAATGAGTATGTTACCTATATAAATATGTTAAGTAATAACATAGGGCCAAACTTTGTACCCTAAGCCCTCCTTACCGCTCACTCCAAAAGGCCCTAACCACGCTCTGCTACCAATTTACTATGTCCCTTGTTTATTTCAATTAATAGGGTCAGTATAAAGGTCCGTTAAGGTCCGTGGATCTTAATTATATCAATCAATTGGGACAAGCAAAAACACAGAATTACGCATTTTTGTTTATTCTAGGAAATAATATATACATATATATATATATATACACATGTACGAAATATAACTAATATTTTCATTAATACAGGCCTTATTAACGATGTGGGAAGCCGGAGCAGACAACAAATACGTGGCAGCAGATCCTAAGTCTAGAGACAACTGGTCCTTAGGGCCTTTTGAGGCTGTGCTGAGGGCACAGAATACACAGAATCCGATATTCTACAACTATTATAGGTAACATTTATCATTTGGAATAACCTTCTTTAAATTGCAGGCTTTGGAAGATGGGCGTAATTCATTTTTCCGCTATAGTGGCTAAATCGACAGTCGGTTTTGGCGAAAAGACTTACCAAATTTTAACTGCGAGGACCTCATTCGACGCAAAATTTAATTCCCTTTTATTTTGGAAAGAATCCAATTTCTTCTGCGGTAAATCGTCTTCGAGTTATCAGCGAAAATGACGATTTCGTTCACCTATGAAATTTGATGGCAACCGATCTGAGGTGGCAGACGTTCACATTTGTTGCCTATGAAATGAGTACTTTCAGCCTATATGACCAAAAATTTTCTTCAAATCAGGCACCTTTTTGGCCCTCAGCTCCAAAGGGTTGTTCCAACCGAGCCTCAGCTCCAAGAGTTGTTCCAACCTGAAGCCAGTAGCATAATGTTTTTTATTGTACCTACCTAGGGATCGAACTACACGGATACTAAAAGAGTTCCCTGAAACCAGGAGAAGATTAATGTTGGATCGAAAAAATAAATTAGAGGAAGCAATCAATTGCTACCATTAATAACCAACAACTGACAGAGGCAACTTATGAAATATGGAAGCTCGATATTGGGACAGACTAAGGGGCCAATATCAGCCAACAATTTTTTTTTTTTTTTTAAAAGGGTCCACGTCGTATTTGATCAACTTATAATGGCCATAGAGGAAAATAAAAGTTATATCGAATAAATATTGGTGAAGCTTTCGGTCATTAGGCCATTGGAACTGATACAATTAATACTTTTCTCGTGAGAAAGGTTTAATAAAAAGGAAATAGCCACTGAGAGCGTTGAGGCAGCTATGGGTAAGGACATAGTTGGCGATTTTCTCAGAGCAGTATAGGCCATTTTAGTCAGCCCCGAGAGCTCAGAGAATTCAAGTTAAGTGTTTCGAGGTCGTGCCTCTATAATCCTCTGCTGAGTACTCTGCATTTGTTACCCCCACCCCCCCTCCATTTGATTTGCAGCAAACAGCTAAACATTAGCTTAATTATATTAAACATTGATAATAAAAATAGAATAGAATAAAGGCTTAACGAACCCGAAGGCCCGATGCCGATACTACCAATCGCTACCTACACACATCCATCCACCTCTCCACTTTTTTTTACTTCCACTTATCTATATATGAAATATATAGTAAGGGAAGGTATTGCAATCATGAAAAATTTTGACTTCCGGTTTTCAACGGAAATACACGTTTAGGGGTCCCCTGAATCCAAATAACCAAGTCCCGCGTCCGCGTGGTTGTGTGTGTGTGAACAGACACAGGGGCACTTTATGTCATAACTTTTTCCCGATTTTTACCTTTTTTTCGATTATCTCAAAAACGGCTTTAATAATTTTGATCGAATTCGTAGTTTTTAGTGAAAAATAAGGTCTTCTTTAATAACAGGTAAGGTTTATCATTATTAAAATGTTCTAAAGGGGGCTTAAATGGGGAAGGGGCCTGTTTTGTTTTCTTATAAAGTAACTTTTTTTTTGTTTATATAGAGAAATTATCCGGCTCTCGCTTCGCCTAAAAATAAGAAATGGCTAAATATGAAAAAAAAATCAAGTAAACATATAGAGGAGAAAAAAAAAAAAATTTCCGTCAACTCATAAAACACGTTGTCCACGCATTCGGTGTAAGCCTTTAATGACAAACCATTGTTTATAATTTAAGCCGTTCTGTTCATTTAATGGAAATTATTTGTTTCATGGTAACTAAATAAAGTTTTCAACAACTACATAGGGAATTATAAAATCAGACGACTTGGAGTATTATGCTTGCATTGCCGAATTATCACAAGTAAAAACTTGTATTTAATAATAAAAAAATTAGTGTAGTTTAGAGAACAAATACAAGCAAAAATAAGTTAATGAATGTGGAAAAATGTGTGACTTTGAGAAGTGGCAATTAACAAAGTACATCAATTTCTAATCTAAGTAAGTTAGTAAGTGAACGTTGTGTGTTGCGCGCAGGCACCTGATTTTTTTTTTTATAACGACTTTATTTACAAACTGTTGTTTATATGTCGTCCCCATAAAGAACTGTATTCCAAATCCTTTTATCCTCCCACTGTCCTTCCCTCGAACCTCGCGCAGTCATTCCCGCGTTAACTCCCTCTATCCAATGCTTCTTTGGTCGGCCTCTCTTTCTTCTATCTTCCGGGGTGGGTTCCAGCATACATCTTGGCCATCTTTCAGCTCCCATTCGTATCACATGTCCTTACCAACTAAGCTGCTTTGTTTCAATAGAATACATTATAGTTTCTTCTTGATCAATATTCCTCCTTATTTCTGCGTTTGGGACGTGATTCAGCCTTGAAATTCTACTGCTCCTTCTCCAAAAGTCCATTTCCAGCGTTAACAATGCTTTTTCTTCTCTCCTTTTTATTGTCCACGACTCAGAACCATAGAGGACAGTATTTTCTCTTATGGATTTATAAATGCGTTTTTTGGTTTTTAAAGACATCTCTTTACTCTATAATACAGAATTCAAGCAGCCTATCAGCTGTTTCCCTTTTTGTACTTTATGCTTGACATCTTCATCGCATGGATCTTCATGCGACCTACCATGTTCCCAAACACTTGAATTTCGGGAAGCTATTCAGTACCCAATTCTATAATTGAAGACATTTTGTATAGGAATTGAATACCATATACTCCGTCTTGTTTTTGCTGAACTCTAAACTCCATTATTCATAGACTTCAAGGAGTTTCCGTAGCATATATTCTGCATCATATTTGTCTTATGCGAACTAGAGCATGTACAGAGAATGATCACCGATACTTATGCATTTCTTTCTTCACCGATTTTAGAGCATTTCTTTTTCCATTCCTTGAGTGCCTCTTCGATGTAAATATTAAAAAGCAGAGGTGAAAGTGAGCAACCCTGTTTTAGACCCTTATTTATTGGAAAGCTTCGACCTAATTTATTCCCAACTTTGATATATCCTGTTGCAGAGTTATACAGACCTTTCAAAGCTTTAATGAGATATTTACAAATTATCGTTCACATCTCCACTTCCAATCCCAAACCCACAAGATCAGCTTGCACTGAATCCTCCCAGCTTCGCCTAGCCCTATCCCTCGGACGTTTTCCAGTCGGCAAAGCATTTATCAATCTTTTAAGTATTCGTTCGAAACTAAAATTCTTGGTTATTTATGCAGTGCTTTATTATAGAAGTACTTAAGGTGTTGCTCATCTCTTACTGCAAGCACAATGATAATAACAGTTTCATTCAATAAAGAACTTAATCAAAGATTAAAGGACTTAGTCAAATTCAAGTTTAGTAACAAATAATTTTCATATAATTTAATTTTTTCGTAGAATGTAATCGCTTGAGGACTTTTCATGAAGCAGTCACCGATCGAATTCGTTCAATTAAATTAAATAGCTCAATTCCTTTATTATTATTTTTTAATTTAAATATTTCCAATAATGGAAGAATGAAGTTAAGGCTCCAAAAGACACTGCCCAAAGATTTTTCCAAATTTCAGGCACCTAACTTTACTTTGAAAAGCCGTAGAGTTGCACTAAACCTTGAAAAAACATGGGACTTTGCCTAAACTTTTAATGCGATTGTTTGGAAAACTACCCTATACTATCGGATTAGAGGTTATGTCATATTTGCTTTCGTTAGTATATTGGTAAAAATCGCTGAACAGAACTGGGTACTTACTTGGATGAGATATTTGATAATTATGGAGCAATAATTAACTGAATGAGACAAGGCTAATATCGCCCATGAGATGAAGCACTGAATCATAGTAATTAGCAAAGCCATGCTTCCTCTTCAAGTCATATTGCTATTAACTGAGGGTTAACAGTTGATCAATTCTCAACTTGGGCGGTGGGGGCTAGTGAGGTCTCGACGATATTAACTCTACAAGCAATGAAAGTTTGATTTATCACGGAATTGTGATATATAGTTAGGACTCACGTATTAGTTAGAAAGGGTCAATGATCCACTCATTAAAATAACCTTTATAATGAAATAAAAAAAAAATTCTGATTAAGAAGTAATATTAAATTTCATTATTACTGGTACTAAACTTAAAGTATTTCACACCCAATTCGCAAGTAGCATCATCGTTCTAAATTTCCATTTCGAACTCGGTTCCCCGTTCCAACCCTTCAGACCTGAAGGTATCGCTAAGCCTGAAGCGACTTCTCACCCATGTATGTTTATTGCGCCAAATAAAACCAAATGGGACCATGACTACGTACGCTAAGATACCAGAGACGTGTTACATAAAGTTTTTGACAGATATGTACTAGAACATTGAAAATAATATACGGGTGGCGGAATGGCCGAATGGGCCAACGCGTTAGAAAATACCCGTTAATATACCGTCCGTTGCCACGGACAACCGGACAGATGATTGAGAACCATAAGTTAGCAAGTTTAAAACCCGGAGCCAGGGGAATTTAATAATACTCGGCATTAATCCCCCACCCTCTCCCCTAGGGAAGGAAGGGGAGGACAAATAAAAATAAAAATATAATATAAATATTATACTACATTCAATATAATATACAATATGACAACAGATATGAGCCGGATTAGCTGAGCGTGTTTGAGCGCGAATAGCTTAGTATGCTCGAGCCAAATGGTCGCCGTTCGAATCCGCCCTGGGATGGTTGAATTTTATTTCGGTGAGGCCCCATGGAATAAATCTCAACCTACCCACCATGGTTAGAATAGGTTGGTTACACCTCTAGAGTAACCCCCGTATGCAACACATGGCAAGGTAGGGGTACCGAACAATATAATATAATTGTAAATAATATAATATATAATATAATGTAACAGGTTACATGGAATATAAGATAGAAATTACAGGGTCACCTGTGGTGTAGTGGTTAGCATAGAAACCTACAATACTAAAGGTCGCGGGTTCGCGTCCCAGGGTGGCTCTAGGATTTTTTATTTAAAATAAGAAAAAATTAATAAAACATAGGCTTCATTGACATTACAACATCACTTATACAAATTACACGACTGGTTTCAATTATGGAAAATTAAACTGAATCATGACAAATCAAAACACATCACATTCACTCTTAGAAAACAAACCTGCCCCCCTGTTCATATTGATAACAACAAATTCCACAGACGGACTCAGTACACTATCTAGGACTCCTTTTCGACAGAAGGATGACATGGGGCCCACATGTCAAAATGAAAAAAAGGACTCTTGACAAAAGACTCAAATTTCTCTACCCGCTACTTTCAAAATCATTGAAACTGAAACTGAAACAAAAAGTAAATACGTACACTTACTTACTGAAGCCCATATGGACATATTCCTCACAGATATTTGGCATTGCTAAAAAGACTCACTAACAAAAACTTCAAACTTTTCAATCAAAATTGTTACGACTTATCACAAAATCACCCTGGTACGTGACTAACAAAACTTTACATACAGACCTCCATATACCAACAGTCGACCAGCCCATAACGACGCTATACAAAAGATTTTTTAATAATTTAAACGGACACCCTAATAGTCTTATCAGTAATATGGCTGAAGTACGAGAAGACTAAAAAGGAGCTGGATGAGAGATCTGCTCTCTTAGACAGCCAAGGTAATTGAATCAAGCCAGGATGGGGGTGCTGTTGGGTGCTTTCCCTCCTCATGCCTGACATGTCATCATTTCCCACTACCGTCATCTCATTCGCTGATTGTCAGCACCTTGCTGACAAGTGCGAATCAATTATTAGTGTAAAAAAAAAATAATAAAAATAAAATAAATTAATAATAAATAAAAATCAATTGATTCACCAGATTAAGCAATTCCGCAAAGGCTTAATTTTTTTTAGAGAAACGTCTAAAAAAATAAATTAAAAAAAAAGTAATATAAATAATACTCTAAATATATTATAATAAATAAAATAGAAATAGTACAGTTACATCTGGCATATATCAAACAAATTTACTTAAATGTTTTTTTAAATAGTAGGGGAGAGCGGGGTTGGTTGGCATAGGGGGTATGTTGGCCATCGGCTTATAGTTTCCGTCACACCTGTTGTGAAGACCCCACCGTTGTACCATGTGACCCGCTCGACCTCGGGAGTCTTGTCCTGAGTTTTCAATCCGATGCTAACAGTGTAGATAAGAGTGTGCTTCATTGATTGATTTTACAACATTCAAGTAAATTTTTATATTATTAGTAAATTTGGTTTAAAGGCATGACAAAACATTTGACTCCGATTCTGTTCACATAGCCCCGAACTCCTTTGAAAACCCTAACCTTTCGACTAACCAGTTTCTTGTTTAATTGTTCTCCCCTGTCCTGGCAGCCACCTTTCATATGATCTCTCCTGTGGGGTTAGTTGGCTCTCTTTAACAGGGGTTTGTTGGAGCAGTAGCAATTCACAAAAGCAAGGTAAACATAATCATAGATGAAACTACCAATTGTCTTTAGTTCCAGCGAGGAAGATGAGAGCAATTTTTCTTATGCAAAAAGTGACGACAGTCTAAACTTATATCTTCTTCTTTGTCATTCAATTTTTCCTTGAAAGCTGGCTAAAACCGATTTAAAATTATTATAACATTATAGTGCAGCTTTTAATAACAATAATATGTGTCAGGCAGTACTTGAATGAGATAGCTAAACAACCCCACCTTCTAGGCCAACCTGCACCACATATGGGGTTAGTTGGCATACTCTGGATTCACGAATTCTTCAATTTTCTATAACCTTAGTATTAAATATTATGTGGTGAAAAAAATACTTGAAGTACTCTAATACTTGGAGTTTACAGTGGTATCAGCCCTATTGGGATTATATTAACAGGAACGACTCAACAATCAAAAAAGTGAAAACTGTTGCCAACCAACCCTGCTCACCCCTACCTATCCTAAATCTTTTTTAATATTAGTATATCCATATACCCATATACATTACTGGTTTTCTTCAAGCTTATATATAATTATTTTGATATCCCCCTCCTCTGTTTTATAATAGCCATTTAATGGTTGCATTGGTTTAGAGTACCTTTCTATAGCATAAAAAAAAAAAAAAAATTATGCTGATTATTATGAATTATGAAAAATATTATTATGCCTTTCAATGTTATGTTTTATTATGTTTCAATGTAAATAGCTGTTCGTGGTACGCCGGTAGGAGGATTAAGGCCCGGTGCACACGGACGACACTTTTCTGCGATGCGGACTATAAGCCAGGTCAGGGGTACCTGGAGTACAATGGACCGACCGGATTTACCATTATACTCCAGGTACCCCTGACCTGGCTTACCTGGCTGTTCAAGGGTGCGGTTCACAGTGTAAACGCACCTTAAAATTGAGATTTGTGATAGCCAGGATTATTAAAACAATTAACCTTAGCATCGAAACTTCATAGCCCTCCCTTGTATTACTAGAATGAAAACTTGGTTGCTCAAGAATTTAATCGGGATTGCTTTAAGTAACCGATGATACGAAAAAATCTGAAAAATGAATTCAAAAGCAAAAATAAATGTAGTGGGATGGCCCCTTTCTTCTTTTTTTTTTAAATTGTTCTACACCAATGTCATTAATCGAATAAAAGAGATAAAGTCGAGATTTCATGAAATGCACATTCTAAAAGTACAATCCGCGTTAATATATATTTAATATTAGGAAAAAATAAACCAGTTTTAATCTTAAGTGTAAAGACAGATGAAGGAAAACATTGATGCCTGGTTTGAAAATGCTGAGAACAGTGGAAATATCAAATCTCACACCTGTTACAATCCCATTCTCTGCTTGAAATCACTCGGCACAAAAAAGAGATCTTTTCATGCCTGATGCTTTCTACCCGCTATTCAATAAAAACTTTTTTTTAAAAAAAACAATCAAGGCAAAAGATTTATTTTCCTCAATGAGGAGAGAGCTAGGACAAAAAATGAAGAGACAAAGCCAGGCCGACAAAAAACGTCCCCAGCAATTAGCCCTCTTAATTAGAAAATTATTTTTACGGCACCCCCCTCTATTTATTCACTTCAAGCGAAAAATTAAACGAAAACTCCACGAAGCTTCTTATTTAGGGAGATAGGCAGCAAAACAAGGACGTTATCTAACGTATATTTTATTAAATAGAAAAGAATAGGTGGTCCATTGTTGTACCCTCTAGTTGAAGATAATTTTACTAACTCTGATGAAAAATGACGATGTTAAGTATAATAAACAACATTTGAAAACAGTAGTGGGAGCATTTTATTCCTACATCTATGAGGGGTGGATGAGCAACGCCTTTGAACGTCTTTGAATATAATCAACAGTTTAGAATCATATATACGCTTGGACCTAGACCTAAGCGAAAGTGGGAGTTGCATCGGACTTTCGGGTTCTTTAAGCCTAATATATTTTATCAATTCCTAACAAATCGAAGCTTACAAGAGTCTTCGAATTAGAGTGATTATATAAGTACCAGTTAACTTTTTCTCTTTTGAAAAAATTATAAAATTGTTACTTCACTTCAGATTTATTTGTAACATCTAAAGCCAACTTATAAACTTCTATCATAATAAAAAATACTTTTCGGTATCTCCTCCATCGAATTGAATTTTAAGGAACGACAAATTTTTTTCTAGTAGCATTTAGAGAGCTCCCACGAGCAAAAAACGCATGGGGCATATATTTAGGTGTCTGGCACATTCATAACGGTGTCTAGCAGTTTCGCTTCTGAGATTCCCGTAAAATTCCCGCATATTCTTCAAAATTTGGTTTTTCTTTTTTCCGATGCATGTCAACCATCTGTGACTTCACTGAAAAAACAATCATCAGTGGCAAACATCGGTGTTTTGGTTTTCGATATCCATCTCTACTGGACAGCTAGTATATTATGTCACATCGAAGTCAACATTGTACGCCGTATTACAATCCTTACAAGATATAAAAAAAAGGATTAACCTTTGGCTGATATTAAAGAACAACTAATTTTCATTAAACATGGCGAATTTGATGAAAATCATAAAACCCGTTTTTGAGATAATCGAAAAAAGGTAAAAATTGGAAAAAACATGCAAAAAATTGCCCCCTCCGTTTGACCAATTTTGATGATATGTTAGCATTCACATCTTTGGCATTTACATAAATCAAATAACCAGTTTAATCAAAATCGTTAAAACCGTTTTTGAGTAAATAAAATAAACACGTGAAAATGATACAAAATTTATAAAGTTTATAAAAGCCCTCCGCTGGATCAATTTTGATAAAGTTTTTGCAGCCATGTCTCGGGCATATTAATAGATCAAATACTCAGTTTAAAAAAAAAAAAAAAACGTTAGAGCCGTTTATGAGAAAATCGAAAACTCAGGACTAATGGGTCCAAAAGTGCATTCCGTTGAAAACCGGTCGAATAATTTTTCATGATCGCAATACATGTTTGTGTCTGTTAAAGAATCTTAAAAGCTTGTCGGGAACCATTTGATATGTTCTAATTCAGACTAAATATAAGGAGCGATGGACTGGAGAGTTAGTTTTGTTCTGAAGCTCGAATAATATTGTTATTTTTGTGTAACTGTATCGTTACAAGTTGATACTTTTTGTAACCTTATTGATATTGTGAGTTTTTATGTTTTTCAGACATTGTGTATTATTATTTTACTCGAATAAAATTATTTAAACCCCCACAAGTTTAACAATACTATCCGTTCTATTACCCAATATTACTAACCTATTAATTAGTATTATTATGAATTAATATTTTACTAGGCAGCAGATCGCTTAAGATATTAACTGATTTTTTTATTTTATTTTAAGAGAAACAAAACATTTTTTTATGTGATGGAAATAGTTAGGAGTGCGGTAAATTGAAATACTAAGGTGCCTTTACACCTCACGAACCTCACCTTCGAACAAGTTCTCCTTCGAACCTTGCCGTACCGACGTGAAGCGAACAGCCATTTATACTTCACGTATAAATATACGCGAACCAATATGGCTGACGCACCCAAAGCTAAAAATTTCCATTATCAATACATTTTATATTATCTGAAAAATAAAAAAAAATAGGAGACGATTTACAACGTTTCACAAATTACACTAGTATCACAAACAACTCCTGTCACTTAAGAAAAACCCAAATCAAAAGTGACACTAGCGCTACCCCCGAACCCAGGCGAACAGATGAAGTACCCAGAACACCCGAACAGTCGACGTGAAGGCTTCACGAAGGTGTTTCGAGGGTGTTGTTCGGAGGTAAAGTTCGTAAGGTGTAAAGGCACCTCGATATGTGCAATAGGCAGGATCGGCTGCAAGGCACATAATTTATATGCTATTGCACATATAGTGTTTCCCCCAACCATTTTTATCACATATATTTCTACGGTCAACCTTCATTATTTATTTTTATTTTTTCAAACCGTCCCGTTAAATTTATGAGTATATGTTAAATTTATATAAATTTCACGAGTGATTACCACATTCACAACACACAAGGATTTTTATTTTGAAATCTTGCATTAAGCCAAAACTATTAATAGTGCAATATGCAAAAACTATTAAAAATAAAAAAATTAATAATCACTTCCCCCCAAGAAGAAGCGATTCAGTCAAGATAAAGAAGAGCAATGAAACCTAGCCACAAGAAGAATTACAGGAAGAGGAAGATCAAAGGAGTAACAACAAAATGGAGGCAAAGGGAAACAAAGGCATGATGGAATTTGCTCAGTTCCGACTTATGAGTTCCTGATGTTAGCAAGTTATATACCCGGCTACTGGATACCGCCGTTGGCTTACTTTGAAGGAGAGAGAGGACGTTACGAGATATTGAGCCGAATAGACAACAATAATAATAATTACAGAGACAAGATGAATATAATAAATATATACTGAAGATAATATAATAAATAATAAAGGATTAACGAACCGGAAGGCCCGATGCCGACACCACCAATCGCTTCCTATACACCTCCATCCACTTCCGTCCAATACCAATTCCACAAGATAAGCTCTCACCCATTACTCCCTCCTACGCCTAGGCCTACCCCTCGGACGTCTTCCAGTCGGTAGAGTGTTTATTAATTTTCAGATATTCGTTAGCAACTAAGACTCGTAATTTTGCATGTCCACTTTAACCGACGCGCGGCTACAGCCTTAATTACATTTACCGGGTAATGTTCAAGCAATTCGGCATTGTACGCAGTACATTATTTTGAAAGACCTTAAGCTTTAGTATAGGTGTAGGAATAAAATGCGACCACTGCTGCTTTAAAGTGTTTTACTTACAAAAGCATCATCATTTTTGGGGACCTTAAGGATTATTTTGGGAGATAGAGAGCAAAACGAGTACGTTCTTTAACAATAACTCGAAAAGAGTAGATGCCCCAGTGTTGTCATTAAGACGTTACTCATCTCTTACTGTGAGAGGCCATGTTTGACATCCATAAAGAACCATAGGAAGAATTATAGTTTTGTAAATTCTAATTCTTAGAATGCCGAAGAGAAGGCGTGAGCTAAGTAATTTTGCAACAAAAATATATCATATATTTAACCTACCCTTAATTTCCTCTCCAATTTAGTTCGTTCTAGCTATTGTAGGTAGATTCTAAATATCTGAAGTTCTCAGCGACTTCAAACGTTTCCTCTGCTACATCAATATTGCCAAAATTGTGAAATTCAGTTTGTTTGTTTGTTCTTTATAGAAATCCATACCGTTTGTCCTAAATTCTCCAAATTTCGCTTAGTGGTTCTTTCATACCAGGTGCTAACATCTGTCCATATTAAAATTGCACAACTTCAGCCAGATAATACAATAATATCTTGAAATTTATTCTCGATCTGCTCATCGAGAAACTCACTAGGCAGTTTGAAAGGGTGATAATCATTCGAAAAAGTTAAAACTTTTAAAATCTGAAATTATAAAAATAAAAAATGGTGGAACTCGCAACCAATAGCTCAGCTAAGCAACCCGGGGGGAGGGGGATACGAAGGTTTAATGCCGATACCACAAACAAAATCTACATAATTCCGTCCAACGACCGCAATCCGTACCCGATCCTACCACCTTCACCTCGCTTAAAGGGTTATTACTAATCCCGAAAATTTTAGATGATCATTTGTCGCGCTGCTATATCTAAATTATTGTATACATATTATTAGGTATTATAATCGATAGTTGGTTCGAGGTTTTATATTAAAAATTCCCTTCCCCTCCAGTTAGAAAAATAATCAGATAATTCAGAAAACGTCAGGAGAGAGAGCAATCAATAAAATATTACTTTATTTGCCAAAAGCTCAAGAACTATCATTTCTTGTTAACTCAGCAAAAAGTGAAAGGTCCCCAACTTTCCTAGAAAATGGAAAAGGAATCATAAAAAACAGACTATTAATCAATTAATTAATAAGCTCATTCGTAAACTCCCTGAGGGTAGCAGATTATTTCGTTAATATATATTATGTGATCTGTTTATTGATTTTATGAGTTATGAACCTCTTTTTTGGACTGTAAATCTGGCTTTTCTACTTGATTTTGACCCCCCCCCCCCCAAATACTAAAAACCGATAAATTTTTTTTTTTTATATACTCATTTTTCCCCCTACACATAATAACTTTTCGATCAGCTTATGCTTATGGTCTCACCTTTTACAATATGGTTGAATGACTGTTATCAAGATAGCTTATTACCACCGATACACCTTTGGCATTATTTGATTTGGACCAGTTTTATTATTTTATTTTGAGTCCTCTTAATATATTAATATTTTTAATGTCAAAGGTCCTGTATTTATGGCACCATTAGGGAAAAGCTTCCAATTTTATACTTGGTCTCTGACCTGTGGGAAATCTGACATCTTTTAATCATGATGGTATTATATTTTATATATTATTGTATAGTAATGTTTGCTGACTATTTCAGAATCATTTTTATGGTTAACTAGTCCTATTTCGTTCTTTTTAATATATATGGATTCAATGATGTTTCTTTTAAGTGTAATGCTTTCCCTCTGTAAAATCTGTGCATTTTCAAAGTTAATTTTGTGTTTATTTTATTGTTTTTAGAGTGTATTGATATGGCTCTATTGGTTTTGGAGGATTCCTTGAGGTTATTTTTATGTTTGTATATTCGTGTTTTGAGATTAGCTGAAGTATTGCCTCTATATGATTTTTACAGTCATTGCATGGAATTTTATCTTTAGTTTTAGTTATGATATTTTGGATTTTATTGATGGGTTTAAAGGATATAAATTTGTCTGTTATATCACATTCTATTAGTGTTTTTTAATGAGTTGCGAAAAATTATGAATGTATGTTAAAGAGCTGTGTTCAATGAAGGGTTTACTATTTGAATTAATTAGTGGTGCTTCCTTGGTTAAATCTGTAATATCTGGGTTGAAATTGCAATTGCAAATACATTGCTGATTCAGGTTTTTTTCAACTTGATTCGGTGTATTTATTTGTTGAGCGTTATTTGAGTTAAGAGCAGTATGCCAGATTTTATTAATTGAGTTTTTAGGGTATAGGTTTTCTAAAAAAAGTTTGTAGATTTGACTTTGTTCCACTGAATTTAAACACCATTTCGATGTTCTGCTTCTTTAGGAGCTCTCTATGCCCAATTTTAAATGGATTTACTTTTTCAAAATTAATACAACGCTAAGATCAATCTTGCACTTGCGTAAATATACATGCGATTGATAATTTTATCTAATAATGTCTTCTGGGGTCCATCAAGCCATTTCGACACCTTGAAATTTAATTAGCTGAGGGAAGTGATCTATTTCTAGGCTAGGGAAGTGAACTAGCTGCTAGGGGGCTAACTACTGGATGTTATCTAGGCTAGCTATCCAATGGTTTATTGCCGCCGGCGGGAGTAGAGATAAGATTAGATAAGATAAGGGAAATGCAGATATTAACCAATTGGTTCCCGCTCCTTTAATCAGGCTAATAGCCATCGAGCCGGTTCTCCTAGTCTGACTATAGTTCGCTCATCATCGGGGAGCAGCAATCCTAGAACAATCCTTGCAATCATAGAACAGTCATATCCAAAACATTTATTTTTAAATCTTCAAACTTTTATTTGAATCCAGAGCAATACAGTAACACCCAGCAATATAGTCTGAGGATACAGTTGTTTTCATACGTAAGGAATCATAGTATACCATATACCGAAACCTCGTCCTTTTCTTGGTTTAATACTTAAAATCTAGGAAAGAAAGTCACTCATTCAGCTCTTTTTATAAATGTTTGAACTTCTTAAAGCTTTTTGCTAATAATTGAAAATATCTATCGCATAGAAAAATATATTCTTAAAGATATAACTGTAATAATAAAATATAATAAATAATAATAAAATAAATCAATATATATTATAAAGCAAAGTGTACAATGTGCGTGCCGAAAAGGCTCAAAAACGACTCCACGTAGGATTATGGAAGTTATGCTTCGTTTAGCCATATGACTCCTTATGGAGAAGAAGGTTTCCGTTTTTCTCTTAAGAGTGTAAAACTTAAGAGAAAAGGACTGGAATTTTAAGCCTCTCGCTAAATTATACAGGGTTCCTTATTTGGATGGACTCTGCAGATCTCGAATCTTAATATTGATATAATGTTAAAATTTTCAAGAAAGTGCTAATTTTGATCTATATTTCCTTTAATTTTAAAGTTTTTCTGTTATTAAAACTGCCACACCGGAGCGAAGCCGGGCAACCTAGCTAGTATGTAATAATAATAAAATATATTACAATTAATTAGTTAGATAATTTTGGATATGTGTGCCTGTGATTATTTAATTATTTATTTATATGAATTGTGATTGTTTGCTTGTACATGTATTTAATTTTATTTTATTGAATTTTGTTCTTAATATGATTGGGCGTATTATGAGGATTAAATTCCACTTTCACCCTTATGCACTTATAGTGTAAAAGTGTAGGATCCCTGAAGGCCGTTTATAACTTGTTTACTTCAGTAAGTTGAAGTTGTTTTATGCACTTTCAACTAGAAAATATAAAAAATCTGGTGCTTGCGCGCAACACACAACTTTCACTGACCAACTTACTTAGATAAGAAATTAATGCGTTTTGTTAATGCCACTTCTTAAAGTTACACATTTTCCACATTCAAATGTTATTTTTGTTTTCATTTGCTCTATAAACCCCTCAGAACATTTTAATAAACGCTTACCTGATATTAAATAACACTCAATTTTCATTAAACATGACGAATTTGAAGAAAATCGTTAAAGCCGTTTTTGAGATAATCTAAAAATTATAAAAAAGGTTATGAAATAAAATGTCCGCTTCGGTTGATCAATCTTGATGAAATGTTGGCTATCACATCTTTGGCATATACATACATAAATACCCAGTTTGATCAAATTCGTGAAAGCCGTTTTTGAGTAAATAAAAAAAAAACGTGAAATTGATACAAAATTTATTAAGTAAAGTCCCCCCTCCGGTTGATCAATTTTGATGAAATGTTGGCTATCACATCTTTGGCATATACATACATCAAATACCTAGTTTGATCAAAATCGTGAAAGCCGTTTTTGAGTAAATAAAAAAAGACACGTGAAAATGATACAAAATTTATTAAGTAAAGTCCCCCTTCCGGTTGATCAATATTGATGAAATTTTTACAGCCATATCTAGGGCATATAAATAGATCAAATACTCAGTTTAATTAAAATCGTTAGAGCCGTTTTTGAGAAAATCGAAAAATACTTAAAAAGTTATTAAATAAAGTACCCCCTCCCTTTGAGCAATTTTGATGAAATTTTTGCTGTCACATCGCGGGCATATACATACACTAAATACCCAATCTCAGGTTCGCACGGTTTATAGTTTTTGAGCTAGTCTGTTCACACACACACACACACACACACACAGACACACACACACACACACACACATACCATTTCGCGGGACTTGGTTAATTGGACTCAGGGGACCCCAAAACGTGTATTTCCGTTGAAAACCGGAAGTCGAAATTTTTCACGATCGCAATACTTCCACTTACTATATATTTCATATATAGGTAAGTGAAAGTAAAAAATGCTTTGCAATATATATACTGGGTGTCCCAGACCTAGTGTAAAAATTGGGTAATACTGCATGTTAAACGGGGTAGAATGGCGCAGAAACGAGTTTCCTATCTCAATCTGTTGAGGAGATAGAATTTTTTTTGTTTTCATTTTTAAAATCTTACTTTTTTTCTGAAAAACTTTTATTTAGCGTAGAAACAAAAACGATGATATTTTCTTAATCAGTATTACATTCTCTAAAAGATGACATGGGTGTAGTTATTTTAAACCCACTTTCAGTGGGACTTTAGACGCGCTAAACACAAAACATTTATTAAAACTTAAATTTTTAATAGTTTTTGAAAATTCTATGCTCCTCACTGGAGCACCCTAGAAGCCGTCAAATTTCCTAAAAACTGCATAATTTAGTTAGCTTTATAGTGATGTAACCCATGATACAATTGCACTTCACCTTTTGAGTCTAAAAGAAGTTTTTCTGTTGAAAAACACGCTAGAGATGTCACTGCTGGGGCAATGAGGAAGCGCGCTAGACCTGCATCTAAAAAAGTAATGGATGCCGAATTTCCCATGAGTTAGATTTAGTTTTACTTTTAAAGTCTAGAAAGAACAATGTATGAATTCTATATAATATAAAAATGTTAATAATAATCTAAAATTAGAAAAAAACTACTTATTTTAAATTTAAAAAAATACTTTCTTTAAAATAAATTGAACTTTTTTCTTCTCTTCTACTAAAATTTGAATAATCCTACATAAAAATGTTGAAGATAAAAAATAATAATTTTATTGTAGAACCATGTTAAAATGTATTATTGCAGCGAGTGTTCAAAATGTCCTAAATTACTTTGGATGTAGGCTTATCTTCAACATTTTTAGTAATAAGTAAAGTAGTACAACAGTAGGTGACCTGTAATAAGGTATAGTCATATATTAGATAGATATACCGTAAAGTCATATCTTTGATGCGCGGTCATCAAGAGCTTATGTCACTATGGAGCATTTGGAGATTATGTCGTAATATTACAGCACGAAATCAGAGCTACCGGTTGATATTAAGGTCTTAAGACAAACTATATTTTTTTATGAAAATAACAATTACAAATACTTAATATTAATAATTAGATTTTACATAATGTTTTGAACTTTGCTGTTGCTCTCCTGAAAAATTGAAAATTTTGACTTAAGCACTTGTGACTGTGCATCAAAGATACAGTAGATAGTAACTTATATTTACAGAGTACTACTAGTACTTATACTATTAGTAACTTAGATACAGAGCGCTGCGACGTAGATGCAGAGGACCTGGGTTCGATTCCCGGCCGTGGTCGAATCTTTTATCTTCTAATAATTTTATTAGAATTTATTATATATAGAATTATTAGAATAATTTTATTAAACTATTTAGTTTAAAAACTACAAATTAATTATCTAACGATAACTAATTACTACTTTTGGGGCCGGGATGGCCGAGTGGACAAGGGCGCTTGCAATAGATAATCAAAGTTAAGCAACGTCCATCGTGGTCAGTACTTGGATGGGTGACCGCTCCATTCGGGTGACCGCCCACCAATAAAAGCCACGCAGTCCAAGTCTACCCCCACCCCCGGGTATGTGAGGCCCGTCAGCCTACTGGAGGCGACTCACACCGACCGGGCGTAGGAGAGATGAACCTTCCCCGTGTATCTCATCGAGAATCGTGGTGTGGTTTTCCAGGATGTCCGTAACCGCCCGGAGGTTTGGTTCAGGGACGGTATGCTTCAGGGAAAGAAATATAGGTCCTCAGGGCCTGCTGACTCTGAGCTACCATAATCCTTGGACCTAGACCAGTTTGTCACTGTCCTTGAACCCGAGAGAGCTGACGCCATCGGTGGGAAGGACACTGCCAAATTGGCCCCAATGGGATTGGTTATGGAGATATGGGCAGTCTGCCGCTGCACCATGGTGACCATGGCTTGCAGCAACGTGAGGTTGGACTACCCCCTCCAGGCTGTCTGTACTCCCGCAAGCAAAACAAATGTCTGTAAGAAGACCACACTGCGCGGCCAAAGGTCTCATTAGGCCTAATGCGCAACAGAAAAAAAAAAAAAAAAAAAAAAACTAATTACTACATAGTAACTTATAGTTATAGTCAGCCTTCCGAGCCTAGAGAAAATCGGGAAGAATGAGAAGATTCTGAGGATGATTCACGAACCAACGATAACGCAAGAGGGGTAAAGGGTAAAATTCAATAAACAAATATACAGAAATTTAAAAGATTTGGAAACAATCGTCAAGACTAGAAAATTTAAGTTCTAAGGGCACATGGTCAGGATGAATAATCAAAGAAAAAAAAAAAAAAATTCGACAAAGTCTGCAGCTATAAAAGTATGTGGGGTATGTAAAACAAATTAAAGAGGAACTGGACAGGCTAAAAATTACGGACACAGGTTGCTTAGATATAGACCTTTTCAGGGAAAACTGAAGGAAGTTAGGATTCTAGGAATGGGAGACGAGGGGGAAAATGGACCAAGGAAGAGCGAAGGGTCCAAGAGGAGGAGGGTGTATTGGAGTAAGAGGAAGGCAGAGGGTGTGAGGAGGAAACCGAAATGGTATTCGCGTGGTCCTTGCTGGCCGATTCGTGTTAAAAAAAAAAAAAAAAGGATATTACATTGTGCGTCAAATGACATATTCAAAGTTTAGTTGTGTTAAGATGTTTTGATAGGGAAAGTGAAGGATCTTAACAATCATAGCGTCTTCACAAAGAAAATAATAATTAAATTGTTTTCTTAAAATAAATGTTTTCTTCATTTACATAATTAGATGAGGACAAAATAGAAGAAAAAGGAAATAAACACACGTGGAGGATAACTTAGTAAACTGCGTAATTGACGAAAGTTTATTCAATTTTAGGCACCAAGAAAATGATTTTATGGTTATGGTGGATTATGGTAACCTTCTTCAAAAAAACAGCAGTGATGATGATAATAATGATAATATACTGTTTCCAACCAGCGACGATAAAAATATGAGTCTTTAGGAAAATTGTTAACCAGTACACCTCACCAATTATTAACATTCATGCACGCCAGTAATTGGTATCTTCAGATAATCTGAAAAAATGTATCACCGAGCTGCTGCTCAGTGATACTACAAGGCAGAGCAGGCACTATCCGTTCGAGCCACAATTACCTTGATCGATTACTGGCTGCTCGATCGATCTCGAAAATCTCGCTGTCGAGTATCGACGAACTGTTATGTTCAATGATCGGAAGTTCATTATGGGATGCTCAAACCGATAACAAGTTAAGGGTACCAAAAAGAAGCGTTCAGCCATGGAGCACCTCATTTTCTGGAAACAGAAAGGAAGAAGTGGCCCTAACCCGACTGCGGATAGGACATGCAAGATTCAGCCACGAATATTTAATGAAAGGAGAGACCCCCCTCAACATGTGAAGCTTGTGGGGTAAGAAACAGTGTAAATCATGTTTTAGATGAATGCTTAATTTATCAAAAACAAAGAGAGGAACATGGGCTGCCGCAACAAATGTGTGAACTTCTGGGAAACGATCCTTTCACCATATCAAATTTACTTCAATTTTTAAGGGCCACAAAACTGATTAATCTTATTTAAAAATACTATAATAATATTAATATCTTCTTAAAGAAGTGACGATAATACTGTCTGAAAAATAAAATAAAGTAAAATAATTTATTATAAGTTAATAATAATCTCATAAAAATAACTCTACCTCAATCGTTCTAGTATTATCCTATCCACCTTCCAGTATTAATCTAAATTGTATCTATCTATCCAGTATTAATTTAAATTGTCAAAAGAATAGTATTAATCTAAATTGTTAACCAGTATTTATTAATCTAAATTGTTAATCAGTATTAATCTAAATTGTCAAAAAACTACCTTGGAGTTGGACTTTAATGACCTTAATGGTCGACTTGTCCTCAAAAAAAAAAAAAAAAAAAAAAAAAAAAAAAAAAAAAAAAAAAAAAAAAAAAAAAAAAAAAAAAAAAAAAACGATCGGTCGTTTTTACCGTTTCACTAGAAAAATAAATTACGCCCATTTTCCCATACCTCGACCTCAAAAATGGTAACTCCAAATGAAAAACTTTACAGATAAAAATTGTAGCGCTTAAATATCTGCGGTTGTTTAGCCAAACGCGATCATCGCAGTTCGCCAATGTTTACAATTTTGGCGGTATAATTAATTACAATCAGCCTCCTCTTAACGGACACATCAACCAAGGGCCACATAAACCTATTTTATATACCTCTATAGTAATTATAAAAGTGGTAATAAATAGTCTGTACAGAATTTGTCCAGAGTTGTTTAAAGTCTATAAGCAGATCGTCCGCACGAATTTCCCACAATACAATCAACGGGAAATGTCGATTATGTCTGTTTGAACAGCTTTTTCGCCCTTATTAACAACCCCCAATTCTAAAAGTACATACTTTTAACTTCAACCCAGTGCTTGAGTCAGTTCATCAAATTTCGGTCAATGACTAAAATTATATTGTTTTTTACTTATATCCGACCATAGAGCGTATGTTATAAGGCTTTTGAATTTTTTTATACATTAGATGAATGATATCCTTTTTTTTTTCTTCTTCTGTGTCATGTTTCTGTTTAATTTTCAGTTTTGATTATTTGCAAAAATAAAAAGTTCATTTCAGGTTTTATTTTTAGAATAGTATACTTCAGTCATACTTACTTGATAGAATAGCAGCAACTCAAAAAAATGTGAGATAATGGTATGGTTGTTAATGTTCAATTCGATGCTCCATAGAAAAGCAGTAAACAGCTTTATTTTATTTTCCACTATCCATTTAGACTTAGTAGCGCTTTTCTAAGGAGCATCGAATGCAAAATTTTACAACAAATCCAACTTTAATCATTTAAAATATGTGTATTTGTTATCCACAAGACCTGCGTACTTATTTTCATATATACATTTATTTTTCGTAGAATTGAGTAAGAATTTCGTAGGATTAAAGCCAGCCTCCAAGAAAGTTGTGGGAATCGATGGAGAAAATTAGAAAACTTCTTCCCTAACTTTCATCGCCGACTGAATAAATGGAATTCCTTTTTAATCACGAAATTGCTCCTGATATTTAATGTTAATTTTCAACTAACAATAGGGCATTTCTTATTTACGTTTAATGTTTAAATAATAAAGTTTAATCAAATACGTTTCAAATTAAAGTTTAAATATTGTTGAAGTCCAATTCCAAGCATAACTTGAAAATATTTAAATGCAATTTAATTTTATTAGGCTGTTTTGGTTTTCGACTAATGACAGATGTTCATTACTAAAGCAAAACTTGAAAATGATTTTGTTCATTTTTTTTCATTTCGTAGTCATTCTAATTACCAATCAACTCATCTAATACTTAATACAAGGGTCAATACAATTAACTTCATAAAATATGTTAGGATTCTTTACTTATAATTGGCCTTTCAAAAAAAATATTATATTAGTTTAAGTTAATTCTTTTTAATTTTTGTGAATACTCGGGAAATGCATTGATAAGAAAATATTACTTATTTCTGCTTCATCATTTTTTAAAATTAATATGAAATAATAAATGCAACTTGTAATGAGGTTACAAGTTTTATTTGCGGTTGGGGGGGGGGGGGGTGAGGAAATATCATTCCCCTCTTCTATAACCCATTATTTTATCCCTAATTCCTGTCTTCAAGTCTGCCTTCAATTACACTGTTTATTCTTTTATTTAAACAAATAATCCTCTTCAAACAATTATTCTAATAACGTTGCCTTATTATTATTTTCCTTTATAATAATTGCTTATGTAAAACTATTTAAAATATGTAGATATTACATTTTAATCTTCACTATTCCTCAGTTCTATCAGAATCTGAGCGGAAATAAAATACAGTCCCTCATTATCCGGGCCTCTATTAACCGGGGTTCAGAGGAGCCAATTTTATTTTTATAAGCTGTTTTTTTATGCCATTAATTTTGTATACATAATATTTATTTAAAAAATGAATACGTAATTATTAATGGAAAATGGTTCAGTATCTATTGGTCTTAGATAGTATGAAATGAAATAATAAATGGAAAAACACGGGAAGCTGGTATCGTATGATGAGAGGTTTCCGGTAACTATTACTCCAATTCATAATCTAGGAACGATATTGTTTTCAAATCTTTCTAGGAAACTCCTACTCTGGCCTGATTGATTACAAAACAAAATATTCTCAGTTATTATTTAGTCTACATTTAAATTACTTACTTACTTACTTAATTGGCGTCAGAACCAAAGCCTCCTCCATTATTCTACTCCATTCCACTCTGTCCGTGGCTATGGCACGCCATCGTCGTATATTCAGCTACTGAAGATCAGCCTCCACGTCATCCAGCCATCTTTTGCGAGGTCTACCTCTCTTTCTTGATCCTCCCGGATGACCATACAGCATTTGTCTGGGCAATCTCGACGAAAGCATCCTTTCCACATGTCCCAGCCAGCCCAACCTTCTTTTATTTATTATTTTAACGATGTCTGGGTCCGGAAATAATTCTTTTAATTCGGAGTTCTTCCTTATCCTGTACCACTCTGTATCTCTAATGGGCCCAAACATTTTCCTTACAACTCTTCTTTCCCATGTTCTCAGCAAGTTCTCACTCGCTCCAGTCAGGACCCAGGTTTCACAGCCGTATGTCACAATTGGTCTAATTATAGTTTTGTGATCCTGTATCTTTGCACTTCTGGGAAGATGTTTGAGTAGGAGGTCTTTAAACATGGCATAAAGACATTTGTTACCAGCAGCGATTCTAGCCTTTATGTCTACCACTGAATCATTATTTCTCGTAATGATTCCTCCCAGGTATTTAAAGGAACAACTACATTTAAATACTAACTAATAAATGTCGAAAATAAGAAAATCTGTTGTTTTAACGCTTGAACAGAAATTAACAATTGTAAGACAGAGTAGAAAATCAGTCAAAGTGTTAAAACTTCGTTCGCTGAATTAGGAATCGGCGAGCAAACTGTTCGTGATATTTTGAAAGAAAATAGACATTTTCGACTTCGTTTCGTCGTCGGTCCAAACATCGTATCCACGGAAAACAATGAAAAACTCTACATTTGAAGACGTAGATGAAGTGGTTATCAGTGGGTCAAGCAAAAACGCGCTGTAGTAGATAGATCGTTTGTTAATAAAAGTGATTTTCTGTATCATCATTACCCCATTACAGTAAACCCTCGATATAGCGAACTGGTAGGGGGTTTGATATTCAAAGTTCACTATAACGAGATTCGTTATAACCGAGGTTTATTTTTTTTAGCCAATGGATGCACTTATTTGATCATATTTAGAAGGAAATTCATTCATTAGAACTAGTTAAATTAAAACGCACGTATGCAATTTATTTTTAGATAAACTACATATTAATTAAACAATGAGATTCATCAATTTACCTGCCAAGTTCACTTGAGAGTTCTTTAGCCTTAGCTTTAATAAGGGAGGGTCTGAGATTGGTATTTGAGATCTAATTTGTTTAAAGCAATATATCAATTATTTTCCAAATATTCATAAGCCGCTGAGCGCAGTCGGTTATAAGATGCTGAAGTTAATCCTTGGGCTGCGGTTGAATCTATTTTAACTTTGTTTTTTATAATGGTTGACAATGTTGATTTTGGAATTCCATATTTTTCTGCGATGGTTTACTTACTTAGAATTCCCGATTCAATTTCCTGGAGAATTTTCAATTTTTCCTCGATTAATAAGGATTTACATTTGTGACACACGTTTACCAACGAACTCATTGTGTGTTAAAAATATATATATAAACGATTACAGAATACTGATTCGAATAATACCGATTTCAAAACAGAACTGAACTAGTTTTGAGAAAAAAATCAATGGAATCAGAGAGAGAGCAAAAGGAAATCGGATTAGTTAAGAGTAAAAAAACACCTCAATTCTAGAAACTGGAGCTGCTTCGTCTTCCCGCGCTCATTCTACGTAGTACAGTAAAAAAAAAAAAAATAATAATAAAAATTCTAGCAGTTCGTTATAACAGAATATAATAATTCTCAGGCATCAAATTTAGTTCGTAGTTCGCACTAACCCAGGGATTTCGCTATAATGAGGGGTTCAGCAGAAATATAATGGTAATTTTGGGGGGATAGGATTTTGGTTCGCTATATCCAGGTGTTCGTTAAATCCGAGTTCGTAATAATGAGGGTTTACTGTATACACTTTCTTCCAAATTATTTAATTAAAGATTATAACTTGAACTAAACAATGACATATGGTTTAGATTATTGCTAGGCTTGTTGTTGGAATAAACCGTAAAAGTACACGTTTGTGACAACGATGCTAGAGTAGCATCCACGATGGCCTACAACCTTTGCGGCCGATCTCCTTAAATATAGAGAGCGATGGACCGGAGAGTTGGTCTTGTTCTGAAGATCAAGTCATATGGTTATTTCTGTATTACTAAGGGATAATTTTTGAAACCTGTTTAAATATTTGTGTTATCATAATTTGTGTGTGATTATTTTTTTCTTTTTTGGATGTTTTTCATTCTTTAATATTATAAGTCATGCCAAATTTTTGCTGAGGGGACTTTCATACAATGAGGTTGTTTTCGGGTAGTTATCAAGTTTTATTTTGTAGTTTTTATTGATGGATGAACACCAGCAAAAGCCTCGATAGTTGTAGAAACAAATTTAAAAAACATTAATAGTAATCCCGATAACATTACAGAAGTGTCACCCATAAAAGATCGGCACAAGACCTCCGGCAAGATATTCAACAGTGACCGAGTGTATCCGGAAGAAGACAGAGGTATCTGAATCCTTTGTTAAGTCAACTGAAAATAAGCTTTTCCAGGAATTATTTTATTCTTTTTTAATGTGCAGAGTCAATAAAAGATAGAAATCAAAATCTAATTTAAATCAATAATAGCTACGATTTTAAATTTAAACGATCCTTCGGGAACTTGAAGAAGTCTTAAATTCTGCTTTAAAACGATTACCAATACTCAGTCTTTCTTGGAATTCCACGAATTTTGTTATCTTATGATTATGGTGTCCAACCGTAATCTATCTCAGCATATTTGCTTATTACACAAGTAGATAGCAAATATAATAAAAATGTCTCAAGTTAACATATGTAAATAAATAATGTATTCTAAATAAAATGTATTTCATAACTTTTAATCTTCATTACTTACTTTATCTCCTTTGGGTCGACGTTTCAGGGTTCTTCCCCATCCTCACTACCTTGGAACTATATGTTCTAGTGGTTCGATCCCCTTGTTAAGTCCTGTTCTAAAGTCAATCACATAATGTCCATCCTTCATATTGATATTTAAATGTGTTTTTCCAAAATTAAGATATTTTTTTTAATTCTTTTGATTTTAGGATAGGGAAAGACCGCTGAATGTCGACCAAAAAGAGATAAAGTAAATGAAGAAGATGAAAGTTTATCAAATTAGAAAAAGAAAGAAAAAAATATTGTAAGAAAAAATATCGCGTCTTGTTTCTTTTCCGAAATGTCACTAAAGCTATTTATATAGGAAAAGTTATAAAAATCATTGGAATATACAAAATCTAATCTTAACAAAAGATTAGAACAAGATTTGCGTGTTTTAGAATATTACTCTATTCTCTAACAACATAAAAGCAATAATATAACATTTTGAGTTTATGATAAACCTCAAACAATGATTCTTGCATTTTTACCAACGGTTCCTTTTCCTTTTTTCCTTTTTTTTATACTTTTCCTGCAGACAGCCTTAGCACAGCTCCATAGATTACAGGCCTTGAATTGAATTCATATCCCATGTACATTTCAAAATTCTTTTACGTTCGGCAGAATTCAATGTTCCTGAAAGAAACGGACGCATTCTTCCTCAATAGTGAGTGATAACCGAGATAAAAATCATAGCCACGAAGAAACATAGCAGAGAAAACAACTTTACTTGTTTTATGCAATAAATCGATCGTCTCAAAAGCATTGCACCTACACATATAGAATTTTTTTAATTAAGCAATTAATTAAGTAAGTGATTAAGTAATTACACAACAAATTATAAAGCTTCTACATGCTACATACTTTATTTTAATTAAAATGTACAAATTACAAAAACATTTAATTATTTTCCGATATTGTAATATAGATTAAATTGCCGAAGGTCAGCCCAACACTAATTGGAAACACGTCTAATTAATCGAAACAATTAAGGGATGTTATAGACAAGTTGGGGGTTTCGTTCAATTATCTCAAGTAAACTATTTAATCAAAACTTATCCAGGACCGGTCAGGGAGTTTGGATAACACGCCCCCTGTATCCCGGATAATTTAAGCTCTTCCTCTTAACGATCAACTTCCGATCGGTAAATTACCAAAATAATTCTAAAAGTCGAAGGTCGGTGTATATTAACATTAAGATAAAATAAATCAGCTATGCTAATCAGAAAAATCAAAGACGTTGCACAGTGTGGCCGGTTCCCCAACACGAAATAAGACTAAAAATCTAAATAAACATTTTACTGGACGAAAGCCTAAAAATTGAAATGGAATATTTTTCAATTCCACTTACATTCCAAGGTTTAGGAATAAATAGATAACAGAAATGTTTTAATATAAAGTTGGTACTTCCAGGCAAACAAATGTATCGTTTATAATAAAATAATTTAATTCAACGGTAGAAATCTACCATTTACATTCATGCATTTTTCTATTTCAATAATGAAGTTTGGGATTGATATTTTTTTTTACTTTTCTGTACACTGTGGTATATAGATTGTATTGTATGTAATTGTAATTGTAAGAGATAAAAGAGCTTTTTTTAATTTAATTTTAAACGTCGGAATTTTTAAGGAATTGAGAAAGTATAAATGTTTGAAACATAACTTTTCAAACATTTAAAAATTCTTATCTATCTCAGAACTTAATACTGTCTTGAAAAAATGATTTCTACATATTCTTGCATAGTAGAGTACGTATACATTTTCACACTATTCGTTTGCTGCCTTCAACAGTCGACTCAATGAGATTTATTTTCTTGGAGCACAGAAGCGTTTGCTTAATTAGTGCCTCTTTGTAAAGGAGGAATAAAAAAAAACTTGGCTTCTTTTAAATCTTCAGAGGGACTAAAATATTGAATTACATTATTATTTATAACAAATATATTACCATACTTATTCTTGAAAAAAATGCTGACATGGGGCCTTATGTCAAGATGAAACGCAAAACGCTTAATTCCCGACAAGCAAAATTTATGTTCCAGCCAAAGAGACACACATTAAAAAACAGAAACTCTTCATTCTCAATATTTAAGAATAATTGCGAACTCACCACCTTACGTTTTAAATGAGACCCTACACAATGACGTGAGTGTTTCGACTGTGAAAAATTATTTAAGGACGAATTACAAACAGTTTCAAGAAAAACTACATGGACCTACCGACAAATTTCTACTATATATCGCAAGAAGTGACATTTCTGACGTACCTCCGCGAAGGCTGAAGAGGAGTTGGTTGGGGGACCTCCTAGTCTGACAATGGAATTCATATGAATGCCAGGATGTACCACTACTGGGTGTTGTCTCCCTTAGGCCTAACCAAGCCATATGTACCTCAGTAGAGCACATTTTCTTATTGTTATCATTAATAATTTTATTTTAAAAGATATTAGGTAACGTTAGTCAATTAAACGAAAAAAAAAATCAGTAGACTGAGGCTCCAAAGCAATTAGTAAAGAAGATAGGGATACAGAGACTAAATTAACCCTCTTAGATACATGATGTAATATTGTAGAAATGAAATAATTTTCTACTTATCTTTTGTAATGCTTTTGATGCGATGCTGATTTGATTTATTTTCACAGTAACACGGTTATATTGTAAGGAAGTATTTTATTATTGCCTCTTAATTTTTATAATCTAAGTTATACAAGATATATATATGAGAAATGACTACGTAATTATTTTATTTTGATTTTCCATTGTTTTATATATATATATATATATATATATATATATATATATATATATATATATATATATATATATATATATATATATATGCTCCATTTGTATATCTGCACCTGGCATCTTAATCACAACGAAGAAACCGCTATGATTATTTTTAGCCACTTAACCCATTTTGGTCTATTTTGACAACCATTTATTCACCTGGATAGCAGAAATGTTGAAGTAATTTTTTTTTTTTTTTTTTTTTTATACTCCATTTATATATCTGCGCCTGTCAACAACACATCGACAATCAGCAGAATTGATGGCCATTCTACTAGTCATACAATGAAATGTCAGGCATGGGGAAGGATGGCGCCCAACAGTACCTCTTGTCTGACTTCAGTTATTCAGGTCTGTTAAAAATAAGAAATATCTCATCCAACACCTTTTATTTTTACTTTAATTGTTAATCTTAAATATTTCAAGAGATTCGAAAATAAAGACGTTTGCAATATACCCTATAAATAATATAATATCATTACTAATGTTGGGGAGAGCGATACCATAAAATAAGAAATAAATCTCCGACCCCGTTTCAAAAGTTGCCGGTCATTTTGAGCATATAGGAAAAATTAATTATGGATGTAAAGTATATTATTAAAATATATGGAGAAAATAAAGTTTAAACAACGAAATAGAGAAATCTTGAAATTTTAAGAATTGTTGATTTAATTAAAATGAGAGAATTACAAAAAAAAAAAAAAATGTTTGATTTACAAAAAAATAGTATTTAAAAATAACTGAAATTAAATTGCTTCTCCTAAAGTAAAACAAGCAATTAAAATTTAATAATGTAAATTAAACAATAGAGAAAAAAAAACTACTTCTAACATCGATGAAAATTAATGAAATACACTGTTTGGGTTTTAACTATTGATAATTTAGAAATATAAACAATAGTAAAGAAATGATTGAAGTTGTATAAATTTAAAGCATCGCACGTAGCATGAGCTGTTTTTAAAAAGTCAACAAATAATTAAGGCCCGTAACGGTAACCTGTCAACAATTCCGTTCGGAGCAGTTCCAGTAACTGAGCACTGAACAGAGAAGAACGTAGCAGTTTCTGCAAATTAACGGTTTCCCTCACTGTGACTAGTTCCACTTCCAATGGTGGGGAGTGACGAAATACTGGTGCACAATCGGCGATTGTGTGTTCAATGCTGAAAATCGGTGATCGGCTATCGATCAGTCGATTATTGATGGCATAACGGTTTGGCCCCTTCTCGTACGAAATTCCAACGCCGAATGACTAATCCGGCGCGGGAATACGAAATTGTAGACAGTTAATCCGCAAACCATAAACAAACACTAAGCAACTCGAGAACTCCAGGCTACCTAATTCTACAATTGTAAACATTTTTTTTTTTTTTTTTTTTTTCGGTTGGCGCATTAGGCCTAATGAGACCTTTGGTCGCGCAGTGTGGTCTTCTTACAGACATTTGCTTTGCTTGCGGGAGTTCAGACAGCCTGGAGGGGGTAGCCCAAACCTCACGTTGCTGCAATCCATCGTCACCATGGTACAGCGGCAGATTGCACAAAGCTCCATAACCAATCCCATTGGGGCCAATTTGGCAGTGTCCTTCCCACCGATGGCGTCAGCTCTCTCGGGTTCAAGGACAGTGACAAACTGGTCTAGGTCCAAGGATTATGGTAGCTCAGAGTCAGCAGGCCTCGAGGACCTATATTTCTTTCCCTGAAGCATACAGTCCCTGAACCAAACCTCCGGGCGGTTACTGACATCCTGGAAAACCACACCACGATTCTCGATGAGATACACGGAGAAGGTTCATCATTCCTAGCCCGGTCGATGTGAGTCGCCTCCAGTAGACTGACGGGCCTCACATACCCGGGGGTGGCGGTAGGCTTGGACTGCGTGGCGTTCATTGGTGGGCGGTCACCCATCCAAGTACTAACCACGATGGACGTTGCTTAACTTTGATTATCTATTGCAAGCGCCCTTGTCCACCCGGCCATCCTGCCCCCCCCCCCCAATTGTAAACATATTACATCTAAAATCATTATTTCACAAATCAAAACATTTTCTTCTCTCGTTTCAATAAAATATTATAACTGATTAAAAATAAAATAAAACTATAATTAAAGAATAAAAGAATAATTAAGAAGAATAAGAAAAAAAAAAAAAATAAATAAATAAAAAAAAAAAAAAACGAAATAAAATTTAGTTAAAGACAACGGCTTTAACAACTAATGAATATATTATTATTGCGAAGATGTTTTTAGAGCTTTTTGAATTCTGTCCAGCAAGTTTGGCAATATGCATGCGTTGGTTCCACTGATGTAGTCAAAATTAACCATAAAGTAGCGAAGTACCAGAATTACTTTATATGAGAAACCAATAGAAGTGAAATATGCTATGAATTATTCCATGTCGTTATTAATTTCTATGAAACGGCTCCGACGGGAGACAGCAAACAAAGCAATATGTCCGTTCAAGTTGGAACATAGCGAATAAAGAGGCAGCTGCTGACAGTAAGATATTGCCCGAGCTTAGCGCCACACTATTCTCCTGATTGATGTTCTCTTCGTCTCGAGATATGAAGGACCATTACCGTCCCTCGGATGAGATACGTCTAGCCCCCTATACTAGCTAGAGCTGTCGTTATACGATAGTTTCGGAAAATCTATCATTCTGTTTATCCAAGTGGATCGGGACAGATCTGTTGTTGACGTTACAAGCAGTGAACGGTTTTATAAGGCCATTGCTAGAAGTAATTGAACGATTACTTTTATAAATTTCCATGTTAAGGAAACTTCGAACCTCATAAACGAACAGACTGTCCGGAATTGTTTTCGGCTAATCTAAATAAGTCATGAACTCGAAAAGCAACCCTATCTATTGTCGCTTCTGAGTATGTCAAGATCAGCTTCTAGACCTTCTTTTAGTATTTTTCAGAAATCGCTTTTTTCCTAATAAGTTAAAGCAAAAGTCAGATCAGCCGCTAGTTCCAAATCAGCCTGTACCTGTAATGAAAATGATTGTATTAAGGTGCATGGGTGCGGTCAGACCAGATTTGGGCATATTTTAATAAAAATGTAATCATGATTATGACTAATAATCAAAAATGTGAATAATGATTGTAATAATCATTCTTTAGGGCGAAATCATTAATCATGAATTGTATTAATCACTGGTCGTGGAGTATTCATGAATATAATGTATTCAACAATCATGAATAACCATTACTCATTATTAAATGTTAGTCAGTTATCATGATTAAGAACAATTCATTATTCATGATTACTCTTTACTCATTATTCAAGACTAATGGGAATTCACTACTCATGATTACAGATCAGTCATTAACCTTGATTAATATAAATTCATTAATCATGATTACAAATAAATCACAATTCTGAATCTTACTAATCATGAATGATGATTGAAATTTCTTTTGCTCTTTCCATTCTTGTCAATAGTCCTTTACTAATACCCATTGGAATTAGGGTCTAAAGACCTTTACTAATACCCATTGGAATGAGGGTCTAATTCTTTACCTTATGACTTCAAATGCTGTTCAGTTGACTACACCCACTCTTAGGACTTGTCCTTGCTCATTAGGGAAACTTTTAATTCAGAAATGCATCCTCGTCTTTTTAATATTAATGAATAATGATTATGAATATATCATATTCATGATTGATGATTTGTGATTTTTCGTTATTCATGATTGATGAATATTATATTGATCCTAGCTTATGAATATACTTTATTCATGAATAATGACTAACTGAATTTATCAGTATTCGTTAATCATGAATAACTGAACACCAGTTATTCATTATTCGTTTCGAATGAATACCATAAGCATTCATTAAAAATACTCTGCAATGCAATGGTTAACCATTATTCATTTGTTTTATGATTACAATTATTCATATTCATTAATCATTATTCAGATTACATTTGCTCAACTCCGGGTCAGACATTATTGTTCCCTCGAATCACGTTTCAGTAAATATATGTTCCTGGTACGACGGTTCGGAAAGGTTCGAGGTTCGAGGTTCCGGCAATGTAAAAGCACCTATAAGGAAAGCGCTATCTATATCACTTCTAATGGACATGACTCTTCCGGAAAAAATACCCTTGATAGTTCTATGTGCGCCATTCTTGTTCGGCTCTATACTCTATATACTACACTCAATAGCGGAATTTCGCAATATACCCCTACAGCATTGATAATACTCCAAGGACTGACTGAACTTGGAGAAGATGGAGAATAATGTGGACTAATATATACCGGAGAGGCAAAGCTACTATCTGCATTGCTACACACCGACAACTCAACCGATCCGATCCCAGGCAAAGTTGGCCTCTAATCCTCTTAGGAAAGCAGTATGGCCTGACAAGAGCGTGTACTCCTCTTCAGCCTACTCACATATCTTATAATAACTTGCCGCGCGTATTTATCTGCTCTTCGTTAATAACAATACAATAACATTAATAATAATAGTTAATAAAATAACAATTCACAATGCCACACGAACAATATAAACTCCAGAAGGTTACGAAAAATATCAACATGCAACTATACAGTAACACAAAAATAACCTCATGATTCGAGCTTCGAGCAAGACTAACACTCCAGTCAATCGCTCCGACAATCTAGAAGGTTCCCGGCAAACGTAGAAGATTCTCGAACATGTAGTAGTTAAAGTAGAACAGCTTGTTTTCACTGTTCCGACAAAAAGTCTAGAAAACTTTTAAATCATATGTTTTTTTGTTTCACTTTAAAATACAATTGAGACATATTTTGTCATATTAAAAATAATAATATTGCTAGTTAGAGAGATCAATCATTTTTCCCTAAATAGGGGAGTAGCCAGGAGATTTTCACAATTATCTAGCATGAGCAGAAATCAAACCTGTTCATAACGTGAGATTTAGCGAAGAAATAATAAAGAGTAGCAATAATGAAAGAAGCTGAATAAACATAAAGCCAAGTTATTCATTGAAATGATCCGACGATCATAAATCAAAGAAAAAATAAATAAATAAAACGACTGATGAATGAAGGTGACAAAAAAAGAGGCTTGAATGATGAATGAGTTGTTATCAATGACACAAAAACAACTCGTCAGTTGCAAGATATATCTAATAATGTCTATCTTTGTTGTTTTTTTTTTGTTTTTTTTAACAATACAAGGAATACAGCGAAAACAGAACAGGCAAGACCTACTATCTCTATCTTAAGCAAATAAATTAATCAAAGAAGAAGAATGCAGGATGATTAGTTGACTGTAAAGTTGATAAGGGTAGTTGCGGGATAAAGGGAATACACAAGATGAGATGAATTTATTTTATTAAACACGCTTCGATGATTAAATTCGAATTTTTTTAATTTTTTTTTTTTTTTTTTTTTTTTTTTTTTTAATAGATAGTAAGAACTCAACGGCCTTCAACTTTTTAAATACGATGAATACCGTGTGTAAGTTGAGTGAATCAGACGAGGAAGCCTTGTTACACTTAGGTCGAAGAGGAAGTGAAATAAATCTTTAAAAGGAAGGAAGAGAGCTCTTAAAGCCAAACTGCCGGACGGAACAAAATAAAAATAATTGTCCAAGCTGCTCTTGAGGACACCACCTTCTTTTTTGATAATTTTCTACTTTTACTGAACCAGTTAAGATCATTTTTAACCTTTACTCTTTAAACACTATGTACCTAATATCTATCTAATGCGTCGTTCTATATGATGATTTTTATTTTTAAAATAAAAAAATAAAGAGTATTTAACTACATTATTAAAAAAAATGCAAGTCCGATAACTAACATGTATTTTGTGATGTGGTGGTTTACAAGTTAAATACTATTACGCATAGGGGTCACCTGTAGAGTTTATAATATTATAGGCCGCGGGTTCACATCCCGTTGTGGCGCTAGGATTATTTAAAAGGAGTATTAAATCCTTGGCTATTCCGTCCTTCGAATAGGACGTTAAAAGGAGGTCTGAACCTGTACGGCGTCAGGTACTATTTAAAGACCCCAATCATAATTATACCAGGATAGCATTGTCCGATCGGTCTTAGTAGCATGAAGGGACTTTAAAGACTCAAACAAACATGAACTAATGATTTAACAATATTTAAATTTGAAGAGAATAAGATATTGTTTGTCATAATATTTTCTGATTTTCTAATATCCTCACATTATACCAATACACCAGAACATTAGATTATTTATCTGTTATGTGGTTAATTGCGTAGTTATTATTATTATTTAATTTCTTTAAAACAAAGCCAAAATTTTATGGCTAGCATTCAGTTAAAGCGCCTTTACGCAGTGGTGTATCACCCTAGAACAGATAGACCCTCGAACTTAACCGTACCGGCGCACAGTGGGGCTTACTAGGAAAAAAATCCAAAATCCAATGTTCATATCTGGAGTTGATTTTTATTGTATTTCATTCTTAAATAGTTAACACATAAAAAAACGATTATTTCCTGTCTTATCAAAAATTTCTTTTAAGCAGAAATTTAAGGTATTGTCGTGGTTGTAAAAATATCATTTTTTTTGTAAAAATATTTTGAGCTATTTACAGCACATTTTAGTGATAGTTGTTTTACAGTCTTTATGTGAATATACAGATGTACCACTTTATTACAGTAGTCATCCTATATAAACAACTAGCATTCCCCGTCACGGCTTTGCCCGCGAGCCTTTAAAATCAATTCTGTGATCATTATCTTGGTATTGATTTAATATAATATGTTAACTGATGTTAAGGAGATTTAGTAGAATGTTGGAGGGGGAAGCAGCCGGCTCGGCAGAAGAGAGGGAGACGCGCAATCGAGAGAGTTCACTAAAACCGCCGAAACAAAAAATTGCTTACTCGTCGCGAACGCTTCATTTTTCGACTTTAAAACATGGTTTTCGACGTCCCGTAGGGGCTTTGGAGTTAAACTCGTCGTATCAAGATCTTTAAATCTTTTTTCTCGAAGTGCAAAAATAGGTGTCCGTTAGAGTTAAACGACAATTTCACCATTTAAACCCCTTAGGGGTTAAATTTTTGAAATTCCTTTCTTAGTGGTTACCTACATCGCGTTTAAATTCTAAATTCCAAACTTCAAGTTTCTATGGTTAGTAGTTTTTGCTCTGAGCTGACTCTGTCAGTCACCACTGTCTAACATCAAATAAAAACATATGGTTTAAAATCTCAAAAATAGGTGTCCGTTAGAGTTAAACGACGATTTCGCCATTTAAACCCCTTAGGGGTTACATTTTTGAAATTCCATTCTTAGCGGATACCTAAAATCTAAATTCCGAACTTCAAGTTTCTATCATTAGTAGTTTTTGCTCTGCACTGATTCAATTCACAAAGCCTCTTATATGTGTGTAGAAGAGATCGAAATAAACACGCACCATCCCCAATCATGGGAATCACAGTGTGCATAATTTGATTACCACTAATATTTAAATAATCAGGAGCCATCTTTTATGTGAATGTCTATTTTAATAATATTGTAACGTTAAATCGATATTCAAATAAAAAACATATGGTTTAAAATATCAAAAATAGATTTCCGTTAGAGTTTAACGACAATTTCGCCATTTAAGCCCCTTAGGGGTTACATTTTTGAAATTCCTTTCTTAGTGGTTACCGATAAACATCATTTGTTGGTTGAACATGGTTTGTTTTAAGGGATTTTTATCTGATTCCGTGTATAATAGTGCTGAGGTCCAACATCTTTCACGATTTATAAAAACTCTATATAAGAGTTTTTAAACTCTTGCCTACGCTTAAATATAGACTAAATATACAAAAAAAGATATAAAAATACAAAGCTAATTGTAATTGACCCAGTCAAAGGTAGAGAAAAATATTTTAATATAATGTGAAAAAAAAATATATGATTGAAAAGAGTTCTAGACTTGTTGCTGAAACAAACTCTTCTAGTATATGTTAGTGACTGTTCGAGAATAATTTATGCTTGTCTGGAACCTTCTAGATTGTTCTAATTCAGACTAAACATAAGTAGCCATGGACTGGTGAGTTAGTTTACAAGTTGTTAATTATTTGAGTGTTATTGTTTGTCTAACATTGTAAATTATTATTTTCATTCAATAAAGATTAGTTAAACCCACATATTTAACAGTTATAAAATAAAGATTAAATAGGGAAAATTTCATTTTTTTATAAGAAACAGACTGGTGAAAGCTAGTTGTATCTTGACCTAACAAGACCTTAATCAATAAGACAAGGCGGAAGACACTAACTAGGTGATGATCTGGATAAAGAAAGGAAAAGGAGAAGAAAAAAGAAGTTGAGAGCGAGACCATTAGGGGGATTAGAGGGGGCTTAATGGCAACACTTTGGAGTCCCCACACAGCCCCGCACCCTCCCCCCCTCGCTGATATTCCATAGTAACGTCTTCCACGATATGAAAAAATCCCTGATGACAACTACAACAATGCTTATTCATTTTCAACAACAGAAGTACTTTCTACAATTTAGTGAACTGATAGGAATGTATGTAATGGATGGTGCAGAGTAATTGCTAAATAAACAGCATCATTTGAACTGTCTGTATAAAATTAATACAGAACATGTGATTTAAAGAAGTTCTAAACTTGATATTGGAACGAACTGTTCTGGTAAATGTTTATGACTGTTCTAGCACGTGTTTGTGACTGTTCGAGAACCTTCTACGCTTGTCGGGAACATTCTGGACTGCTCTAATTCTGACTGAATATAAGGTGCGATGGATTGGAGAGTTAGCGATCCATTACCATGAGCTAATTCATAAGGCGGAACGCCAACGATGAATGAAGAAGAATGGCCACCCTAAAAGGAATGATTTAGGGAAATAAATATACCAGAACATCAACCAGGAAGCCGACACACATCAACTTTGCAGTTATGTATCAGTTAATGTATATAAGGTAGTTCAAATAAACAAAATGCTAACAAGATTAATCATTCAATTTCAGAACCTATCAATTTCCATTTAATTTTAAAATATTATAATCTAGGAATATCCCATTTTTTGGAATCCCAATTACATACAATTACCAACTGCTCTAGTACAGTGTGCTTGTGACTCTTAAAGAGTCTTCTACGCTTGTCGGGAACCACCTGATATGTTCTAATACAGACCAAATATAAGAAGGGATGGACTGGAGAGTTGGACTTGTTCTGAAGCTCGTATCGTATGGTTATTTTTGTGTTACTGTATCGTTACAAGTTGATAATTTTTGTAACCTTGTTGATTATTGATGTTTTTATTGTTTGACAGACATTGTGAATTATGATTTTTGCTTAATAAAAAATATTTAAAGCCACAAAGGTGTTACAATAGAAATAAAAATAAAAGTTGTTAGTACGATTTTTCAAAAAAATTTAATTTTTTTTTTAAATAATTAGTTATACCTTTTATACCATTATCAACTTAAAGTAGGGATTCTAAAGGTATTAAGAGTTATCAATTATCTCAATGTTCAAGTAGATCTGGGATCTACCATCTGATAAAGACTTGAACCCTTCCATCAATCCACGCCAATATTGCGCCACAAGCGTTAATGCTAAATCCTAGAGTGGTCTTAATAAAAACGTTTCGGATAATTTTACTCATTCTTGATTGTTGCAAGGTCTCTATAGAACAGAAGAGATCAAACGAATTGGTAACATGTGAGTATCGAACGAAATTCCCCATTTGAATTTTCCTTCTAAGCTTAGAAATTTCTTAACAGGTTCAGAGCTATAAATATAAAGATAAGAATAAAAAAATAATCTTCAATAAAACAATTATCTCTCTTCAGAAAAACGGTTGATTTATTATTTATCCACTTTAGCAATTTACTACCATTCCCCGTCGCGGCTTTGCCCGCGAGCCTTTAAAATCAATTCTGTGATCATTATCTTGGTATTGATTTAATATACTCGTAATACGTTATATACTGACAACATATGTTATCTATTAACAACATAACAGGGATCGGAGCTTCCGGTAGGTGGAATGTTGGAGAGGGAAGCTGCCGGCTCGGTAGAAGAGAGGGAGTTCAATGGAGAGAGTTCACTAAAACCGCCGAAACAAAAAATTGCTTAGCGTTGGTACTCGTGAACGCTTCATTTTTCGGCTTTAAAACATGGTTTTCGACGCCCCGTAGGGCTTTCGAGTTAAACTTGTCGTATCAAGATCTTTAAAATGAGACCAAATTAGATATTTTTTCTCGATGTGCAAAAAAATAGGTGTCCGTTAGAGTTAATCGACAATTTCGCCATTTAAACCCCTTAGGGGTTACGTTTTTGAAATTCCTTTCTTAGTGGTTACCTACATCGCGTTTAAAATCTGAATTCCGAACTTCAAGTTTATATCATTGTAGTTTTTCTGTCAGTCTGGACAAAGCCTCTTATAAATAGAGAGATGGGTGAGCTGAGGAAGATTGGAATAGAAAAATTATGATGTTGCGCAATCTCACATTTCGAGACAAAGCAAGAGTAACTGCCATTGTAGAGTCCATTTACATGAGGATATAAAGTATAATATAGAGAAAAAATAGAGTTTTTCAATGTTTTCCATTTATCCAAGAAAGAAATAACAACACTTATGGCATTAACTGAAGCTGAAACGGAGGACTTGAGAAGTTGATAGGGAAGTCATGAATCACAACTTGGTCGGTCAGATCCTTAATTAGGAAGGCAGTCGCACGGATAGCACCAACAACAACAACAAACTTGAACAAAAACCGTCATGAGTCCCAACAAGCTGAAGTGACCATCGCTAGCCCATAATGGGAAACATTTCCCAATATTCCTATATGATCAACTGAGCAAGATAATTTTGTAAATTAATCTTGGAGATCTACTGTTTGTCAAGGTCCTTTACAAAGGATTAAATAAAATGATAAAATTAACATTATGCATAATATTTTGTTTGGAATAAAAAAACTTTCTAAAGAGTGCCTTAAATCATATTCAATTGATTGCTATCGGTGGGTGAGAGAGAAGGTCAGGGGTTGCGGTGAAGAATGAGGTAGGGGTTAAAAATAACCGGGAACTGCTAAGAAGGAGGAAGCCATCGCTAATGAAGACGGATCGAGGGAGCAGTGGATCCACCAAGCCCCTCCCTATATCGACCTAGCGCGCTTCCGCTTCGCTCATTATAGTTCCGCTCACCTCCACGGCTCACCTGATCATCATCATGAGCAAATATATCGATTCCGTCAAAGATATGGATTAACAACCTTCTTCCCAATTTTAGCCGGTGAATGATACAGTGGTCCAATCGAAAAGGGAATAGTTAGAGAGAGCAGCAGTAAAATCCTTTCTATATTCAAAACAGTCCAATAAGTTCAAAAGGGAGAAGTTAATGGGGAAATATAATTCAGGAGGTTGTGGAGGCTGGGACAGATTAGGAACGGAGACAAGAAATACTAAGGCCCCGGAAATGGAGAGGCAGTTTTGGCAAGGAACATGAATAATGGAAACAACTTACTAACACCTCACGCTCACAGTTTCGATCCGGTCCCACTTTATTTGGAACGTTTGTCGGTCCCTACTCCAAACTGTGGCTGATATATACTGCTGTAATTGTTATGGAGGGGGCGCGTTGGGCTCTAACGACGCAGGGGTGCAAAACATCCCAGATATTATTCATACCTGTTTGAGTCAAGGCGAAATGGATAACTTTGATCGTTCAAAATAAGGAAATACATTGACGATGTCGAATCTATTTTATTCCAATAAACCAATATTGTAAACTTTATATTAAATTAATAATTTCTGCTTTATTTTAATTTTAAATATTTTAATTCTGCCCGATGTTTTGGGCTCGGCCGGGAGAAAAGCCCAAAAATTAATATTAATGACGAAAAATTAATATTAAAAATAATAATAAAATAAGCCTGTAAGAACCCTAAGCTTTGGTTTGACGAATTCAGAGCTGAATAAACATAGCACGCTCTTGTTGTGGAGCCAAATGCAGCTTAACTTAAGGAGCTAAATTCATGTGTATGTTGAAATATTGCATATTTATTATTTAAAAATCTAAATTTCATAGAAATAATAGAAACAAAATAAAGAAAAACATTACGTAGTCATTACGTTAAATGCATTTAGAATTCGTAATTCTATGTGATTTTTATTCTGGTACTTCTATGCCCCTAAAAATAACAAACATAAACAGATCAAGAGCCATTCGTCTGGTTAGTCTTAAGATTAAAAATTAAAAAGAAACACACACAAAAAAAAAAAAAAAAAAAAAAAAAAAAAAAAACTAACAGCAATACAAAAATAATTAAAATATTGAATACAAACATTTTCAATTAGCTTCAAAACTTGAATATATCAGCTAAAATTACTACGCGAACTTAAATTTTCAAACCGTAATTAATACGGTTTTGTTTTCATGACTAGTTACCTCTCGCAATTAGTCCAAAAATCTTTATTAGGTAAGACTATAGATTATGGATTTTGTACGACCCCACCAGGAACCACCACTATCGCCAACCCGTTGCCCTTTAGCATTGAAGCTAAATGAATATATATATTCTATTTTACATACTGCGCCTGGGGACACTGAAGATGTATCTAATGAAGCAATTCTGACATGAGAATTGTTTCTGCATTCTGCAATTCTGCATTCTGCAATAAGCAATTCTGGTGATTTCAGAAATATTGTTGTTGTTAAACAGACCTAAACAAAATAATTTCCTACAACAAATCAAAATTAAAAAATATGGACCTAGAAAATATATCGCTTGCTACAACTTGCTGCCCTATTTATAGTAATCCCCCCAGAACTATCTAACCGCCAACATCCCTTTCCCAATAGAACAAACCATCACCCAGATTAGAACTGTCAGTAAATATTCCATGAAGTTCATTATAAACAATATTACCCATAAAATAGATCCAAACACTCAATGTTTTTTATGTAACACATAGGACAATGAAGACATATATCATTTGCTAATCAACTGCCCAATATACAACTATATTAGAGCTCAATATAATAATCAGATCTAGCAACATCCAATAGTAAAATAGAATTCCTTCACGATAGACTTTCATCCAATAGTAAATATGAGCTGATACAACTATACCAACTGCTGAACAATATACTTAAATACCGCTCCGCACTCCTACACCAATAGACAGCTAACTGATAGGTTTAATGATTATAAACACCATTCATTTTCTCCCCGCGTCATAAAATATTCACCCATTGTGCTTTATAAAAGTCATATATTTTATTTTTAGTTTAGTGTGCTGCTGTGATTATTTATACCATTTTATACAAATATGTTTTAGATTTATGTTAATATATTTATTGTAATTATGTTTGTATATCTCTGCTGCATCTTTTTTGTTATTATTATTTATATGTTTACATGCTTTCAATGTCAATTGCCGTTTATAGAGTGGTTTATTGATATATACTATGTTCTATAGTTATCATAAGATATTATATTATGGATTATTCCCTGCAACAGGGAGAATTCCTTTGTAAGCCATAAATAAAAAATAAAAGTGCTGGTCAAAGATCACTACAAGGTTTCTGACATAGGTTTGGAAATGAATGGGTTGTCTTTTAGGGTAAAGGAAAGGGTAGTAAGAAAGGGGATTAGGAAGATGCTTGGAGCCATTTAGGATGGCCTTGATTTTTTGTCTGTTCAGTCTTAATTCAATTTTCTCGGTCAAGGCGTTGACGCTATTTCTATCTTCTTGTAATTTTCGGATATCCTCAGACATCTTAGTAGGATGGAAGTTAGGTAAATTTGAAGGTCATTAGCGTATATGTGGTATGACTTTATGATATTACTTAGGGGTGTGATTTACACATCTTCAAATGGAGTCTAGGTAAGTGCGTTATCGATAAATTAGCTAACGTGCCGAAAACAATTCTTGTACTGTGAATGTATCATCAATAACGTATCTGTAATGCAACTGACGTCAATCCCAGCCCCTGCAGTGACGTCTACTCCGCCAACGATTAGGAAACTAACAATCACTCCTTTTTTTTTTTTAATGATGATCATTTTCATTATTAATCATTGATTTTTTTCTCCTCCCCGGAAAATGGCAAGAGAGGTCCTATTTCACCGATATAAAATAAAAACATCTGGCGCGTGCGCGCAACACACAACTTTGACTTACCAACTTACTTAGATTAGAAATTAATGCGTTTTGTTAATTGCCACTTATATAGTATCTCTATATATATAAGAGGCTTTGTCCTGACTGAAAAAATCAACGCAGAGCAAAAACTACCAATGATAGAAACTTGAAGTTCGGAATTTAGACTTTAAACGCGATGTAGGTAACCACTAAGAAAGGAATTTCAAAAATGTGACTCCTAAGGCCCGCTTTCTCCAATATAGTTTAAACTTAGATTAACTTAAACCGGATTATCTTTAATCCGAGGTTTAAACTCTGATTCACTTTCTACAGCCTTAGTTTAGTTTAAGCTCGGTTTAAACCTAATCATGTGAAGATTATTATGTTTTTTAAAAGGTTGATACATATTTGTTTACATTTCCTTGTTGAAACTTCTATGGATAGAGAAGGTAATGTAAGGGTTATGGAAAGATTATTTATACATATTATTTTGTTTTTACCAAAGAAAGTAAATAAGGTGAAAGTTTTCTGTAAAAATGGAGCAAAAACAATCAAAAAGAAGTAAAAACTGTTCTCAGTGTTAAACTAATGTTCTTCTGGCTCTTGTAGAAGAGAAGAGAGACATTTTTGAAACCAAAAAAAACAGATTTCGTCATTGTCAAAGAGAAGGAGGATGAATGGAAAAAATTGGCGAATAAATTCAATGAAATGAGCGGTGATGTTTTCAGATATTTAATTTGTATGTTAATGAAATGTTCTTTATAATATGATATTATTATGCCAAGAATAATAATAACCTCTATTAAATTTCATAAATTTTTTTCAAATAATGTTGAACCCTTTTTATTATTATTATTATTTTAAATAATAAATGATCTAAGTTGAGTGATATATAATTATTATAGCTTAATAATAATAAAATTACATCATTATGAGATATTCAAGTGAAACATAATTTACAACATAACCTCGTTATTAATTATGAACCAATTACAATAAAAATAATGCACGTTAAGAAACATTTTTTTCTCATCTCAATTCTACTTCATTGATTTAACATATTCTGAAAATATTCTTGGATTAACTGATTGCGTCTATTGATGCGTCTCTTTGGCAACAAAAACACATCATAATCTTCTTCTTCCATGTCATTTAAAATTTCAATTTATAATAATGTATATTTTCCATTTTTGTATTCAGTCAAGTGAAAAACAATAATTCTTGAGTAACAAGAGCGAGTATGTTATCACACAAAATGTTTGTTTATATTTTGCAGTTTAAACCTAATTCAGAGTTTAAACCGGGAAAAATGAAGGATTAACTTAATCTAAGTTTAAACCAGGTTTAGAGGTTAAACCGACTTGAAGAAACTCACATCTGGTTTAAACCAAGAGATAATCCGGATTAAATTTAAACTCGGTTTAAACTAACTTGGAGAAAGCGGCCCTAAGGGGCTTAAATGGCGAAATTGTCGTTTAACTCTAACGGAAATCTATTGTTGAGATATTAAACCATATGTTTTTTATTTGATTATTGATTTAACGTTACAATATTATTAAAATAGAAATTTACATAAAATATGGCTCCTGATTATTTAAATATTAGCGGTAATCAAATTATGCACACTGTGATTCCCATATTGGGGATGGTGCGTGTTTATTTCGATCTCTTCTCCATATATTTAAGAGGCTTTGTCCTGACTGATAGAATCAATGTAGAGCAAAAACTACTAATGATAGAAACTTTAAGTTCGGAATTTAGATTTTAGGTAACCGCTAAGAAAGGAATTTCAAAAATGTAACCTCTAAGGGGTTCAAATGGCGAAATTGTCGTTTAACTATAACGGACACCTATTTGCGAGATTTTAAACCATATGCTTTTTTTTGATGTATTAAATAGACAATATCATTAAAATAGACATTCACATAGAATATGGCTACTGATTATTTAAATATTAGTGGTAATCAAATTATGCACATTGTGATTCCCATGATTGGGGATGGTGCGTGTTTATTTCGATCTCTATCTATATTATTGAGAATTCTCAAGAAAAATGTTGTCATTTTCGGCAAATTGTAGTACAAAATGTCATCCGAATTGGGACGAATTTTCTGCGTTTACTCAAAATGATTACGGTAACAATTATTCTGATTTCAGTAGTTGTTACACTCATATGTCTCAGCATTCAACCCATGCCGGATTTGTGGAACTAACGGCAGCTGGGGAATTGTTTCCTTACCTTTTTGAAGTATATTGCAATGATGAGCTTTATGCGGTATTTGGCAATAATTCTAATCCCACGAAAAGACTACGTTTTACTGGTACGCTATGTAATTGCCATTTTGACGTGTGTGAAGCTCTACTACCGCAACTTTCTGAGGAGAAGAAGCAAGTTAAAAGGCGACGTGTCAGGTACAGCAATGCAACACGGAAAGACCAATTAAAATCAGCTAAAAAAAGTTCGGGATTTAGATTTTAAACGCAATGCAGGTAAACACTAAGAAAGGAATTTCAAAAATGTGACCAAGGGATTTAAATGGCGAAATTATCGTTTAACTCTAACGGACACCTATTTTTGCACTTCGAGAAAAAATATCTAATTTGGACTCATTTTAAAGATCTTGATCCGACGAGTTTAACTCGAAAGCTCTTACGGGGCGTCGAAAACCATGTTTTAAAGCCGAAAAATGAATCTTTCATGAGGAGTAAGCAATTTTTTGTTTCGGATATTTTAGTGAACTCTCCATTGCGCGCCTCACTCTCTTCTACCGAGACGGCAACTTTCCCCTCCAACATTCCACCTCCCGGAAGCTCCGATTCGACTAAATCTCCTTAACATCAGTTAACATATTATATTAAATCAATACCAAGGGTGATCACAGAAGTGATTTTAAAGGCTCGCGGGCGAAGCCGCGACGGGGAATGCTAGTAATAATATATAGTAAGTTTGAATCGATATAACATTAGAATCAATATAACATTACGATGAACCTCGTTCAGATATATTGATTATTATTTATTGGTTTTCCGGAAAAGAACACTCTTTGTTGAATAAGGAAATAAAATAAATATATATAGAAATCATACTACCGAAGGAAAAGGGTCGTCTATAAACATTTTTAGGGAAAATGGGAAAGGGGATGAGATATGACTGGGTTGATACACAAAATGGTGGATATTACAGGTGGAGTGGTCTCTTAAGATAAAATGATACTCGCTAGTAGCGGAACACTTCTGGGGTAGATAACTCCAATCCTTCTCTTCGTCCCTCTTAAGGATGATTTTCATATATATTTTTCCTTTGTTGGATTTTCCTTCAAGCACGGTAAAAAGAATTGACAATAACAATATTTAAAAAGAAATGCACAATAACCATTAAAAATTTATTTCAAATAAAAAAAAAAAAATTACGAAATGTGTTGAAATTTAATCATTTTTTTCATGTTTCAATTTGCGGCTGTCAACAAACATTGACAATTAGCAAATGTGCGCTGTGCTATTGAAATAATGGCATGTCAGGCATGGGGAAGGATGGCACCCAGCGGTGCCTCTTGTCTGGCTTGTTCTAGGTAATCGGGATTTTTAACTAAGGAGATCTCTTATCCAGCGCCTTTTTAATCTCCTATTTATGGGCATATCAGCTGTTGCCTTGCCTCTAATCAGTTGGTTCAGATGACTGTGTGTGTATGGAAACGTTTGTAAAGTGTCTTTATATGTTGGTCTACTGTTTGCATTTTAAGTCAGTATGTAGGGTATTGTTGGTCACGTACCATGGTAAATTCATGAATCGTTTTAAGTCAAAGAATTAAAAAAACTAAAAATAAATATTACAGAAATAATCCTACTAACCTGAAATAAGCAGACAGAGCTTCATACTTCGGCATTAGGTGTATTTCTGAAAAAAGTAAAATTACCTTATTATTGATACAGAAATAATGTATTATTTACGCAATACAGTTTTACGCCTCTAAAAAATAAAAATAAAAAAAAAACCCATTATTTAAATACGACCTATCATTTTAATCTGTTAAAAATATAGGAAAAAAAAATATTTATTTTTCAATATTCACTATTTTTAGGTAGATGAAGCACTCGATTTCAGGTGTTGGATCGGATCTTTAACCGAATGTTCGTTGTTCGTTGCTAAGGAGGTAAGTTTTTTCACGTCCTTAAAATTTACAGTTTTACTTAAATTAAATAAATTATAAATTAATTGTAGTTCGCAATCTACACTTTAATATAATACTAAAGCGTCTGCAATTTTGAACGCGTTCAGCTCAGCAACTTGGTTATTAGTACGATTTAAAAAATTGTACTCCGTAAGGTAGGTTTCTTATTTACTTAAGCTTTACAAAAATAGTAATATTCTTCAAAAAACATGGAGCCAATGAATAAAACCTAGCCTAATTCTTTCTGGGGAAATCTGGGGTTGTTTTATTCTATGACCAAGTACCACAGAATAACAAATCCCAAAAAAACTCATCCAAGTTTGGTCGCGTAGCCCCTTCTCCCTCTACAAAAAACGATTCATTACCTAAAAAACGTTATTTTAAAAAGATACGATTAAAAAAAACAAACCTTTTTTATAAAATTTAAGTCGTTCTGAGATCGACTTGTGGTTCATCCCACGTTTTTCCTTTACTTTAAATAAAATAAAAATATGCTCCTTAAAAGTTCATGAACCCATGAAATTAGCCCCATAAGATAACTACAAAAATAGTTAGCCAGTAAGGAGAATAGGCCGGTATAAGTAAATTTTTTAAAAAAAAACAGAAGATGTTTTTTTGTTTGTTTAACGTCACTTAATGCCACTAAGGCTTATAGGACGTTGCTACAGTTGGATTCCTAAATTTTGCCTATCCAAGATAGGGATCATTAACGAGTACCTGACATCGTACAGGCTCGGGACCTCTATTTTACGTCCTATCCAAGGGACGTATGGCTAAGGATTTTTTACTCCCATTAAAAATCCTAGGGCAACCGCTGGGCGCGAACCTGCGACCTTTAGTATTGTAGGTTGCCATGCTAACCACTATACCACAGGTACCCCCCCCCCCCCGGGGGACAGAAGAAAACTGCAAGTTCTGAATACTATTGGGTAAATAAAATCAAAGTTAAAGTTTTCTAGGCATTACACTCCTCAAGAAATGATTTTTCAGGGTTATAATAAAATAGAAAAGGTTGAAAGGATAAACAAATTTTTTATAAAAAATTTATTTCATCATCCTGATAATAACCCGGATTATATGATTTGTTTAGAAACAGGTAGGGATCCTCTCTATTTACAAACACTTGAACTGTTTATTTGTTATATAAACAAAGTATTTAATACAAGCGAAAGAAGACTAACACAAGTACTTGCTAACCAAGTAATTAAATAATAAATTATGGTGGTACCCGGAATTGATGGAACTCAGCCTAATTAACAATTTAGATGATATTGACTGGTTGGTAAAGGCTAGCAGTATTCATACACAGCTAGAAGTAATCATTAAAAACACCAAAAATAAATTGAGACTTGACATGAAAAGCAAAGCAAGAGACGCTAGATTTCATCTGATATACGAAGAATTAAACCACGACTTGGGGGACAATCACTATATATAGGATAAATACAGTATTAAGATGATACAAACAATAATAAGAGTCAGAACTGAATCCATTTATTTAAATTATTCAATAAATCGAATTCAGAACAGCAACTTATTTGTTCACTTTGTAATCAGAATACAGTAGAAGATACTTTTCACTTTATTGAGGTATGCCCGGTATTATCAGAAAATTTTTGGGTTAAAAAAGATAGATTATAGTTTTTTCTTGCAATATTTAAATGGTTTGGCGATTGGCGATTGGCGATCCCTGTTTAATTACGTACTCAAGGCGCAAAAATAGAAAAAAAATTATGTAGTAATAGAATTTAATTACTAATGTTCTTTTAATTTAAAATTATTTTTCTTAATCATCATCATTCTAATTTTTGTTCCTCACTATTGTTTAACGTAAATGTAACCTAATTGTTATGTAAAATGTAATTATGGTTGTAAAGCCATATATTTGTTCATTGTTTCTTCAGAGATAAGTTTATTACTATATTATTCAAGACATACCACGGCTAACGGACAATGTCCATGCTTATGGTTTTTTCAATGGAATTTGTCATTGTGTTGTGTCTTATATTTCTTTACAATAAATCACTTTATTATTATTATTATAACCTTTCAAGAAAGGATTTTTTAAATATTTAAATCAACATATTTTTTAAAATTTTCTATCTAGAATATTAAGCTAATATACTCGTACTAACAGGTAGGTAAATTAAACATAGGAAGAAACAAAACTTAAGGACAAAAAAATACGAACAAAAAACAATTGAAAAATAAAATAAAAGACAAAACGTAAAAGAAGAAAAAAAAAATGACTGTTTAATGCAGTAAATCTGTTGGGCAGCGCCTCAACAATCTTGTCGGCGTATTGTAGGAGTTAGTAGGGCTTGAGTTCATCTCTAAAAACCACCCTCTCTTCGTCTCTTGCTTCCTGTCATCTAGCAAGCCATGTTCTTTCACACTCTCGGAAGGAGCTATCATCCCAATATTGTTTCCTCGAATCTCTCTGAGTTAAAAAGATTATTTTATATTGATTGTAATGAAAAGTTAAGCGAATTGCTATGTGATATTTGATGAACATTTACTGTGTTTTATGGAAACGTTGATGTTAATAATGGTTAAGTTGCGGATGGATTTTGAAATGTTAGGAATACATATATGTATATATATTTTTTTTTTTTGCTTCATGTTTCAATTTGCGCCTGTCAACAAACACAGACAATTAGCAAACGTGTGCTGTGCTATTGAAATAAGGGGCTATTGAAATAAGCCAATAAATATAATAGCATGTCAGACATGGGGATGGATGACACCCAGCAGTACCTCTTCCTTGGCTTGTTTCAGGTAATCTGGATTATTAACGAAGGAGATCTCTCATCCAGCGCCTTTTTAATCTGCTATTTATGGGCATATCAGCTGTTGCCATGCCTCTAATCAGTTGGTTGAGATGACCGTGAAAGTGAGTATGGAAACGTTTGTAAAGTGTCTTTATATGTTTGTCTACTGTTTGCATTTGTAAGCCAGTATGTAGGGTATTGTTGGTCACGTACCATAGTGCTTTTACTATGAGTCTTGGACTGAGACAAAAATTAAATACATATTTATACTTACTGAAACTAATATGGACATACTCTTCACAGATATACGGTACAGCCAAAAAGACCCACTTACAAAGAATTTTAGAAGAAGAAGACCTTTCTGTGTAGTTGTGTTGTGTAGCTTAGAATTGTTATTATTGATTATTTATTGTGAGCATTAAAAGGCGACCAGTTATTTAGTCTCAACAAATCATATTTATTTTATAAAGGCCGTTTCGGCCATCCCCGGTGCTGAATGCGTTCCCTTGGTACTGCGGAAGGGACAGCCAATTATTTTATTTTATTTTTTAAACAATTACAATGTATATAAGGGTCAATAGTAATAAATACCTAATTTAAATGGGGTCACCTGCGGTATAGAGGTTAGCATAGCAACAATAATAAAAGTCGCAGATTCGAAGTAGCTCTAGGATTTTTTTAAGGGAATAAAGAATACTTGGCTAAGCCGTCCTTCGGATAGGACGTAAAATAGAGGAACCGAACCTGCAACATGTCAGGCGCTATAAAAAAGTAACTATATCTGGATAGAAATAAATTTGGACTCCCACTGTAGCATCGTCTGATTAGCCTTAGAGGCATAAAGTGACGTTACAACAAACAAATCTAATTTTATATTGGATAGATGATAGTTGACCGGATATAGAACTAGGTAGAAAATAGTCCGGGGAGGCGGTCAATAAAATACAAAATAGTAAAAAACTATTTTATTGTTGCCGACGTTTCGACCCAACTATGCAGGTCTTCGTCAGGGCTAAATAAACAAGACACAGACAACAATATGAGTAATTAGGACAAAGAATATGAACTGGCTAGATAAAATATAAAAATATAGAAAACAAAGAGTATGAACTGACTATAAAAGATATAAATGACTGTGAACTTAAGCCGCATTTACACCGAAGTTTCAAACAAAAAGTTGCAAACTTTTGTTGCAAACAGCAGTTGCAAACAGTAGTTTCAAATAAAAGTTTGCAATTTTTATTTCATGGTTTTATTTCCATGTTTCATGAAAATGTTTGAAACACTTTCGACCTTGATTATGACTAGCCTATGTTCTGGTTCCTGGGATCAGTCCTTCCCAGGATGTCAAGTGTCGAGGATGTCATTTTATCCGCGACGGCGTGTGTCGTGTTGCCAAAGCAACGTAGGCCGAGACGATACTGGGTGAGGCCGTCTCTGTATTCCAGAGCTACGTACAGTGGAAACGACCTGTTGGACGATTTAAATAGAGATGATGTTGACCCTCTATCAGGTGAACTGAGAACGGAGGAAAGTTTTAAAAACTTTGTAAGAATGACCAGTGAGGATTTTGAATATCTAACTTTAATGATTGGTCACATAGTTTGGTTCCACAGGACTTGCTGCTCTCTGTACAAGCTAATTAACTTAATAATGTTGTCATCTCCCCACTCCATCTCACTCAGTAAATTTTCCATTGTCACTCACCACTGATCACTCACTCAATACGCACGAGATAACTCACAACAAGTACGAGAGAACTCACAAGCACGAGGTAACTAGTAGCAGTCCAGACAAGGAAATGACACCTGAGTCGAGACAGGGTGGTGCGAGTGATCACGTGAGTGAGAGTGCAGGTGGCAGCGTAGGGGATGGCGGGGAAATGTTTCTGTTTCGTGTTTCAACGGCACATAGTGACCGAAACCAGTGTTGCAAACAAAAGTTTGCAACTCCCTTTGATCTTTACCGACTTCAAGTGGAAACAAAAATTTCTGTTGCAAACACTGAAAAACTGTTTGCAACAGCGAAATGTTTCGTCTAAAAATGCGCGTTTTTAGAGATGTTTGCAATTTCTGTTTGCAACTCGTGTTTCAAACTCCGGTGTAAACGCGGCTTTAAGGTTAAGCATATAATTTATAACACATGGTGTAATATGGCTATTGACACTGATACTGTTAACACTGATGCCGTTGATACTGATAGTATAGGTGGTGTGATAAGGTGAGGTAAGGTACATAATAGTGGATATGTTATGAGAATGGTGTACTATGGGTAGATATGGTGGCAAAATGGGGCAGATTAGAAGAGGTATTAATATATGATGGATTATAATTATAGTAAATAGAGGAGCTTACCTTATGACAGGGATGGATGTCACTGCCAAAGTGAGGGTCAAAGCAGGGTACACTTTGGTCGGAATGGGAGAATGTCAGAAAAAAAGGGTTCAGGAAGGCGGGTTAGGATTTGTTTACATACGCTAACTTTACAGAAATAAATAACATTAGTTACAAGAGTAAATAGTGGCATTTTTAAACAGTAAAACAAAATTGAGGACACTTATAACTAGCTGACTATATATGTATGTAATTAATATTATGTGAAAAACATTAAAATAGGATTAAACAAAAATTAAAATAAAAAATAGTACTGTTGATATAAATAGGCTATTTATGTATTTGATAGGAACATATTAATTATCTATGTGGCCTTAAGTGTTAGAAATGTACAATTGTGGAACGACATTTTTTTATAGGTTCAGTACAAATACTAATTGTTATTTCATATAGTAATTTGTTCATTCTATTAAATGAATAATAGTAGATGTGTTCCATTACATGAATTGATCTGGTTCTATTACATAAAATAGGTATATAATATGAATAGGTGGATTTAGCCCTGACGAAGACCTGCATAGTTGGGTCGAAACGTCGGCAACAATAAAATAGTTTTTTACTATTTTGTATTTTATTGACCGCCTCCCCGGACTATTTTCTACCTAAATCTAATTTTAATGAAAAGAACAATATACATTATCAATCGCGTTCAGCATTGAGGTGGCTGAAACGTTTTGTGTGGAGATGTGACTAAATAACTGGTCGCTTTTTAACCCTTTGTTACACGCTAAACGCACTCCATGCCGCAATTTTGTTAATTTTGAATTTTCACGGTAATTTCTTAATTTAGCCAGATGAGCGCCACCGTATTCCTCATCGGATGTGCATAGAATAGGAGAAAGGTGGAGCCGAGTTTCTGTGATTTACATGCAGTGTCTAGCAATTGGTTAAAGTGAAAAAGTCCATTTTTGCCACAACCCGTGCCGGTAGCGTGTACGAACCTTTCGGATTCTGCAAATTTTTTCCGTCTTCAATTTTAAGAAATATTGTGGAGTTGGGCCACTTGTGCCATCCCGATCATCAAACAAACTGACAGATATTGTAAAACGCCTCATTAAACCAATAAAAAACTCGAACCGAAATCTCACTACTGACTTATAATGGACCTAGTTAAGGTCCATGCCATGAATGTGGAAAACATACAAAAATTAATACAACTGTCCGATGTTCACAATTTCCGCGATTCGTCTTCTTATGTACTACAGTAAACCCTCATTATTACGAACTCGGATATAACGAACACCTCGATATAGAGAACCAAAATACTACCCCCCCCCCCCCCCAAAAATTACCTTTATATTTCTGCTGGACCCCTCGTTATAGCGAAATCCCTCGGTTAGTGCGAACTACGAACTAAATTTGATTACTGAGAATTATTATATTCTGTTATAACGAACTGCTAGAATTTTTATTAATTTTTTTTTTTTTTACTGTATTAAGTAGAATGAACGCGGGAAGACGAAGCAGCTCCAGTTTCTAGAATTGAGGTGTTTTTTTACTCTTAACTAATCCGATTTCCTTTTGCTCTCTCTCTCTCTGATTCCATTGACTTTTTTCTCAAAACTTCAGTTCAGTTCTGTTTTGACCTCTGTATTATTCGAATCAGTGTTCTGTAATCGTTTATATTGGTTTTTTTTAAATACACAATGAGTTCGTTGGTAAACGTGTGTCACAAACGTAAATCCTTATTAATCGAGGAAAAATTGAAAATTCTCCAGGATATTGAATCGGTAATTCTAAGTAAGTAAACCATCGCAGAAAAATATGGAATTCCAAAATCAACATTGTCAACCATTATAAAAAACAAAATAAAATATATTCAACCGCATTCCAGGGATTAACTTCAGCATCAAATAAACGACTGCGCTCTGCGGCTCATGAATATTTGGAAAAAAATTAATAAATTGCTTTAAACAAATGAGATCTCAAATACCAATGTCAGACCCTCTTATTAAAGCTAAGGCTAACGAACTCTCAAGTGAACTTGGCAGGTAAATTAATGAATCTCATTGTTTAATTAATATGTAGTTTATCTAAAAATAAATTAAATACGTGCGTTTTAATTTAACTAGTTCTAATGAATGAATTTCCTACTAAATATGATCAAATTAGTGCGGTCATTGGCTAAAAAAAAAGATAAAAAAAAAAAGAAAAGAAACCTCGGTTATAACGAATCTCGTTATAGCGAACTATGAATATCAAACCCCCTACCAGTTCGCTATATCGAGGGTTTACGTAATACGTTTCCTGTCTTTGTTTCTATTTCGGTGATTACTTTTCGTTCGAAATTATTTGTTTAAATATTAATAAAAATGTTTATATTACTTTATCTATCTCATAAATACCTCTTCTTACTTTTTTGATAAAATGTTGAGTAAAAATATTTACGTAGAATATTTAAGAAGACGTAAATGTCGAAAAACAAAGAAAAATACCAATGCGGGTAGCGGGTAGGAGAGAAAGTTTTAGAGACGTGTGTAACAAAGGGTTAATCTTCATATTAAATACAACTGAAGTATCAAGAAATCGGAGAAACAATAATAACTTGTTATTTTTGTTGATGTTATTCTTTCCCATGAAGAACCGAGAACCCCTTTAAAATGCTTAACATAAATACGGATGATTATGGCCTCCTACAAGTTAATAACATATTAAAAATTCTACTCCCTCAACTTAATTACAATGGCTCTCAAGAACCCTTCTCTACTCTACTCTGATGAACTGTTCCTTGCCACAGGACTAGACAGGGAAGGGAATGAGTAATAACAATAGCCGTGCCGACAAACAGTACTTGAACACTCGACATTAGGACACGATATCTTTCCAAACAATTTTGCCCCTAACACCCTAGAACTCCTCTTCGTCCAGACGCAGTAAATATCTGGGACGAGGAGACGCCTTTGCAGCTCCTTCCTAATTGCCCCTCAAGGAGCTGAAGGACACTCACTACTCCAGTCTTCTTCTCCTATCCTGTACCCTATCTTATACTTCTACATTAATATTATCCCATTCCTGTTTTCTTATATTCTCTCATTTCAATATTAGTGATAGTTTAATGCTTATCATTATGAGATCTAGGGCCGTATTTATGAACGTTCCTAAGGAAGCAGTTAAGGTAACCTTAACTGGTTCCTGTGTTAAGAAAACCTTTAAGCTAAAGTATTCCTTTAGATAATTCTCATTTTATGAACCTTCCTTAACAATTCCTTTCCTGAACTAAGTATGCATCTATTAAGGTGCAAATTTAAGGCCACCTTAACAAAACAACCAATCAGGGAAGATTGATAAAAGTACTCGGCCACTAGGTGTAACCTCCCTAAACTGACATCAGTGTTAACTTCACTCTTGTTTACTGTGTTGTTTAGAGTGTTATGTGGTGAGTAATGTGAGTGAGAGAGTAATGTGGCAATTACAGCTCAAAAACTATAAGAAAATGATAATTGGAGTAGAAATCACTCAAAGTTGAATAGTGTGCAAACATTGTTTGTGTAAAAGAACAAACAAATGTATACAATGTTTCATCTAACCGATTTCAATACAACTTTATGGATTCTTCAGGATAACAATCAAAAATATCTTTATTATCAGGTGAAGAGGCAAATGTGTGATAAAACAATGTTAGGTAGTGTTAGTCTCAAACATTATTTCTCTTGAGTTTAGCTTGGGGGATTAGAGACTGCAATATTCTTTTAATTAAAATGTTTGTGATATACTATTGTATATTTATTATATATTTCTTAATATTCTTCAAAATATTCATGGATGGTTTAGTTCCAACCTTCTTCATGAGAAGGAGTTGTAAATGTTAGGTATGTGTAAATTAGTAACAACTTTTTTTAAAAAAGATGTGTGTTGGAAATATGAAATATTAAAGCTTCAGTTTCCTTAATAAGTAAGCTGAAGTTTATTTTCAACAACTTCATATTCTTATGTTAATTATTAATAAAAACTGATTGTTTACTTTAGAATGTTATTACTTTTGTATTAGCATATTAATTATTGAAAAATCGTAGTGGATGTACATGTGTTTTGACATTTTATAAAGAATTGGTTTATTAGTGTGTATTATGATTCTGTTATTTATTTTTCATTTTTATATTAGGTATAATAAATAAAAGTTGTCTATCAATTCAATTATGTTCTTTTTACATTTATCTTACCACTCTTGCAAAAACTTGTTATACCAAACTTATCTAATTTAAACAAATTCCATGAAAGCCTTTTATAAAAATAGGCATAGATAAATAAATAAACTTTATAAATGTTAAATTGGTACTATTAACATTACATTTAATTTTCTCAAATTGGATTCAGTCTTTATTTCATATCAAGATTTTGTTTTGTCAATGAGAAATTGAGTGAAACTATCTTTACTATCAATAGTTAAGATTATATTGCTCAATACAGTACTACTTGCAGAAGAAAAAAATGAATTCACTTAATATTCTTTCAGATGTTTATATCACCAACTAATCAAATATTTACAATCACAGCTCTAATACTGGCTACTGAAACATAATTAATGTTAGAAGTGTAGAAATGGAAAAGATTCAAAAGCATCTGCATCAAAATGTTTGTGATTAAAGATATACCATCAATATACTAAATAAGTATGCATTAATTGAAAATAATACATCTTTTGTTTTGATTTTGCTTATATGAAGAAATTATCTGTCTCTCATTGTGCCTAGTAATACGAATCGCTACATATGAAAACATTTAATAAATATATATTAATAATATTAATTCTTTTCACAATACGATAACCGATATTCTTTGATTAATTATATTTTAGTTTAGAGACTTTAGTTCCATAAAAATTTCTGAAGACAATATAAAGTGATTTTAGAGGATCACTAATCGTTCTCGATTTCCAGAAACGCATAAGAGACAAATTTTACTACGAGTCGTAAATACTTTCTAATCTATGGTAAGTTCGTAAGTGAAAGTTGTGTGTTGCGCGCATCTACCAGATTTTTTATCTACATATCTTGTAATGTTTAGAATACATAACCTATTTGGACATAGGCCTCACAGATTTTCGGCTTAGCTAAAAAAGAAGCATTCACTAAAATTACAAACTATTCAATCCAAAATCTCATGAATAATAAGCGAAGCTCCCGGGTACCTAAATAATGATAAAAAATATTATCAATTATACAATTTATCTGGAATTTATGTAATTTCAATATTACAATTTGATATAATTGTAACAAGTAAGTAAGTAACAAGGAATAATAGGATAGATAAAAATTCAAATGTAAAAAAAAAAAAAAAGACATCCGTAAAGTGGACATACCAGAAGCAAACTGGAATTAAGATAACACAGACAAGAGGCCTTAAAGAAAATATTCCCAAGAGGGACCGAAATTACCAGCCTAACATTTCATTTTACGCAGGGGGGGGGAGGGGGTGGCGCCGCCCCGCGATAAGGCATTGTAACTTATAGCCCAGCCCTTAGGGGGGGCATTAGTTCCGTACTAAGCCGCACTTTACCACTTAGCCTACGAAATTTCCTCCATTCCAACCTGCCTAAAGGTCGCAAAGCAACCCTTTTACGATTTTTTCTAAACGGCTGCGGTCGTTTGGTAGGCAGATAAGTCGGTAGCTAATACATCCGGCGGCATCAGATATAAAGCCTTTGATGTTCAACCACACATTCTTGCCCTACCACAACAATCAGTAACGTACAAACTACCTACAAGTATTTCCTTATATTTCCGCATTCAACTCATTCCCCTACATCGAGTCAAGGACAGCCAATCAAGGGAACATCAATCTACTCCTGGGGCCTATCTCTAACTCCTTTCAACTCCGCCATAACTCAAAACTTCATATTATGAATAGTATTATTATGAGCATCGGCTCAAAACCCTTCTTGAATTGACTTCCTTTCTATCCACTATTATATATCAATAACACTCCTATTCAGTTCCAAGACTACATAAAAAACATTGGTCTCACCTTTGATAATCATCTCTCCTGGAACCATCAAGTATCCCAAATTACCCGAAAATCCATAGCAGTCCTAAAACAGCTCCTTAGATTCCCCGGATGTTTCCCCAGAAGCACCCACCATCTAATAGTTTCCTCTCTCATCCTTCCTCACTTTGATTATGGATGCCTGGTATACGGAGGGCTGTCTGGTCAACTAGAGATCAGGTTAAAAATATTAATGAACCGCCTAATCAGATTCATTCTCGATCTTCCCAGGCACCATCACGCCTCCCAATTGTATACTGAGAAAGGTTTTCTTCTTCCTGAATCTAGACGACAATATCTCCTTGGTTCCTTTCTATTCCAACCCTTCACTCCTCCTAGACCTCCTTTCCCCTCGTTCGTCCATCCACCTATTGAACACTAGATCTCATCCGACCGACCTGTATGTTCCTACCCGTAGAACAGCCTCATTTGAGCGATCCTTTGAAGTACGTGCAACCCATCTTTGGAATTCCCTGCCTAACTCCACACGCAGCGCATCCTCCTTGGCATCATTTCAATACCATTTATTCATTCATCTCCTAAATAATCAATCTTCCGTACAAATGTAAAAAGTAGTAGAGTAAACACTATTTTTATTTTTATTACCCTATATATAATGTAGAATTTCATCCCACTGATCTAATTTTAGTCAGACAAATGTACTACCATATGTTTCCTTTTTGTTATTCTTAGGGGACTAAAAGTCCCAGAATAAAGTTATATTTTCATTCATTCATATCTTTAAAAGAACGTCAAGTGCTTAACTAAATCCACTTTTAAATTTTTAACAAGAAAAACGTATATCAAAAGGCGCTTTTAAGTGTTTTTTTAATTTTCTCGGTGTTCCAACGAAGGGTATGCCGCTTCAGATCAGAGCTAAACTCCGCACCTCTCTATCACCCCAGCCTCCTGTAAACCTCGTCCCATAATCTTTTCACGGACTCCTCAAATCATCATCTCAAATAGCCCATTTCAACAGGCCAAACGTTGTTTCTAGATCCAGATAGCAGGTATTCATTGACCACGCCTCACATCCGTAAGTTTAACATAGACTTAACTGTGGCGGAAACGATTCGTATGTCGTTTTCGCTTAAAATAGTGTTATGCAAGAGAACAGTGAGTGACATCCTAGTAAATCTTCCTTGCATGTTCAACCTGCCTCCACATTTTCCAGAAAGGATAGGAGATATTTAAAGGTATTCACTTTTTTGCAAAGCAACCCTTTTACGATTTTTTCGAAACGGCTGCGGTCGTTTGGAAGGCAGATAAGTCGGTAGCTCATACATCCTCCGGCTTCAGATATAATGCCTTTGATGTTCTACCACACATTCTTGCCCCACCACTACAATCAGTAAGGTACGAACTACCTAAACTATTTCCGCATTCAACTCATTTCCCTACATCGTATCAAGGAAAGCCAAATCAAGGGAACATCAATCTACCCCTGGGGCCTATCTCCTAGCATGGTTTTTTTGCATAACTTTCCTTATTTTCTGTTTAGAATGTAAAACATTTACTTAAATGTATTTGCATCTTTGTTAGTATGTTTAACGTCACTTTAGGCCACTAAGGCTAATAGGACGATGCTACATTGGGAATCCTAAATTTTGCCTATCCAGGTAGAATTAGGATAGGAATATTTAACAAGTACCTGACATCGTACAGGCTCGGGACCTCCATTATACGTCCTATCCGAAGGACGGCATGGACAAGGATTTTTTACTCCCATTAAAAAATCCTTGGGCCACCTAGGGAAGCGAAACCGCGACCTTTAGTCTTGTAAGTTTATATTCTAACCACTACACCAGAGGTGACCCCGTTATTGCATTTTTGAACAGGGCGAAAACCGTCAGTTATAATTAATTATTTTCTAAACAATAAATTCACTGGAAAAATCTTTTTTTAAGCATTACCGGGATTCGACTCCTGGCCAAGGCCTGTCTTTTATCTTAAGAAATAAAAAAATTAAAATTATTAAAAAATTATAAAATATGCTTATCCACCAGAATATTATTAAATTAAGGCATAAATATTAAAAATAGACGAAAAATCAGTAGATCTAGCTTTTTGGATGAATATTCCACCTTCCCCGGTATAAATATGCAAAAGAGTAACGAGATCCGGGAAAAGGGAACAGTGAAGAGAAAGGATTGACGTGTCTTAGATGAGACCAAGCAGTAGCGCACCGCGCATATTACGCGGGAGACCAGGGTTCAAATCCTTATATATATAACATTTGTGGAACACTGCTTAAAAGTACCTTTTTTTTATAGCGCTCTGATTCGTTCTTGATTTTTTTAATAATATCAAATTTATCTTTTGGGATATGTTCATATGTTAATAACCCTATTTACTTATCGACGAGTGCTGTAAGAAATGTCTTAAACTGATTTAATAAATTTATAACGGAGTTAAATTCCCCCCCTCCCCAGAAATCCGCTGTTAGTTATAAAATAGGAAGGGATGTAAAATATTATTATCTGCGGAGCCTAATTAGAATAAGCTGCCGGGGGCTTAGTTCCATGAAAAGGAAGGAACAGGAGGTGCTAGTTAAGTCTCGTAAATTACAATTTGCATCTTCTCTTAGGCCAATCGGATGGCTGCTACCCATAACTTATCTTTTACTTCAATTTAACTTCAACTTAAATTTGGTTTTCTGTTATCTAGGTATAGTAAAAAGTATGCCTTTCTGGGATATTTTACGAGGCCTTGCAATATTATTTTATAGAAACGTTTTGTATATATTATTATCGCTGTAAGTAGCAGATTGGCTTTAATTGAAGAGAATAAATAGAATATTACAAAAGGATTATGAAGTAGTTGGGTACGAATACTTAAGTTTGGGGGATGCAAATGCAATCTAAAAAAATCTACTTTTCACCATACTGCATCAAAAACATGTGTTTTCAATACTCGGTTTTTAGTTTCTGGGGCTATGCCTGAAAAATCTTTTTGGTGCGCTAACAAACTTGCTACTAATACATATAATAAACATGTGCTTGAAGGAGGTTAATTGTAGCTACACTCTGCTTCATTCTAATATAAGTAGTATGTTTGAAGTGCAAAACATCATGCAAATACCAGAAGATGTTTTAGAAGAAGCACAACAAGCTTTAAACGAACTATTTCGAACTAAATCCCTTGCTGTAAATATTAATGTTAATATATAAGTATTTTTCTTCTAGGTTAATAAACAGATTTTTTTTTTTTGCCAATTAAGTTATTAATGAAATGTAAAAAGCGTTTTAATGTACTAAAGCATGTGATGTATGATGAAAAGTATTGTTCATAACACGTACCAAAAGTGTGTTTTCGGTGCTTGGTCTAATTTTCGCGCTCGGCTACGCCTTGCACGTTAAACACGACCGCGCACCGAAAACAACCACTTTTGGTACTAGTGATGAAAATAACAATTTCATAATGGGTGAAAGAAAAAAAAAAAATTTTTTGTTGTTATCTAATCATTGGTTACCTGTTAGATAATTAATTTATAATTTTTAAACTATTTAATTTGAAGATGAAAGATTCGAACAAGCCGGGAATCGAATCTTTTATCTTCTAATTAAATAGTTTTAAACAATTTTTTTTTATTTAAATTTAAAAAACGTGAAATTAAAAGAATACCATTCGCCCTACCATGTAAGAAATACTTGCTACAAAGATAGGCACTTAGTGAGTAGTAATATTAATTCAACAAAAGGTTTCAACTCTCTGTAGCAAGAAAACTCTTTGATGTCTTTTAATTAAATAGTCTTTGAAAACTCCTAATGAGCAGAACTTAACCCTTTGCCAAGCAATCGTTTCCGGGAAATACTCGTTTCATTTCAATTTCTAAAGACTTTGTGTAATTGTTTACATTTTTCGGTTTCTATGTCATATGATTACTATTCCTAGGTTGATCGGGTTGGTCCACAATCTATTCGATCATAGTTTACAATCGAATTGGTCTAATAACGATTATTATGATGATGGAAGATAATTAACGAGATGCTAATAAGCAACACACATATGTAGGTATTACATATTTAGTATTATTTATAAATTTACATTAAAAATATTACATATTTAATACTTTTAACATGTTATATCATCCTTCTTGTTGACAGAATGGCTCCTAACTCCAATTTTAACATTTATCAGGAAAGCACTTTAATACTTATTAAATTTAAGGAATAATATTTCACTTTGGAAAATGCGTACTTTTTTATTTTATATTTATATTTTAGTACACTGCTACAGTATAATACTTAGCCCTTACTTTAAAGATAGCAAAAAATGCGAATTTTCTGAATATAAATATATCAAAAAGTGCTTTTCTAAAAAATGTCGACACCGGAGTTAAGTCATTAAGACAATTGAGGTGCTCATATAAATGTGTGTGTATGCATGGTATATTATTGAATGTCAGTTTGATTTAGAAATCGACCAGAGGCTGAGCTTACTTTTTTTTTTAAATCTGAATGACTACAAGTTATTGGAGAAATTCGTTTGCTGTTTCACGTTCAATATCTGTAGCTCTTCACAATTGATCACCTCTCCTTTTTATAGAGAGGAGTTTCTGTTACAATATTTAGCACTGTGCTAGCTAGGAAGAATTTAATTCTTTTAAAAGTAGTTCAAAGTACATGAGATGAAGATATCAAGCATAAAGGACAAAAAGGGAAACAGCTGATAGGCTGCTTGAATTCTGTATTATGGAGTAAGAGGTGTCTTTAAAAACAAAAAACGCATATATAAATCAATAATAGAAGGTATTGTCCTCTACGGTTCTGAGACGAAAAAGCATTGTTAACGTTGGAAATGGACTTTTGGAGAAGGAGCAGTAGAATTTCAAGGCTGAATCACGTCCCAAACGCAGAAATAAGGAGGAATATTGATCAAGAAGAAACTATATTGTGCTCTATTGAAACAATGCAGCTTAGTTGGTATGGACAGGTGATGCGAATGGGAGCTGAAAGATGGCCAAGATGTATGCTGGAATTCAACCCGGAAGATAGAAGAAAGAGAGGCCGACTAAAGAAGCAATGGATAGAAGGAGTTAACGCGGGAATGGCTGCGCGAGGTTTGAGGGAAGGACAGTGGGAGGATAAAACGATTTGGAATAAAGTTATTTTTTGTGGACGACATATTAACAACAGTTTGAAAAATAAAGTCGTAATGAAAAAATAAAAAAAAGTAGTTCAACAAATATATCAACTGGGGTATCCCTTAGAATAGTTTTAGCCACACAGACAAGTTTCAGGGTATATAACAAATGATTGAGCCTTGCCGCTTACGCTGTGACTGATTTAGTTTATTTGTCGAAATGGTCCTAAAAAGAAAAAGTGACGGTCCCAGATATGTTAAGGTTTCGGACTATCCATTCAACTTGACGATTAAAAGTGTAATGGGAGTATAATTGTTTCTTTTTGGAAGGAAATATTATAAAATAATTTTTGTCAGTTTTAAGTTTGGTGCGAAGCTTCGATTTTTCGGCTAATCCCGAAAACGTTTACCTAAACTATGTATATCAAACATTGTTTGAAAATAATACAAAAATATTGCACATCTCTTTACTGGGAGTTGGGATAACATGAAATCGTGACCCAGACCGACAGCTTGGTACAGCGGATGAGAATGCTAAAACGACTATGCGCTACAAACCGCCACCGCTCCAGAGAGGTTTCCGTCCCAGCGGGTCCAAGACCTCTCCACTTTGAGGGCTCCCATCCCGGTTCGCTAATCTTCATCTAACCTCTGCTTCTGTTCTCATCCTGGCATTTACAGGCTTCTCCTCAAAGATCAGTAGAGCTGAAAACTAAAGGAACAATCCCTTCGACTGCCTATTGTCATGAAATGAGCAATTTTAATGTTTTTGGCCACGCAAAACAAACCATTACTACCTTAATTATAAATGTAAAGCTATTATTTAATTTTAGAAATGCTTTAATAATAATATATAGATCCTAGTGGAACAGATCCCTTACCTAGGACTCAAAATGGACAAAACAGCAACCCAGACTAAAGATAGAACACCTGAGTACAACAAGCCGACCTCGTAATCAACAAATAGCAGCCCCGCATCTATGTATCATGGACATCCTAGCTTTGTATCAACATTGTAACAAGGAACGTTCAAATAAGTACATTGATGAATTAATCTTTGTAATCATCGACCAGTATACAATCCGCATTACTTTCCCCATTATACAAATATTATAATCTGAGCATACCAAATTTAAGATTACAAAACAAACCTATGTCTGGGTATCCTCAAACAACAACAGGAAACGTATTACAGCAATACTAATAAATCAAAAATCTAACTTCAGTTGAATGAAAACAATGGAATTATAGCTATGCCAAAAAAAAAATTAAAAACAGTAGTACATTAAAAAAAGTAGTGGTTAGCATGGCAACCTACAATACTAAAGGTCACGGGTTCGAGCCAAGCGGTGGCCCTAGGATTTTAATGGGAGTAAAAAATCCTTAACCATGCCGACCCTCGGATAGGACATAAAATGGAGGTCCCTAGCCGGTACGATGTCAGGTACTCGTTAAAGATCCCTTTCCTAATTATACCTGGGTAAGCAAAATTTAGGACTCCCGCAGTAGCATCGTCTGATTAGCCTTAGTGGCATAATGTAACGTTAAACAAACAAATGAATAAGGTCTGTCAATATTAAAACATTTTCTCAAAAAGGCTAATGTTGGAACAATCTAACTCAATCCACAACAATGTTGGAAAATGGATTATAGGATATCCTATTCTTCCTACATCCCCATTTAAAAAAACAAAAACAAATAATGTTCGTAAGACCTATCACTAAAATGCAAGGAGATCGCTATTGTATCTCTTTGCATGTGTTATGAATTAATGAATTGGATGATACGTTTATGTTCCTGGCTTCCTCAACAATCCTCTCATCAACACTCTTCCATTTCCTAGCTTTAAGTGTCCTCTGGTTTAACACCCACTTAATTACAAGAAATCAGTAACGATGAATATGGCTTGCAGAAGAAGCCCAACAAGGAAAAGGAAATTAAGGCAAGGTCAAAAGCGAAAAATTCTTATTATTAAGTTGCCAGATGACTTATGACTTATTTAAATTTTTTTCACGCATACTTAAATTAATTCCACTGCTAAACTTGAATGTTAGATTTCTCGAAACTCTTATACTTTTTACCTTCCTTCACAGTTAAGAAAGGTGATCACTTACATGAAAAGACCAACAACGGCTGATTACTTTTAAAACATAGAATTGTGTACGTGCGGCAAGACTGATCTGTAGCAGTTAGGTCCCGACTCCATGTGGTTGGTGAGGGCTTGTAAAAAGCGACTAGTAGTGTCGGTATCGAACCTTCGGGCTTGCTGAGAACTATAACATTACCAATTTAATTCATATAAACAGTATTGTGAAAGTTACCTCCCGCTCCAAGTGCTAATATAAGTTATCAGCTCCCGTTAACAATCTTGACAACTCTGGACGCAAACATTGACGGGTACCCTCACTATCGATAATGGCCAACTAATCGAGTCAAATTAAGACTCATCAGGAAGGGAGTGGAGGGTGTACAATTATACAGGGCAGTGGCCGATAATTGCTAAATGGGCTGCTCCCTCGCTGTTTCATCAAGCTCCATTATCGGCACACTTCTATTGCGCTTGAAATGACTCTCTTCCATGTTGCTGGAAAGGAAACACTCATTATTCGGTAAAGGCTCAATGTTTAATAATATTAATTTTTGGAAATAAACAAATAATATGAAAATACTCGCACGATAACTGGTTACTATTAGTAATAATCGATACAGTCTCGATAATCGAATGTTGCAAATTATAAAAGTACCGTAATACAATACCGTATGAAGCCTAAATGGGCTAAAATAATATCAGTTGCAATATTTTTTGGCAGAGAACGTTCGTGACAAACAGTAGCAAATTGCCTTTAATCATTTTAAGGTGCCTTTACACTCTACGAAGTTCACCATCGAACAGGTTTCCCTTCGAACCTTGACGTACCGGCGTTAAACGAACAGCCATTTATACTTAACGTGACGTCAAGCGAACCAATATGGCTGACGCACCCAACGCTAGCTTATGAGGAAGAAAAAATCTCCATTATCAATATATTTTATGTTATCTGAAAAATAAAAAAAATAGGAGACAAAATAGAACGGCGCACTAATATCACAAACAACTCCTGTCACTTGGGAAAACCCAAATCAAAAGTGACACTAGCGCTACCCCCGAACACAGGCGAACAGATGAAGAATCTAGAACACTCGAACTGTCGACGTGAAGGCTGTTCGAGGGTGGTGTTTGAAGGTAAAGTTCGTAGAGTGCAAAGGCACCTTTAAATGGAATCAGTTAACCGGTATAATGTTGAACAGTCCAAAATGACAAAATGATGCATTCTCCGATAATCGAGAATATAGAATTGAAAAAGGGGTATTGCACACAGTAAAATCGGAAAGGTTGAGGTGATGGGCTGGATAATCGAATAAAGCAATCCCAGAGGTAAAATGACGGAGAGGGGGAGAGGGTGCAACAGCAGTAAACCCCCTCCTGAGTATTATAAGCCCTACCATGTTAAAAATAACTACTATGAAGGAACATAGGTTTTATTTTTATAGCCGAGTGTATTTGAGCGCGACCCGCTTTTGCATCCTCGAGCCGAAAGGTGGTGGTTCGAATCCGCCCTGGGATGGTTGACTTTTATTTCGTGGAGGCCCCACGGAATAAAACTCGATCTACCCACCATGGTATCGTTATCAAGGTCGGGGTACCGAACAAAAAAAAAAAAAAAAAAAGGTGTTATTTTTAAATATTTATAACCACATTTATTTATTTGATATTTTTGTTCCACAGTATTGAATTAAGCATCGAACAAACAACAATATGAAACAAAAATATCATCCCTAAAACAAAAAAAAATTTTTTATAAAAGTATTGTAATAAGTATAATGACATATGGAGCAGAAACCTGGACCATAAAGGGCAGTCTTCGGAAGAAACTCCTGGCCACCGAAATGGACTACTGGTGCCGAGCGGCAGGAATATCCAGGATGGAAAAGGTGAGAAACGAAACCATTAGAGAAAAAATGGAAGTTGAAAAAAACATTGTGGAATAAATAGAAAAAAAATGGCTGAAATGGTTTGGTCATCTGAAAAGGATGCCCGAGGAAAGAATGCCAAAAGTTGTCCATTCCTGGAAAATAGATGGAAGGAGAAGACGAGGTAGACCAAGGAAAACATGGAATAACGAAGTAGAAGATTCCTTGATGGGGCATGGTCTACGAGAAGAATGGGCCTTTGACCGAAAAGTCTGGAAGGAGGCAATAGACAATATACAGGTTAAGGAAACCCACCATTGGTGGAAACTCCAGTGAAAAAAAAAAAAAATTATTTATTTGAAAGAAAAGTAACTATGTACCCACAAGCTGCTTTCTCTTCCACTCCATTTGAAATTTCTGTTTGTTTATGCTTAAAGGCGTAAAACCCTTGAGGTTCTGAGGTTGAGGTTGCCTGCCTTAAACTTTCGTCATTTTTGAAATTTCTTCTTTATAAAATGAAACTTGATTTATTTTTATAAGTAAACATGCCAAATCCCAACTCCTACATTCCGAATCAGGGTCGCCTACCCATGGGATGTGGAGAATCCCATAGATGATTTACAATTGAAAATGCTAAACACATAATAATTCAGCAAAAATAGAATGACCAGTTAAGATTTAATTCACAGAAGAAAAGACCAAATGAAATGGCGAAATGTTTTTTGACAAAACTAACAACATATTACAGATGAGGGAGAACGCTGGTTGCAAGGGTATCCTTGCTTTGTAGCTGGTTTGATAAGGACCTCTTGTATGTTCCAGGAGCTACTTTTTCTCGACCTCCTCTTGCCCCTTGACCAACCACCAGCAGAAGACAATAGGCCACAGCAGAGCTGCTGGAGTAATGGGGTCCACACCCCACTCCCCCCCTACCTGTTGGCCCTCTATTCAGGAGCTACCGGAGTTGAGGATGAGTGGGAGACCAGGGTTGGCGTTCATCAAGTAAGTAGTTCATGAGTCGTATAAAAATAGGAAATAACCGCTGAAGCTCAGGTTGTTTTATATTTACATTCAATATTTTTTTTATCAATCATTGTCTTGATAATTGTATTATTCATCAATTATTTTATCTCTCTCTCGTTTTTCAGTAATATCCCAATAACAAATTGTAAACAAACTGACCATCGTGATGTTTAAAACCTCCCACAAAACGCTGTTGTTTAATTTTATCGAAATTGAAATACCTTTACACCAGAGTTGGGCAGTAGTTAACTACATTTGTAATTAACTACCCAGACAACAACTTGTAGTTTGTAGTTGCCAGCGCCCAACTACTATTTTGCAATTACCAGTTATGTAGCTGTAGTTCCAACTACAACTACAGTAGTTGGAAAAAAGTAGTTTAATTCTTACAACTACAACTAGTCTTAGTAATTGTAATGTAGACCTGCAACTACATTTACTAAGCAACGTCTAATTTGAACACATGTTTTTACGAAGATTTATTTTGTGTTTAGGATTAGTTCAATGATATCAATTAAATACATAACTTTAAATATTTTAATTTTGTAATATAACTACTTGTTATTATGCCAAACAAGTAAAATAAATACTAATTATTACGCTACGGTACAAAAAAAAAAAAAAAAAAAAACATTTCCGAAGCATTAATTTTGTTAATTGTTTTAATAAACATTTAAGTTCGCCAAATTTATCTTTTTTTTTATTCACTCTTGTTCCTGAGGTAAACGATATGTAAACAGTCATCGGAAAAAAGATTAACATTCGCTCCTAAGTTTTATCAATTCTCTGATACATTTTCTTCTATTCTACGTAGTAGTTAAATCACTCTCTTTCCAATCGCATTATAAGTACGTTGTTATTTTTCCCGTGAAAAGAAAGATGATTTTGTCGAAAAAATCTTTTATAAATGATTCCAACAAAATTTATTTTATTCGTGGCAAGCTTTGCAATCAAAAATAGAATAAAAAAATCAGCAGGTTTGTGATACAAACCTAGTACGAATACTTTAGGTTTATTCAAATGCATACATATTGGATGTTCGAAATTGTGTATTATTTATGCGTGGAACCTCTGGGATACTTTTGCCTAAGAAATCGGACAAAACTTTTACTTCTCGAAACTAAAAAAAAAAAAAAAAAAAAAGAGCATGTCTTAAATAATCATTATAACATCCTTACGGACCTGAGAATAATAAAAAAAATGACACTTGTTTCAGCTTTCTTGCTCAAATTGATTTATTATTAATTAAGGCCCGTAACGGTTACCTGTCAACAGTTATGTTCGGAGCAGTTCCAGTCACTGTGCACTGAACAGAGAAGAATGTGGCAGCTCCTTCAAAATAACGGTTTCCATCACCGTGACAAGGTCCAGTTTCAATGATGGGAAGTGGCGAATCACTGGTGCACAATCGGTGATTGAGTGTTCAATGTTGAAAATCAATGATCGGCTATCGATCAGTCGATTATTGGTGGTACAACGAGTCAGCCCCTTCTCGTACTAAATTCCAGTGCCAACTAACTAATACGGCGCGGGAATACGAAATTGTAGACAGTTAATCCACAAACCGTTAACAAACACTAAACAACTCGAGAACTCCAGGCTACCTAATTCTACAATTGTAAACGTATAGAAAATTATTATTTCACAAAACAAAACAAAAAAAATTTTCTCTCGTTCCAATAAAAAATTATAACTTATTAAACTAATTTACAACAAAATAAAACCACTCCGTGGCTCAATCAAAATAAAAAGATAATTTAGAAAAAAAGAAAAATAAACGAAATAAAATTTAGTTAAATAGAACGGATTTAACATACCGCCCACCAAAATTTATCTTAAATTTTCAGGATCAAGGCGGCTAAGCGGTGGGGAGTAACGGAGCTAATCTGGTTTTCGCAACTATAATTTTTCTAATAATTCCCGTCGTCAATCAAATGACAAGACCTTTGGGCCATCTTAATAGCGGAATATTGATCCTTTAATAATACTAGAGTACCAGGATCCCCTATGTAAGTAAAATGGACTTCCGATACACCTAATATATCCAGTAGGTGTATCGGAAGTCCATTTTACTCTTTGCAGTAAACAATTCAGATTGTTGTGTCTCAAGCGATTCCAAAAATCTGAAATCGATCTTTTTAAGAGCTGCCAACGAGTCAGGCGACTTGACGGAATATCTCTAAGATCGGGTTCTGGCAACGCCAATAAAGGAGCTCCTATAAGAAAATGGCCAGGAGTTAATATATCAAGATCTTCAGGTGAGGATAAATGAGCAAACTAATTTACAAAAAAATAAAACTACTCCATGGCTCAATTAAAATGAGAGGATAATTTGGAAAAAAAATTAAGTTAAAGAGAACGGCTTTAACAGGAACCGTTAGTGTTGCCCTGTTATCCACTAAAGTGGATCCTTTTAGGGTTCCTTATACATTCGAGAGAGCGGGATTTTATACCTGAGATCTGGTAAAGCTAATCAACAAAAAGAATACATGCAATAGGAATTCGAATCGTGTTACTCATGCTTTTCAACTAAAAAAAAACTTTATTGGCCTTATTAGATTAAAACATTCGACTTCCGCTCGTTAAGCTCGCTCAAAAATGTTACCAAACTCCGAAGGGTCTTTTCCAGAGGAGATTAGGCCCCCACTAAAGGGAAATCAAAAACACAGATCTACTGAAGGACACGAAAATAAATTAAAATAATCAAAACTAACTAAATTAAAATATACAAATCAACAACATAGAAACCACCATATCAATAAACAAATGAAAACAACAAGAGAATAAAAGGATGACGAAATTGGTAGGCGAGTAGGTCGCAGTATCAGTTTCTTTACGACCTGCTACATGGGAAATTACTTCTTTCCTTTATATGTACTTGTAACTGGCCCAACAAACTTGTAGCATGGTTAATTTTTTTAACTCACATCGTAACCAACTATGAAAGAGTGGAATGAACAGTGGAGCAGCTCAGTGGTAAAGTACTGAACTACAAAGCTCTAAGTACAAGTACCATGTTTGAAACTCCCTTTGCTTTTCAACCTTGGATATATCTAGTACTGAGATTGGGTAATAATAGCCCAATAAAAAGCTAAAAGCATGGCGATTGAGCACGATTTCTTGCACGACCGGTGACTAACCGGTGTCTCCGAAAGTACCTACTTAAATAGTACTGGGTTGCAGAGGGACAGTTTTTAATATAATTTTTGAAAATTGATTGAAATTCAATATTGGCTATGAATAGATCCATTAGGATAAGATCCAGGAGGTATCGGAGCGGCTCGAGATCATCACTATCCCACTGTATAATTTTTAATTTAAACTTTATTAATCCATATTGGAAGAAGGAGTTGGAGTTTAGACGAGAAGCAATCTGCATGGGATTAAGCAGCCAGGCCGTTTCCCATCCCTTTGAAGGCTCCTCAACCCCTCTTCAGCAAGTCTCCTTCCTTATCTCGCTGGGAGCGCTGTCTAAATAAAACAGTGATATCGTTTTCAGGTCCTGGCCTGGGGTCGTTTCCTGTGCCCGGTTTAGAGAGGCATGAAATATTAAACACAAGAACTGCGTCAGTTGACGGGAGTCCATACAAATAACAAAAACGGTTCTTGAGACTTTAAAATGTTATACTTCTATAATACATAAAAAATTGATATTGATAGTGTGAAATTTAAGGCAAAACTGGAATAAATATACAAATATTCATGGCTGTTACTTTTCATTTTTATGATGTTAGTTCTTTGAATAATACAGCAAATGAGTCACGAATCCTACATATTCTATATTTGACGTATCTATATCAATTTATTGAGGAGACAATCCGAAAAATTCATACTAGCAACCAGAGTTGGGCTAATTGCAATCTGAACAATGATTAATGAATATTAATTGGTAATTAATGTATATTAACTGGTAATCATAAAACAAATGAATAACCATTATTCATAGTCAGTACGGAGTATTTTTAATGATTACTGAGTGTTTATGATATTCATTTGAAATGAATAATGAATAACTGGTATTCAGTAATTCATGATTAACGAATACTGATAAATGCAGTCAGTCATCATTCATGAATATAATATATTCATGAGCTAGGAATAATATAATATTCATCAATCATGAATACCCAATATTCATCAATCATGAAAAACAAATATTCACCAATCATCAATCATGAATATGATATATTCATTACCATTATTCATTTAAATTTAAAAGGCGAGGATGAATTTCTGAATCAAAAGTTGTCCTATTGAGCAAGGACAAGTCCTAAGCAGTGGGTGTAGTCAACTGAACAGCATTCGAAGTCACAAGTAAAGAATTAAACCCCAATTCCAATGGATATTAGTAAAGGTGAATTGACAAGAATGGAAAGAGCAAACAAATTTTCAATTATCATTCACGATCAGTAAGACTCAGAATAGTGATTTTTTTTTGTAATCATGATTAATGAATTTATATTATTCATGATTAATGACTGATCTGTAATCATGAGTATAGAATTCCCATTAGTCATGATTAATGAATAATCATGAACAATGAATTCTTCTCAATCATGATTACTGACTAACAATTAATAATGGCCATTTATGATTGTTGAATAAATTATATTCATGAATAATCTACAACCAGCTATTAATACAATTCATGATAACGATTCCGCGCTAAAGAATGATTTGTGAATGATGAATACAATCATTATTCACATTTTTGATTATTAGTCATTATCATGATTACATTTTTATTTAAATATGCCCAACTCTGCTAACAACAAGATCTACATTGAAGGGCATTTCGGGTTTCTCAAACGACTGATTCAATAATATAATGAGACAATTTTATCAACTTTTATTTAAGTCGACTGGAGGGGAATATATTAGGATAAATGACTGATTATACCCTTAACAAATATTTTTGCTTCGACTGTTGACCTATGACCCCCTTCCCTTGACTCCTAGAGAAGGATCTATGAGAGGGGGCACTCGAGGCAGGAGACCAGGCCAGAGGAGGGGGGGGGGGGCGACGATACATCTTCCGGGATAAAGGGCTAGGGACATCAATCCAGTCTGTCGGGCTCTGTGCTCACGGTCGCCTCTCAGGCCCTGATATCCTGTTCTCCACATACCTGCCACTTCTATATCCTAGCATCTTATAATATTCATTAATAATAATAAATGCTAATAATAATATATAATAAAGGCTTAACGAACCCGAAGGTTCGATGCCGACACCACAAATCGCTCTCTGCACGCCTCTATCCACCGACCGTCATCCAGATCAAACTTCGACAGATCTGCCTTTACGCAATCCTCTCTTGGATGTTAAAAATCAACTCTCTCCTCCCATTCTACCAAAAACCAATCCATAACATTTGTGTGGTATTTTTTTTTTTATTTTTATTAGAATACAAATCTTTATTAGTATTATATTACATTCCGTCTCATTTAAGACACTGGTAATATTGCTGATGGAACGCATTTACACTTTATTTAATGTACGGGTAATACTTTATTTATTTAATGTACGGGTAAACCGTACAGTTATTGACACCCTTAAGACTACATTTCTGTCGTGAAATTAAAAAAAAAAAAAATTTTAAAGGGATCAAATAGAAACTTCCTATATCTCCTCATTATCTATCCTTATAAAGACTAAGGAGGTTTTTTTTGGGTCAAAAGTTCAATAGTTTTACAATATGGCAATATTTATTGTTAAAAGTGCCAAATCTAGTTATTGGAACCCTGTGGATTTAATTGTGAAATCTTCCCTATGGTTAGTTTGTTAAAGTCTTACTTCATAGATGACTTAGAGGACCCTTCAAACATTAGACTCATGTATCTCTAGTAATAAAATTAGGACTTGTTTACCTATTTCTTTAAGTTAAAGTCGGGGTGCCAATAACTGCACTGAGTGCCAATATAACTGTATGGTTTACCCTATAAGTAAACACTTTAAAAAAATAAATAAATAAAATAAAATAACAATAAACAACTCAAGTAAAGAAAAACAAGCATTTAAGCATATTCATAATCTGTTTACGGCCAGCTGGAGAACCAACCACGGAGGAGGGAAAAGGTAAGTCTCAAGATGTTCCCGCGCTTCTCTCTCCGCCGCATCACTGGTATTAAAGCCAGTCCAGGTTAAGCGCGGCAGCTATTGTGTGGTATTAATGACAACATGACTTTGTGAATTTTGTCCCCGCTCCAGGACGAATATTTTCTGTTCGTTTCTTTTTCAACATCTAGGGAATTTATCTAAATAGTAATGTTGTTATATTGATTGACTAGCATTCCCCGTCGCGGCTTCGCCCGCGAGCCTTTAAAATCACTTCTGTGATCATCCTTGGTATTGATTTAATATAATATGTTAACTGATGTTAAGGAGATTTAGTAGAATCGGAGCTTCCGGGAGGTGGAATGTTGGAGGGGAAAGTTGCCATCTCGGTAGAAGAGAGGGAGGTGCGCAATGGAGAGTTCACTAAAACAGTCGAAACAAAAAAATTCTTACTCCTCATGAAAGCTTCATTTTTCGGCTTAAAGACATGGTTTTCGACGCCCCGTAAGAGCTTTCGAGTTAAACTCGTCGTATCAAGATCTTTAAAATGAGTCCAAATTAGATATTTTTTCTCGAAGTGCAAAAATAGGTGTCCGTTAGAGTTAAACGACATTTAAACCCCTTAGGGGTCACATTTTTTAAATTCCTTTCTTAGTGGTTACCTACATCGCGTTTAAAATCTAAATTCCGAACTTTTTTTATTTTTTGATTTTAATTGGTCTTTCCGGGTTGCATTGCTGTACCTGACATGTCGCTTTTTAACTTGCTTCTACTACTCAGAAAGTTGCGGTAGTAGAGCTTCACACACGTCAAAATGACCATTACGTAGCGTACCAGTAAAACGTAGTCTTTTCGAGGGATTAGAATTATTGCCAAACACCGCATAAAGCTCATCATTGCGATATACTTCAAAAAGGTAAGGAAACAATTCCACAGCTGCCGTTAGTTCCACAAACCCGGCATGGGTTGAATGCTGAGACATATGAGTGTAATAACTACTGAAATCAGAATAATTGTTACCTTAATCATTTTGAGCAAACGCAGAAAATTTGTCCCAATTTGGATGACATGTACTACAATTTGCCGAAAATGACAACATTTTTCTTGAGAATTCTCGATAATATATGATAGAGATCGAAATAAACACGCACCATCCCCAATCATGGGAATCACAGTGTGCATAATTTGATTACCACTAATATTTAAATAATCAGTAGCCATATTCTATGTGAATGTCTATTTTAATAATATTGTCTATTTAATACATCAAAAAAAAAATATATATGGTTTAAAATCTCAAAAATAAGTGTCCGTTAAGAGTTAAACGACAATTTCGCCATTTAAACCCCTTAGAGGTTACATTTTTGAAATCCCTTTCTTAGCGGTTACCTAAAATCTAAATTCCGAACTTAAAGTCTCCATCATTAGTACTTTTTGCTCTGCATTGATTCTATCTGTCAGGACAAAGCCTCTTAAATATATGGAGAACAGATCGAAATAAAAACGCACCATCCCCAATCATGGGAATCACAGTGTGCATAATTTGATTACCACTAATTTTTAAATAATCAGTAACCATATTTTATGTGAATGTCTATTTTAATAATATTGTAACGTTAAATCGATATTCAAATAAAAAAACATATGGTTTAATATCGCAACAATAGATTTCCGTTAGAGTTAAACGACAATTTCGCCATTTAAGTCCCTTAGGGGTTACATTTTTGAAATTCCTTTCTTAGTGGTTACCTACATAGCGTTTAAAATCTAAATTCCGAATTTCAAGTTTCTATCATTATTAGTTTTTGCTCTGCGTTGATTCTGTCAGTCAGGACAAAGCCTCTTATATAGAGAGAGATAGTGGCAGCTAATTTAGCCGAGCAAACATGTAAAACCTTCTTCAAGATCAACACAAACAACAAAATGGCGCTACGTAGAGGAAACATAACTTGTAATATTTTATCTAATTGACATAAAAGTAACTTTTTCTATTTCTTTTTACTGTTTTTGGTGTGTGATATCATTATTTTAATAATTATAATCCCCAAAACGCTAAATTCCATTTATTTGATGAAAAAATCTTGCAAGGTACATATATGGTACCATACCAATAAAATTTTATGTATTCACAAAAAATATTTTTTTCTTCAGATTTTTATTATTTTAGCCCCCAACTGACAGAAAAATATCAAACATTTAAAAAAATCACTGTGGATCTACTCTTGCTAAGTTAAGGGTTAAGCAGGATTTTGAGCCAAGTAACCCGCTTTGGTCAACAGGAATGAAGCCATTTTGTAACACATGGTTTTCGCTTTACCAAGGAAAACTCATCGGAACTGTAAGATGGTTTGATTTCATGGAAGAAAGGGGGAGAGTCAATTTTTTTCCGAATTGTAGTTATATATATATATATATATATATATATATATATATATATATATATATATATATATATATATATATATATATATAATTGTTCATATAGTTGAGTAGAAATATTGGTGAAAATAAATAGTCAGAAAAAATGACAGTCGGTTGGTTACAAGCGATGGAAAGAACCACGTACTCGAAAGAAAGGGGGAATGGGGGAGAGTCATGTTAGAAGTTATGTGGGTTGTGTATTAATATCGCCATTTCATCAATAAAACAGGGAAGAAAGGGGGAGCGCCCAGGACTATCCCCCTTTCTTTTATGTTTAAATTGCTTTTTTTTTTACTAAAACATTTATTTTTAGAGCGGATTATGTCTGTTTCGGGCAAATTTATTATTTTTCCACGCAAAACAAAAAGGAAAAGGGCATATAAAAAAATTGAAGAAAAATAATAAAAGATACTTAAGTAATTAAAGATCCAAACCTAAAAACTCGATTTTCTCGGAAAGCACTCCAAATGACATCCCCCCTTTCTTAGTAGATTATCGAGAGAGAGAGAGAGAGAGAGAGAGAGAGAGAGAGAGAGAGAGAGAGAGAGAGAGAGAGAGAGATCTAAGGTAATGTGGGTGGATCAAGAGGCTCAAATAGGTAAAAGGATATGGAAGATTCCAGTCAGGAGCCATGAAGGCGCTGGCAGGTGACAGAAACAAAATGGTTTAACTAAATCGAGGGTCCTCCATACTCGAGGCCACATAGGAGGAAGGAAAAGAAGAAGAAATCTTTTTCTGTTAAAAAATTGTAAATCGAAAAAAAAAAAAATGTCTGAAAATACATCGTAGGTTAGTCGGTGTCGTTTTATTATTTCATGTTGTACATATTCCATCTTATGCTTTTTGATGCTGTATTGACAAAGCAAGCTGACTTGCGAAATCAAACATATATAGAAATACTATACCTAATAGCTTTTTAAAATTATTTTCGTTTTTTCCCCCACGGAATCAGCAAAAACAGTTTTATTGTTGTGAAATTTGAATGACTCCCTCATTTAGCTTTTCACCACGATAAAATCTTATTTTAAAAATTTCTTATAGATCGAATTAATAAAAATGATTGTACATAATTAATACAACTGTAACACTAGGACATTCCTCAACAAACTAATGCCATACCAAACAAACAAGCCTAATCCTGGCTAAGCCTAAACAAAGACGCAACTGCAATCTGTCGGTGGGACCTGTTGTCCCTCAAGAAAGGTGTACTTAGTACTTAGCCTTCCTCCCTCATCCCGTCGCGGGGCTTAGCCGAGGATTACCGTGCTGTCGTGGGGCTGCCAGCGTGTCCCCTAATATATTAGCGAGTTCCCTCGGCTAAGCTGGTTGTCGCTATCGTATAATATTACAAACCGAATGATCAATGGCCTTCTAAACAAGGGAGAGGGAAAAGGGATTTTAACTGTGTAAATTTATAAAACCTCGTAAATTGATTCAGTAGGAAAATCGGAGAAAAGAATAATATAGGGTGGCTACGAGAAACATTTACATTTTAGAAATCAAAAACAATAATAACTTTTCAAGATACTATTTATTTAACTTTAGTTACATTGTTGTGGAAGGTGACGTCCTTCTTCCCTGAGGCAATTTTCTATAGTGTCCAGGAAGCTCCTCCACACTCGTTCCAGTGTATCCTCAGTGATCAACGCCACCTGAGTACGTATCGCCGCTTTCAAGTTATCCAAAGTAGGGGGTTTATGTCGATAAACTTGCTCTTTCAAATGTCCCCACTAATAAAAATCACACATGTTAAGGTCCGGAGATGGAGGAGATCAGTGAACACCTTCAAATCATGAAATCAGGTGACCATGCAAACACTTTCCGCAGCAGGTTCATTGAAATTCTGACAGTATGAGCAGTTGCTCCGTCTTGTTGAAACCATATGCCGTCCTGTTTAGCCTGTACAGTTTTGGGAGAAAAAAAAACGTGTTGATCATATCCACGTACATCTTCAAGGTAACTGTTACCACTAATACACAATCTTCAAAACACACGTTACACGGGGTGAATGCAGCGGTGTCTCATGGAGCTCTCTCAGATTTTCCTCTGCCCAGTACCTGCAGTTTTGTTGATTCACAGTCCCGTTTCAGGTAAAAATGGGCTTCATCGCTCATGACGGAAAATGGCCCTTCTTCGGAAGGCGAATTAACGCTCCTCCTACCACGCCATGACTCTCCACTTCTGAGTACTGTCCCATCCAAAATGTAAATGTCACTCTGTATAAGGAAACCATGATAATATCTTTACTTAACCACCAGAAGACGAAATTAAAAAATCAATGATGAACGTCTGATTTCATTGGATAAATCCTATTCCCTAAGCCATACAATAAGAATAAAATAAAATAAAAACTGTTAAATTGGTAAAGCTTTGGATCAGCAGCATGGCAGTTTCGACAAGTTGTGTTTCCGTGATATATCGACTCCTCATTTTAATTTCAATAATCCGAGATTTCGACTCATGATTGTTTCATCGCACGTAAGTGATAAATAAACCTCAAATGTGTCTTTTTTAGTCGAAATCGGGGCTGCACCGGGTCCACGCCCGGGAGCCGAACATCAAAGTTCGACCGTGAGAAAAGTTTGAACTAAATATTTAATCAAGCCGTATTATAAACTTTGAAGAAACATAATTTGACTGGACCTTTATAGTTAATGATGCTTATATTGAAATTACAATTTTATACATGACTGTTACTTATTTATTACAAGGTAAATCTCAGGATTAATCAGCACACTTAAATAGATGACAGATATATAGGTACTAATTCTGCACATTTAAATAGATAACAGATATTTGGGTACTAATTCTGCAATCTTATTATTATTATTATTATTGCTATCTTATTATATTATTAGGTCGAACGGTTTGCAGCAGCATGGAGCGGGTGAACGAACGAATGTTTTTTGACCATTTCCACAGTTCTTCCTAGTTATAGAATAATATAATCACCCCGAGCAAAGATTTGAGAATTAAAAACGTTAAGTTAAAACAATGATCGGGTAAATGTAATTTTTGTACGGTGATGGAGGTAAAAATAATTAGCTTGCTTATTAGTGGTTGATTTGTATCGATTGAAAAATATGATCGCATCGTGGTGTAGATAAATATATATATATCATCAAGAACTTGGCAATGAAAAATTATGTCTTGGTTGCTTGAACACATTTTGCTGTAAACGTTTCAGGCAACAGTATTCATGCTTCAACTACCATGCTCTTTTCCGGGAAACATCTCCAATCTTAATTTAGATTGTTGCCGTAGTTCAGTAGAAATATCCGCCATGCCCTAAGAATAGGGCAATTTATCTGAATTTATCAAACTCTAATCACAATTGTTCAGAAACTTAAGCAAATTCAATAATTGAATTCTTTTTGGTAGAAGAGTGCCACGATACGAAAAAATTTTTTTTTTACTAAAAATGCATTTTATAAAGATGCAACGCATAACAATATAATTCTTCGAGAAAAGTTCCAGTTATTTAACCCTTTATAGGACAGTGGGTGATATTCGTCTTACTTGTAAAGATATTTTTCTCGTGCTCAATATTGTCATCACCATGCTAAAGTAACAAATGTGCGACTAAAAACGTAGGCATATTCGTTACTTTAGCACGGTGACGACGATATACGCTCCTAGAACTGTTTCATTGAAAATATTTTTAGAATTGGAGCATAAGTAGTGCTGTAATGTAAAGTAGTAAATGTCCTCTAAAGAGTTGAAAAATAACCCCAAAAAATAATAAATAATAATTGAGATAATGATCTCAAAAATAACAAATAATAATTGAGATAATGAAAAATATAACTTTCCTGTGAAAATATCAGTTATTTTGGGACTAAAAACTGTTTGTAATGAAATGATGTACCAAATTGAAGTAGAATTAAACTGAATACGCCATACACACATGTACGACGACGCGGAAGCGATTAGAGACAACAAATTCCGCATGCGAGATTAATTGAATCATCTGAGTCATAGAAGGATGCCTGAAATACCCAACAATGAAGAAGTACCAAGCCACATGCCGTTCAGTTGCCTCAGTGGGATTCCACCTTCATAAAGGCTTTATTCGCCTTTTGGTCAACGTGGATAAGCATTTTGTATGTGTTTGTCTGGGTTGTTTATATATGTCACACGATAGTTGCTTGATGTAAGTTAGTTTGTCCACATGATTTTTTTTCCTATTTTATTTTTTTTTTCATTAGTTTATTCATTTAAGAAAAATAATGAAGCTTTGCGTTTAAAACTGACATGATCATTTTACGAAATTTTGTACGTCAAATGAAGAAAACAACTCCGTTAGCGTACATGACCACTAGCATTCCCCGTCGCGGCTTTGCCCGCGAGCCTTTAAAATCAATTCTGTGATCATTATCTTGGTATTGATTTAATATAGTATGTTAACTGATGTTAAGGAATTTAGTAGAATCGGAGCTTCCGGTAGGTGGAATGTTGGAGGGGGAAGCTGCCGGCTCGGTAGAAGAGAGCTCCATTTTTTTGGCTTTCAAACATGGTTTTCGACGCCCTGTAGGGCTTCCGAAGTCGTGTCAAGATCTTTAAAATGAGTTCAAATTAGATATTTTTTCTCGAAGTGCAAAAATAGGTGTCCGTTAGAGTTAAACGACAATTTCGCCATTTAAACCCCTTAGGGGTTACATTTTTGAAATTCCTTTCTTAGTGGTTACCTTTACCTTTACCTTTAGTTAAATAGCGTTTAAAATCTAAATTCCGAACTTCAAGTTTCTATCATTAGTAGTTTTTGCTCTGCATTGATTCTGACAGTCAGGACAAAGCCTCTTATATATATAAAGATAGATATAGAAATTTGTAATTCTAATAATTTTCAAGACTTCAATAACTAATTAAATCTTTGCACTCGAGGTCTTCAAACTCCGCTCCGGAGGCAATGCAAATAATTTTTAGTTTTTAACATCCGTAAATACTATTTATAGGATATTTCACTTTTAGTAAAAATATCCTATAATAGTTTAAGTGTGATAAATAAATGTACGTTATTTGTACAAGAAATACTTTTACAAATAAAAAAAAAAAAAAAAATAATAATCGTTTAGTGATGAATGACAGTCGCTGCCCACGGTGTTTTTCATTTTATTTTTATAGTATGTCAATCTTTTAACATTAAGCTTCGCGAACAAATATAACCTAAATTTCATTACAATCCTTACTTGGTTCTAAAACTTTACTGTGTAATATTACGATTTCAGGGTGTACGTTTTCGCGAAAAAGTTTCGTCGAGTTGCCGGTAGGTAGCGTCCGAAACGGTGCCGAGTGCAAAAGGTTAATATTCTTTAACGAAATATAAATCATAATAATCATCTTCCGGATTTCGGCATATTGACAGGTTTTATAATTCTAAACTACTAACAGAAATGAATATTTAACATAACAGATAAATAATCAATAAACAGGTAATTTTTTAGATCTATACTCTAATATAAATATTTGCAAAACATTATTAGGGCCCTGCCCTTATATTTTTTTCCTGAACTGATAATTCTTTTCATAAAACTAGACAATAAAGTAAAAAATGAAGTTAAATGATTCGACTTTTTGTTTTTCTTTTTTTCTCCCCTTCCTCGCCTTGTAGGCTATACGGGGTTTCCCGGGCTAGGGGAGAGGGTGGGGGATTGTTGCCGAGATTAATTAAATTTTCCCCTGGCTCCGGGTTTTGAACTTGCTATCTTCATATTTCCAATCAGACGTTGCCATGGGCGACGCGTATTTTCTAACGCGTTTGCCCACTTGGCCATCCCGCCACCCAAATGATTCGACTTCTAGAATCTTTGACATAAGGTTTAATGCGAACTTTTTTCGTGAATCGTTTTAAACGTAGGGGAGAGGGGGGTTGGTTGGCATAGGGGGTATGTTGGCCATTGGCTTATAGTTCCCGTCACACCTGTTGTGAAGGCCCCACCATTGTACCATATGACCCGCTCGACCTCGGGAGTCTTGTCCTGAGTTTTCAATCCGATGCTAACAGAGTAGAGAAGAGTGTGCTTCATTAATTGATTTTGCAACATGTAAGTAAATTTTCATATTTTCAGTAAAGTTGGTTTGAAGGCATGGAAAAACATTTGACTCCGATTCTGTTCAAATAGCCCCAAACTCCTTTGAAAAAGCCAACCTTTCGACTAACTAGTTTCTTGTTTGATTGTTTTCCCCTGTTCTGGCAGTCATCTTTCATATGATCTCTCCTGGGGGTTAGTTGGCTCTTTTCAACTTTTTTTTTTTGACTCAGTAGCAATTCACAAAAACAAGGTAAACATAATCCAAGGTAAAACTACCAATTTTCTTTAGTTCTCACGAGGAAGATGAGAGCAATTTTTCTTATGAAAAAAGTGACGACAGTCTAAACTTCTATCTTTTTCTATTGTCATTCTATTTTCCCTTAAAAGCTGTTAAAAGCCGATTCAAAGTTATTATACCATTATAGTGCAGCTTTTAATAACAATAATATGTTTCAGGCAGTACTTGAATGAGATGGCTAAACAACCCTACCTTCTAGGCCAACCTGCCCCACATAGGGGGTTAATTGGCATACTCTGGCTTGACGAATTCTTCAATTTTTTAAGATCTTAGTATTAAATATTATTTAGTGAAAAAAATACTTGAAGTACTCTAATAGTTGGAGTTTACAGTGGTATCAGCCCCATTGGGATTATATTAACAGGAACGACTCAACAATCAAAAAAGTGAAAACTATTGCCAACCAACCCCGCTCTCCCCTACTGAAAAAAAAGGCTGGAAACACATTCCCTCTAAGGGTTATACAGCATTAGACATCTTTGCGTTAGCAAGTTCGTAATAACTAAGGTAATAACTAAGGATTATTCGAAGCCATCTCTATTCAAATATCAAAGAGTATTTAAAGAGTGAAACGTTATGTCGGACTGAAATATAAGATGGACCCTACTACAGAGAGCAAGTAGGAAAACATAATTCATGGTCCGTACTCATTAGCCAAGCGGGTCCGCCACTCCATAACTACCTCCCAAATATTTTACCTCATCCTCTTCTCTCTTTGTCCTGATGTTTACCCGGTGTAGGATCTCTAATCAAGTCTCTTTTATTTTTATAAAAAATATAGTCCCACTTCTTTTTTTTCTTTTTCACAAAGATCTTTTTCCTTTTTACTTTCACTTACCTATACATGAAATATATAGTAAGTGGAAGTATTGCGATCGTGAAAAATTTCGACTTCCGGTTTTCAACGGAAATACACGTTTTGGGACCCCCTGAGTCGAAATAACCAAGTCCCGCGAAATGGTCTGTGTGTGTGTCTGTGTGTGTGTGTGTGTGTGTGAACAGACTAGCTCAAAAACTATAAACCGTGGGAACCTGAAATTGGGTATTTAGTGTAGGTATATGTCCGCGATGTGACAGCAAAAAATTCATCAAAATTGCTCAAAGGGAGGGGGTACTTTATTTAATAACTTTTTACGTTTTTTTCGTTTTTTTTTTAAAAAACGGTTCTAACGATTTTGATTAAACTGAGTATTTGACCTATTTATAGGCCCGAGATATGACTGTAAAAATTTCATCAAAATTGATTAACCGGAGGGGGGACTTTACTTAATAAATTTTGAATCATTTTCACGTGGTTTTTTTATTTACTCAAAAACTGCTTTAACGATTTTGATAAAACTGGGTATATGATGTATGTATATGCCCGAGATACGACTGTAAAAATTTCATCAAAATTGATCAACCGGAGGGGGGACTTTACTTAATAAATTTTTTACCAATTTCACTTGTACATATTTTTTATTTACTCAAAAACGGCTTTAACGATTTTGAAAAAACTGGGTATTTGATATATGTATATACCAAATATGTAAAAGCCAACATTTCATCAAAATTGATCCAACTGATGGGGCACTTTATTTAATGACTTTTTTCCAATTTTTACCTTTTTTTCGATTATCTCAAAAACGGCTTTAACGATTTTTATCAAATTCGTCATGTTTAATGAAGATTAGGTTTTCTTTAATATCAGGTAAGCTTTATCATTATTAAAATGTTCTGAGGAGGCTTTTTTTTTGGGGGGGGGCCTTTTTTGTTTGTTTGTTTCTTTCTTATAAAGTACCTTTGTTTTTGTTTACATCGAGAAATTAACTGTCTCTCGGTACGCCTAAAAATAAGAAATGGCTAAATATGATATATGATAAAAATAAAGAAAACATATAGAAGAAAAAAAAGAAAAATATTCAGTCAACTCATAAAACTCGTTGAGCCCAAGCATGCGAAGTACGCCTTTAATGACAGACCATTGTTCATAATTAAAGTCGTTCTGTTCATTTGAGAAGTGGCAATTGACAAAACGCATTAATTTCTAATCTAAGTAAGTTGGTAAGTGAAAGTTGTGTGTTGCGAGCACGCACCAGATTTTTTATGGATAATTTTCCTTCTTTCCTTCTCAATACCTCGACGCAATCCTATTGTTTCTCTGCTTAATAATTATAGCCTCATACGGGCATCACTAAATTTACAAAATCACTTACTACATTAACAAAAATACTATACTACTCCCTTCAACGCAGAACGTTCACACTTCGACGAAAAAAGTACCAGCTTTAAGTTAATAGCGGTGACAAACAAATTCCACAAACGAACAAAGTACGCTGTCGAGGATTACTGTCATTGGAGAATGAAAGAGGCCAACAATGAAAACATGGACTCTTAACAAACGACTAAAAATACTGTTATTTATTTTTCAAAATCATCAAACTTACAGATCAAAATAAATTCTGCAAACATAGACCTGTTTCCTTAAACCCCACAGATTTTTGGCTCAGCAACAATGACGCACTTCCAAAAAAATATTGTAACTTACTGTTAATCTATGCTTGTAAATAATTTATTTAGATTTGAAAAATATATGTTAATATGTAAACAAAAAATGTTATTATATATATAAATATATGTTAATGTGTAAACAAAAAAATATTATTAAAATTTTTATTTTTATATTTTAAGACCTTTTTTAGTCCTTCAGTGTAAGAACCTATCTTAAAATAGGTTCTTACACCTATTTTTATAAGTACAACTTAAAAAAATAACCAGTTTTTAAACGGATTCGGTAAATTTTTAAGCGGACGTTCCTGATAATAACCTGAGAATTTATGACCGATTTTTCAGGGATTCCCTTTACACCACAAAAAAACTTGGGTTTAAATTATGTAATTAATATTAATGAAGGGTTATTGAACCCTAAGAGGCGCGGAAGGGGAGGATAGAAAAAAAAAAAAAAAATCAGTTCTGAGTTGTGTACACGTCTAAACTTTCGAGTTGTTTCGTCCCTCTTCGGTCCAAATATTCTCCAAAAAATAAGCAATACCTTATTTTTAAAAACCCTCATCCTTTATTCATGACTCAATGTTAAAGTTTTAACAAATTTTATATTAGATATTGATATTGGGCTAAACTTAGCTTGAAATCACCAAAAAATATTGGTTAGGGATATATACATATAAGGTATATTTATCTATCTATGAAAAGATTGATAGATACATAACATTTAATAAGGTATTTTTATTAAAAAAATCTGGTGCGAGCGCGCAACACACAACTTTCACTTACCAACTTACTTAGATTAGAAACTGATGTGTTTCGTTAATTGCCTCTTCTCAAAGTCACACATTTTTCCACATTCATTTCTTATCTTTGTTTTTATTTGCTCAATAAAAACATTATTTTTTTTTTATTAAATAAAACTTTTTACTTGTGATGATTTGGCAATGCAAACATAATACTCCAAGTCGTCTGATTTTATAATTCTGTATGTAGTTGATTAAAACTTCATTTAGTTACCATTACGAACAATGATCTGTCATTAAAGGCGTACTCTGCATACTTGCACTGAACTTGTTTTATGAGTTGACGGAATATTTTTCTGTTTTTCTCCTCTATATGTTTACTTGATTTTTTTCATATTTCATATTTAGCCATTTCCTATTTTTAGGCTTAACGAGAGACAGTTAATTTCTCCATATAAACAAAAACAAGTTACTTTAATGGAAAACAAAAAAAGGCCCCTTCCACATTTAAGCCCCCTCAGAACATTTTAATAATAATAAAGCTTACCTGATATTAAAGAACACCTAATTCCCATTAAACATGACGAATTTGATAAAAATCATTAAAGCCGTTTTTGAGATAATCGAAAAAAAATGTAAAAATTGGAAAACAGGTATGAAATAAAGTGCCCCCTCCGGTTAATCAATTTTGATGAAATTTTCGCAGTCATATTTCTGGCATATTAATAGATCAAATACTCAGTTTAATTAAAATCGTTATAGCCGTTTTTGAGAAAATCGATAAAAACGTAAAAAGTTATTAAATAAAGTACCCCCTCCACTTGACCAATTTTGATGATTTTTTTGCTGTCACATCGCGGGCATATACATAAACTAAATACCCAATTTTAGGTTTGCACGGTTTATAGTTTTTGAGCTAGTCTGTTCACACACACACAGACCATTTCGCGGGACTTGGTTATTTGGACTCAGGGGACCCCAAAAACATGTAGTTCCGTTGAAAACCGGAAGTCGAAATTTTTCACGATGCAATACGTTCCTTTACTATATATTTCATATATAGGCAAGTGAAAGTAAAAACATTAAATAATTCAATATCAATTTTATAAAGCTGATACTATGTTATTCCAATATTAAAGATAGCCTACTTTTTTTTTTCTAATTCCACCCCGATCTATGGTATGATTCCAATCAGACGGTTAAGATAAGTTGGGTAGTTTCGAGACGGTATTTCTATAGATATTCTACTCCCGAAGGCAGGTAACAGCCCCGAACAGGGTTTTATCTCTAATCTAGCGCAAAATTCCTTAAATTCCCTCCCTAACTCCCTCCCATAACCGTTCTTATAAATCAATCCCCTCTAATACCTTAGAGCCTTCTTTAAAAAGAAAGGAAAAAAAAAACCTCAACTGGTTCCTCTCATTTTTTTTTTTATCCTGTAACGTAACTTTTAGGATTTCTTATCATCTAAAAGCAATTTGTGTAATGATTTACGCTTGACTGAATATAATAAAGGAAACATAGAAATTTCAAGCTTAATCCGCACTTATTTGGGCTACCACCCATAGTTTGAAGAAAATTTATGTTGCCCTGGAGTGGTCAACGTTAATCAAATAACTAATTTTAGAGCCCGCCTTTGCAAAGAAAGATCTAGAAGATGATTTATGAGGTAATTCATCAAATTGTTTGGCAAAATATGAACTATTTTTGATAAGGTATAATCTTTTAAAAGTTTTATATACCAAATACTTGAACAACGATAAAGATAAATCAACGAAACTTCTATATGAACTATGAACTAGGAACTTCACGATCTTTCAAAAAATCATTAGAATAGAAGAGAAAATATTTGCCACGGCCCGGGAATCGAACCAGGTCTTCCGCAACTCCATCGCAGTGCTTTTAACATTGAGCTAACCATGGTGACATTCCCAGCCGCGTCGCTCTTTACTATTCAACGATCCTACCCACGAGGTCTCGCAACATTGCAGACTGAAAAAATGCCCAATGTTTTAATACAAAAAGACCGATTTTTGACAATTAAAAAATTTTAATTTCTATCTGACAAGGGAATTCAGCCTATTTAAGTGAAAACGTCTTTATGATCATAGATATTATCTTGATAATAGCGTAAATACTTATACGATTAACAAAAAATTAAAAAAGAGAAGCTTAAATAAAGGATCACAAAAATACTAAATGTATTTATGTTTATGTAGATACTAAGTTCAAGTGGCTATAACTTTGCTGATAGTGATATGATTTTAAGGTGCTTTGTGGCGTCGGTAATCTTAAAAAGTCTGGTGCGATGCACGAAACACACAACTTTCGCTTACCAAATTACTTTGATTAGAAACTAAAGTGTTTCGTTAATTGCCTCTTCTCAAAGTCACACATTTTCCACATTCGTTTACTTATTTTTGTTTGTATTTGCTCTTTGAAGTAATTCATTTTTTTTATTATGAAATAAAGTCGCCTGATTTTTATGATTCTCTATGTAGTTGTTGAAAACTAAATATAGTTCCCATGAAACAAATATTTTTCATTAAATGAACAGGACATCGTTAATTATAAAGCATTAATCTGTCATTAAAGGCGTACTGTGCATGCGTGAGCTCAACTTATTTTATGAGTTGATGGAATATTTTTATTTTGTTCTCCACTATATATATGTTTACTTGATTTTTTTCATATTTCATATTTAGCCATTTCTTATTTTTTGGCGAAACGAGAGACAGCCAAAATTCCATATAAACAAAAACAAAGGGTCTTTATAGGAAAACAAAAAAAGCCCCTTCCCCATTTATACTCACTCAGAACATTTTAATAATAACAAAGCTTACCTGATAATAAAGAATACTTGATTCTCATTAAACATGTCGTGTTTAAACAAAATCACTGTAGCTATTTTTGAGACAATCGAGAAAAAAAAAATGTACAAATGTGAATAAAAGGTATGAAATAAAGTGCCCCCTACGGTTGATCAATGTCGATGAAATTTTGGCAGTCATATATCGGGCAAATAAATATATCATATACCATTTCGCAGGACTTGGTTATTTTGACTCAGGGGACCCCAAAACGTGTAATTCCCTTGAAAACCGGAAGTCGAAATTTTTCACGATCGCAATGCATTCCCTTAGTATATATATTTCATATATAGATAAATGAAAGTAAAAATATGTGGCTGAAAAAAAAGGTTTTTATTTATATGAATAATCATTTAGAAGTATGAATTATAAATTCGTAGACCATAGTAGAACTAACCAGTACTCCTGACTACCTAAGCGCGAAGTTGTCGGGTCTGTGTTGTCTAGCCATTTCCTTTCGATAACAATTGGCAGGCCTGGAGAATAATGCTCTCCTCGGAACATTGGCATCAGATTTGTTCCTCTTATCTTTTTCGCACTGTTCCCGTCGAACCTTGCGAGTACAAACAATAGTGCCTATCGTATTATTTATAAACAAGAGGTAAATCCGCCGTATTCACTGTACTCGGATTAAAATTCATTTAAAAATACCCACAACAGTTTTATGATCACATCTATATAGAATTAACGAACCCGAACGTTCAATGCAGACACAATAATTCACTCTATACACTACTCAAACAACCGACCGCCGCACGGTCGGAAAAAAAGACCAAAAAGTGGGGGAAAAACTCTATATCTCGAGAACGGTTTGTCCTATCAAGATGGAAATTGCTTTATTCGATAAGGAATGGAAAATTACACTAGGGTTGCAACTAAATTTAAAAATTATATTATTTACGCATATAATATTACTATAAAGGAAATTTAAGAACAGATATTTAAAATATTTAACAAATATTAATTTCAATTTCCTGTAAGGTAGCATTTTTTTTTAAGTCACCTGTCTTGCACCTTTTTATGTGAAAATATTGAGAACCCTGTATTTAATCGTCTTTCTTATCACCTCATACTAATATTAAGACAGTATTGATAAAAACAGCTAGAGCAGAATCATTGGCGAAAGTTGAACATTAACTATTTTTCTATGAGAGGAGGCTGAAGCAGCCTGATCACTTGTAGGGTCAATACTCGATTTCATTGAGTATTACACCAATCATATTTATTTTACCAATTATATTTATTATTTATTCATATTTATTATCATATATTATAGTTTAAATTTAAACCATGATTATGTAGGTATGTCAGGATGTGATGCAATGTTTTTCGAATAAATTGGAGACAGTCAACACATAATTAACAATAACTATCCAACAGGCAACAGAAGGCAAATGAAATCAGAGGAATATATTCTCTGATACATCCTGGTCCTATATCAATCGCTACCATCTTAAGTGAGGATAAGGCTTTACTTATAATCATGCTTAAAATTATTTATTTTCTGTGAAAGATTTTCGATTATATAATGATTTTTTTTTTTTTTTTTTTTATTTTTTTTTATTTATTTTTTTTTTTTTTCAAGGAGTCAACCACTAGGGTCATTATCTCCTCAGGTCATTGGTTATAATTTAAATTTTGTTGTATAGGTTAGCTTGTCTTAAGAATTTTAAAAGTGTATTGGTCATCTCAACGTTGTCCGATAAAACAAAAAATAGATTGTCTGGGATGTTGAAATGCGCTCTCTCAGATTCATTAGCTCTACATTCCGTCAACAAATGCTTTACAGTTAGCGGGCACCCGCATGTCTGACACTCAGTGAGAGGTTCTCGTGCCATTAGGTAACCGTGGGTCAAACGAGTGTGTCCTATACGTAATCTTGTCAAAATGACCTCCTCTCTTCGCTTGGTTCGGATAGAAGACTTCCATTCGATAACATTATTTTTTATTTCCCTCAGTTTGTTTTCAGACACCGCTAACCATCTTTGCTCCCATTTCAATTTAATTTTTTGTTTGATATGAGAGATAAAGTCTTCGGCTGGGACCAATCAATATGGAGTGCCATCAGTGATAGCTTCTTTGGCAGCCCGATCGGCCAGCTCATTTCCCATTATTCCACAATGACCGGGAACCCAAGTAAAGACTGTTGGAATCTTATTCCTTTGGATCTCCATTAGGGTGAGTAAAATGTCCTGTATAATTTTGTTATTGCTGAATGTGTTTCCGAGACTAAGAAGGGCAGATAATGAGTCAGTACAAATAACGATTTTTTTCTTTGTCGTATGAATGATGTTTAAACCTTTGTAGATAGCTATTATTTCTGCTGTGTAGTTGCTACAAACGGATGATAACGTAAAAAGATGTTTTCTGCCGTTACAAACGATAGAGGCTCCCACACCTGTTGTGTTCTTGGATCCGTCAGTGTATATGTATTCAGCATCGCCTAGTCTGTCTTGATGTTTGTTAAACTCGTGTTTGTACATGGAAGGAAATGTATTTTTTTTAAGCAGTTTAGTTTGTGAAAGACAGATTTCGGGAGTAGGAAGTCCCCAAGGATAAATTGGTGATACTGCAGTATCATGGAGTTTGGGTGTTTCAAGATCCAAGTCTATTACAGATTGTGAAACCCATAATATGAAGGATGATCTTTTGGATGTGACTATTTGTTGCTGGTTTGAACATTGTCTGTTCGGGAACAAATAATATATAATGATTTTTACTGCACGGTTAATGTTATAAAGTGGTACGTCTTAATATGCATATAAAGGCTGTAAAACAACCATCACTCAAATGTGCTGTAAATAGCACAATACAACCACGACAAAACTTAAAATATCTGTTTAAAAAATTTTTTTCTAAGACAGGAACTAATCGTTTTTAATGTGTTGACTATTCCAGAATGAAATACAATAAAAATTAACTACAGATATGAACATTAAGTTTTGGATTTTTTTTTCTTATATTTAAAGTATTTATTTAAACATTACCTATCACTATTCAAATTCAATAGAAATGATTCCGGATAATCGGGGGCTAAGGAGAATATAAAATTTGTTTACATTGGTTAGTAGGGCATTATCCCACCCGGACCGGTACCCCCACCCTATCCCGGAAGGCTGGCTGAACCTGAGCACGTATTAGCCTTCATCTGTTCCTGTCGGGTTCAGTTTGGATTTAACTTCGGGTAATTTTCTCCCTCAGTGAGCTACGGCGGCCGATAATGGGCTAAGATTTTTGCAGGGCAATTTGTCGATTCATTTAGCTCCCGGGTTTAATCCGTAGCGATCCCGCAATCAATCAGAGGAGATCCGAAGGCTTACCCAAATCGACAAAAGATCGCCGCGGATTCTTCCGCCTTCGTCCAAATGTGAAATTAAATCTACAGGTGGGCTGGATTACATTGTGATAGGTATTTATTCAAGAATCTAATTAGCTTTTAAAATGCAACTTTTAACAACCAACTTGCCATCATTATTTTATAACCCCTTGATGAAACCGTGAAACCGATTGGTATATTTATTGGTGATTCTCATTTTAGGGTATAGTTTTAGTCCATTACAACTTTTACATAAATTGTTAAGCCTAAACTGATTTTTTTTCCATTGCTATACGGTGAAGGTATATTTCTTCATAATAAAACTAGCATTCCCCGTCGCGGCTTTGCCCGCGAGCCTTTAAAATCAATTCTGTGATCATTATCTTGGTATTGATTTAATATAATATGTTATATATTGACAACATATGTTATACATTAACAACATAACAGGGATCGGAGCTTCGGGTAGGTGGAATGTTGGAGGGGGAAGCTGCCGGCTCGGTAGAAGATAGGAAGACGCGCAATGGAGAGAGTTCACTAAAACCGCAGAAACAAAAAATTGCTTACTCGTCGTAAACGCTTATATTTTTCGGCTTTAAAACATGGATTTCGACGCCCCTAGGGCTTCCGAGTTAAACTCGTCGTGTCAAGATCTTTAAAATGAGTTCAAATTAGATATTTTTTCTGGAAGTGCAAAAATAGGTGTCCGTTAGAGTTAAACGACAATTTCGCCATTTAAACCCCTTAGGGGTTACGTTTTTGAAATTCCTTCCTTAGTGGTTACCTAAATCGCGTTTAAAACCTAAATTCCGAAACTTCAAGTTTCTATCATTAGTAGTTTTTGCTCTGCGTTGATTCTGTCAGTCAGGACAAAGCCTCTTATATATATAGAGAGAGAGATATTATTATAAATGAAAATATTAATGAATAATATGATTTTATGATTACTTAAGCTACTAAAGTGTAATTAGCACGTAGTGTCCCACTCTCGATTTTGTGGTAAACATGTATTTTTTTCTTTTGAAACCTACTTTTAATGACAGAGAAATTTATTTCCACTCACAAAGAATAACCGAAGCATTCTGAATTATATTCTTTTTCAATTTCGGTTAACAGTAAGTATGTTTAAGTAGTTTCAAAACTTTGTCCCTTCACTTTAACGTCATTACCGATCACAAAAAAAAAACGGCAGAGATAAAGCCTTGAAAAAGGGGAAAAGGGGGGAAATTTCTTTTGAGTGAAGTGGTTACCATTAAGTTAAAGGTATCTATCAAACCACCTTTGAATAAACCGACTTAAGTTGGGAGCCGGCCTCCGCGCAGTGCAACTTACGTTTATTGTTGTCATTACCACCACATATATTAGCGCGCTTTCTTTTCAAATTATTTCATTATTTATATCATATTAGTTTGACTATCGTTTGCCTAAGCCAGTTAGCAAAAAAGATGATCTCAATTAGTTACACAGCGGTTTTGGCCGAATAAAATACGTGGAAATTTCATTACCAAGTTAAAAACTCATCTCATTCCCACGCCCGCATTATTAGCTCGGTAATGACATAATTTTGTTATGAAAATTGCCGATGATCTGAGAATCAACCATAGCTACTTTTTAAAAATATATATGCATAAATGTACTTACATTGAGAATAATAAGTAAAGCAATATATACAATACAGAACAGTTAAAGTAACACACTTGACATATAAGGAGCAGGTCGCCAGGCTCAGGCATTTGGCAGCAACAGGAAGGCAGAAATGATAGACCAATTCTGGTTGGATACAGACGGTTTAGGAGACGGTTTCTAAAAATTAGGGCATAACGATGACTTTACAGCAAAAAGTTGGTGGGGTCACCTGTGGTGTAGTGGTTAGCATGGCAACCTTCAATACTAAGGTCGCGTGGCCCTAGGATTTTTTAATGGGAGTAAAAAATCCTTAGCTATGCCGTCCCTTGGATAGGACGTAAAATGGAGGTCCCGAGCGTGTACAATGCCAGGTACTCGCTAAAGATCCCATTCCTAATTATACCTGGACGGGCAAAATTTAGAACTCCCACTGCAGCATCCTAAACATAAACAAACTATTTAATAATACATTACAACTTATCATAAAACATATAGCATTTAGCATGAGGACACAATACAAGAATGTAACCGGCGGTGGGTGACAACTACAAAGGTTCTAACTCAAGAAAATATTTCCCCTGCGTTGAGGATCGGTTAAAAGCAGTGGGTCCTCCCGGATTAATGGGTCTCGTGATTCCGTACAGCGCCTTCCGAGCCAAGCTTGGAAAGGATATTGTTCCCCTGTGCCTACATGCAGGATACCGGAGACGGCTGAGCACATTGTTTTAAACTGCACCGCCTTCGAGGAACTAAAGGTTAATGAGGGAAGCTGAGCTATTTGTTCTGACAGAAAACAACTTCCCTTAACTAATGGAAGAAAGAAACTATCCGTACTGCAAGGAATTCGTGTACGGGTGGAACAATATTGGGGGACCACAGCTCTTCAATCTCGGAAGAAGAGGACCTTTCAGCACTGGGAAGACCACCAGAATAATGACTTGAAGCGGAAGAAACCTGTAATGGGAAATTGGGCAAGGTCCATTCTGCTCGTTGGGAAGATAGGACGAAGAGAAGAGATAATGCACAAAGCAGATTATTTCCATATGGTATTACAAGCAGCAGTTGTTTGCTACTCAGGAATGCAAAAAGAAAAAAAAACATATATAATTAATATATCTATCATGATTTATAATATAGAGCAACAGATGCGTTATACGAGCAACAGACAACCAATCAACGTTACCTTAGGGATTGCAAACATTAATTGATCAGCAATTGGGAATTCGTTGAATCTGAAATAGAACGAGCAAAGTCCGCTGGAACTAGCTAGAAATAAATCTATCAAAGCCGAACGGAATAAGGAAGTAGGGACCGCAGGAGCAAGATATCGACAGCCAATCCGGGCCTGCATTCATCACCCCGACGGATCTCAATGGGATTGGCATCTATTCCAAGACTGACTATTTGACCAGGATATAGCTCTATGTATCTCTATAAGATATAGGTCCTGCACCTGAAGTTTTTATAATTTTATAATGCCTTTCTTAATACTTCTGCAACATCAATACTCAACAGCAGCTAGATCTCCTGCATAGTCCTGTGGAAATTCATATAAATAAAAAACAACTTTATTTGCGCATAAACCTAAGACCATTCGATTTCTCAATATTTTTTAAAACCTAAATTTAAAGATTTCTGTCTTCCTTACAAGTCTTAAAAACCGTAAAGATCTATTTACGTTAAGCTACATCGTAATAACTCGGTTATTTAAAAACCGAAATTTTAAAATGTACTTGTTCTTAAATAAAAATAAAACGATTATTTTTTATTTTTGTGCATTAGTATTTCGTTTCTTGGTGAGACTCCTTTCTGAGTCACACACCCGAGTGCTCTTGATTGAGCGGATTCGATTCCATTGAGTGCTGAGCTGTGAGTGGACCCGCCCTGACACGGATGCAGAACAAGGAACGGAGCGGAAGTGCAGTAAATCAAGCCGAGAGCGGAAGCACTGCCAGATATATCATCCCAAATCGAATTATATCGATTCCAATTGATGGCAGCCATATTTTATGTTGCCAGCCCTGCTTCCAATCTCCGCTCGGCTATTCGGCTCTAATTGTGAGAACCATTTACTCCTGATGCTTTTACATTTTGCATTTGATTGTCCTATCCACGTTCTCAATTAAATCGAAAATTTATTTTATATTCAGGCGTAAAATATTTTATCATACCGTGATAGGGGTTTTGATGAAGCAATATTGAGCACTCTAAATATTTGCTTCTTTTTTTTTTTCAACTTTATTTTTATATTCGCACCTGACTAAAGCCAATCAGCGGATTTGATAGCTGATCTCTGAAACAGTAAATTCAATACTTCGTTTCATTTCACAAGAAAAAAAAAAAAAAAGGAAAAAAAAATGGGCAGTGCTTCCCAAAGCGTACCACATCTATAAACAATTAAATATGAGCATAGAACAAAATACATTGCTGAAGGTATCCTCATATATTTTTTCTGTTGTAAATGTATTTTTTTTATACCATTCACCATTATCTTTTTTACTTCTCCTTTTTTCCACTTTTAGGTATAATTTCAGTTCCTTTTTCCTTTTTCTCCTCATACTGATCTTCATTTCCCTTTTTAGTGCAATACACTACAACACTATTCTTTCTTTATATTTTTTTATTTTCTACCCTTATGATCCTTATCCTTCCTAAAACTAACCTTGCCAATAGGCCCACATACAGAGTTGTTTAAAAAACAAATCACTTAGTATAATTTACATATACATCTGTATGATAAATTTAATGAAACTTAATAAATTAATAATTATATTATTAATAATATATAATTATATTATATCATATTCTATGCTTCTTATGTCATTCGCACTTGTCAGCAAAACACAGTGTGTACGCGATGTGTATCGCGTGTCAACATGTCATTATAGACATGAGGAAAAGAACTGACCAACATCAACTCTGTTCGGACTGGAGAGGTCTCTCATCCAGGTTCTTCTTAGGCCTCAATGGATGGAAAACTGTACTTCGTTACAAAAACTTTTAAGTATAATACATGATATCTCTGTAATGATCGATGTTTAGCAATATGCTGATTAAATAAAGACTGGTAGTTGTTTAAATAAAAAAAAGGCATTATCATAGAGAGAATATTAATCACTAGGGATGGGATTTTCATGTATTTACATATTTTCTTATGAGGCCTAGAAATTCACGTATGTGCATTCTAAATGGTTTTACCATGATATAAACCATTTTGAAGCATGTTTATTTTCCATATTTTGTGGTTTTTAAATATCTATATAAATAAAGTTGAAATTCTGTTTGTTTATTTGTTCTTTATAGAAATCCATACCGTTTGTCTTAAATTCTCCAAATATCGCTCAGTGGTTCTTTGATACCAGGAGCGAATACCTGTCCATATTAAAATTGCATAACTTCAGACGATCTTCAGCTGATATTCTTTATTCTCCAAATTTCGCTCAGTAGCTCTTTCAGACCAGGAGCGAACACCTGCCCATATTAAAATTGCATAATTTCAGCCGATCTTCAGCTGATATTCTTTATTGTTATAAACATCATAATGATCTCACTTTACATTGTTTTTTTTGTTTTTTTACGAAATTGACCGTTTCTTTAGCAAAATGAAATTCCCCGTGTGAAACCGGGATACATAGATATAATCTATGTATATGAAGATGAAATTCTGTTTGTTTTTTATAGAAGTCCATACTGTTTGTCCTAAATTTTCCAAATTTCGCACAGTGGTTCTTTCAGACCAGGTGCGAACACCTGTCCATATTAAAATTGCATAACTTCAGCCGATCTCTGGGTATATTCTTTATTGTTATAATAATCGTTTTGATTTCGCTTTACATTGGTTTTTACAAAATCAACCGTTTGAGTCGATAAAAGTCTCAGTTTATAGATTTTAGAGAATAGATATAGTGATACAGTCTTGCATTACATTCAGGTTGGTCGGGTTTAGTATCTACTGAAACAGGCGCCTGATACCCAAACTGGCCTAATATAATAAGACTAGAATAATTCCCCGACAATACAGATGATGATCAAATAAATCACCAAATAAATACATATATATAATTATATATATACATATATATATAAATACTTTGAAATGTTTTATAACTCTACTTTAATTGTTTTTTTCCTAAGTATTCTTAGTTGCCCCCCAAGTAAAAAATAATATTACAAATAGTTTGGCAAGGTTTAAGCAGTTATTGCCAACCATTCATTGCCCACAAGATACATACTATAATCAGAATGATATTAAGAATTGTTTTTAAAGTAAAAATATTAGTTAAAGAAACTAAAGTAATAAAGTAAATTCCAAACTTTCTAAAAATTATTTTGATATATTTGAATAAGACGAAGATAAAAAAAACAGGTTGTAGTTGGACGAGAAGAGATGCAAAATGTTTGTAAATGAGATAATATGTGATATTCAATTTTTTAAAAATATATTAAAAAAACAATATATTTATTTATTTTAATTTTTTTGTTGCCTCTACTCTACAGGGTCATTGGCAAGATCTATATAAAAAAAGTAAAAAAAAAAAAAAAAAAAAAAAAGGAATATAATAACGAACGATATAAATAATATTAAAATAAAATAGAAAATAGACGAGAGGTACAGGTGGGGACGGGGAGGAGAAGGAGGGCGCAGGTTCGCTGGCATTGATCACACTGGGCTGTACTTGTTGCCTCCCTCCCACACGCTCCCATCACTCCCACATCTCTCCTACTACACTCCCTCATCCCTCCCTATCCCTCTTTCCTACTCTCTCGTACACTTCAATGAACCATTGACCTAACATAACAAATCATGAATGTGTACATATACACATATTACATTATTCTTGTGTGTCTGGATATTATAACATCTTTGTTTCGTTATATTCACTTGTACACCCATCATTAATTGCTATTTTAACTTATGTAAATATTTAAATAAATTTAGAGGTGAGAAATATTCAACTGTCATTCTTTACGATAGATTAATTAGACTGTCAATTAACCTATCATATTTAATTAAATGTAGTTAAAAGTTCTGGGATATTAATTTTTTTTTCTTTAACACGTTAGGTGCGGCGGCTTATTTTAGGGGTATCCTGAATTGGACGGTATCGGTCCCGGGGGTCCGACTGCTGGGATGAGCCACAGACGTTATCGGGCGTCGGGGTCCGATGGGAATGCTCTGACTAAAGTGTTATTTTTTAACTCAAAAGTGAATTAAATGAGCTTCTCAAGGGCATTATCTCTTGGTAAGGATTAGGCCTAGACATAACAGGCGCAGGACATGCCCCCGGGGTCCGATAAAGGATTTACGCCATACTTTATCGAAAATAGCATTAAACTGCTGGAATTTTGAATTACCATCTATTTTGATAATTTTCGCAATGTTAAAAATTTTTTTAGCAGTCTTTTACTGCTTTACAACCACTTACTCTATGATAAAAAAAAATCTTTTCAACGAAATGAATTTATATAAATAAATAAAGCAAATATCAGTGTTTTATTTATAATTACAGACTAAGTAAGAAGTACTAAAGATAACAATAAAGGTTACAGCAATATTTATCTTTACTTTTATCACCTTTCTTTTAATATAGTCAAAATAATAACCCAAGCTCGCCTATCGGGCAAGTATCAGATAAAATTTACCCATAAAAATAATGTATATATAATCAATCCACAGGAAGTATGCACTATATGTAATATGAAAACATCTGAAACTCTATATCATTTCATTTCGGTTTGCCCTATATACTCCTCTCTCCGCAATCACTATATACCGTTTATTACTAATTCAACAGAAGCTGAACTCGCGAATTTATTTCAGTTTAGTGATCCATTAATAATAAAAGCAACATATTATTATATAATCAATAGACTGAGAATTAGATCTTTTATTATTAATGAGTAAACGTCTAAATCAGATATCTGTTATATAACTACTTATCTAAACAAGAGGATAATAACAATAGAATACAAGTCTATTTGCGAATTAGTATAAACTTAGTTCATTTACATTTGCTTACGCTGTACCTTTTTAAAAAAACAATTTATCATAATACTTAGTTGATTAATATCTTATAATTTTAATTTTTAATGAAGGTCGTTATATTTGTTTATCTTATTTATATCAGGCATATACGTTTAATTGATCAATTTTATATGTATATAATCACCTGTAAGATATCAAATGTATTATTAACTTTTTAATTTAATTAAGTATAATTTAATTGTAATAATTTTTAGTTATGATATTTTGTACAGGCTGTCTGACTCTATTTGTATGGGGTAATATCCCCAAAGGCAAATAAATTATCTATCTATCTATCTATCTAGCAGTCTTTTACTGCTTTACAACCACTTACTCTATGATAAAAAAAAATCTTTATAACGAAATGAATTTATATAAATAAATAAAGCATATAAATAAAGTTTTATTTATAATTACAGACTAAGTAAGAAGTATTAAAGATAACCATAAATGTATTCTTTGCAATATTATCGGACGCGGAAGTGTGATGCCGTCCAATAGTCTTGTTTTATTGCTGATGGCCTGTATCGGACCCCGGAGTCCGATTCAAAAAAACAACAGAATTTCATCTGTTAGCAACTTTCGCTGCACTAAAATGCAATAATCTCATTAAAAATAGACTAAATTGAGTCTTTGAGGTGTACGGCTTTTCAGACATTTTCATGTGATAATCGGCTGTTACGATGGGAATGTAAAACCCCGGGGACCGATGCCGCACCTAACGTGTTAATTTGATTAACGGAATTTAATAGAGCAGATTTGATCTGGTCTTTGATGAGGAGAAAACTAAATATCCAATGACCATCATAGATGGTGCTATTAATGAAAACAACGTGAATATAGTTGATCAACAAGGCCCTGCAAGCAGTACCTGGAATCGTTACGGGAAATAACGAGACAACCAAAGAAGGGACATTTCGATACTTTTAAGTAACTTCGATACTTTCGAACAAGACAGTTCGATACTTTGCATACGATTATATTACCGATATTATCTTATCTCTATAATTTCACATCGATACATTCTTACAGGGTATCCTAGTTAATCAGCATGAAAAATATTGGACTTGAAATACTCCTAAGGTAGTTTTTTTTTTTTTTTTTTTATATTATAAGTAATAAGGAGTATTTGTAAATTCATCCTGTTACTGGATCACTTTTTTCTAACCAGGCACACCAAGTTTTGGTAACAGTTTGTTGCCATGGTGATTCAGATTTATGTGTTCTGAAAATAGTTATTCTTGAATATTCTTGAAGTTAAGTTTTCTATCTCTGTTACACCTAACTGTTTTTCTTGTTTCAGAATAAAAATAGAGATCGTAATGAACCTATTTTCACGTTTCGTCAAATAATCCTATATTTGTTGGCTAGATCAAATAATTTTCCAGGTATCGAAGAATATTGATAATACTATTCTCATCATATAGTAAAATCTATAATATTGAGATAAGATCCTTTTCCAACGGTAATGATACTTACGTTGTAACGTGACGTCAGTAGGCGAAAGACATGAAAGCACGATTAACTGCTGGTAACAAGTGTCTTTATTTTTTAAATCTTTATTCATCTATTTGTTTTCTTTAAAGACGTAAAAACTCTTCCGTCATCACTAAAATCGGAATAACCCCAAATTAGTCAGGACCTCTTGGTGACGAAGCTTCAGCCATAATTTCATTTAAATTATTAATTATTTAAATTAAATTTAAATTTCTTAAGGTAATAAACTCCTGTCTCAGATTTAATACCTTTTAAAGATAAAATATTCATCAAGAACACATCTAAATATTAATTGCTATCTTTTTATTAACACTTCAATGTAGCTTTATAATATCTTAAACTGCTTCATAGAAAAAAAAAAAGAGATGCAGTCCTGAAAATACGCTATCATGGGAGAGCTAAGATATGTTTTAAATATACAACCAATTTATTTAATTTTATCTAATATAAAAAAAGGAAGGGAGCGGGGTAACCCACTGGTAAGGCAGTGGACTGCTGTGCTTAAGGTCCCGAGTTCGAATCTGACATGGCTTATGATATCTTTATTAATCGCCACAGTTCGTCTCGTGGGCCGAGAGACCCTCCTGGGGAAAACCCAGCCTCTATAAAGTGGGTACCCTTAATTGAAAAATTAAGGGGAAAGAACCTGGCGGTTGAGCGTGATCACGGTCAAATCACCTCCTTGCACGACCGCTGACCAAGAAACAGTACTCTTCCTTACATAGTACTGCACCCAAGACCCTTTATGGGTTGTAGTGGTACAGGTTTTTTTTTTTTTTTTTATAAAAAAAGGAAAAGGCCAGAACAACTATAAAAATATATAAATTAAATTAATGGCACCGAAGTCGTATTTTAGTATTCGATTACTTTATAATCGTGAACTGACTGCCATTTGCGATTATAATGTCTATACTAGCTAACAAGCATGAAACTCAAAAACTGCATACATTGAAACCATGTCCATGGAACCAAAATAAAGTATTATGGAATATTGTACGGTGATAATAAGAGACAGAAGTTGGGAGTGTAAGCTCGTGGTTACATTAGATGAATGTGTGTGTGCGTGTTAGAAGAGGGGAGAGAGGGGGCGGAGATTTAGTATAACCCGTTGCAGGGGGTGTACCCTTTAATCAGGGCTAACGCGGCCAAAGTTACACTGAACATACAGATCCTTCTTAGTTAATATACATCCACATTAAACAACATTCTCAGGGTTATTTATAAAATAAAAAAAAAATAATGAAAAGGAATGAGATTCAAGACGTGATTTGAAAATATTGAGTACTAGCTGTAGATCCTGGTTCCACCCGTGGCATTTCATTTTTCTTATAAACGTGAACTATTCTATAATCAAAAAATACAACAAAAATAGCACTAATAGATTATTATTCCAAAGCTTAAGGATATACTATATTTCAAGTTTTGCCCTCTATGGCATATATAATTAGGTCCTTAGATGAACCTACTCTAGAGCATGCAACCTAAAGCTGACCATGAGAAAAACATGGGGATTCCAAATTAATACCAGCTACCCTCAGTGATTGCTCTTGAGCTTTATTTGTAGTCATCGCAAATGCGACTGGGCTGGGAATTTTACTCCTTTGAAATAAAAAGACATATCACTACGGAAAATGGGGATTCCAGGCATGGAATGCCGTAAGGACAGAAGTGGATGAGCAAGGAGGTGACAGATTTCAATTAACCATGTAAACACTCCGGGTAGTTTCCATAAATCAATCAGGTACCAAATATCAAAGAACAAAGAAGAAAACCAGTCGCAAAAAACAATGAGAAAAGCGTGGAACGAGAAGCGAGTAGCAGGGAGACGCGCAATCGTCGGCCAATAACTCGAAAAGGACTCGTTCAGCCTTAAAACGTGAACCCCGGTCCATTTCGAGGGAACGGCCTTAACGGGCCTTGTTGGCCTCTTCAAAATCTATAAAATGACACTTTTTTTCGACTTAAACCGTCGATTTCATGAAAACCTAATGTAAAGCGAGATCATTACGATTTTTATAACAATAAAGAATATCAGCTGAAGTTATGCAATTTTAATATGGACAGGTGTTCGCACCTGCTATGAAATGAAAGATCTACTGAGCGAAATTTGGAGAATTTAAGACAAACGGTATGGATTTCTTTAAAGAATCTTTATTTATATAGATGTCCAACCGTAAAAGCAAGGGTTTTAAGTTACATTTCTCCAATTTTCAGTAAATTTAAAGTTTAAAAAAATAAAAAATATTTTTATGTAGAATCGAAAGAAATTTTTTAGTTTAATTATTGTGAAATCCTAATCAACTTTTTGACTTTGAATACCAGGTCTTGAACTTTTTTAGTGTTTTTAGTTTTAGGACTTTCTTATGAGCTCTTATTCGTTGCATTACTCTCCACTCCTAATAGCAACTAAGTCTTAAAAAATCGAAAAAAATTTGGGGGAGGGGGCGCGAAGTCTTTATGAACAGATTAGATGATTATTGACGTTAAGCCGAATAGAATGGGGGCCGGTGAGCCGAAGGTACAGGTAGCAGTAGGGGCAGGAAAGGGTTTAGGGATGAAGAAAGGGTCCAGGCTAAGCCCTTACTCTTTATTTACATGATCAGGTTAAGGGATCGGGCTATGTTTTATCCCAGTCAAGAGAGTTCGTTCAACCCTCCTCCATTCCCTATAGGATTAAAATGTCATCTTTAATTCTAAACAGGGAAATATTATTTCAATTGCAGAAAGTATCGTTTTAAAAATGATGATTTTCTAAGAAATACAACCTAATATTTTTTTATACTTTCAATTTAATTTTCCAGAACTAGGAGCGAGCGACATTGAGCGTAGTAAATAACTACGTTTGGAGACCATTAGTCCTAGTTTTTTTTTTTCAAAAATTCTAAAATTTCAATTATATATCTGTGCTTACAGTGAAAAGTGTGTTAAATCCAAATTCTTCAATTTGAGAAAAATATTTTTTTTTTTTGCTTTATGTTTAAATTTGCGCCTGTCAACAAACATACACAATCAGCAAATGTGCTCTGTGCTATTGAAATAAGGGCATGTCAGGCATGGGGAAGGATGGCACACAGCGGTACCTCTTGTCTGGCTTGTTTCAGGTAATCTGGATTTTTAACGAAGGAGATCTCTCATCCAGCGTCTTTTTAATCTCCTATTTATGGGCATATCAGCTGTTGCCATGCCTCTAATCAGTTGGTAAAGATGGCCGTGTAAATGTGTATGGAAACATTCGTAAAGTGTCTTTATATGTTGGTCTACTGTTTGCATTTGTAAGTCAGTATGTAGGGTATTGTTGGTCACGTACCATGGCTACTTTTACTATAAGTCTTAAAATTTTAGATTGATAGGTCTGAATTCTTTGTGAGCTGGTCTTTTTGGCTGTACCTTATATTTGTGAAGATTATTTCCATATTGGTTTCAGTAAGTATGAATATGTATTTAATTTTTGTCTCAGTCCAAGTTTTGAAGTTTTAGAAAAAAGTGAGTAAAGTAGGTCGAGCCGTTTGTTAAGGGTTTCACATCCTTATATCAAAGGTAAGACCAAGGTAATGTACGGTATCAGTTAAAAGAAAAATATGATTGAAGACATTGGGATTTTGTAAAATTGTTTTTGTTTTACTCATATCACGGTTAGCAGTGATCTTGATGTTTAATTGTTTTGTTTTTTGTAGTTTTTCTTTATCTTCGCCTCTACCATAGAGGGTCATTGGCGGTGTGTTCAATTATATTTTGTTTAATTATATTTTTGTTTAAGTATTTGTACAAAGTATCTATATTTTTTTCATCGTCTTTTAACAGTTCGCTCAGTGTTTTTTCAATTTCCAGTTTTTTCCGGACATCTTTGTATCTTACACAGTATATTAAAAGGAGGTGTTTCACCGTTTGGGGTACATTATTACATTCTTGGCATGTGGGTGCTTCTAATTTATTTATCAAAGTTTCGTTAGCAAATTGTTAAAATCCTGCTCATTTATTTGCAACATAAACAAATTAAATGTTTTTATTATTTGGACTTAACACAATTTACAATGCAAGGACAGATATTTATATGAATATTAACGTATATTTATATTGGAAAATCATACATTTCCATTTTCTATATTTTCTTTATTTTTCAGTGAGTTAAATATCGTTCACTACCTTAACCTTTTTTTTTAAACTTAATATTTTGTCTATATAAATTACATCATGTGCATAATAAATTGCTAATTAACATAATTTCTACTTACAATGAGGTTCAAAGAATCTTTCATACCTGGAAAAAAAAAAAAAAGGAAAAATATTAGTACTGTGCTGTCATGTCATTTCTTTGCATCAATTAGGGAAAAAAAAATGTAAAATGTACATACAACAGTAAAGGCTTAACGAAACCAAAGGTTCGGTGCCAATCGCAACTGCACAAGCTCAGTTCTGCCTCACAGAACCCTTTCACCTTCGCCTCGGCTTATTTACACTCAGACGTTTTACAGTCGGCAAAGCGCTTATGATTTTTTTACATATTCGTTTACACCTAGCCATCGTAATTTCACCAATTCAGCATTAAATTCTTCCATGGATTCATCCATGTTAAGTCAAAATATTCTACTGAAACCTTCATCGTACACTTTATTTTACTCCCAACATAGCCTAGAATCGAAATGTAGCGGGATATATAAATTAATGTCCCCAATTTTCAGTATTATGAAATCAAAAGATTTAAGTTGTTTTGGAGGTTTTTAAAAAATAAAATATTCAAAATAATAATTAGCTATTTAATGAAGCCTAAAGTTTCGACCAGAATATTTGGTTTCATCAGAGTTTCTAGTAATCTGTATACTGTTCTTTTTTTTTTTTCTGTTCTATTTTAATTGAAGAGGTCGGGACAAAATAGTTCCAAGCAACATTATTAACAAAAATAAACTGTAGCTGCAGTCTGCTGTATATTACGTTGGACTATATGTCTATGATGGAAATGCCACCTAAATATGACTATATAGAGCCTATACAGTCATATCAGAGCTAAGGGATATTATTCCATTTTTTTTTAAACCCAATAGAAAAGGCCCTCCGAAATTTTTCGACCTATTATAATCTCAATAAGTTTCATTGAAATAGGTGTTCCTAATTCCATAGCCTCCCCGAGTAAGTCAAAATCAATAAATAATTAAAAAAACAAAAGAAGGCCACGAAAATAATAGCATAAAAAAATTTTCGTTTCACACAATTCAACATATCATTTTAATGAGGTTCCTTCTGCTTGGACTTAAGTACTAAACTTAGACCTTGAAGAATTTAATGGCGGACTTGAGAAATGGAAATATTAAAGATAACAGAAGCCTCAACCCCATCCTCCCCCCCCCCCCAAACTTCATTTCAATATAATTGCAATGTCAGCCCCCCCCTTTCCGTTTTTATTCAATAACTTCTACCATTTTTCTAAACCTTTATCCAGCGGCTGAGCATAAAACTCGTATCTGGTGAAGAATTGAAAGCATTATGAGTTTTACAATAACCGGGAGATTTAAAGCCCTAGCTCGGTAAGCATCCTTCTTCTGGAACTGCCACTTCTTCTCCAGGAACTATCTTTTGGATAGGAATGAAATATAAATGCACATTAATCATTTCTTAAAAAAAAAAATTTACGCATTATTTATTCAGTAGAGAACTTTTAATGGAAACGCTAAGCGTTGTTACATATTGTAGGCGTTACATGAATTTTAATATGCTCAATGTTTGAATACAACAAGCTACATTGTTTAACATCAATATTTAACTATGGGCCAGGCACCTGGTTTGTCATTTGAATATTTTACATAATGGTAAACAGTTTCTAAGGTAAATGAAAGATGAGTTAAATAAAATTAATTACTTTACTAATTACTTAACGACTTTTTGATATAAAATATTTTTTTAAAAAAAGTTTAATTACTGGATACACAATACGAGTATACATTATCTCCCTATTCTGGTGTATTCCCTCCCCTACTTCCCCGTGGATGGGAGCTTTTCTGTTTAAGACAAGAACATAAATTTTGAGTTTTTCCTTAAAGTTTTTTTTTTTTTTTTTTTTTTTGACTTTAATTATTAATCCGCACCTGTCAGCAAGGTGCTGACAATCAGCGAATGAGATGGTGGTAATAGGTTATAATGACATGTCAGGCATGAGGAGGGAAAGAACCCAGCAGCACCCCCTTCCTGGCTTGAGTCAATTACCTCGGTTGTCTAAGAGAGCAGATCTCTCATCCAGCGCCTTTTTAGTCTTCTCGTACCCGTGCTTATGTCAGCCATATTACTGATTAAAGAATTTGGATGTCCGTTTAAATTAGCAAAAAACCGTTTGTATAGTGTCATTATGTGCTCCTCGACTGTTAGTACATGGAGGTCTGTATGTAAAGTTTTGTTAGTTACGTACCAGGGTGCTTTTGTGATGAGTCGTAACAATTTTGATTGGAACGTTTGAAGTTTTTGTAAGTGAGTCTTTTTAGCAATACCGAAAATCTGTGAGGAATATGTCCATATGGGTTTGAGTAAGTAAGAGTACGTATTTAGTTTTTGTTTCAGTTTCAGTTTTGATGATTTAGAAAGTAGAGGGTAGAGAAGCTTGAGTCTTTTGGTAAGAGTCCTTTTTTTCATTTTAACATGTGGGCCCCATGTCATCCTTCTGTCGAAAGTGAGCCCCAAATAGTGTACTGTGTCCGTCTGAGGAATTTGGTTATTGTCAATATAAACTGGGGGGCAGGTATGTTTTCTAAGCGTGAATGTAATGTGTTTTGATTTGTCATGATTGAGTTTAATTTTCCATAATTGAAACCAGTCGTGTAATTTGTATAAGTGATGTTGTAATGTCAAGGAAGCCTGTGTTGAGTCCTGATGTTTCGTGATAATTGCTGTATCATCAGCGTAAGTTGCAGTCAATGTCTCGTTGGTAATAATAATAATAATAGGGGGTAGGTGCGGGAATAATATTAAAAATGGGTGTAACCGCTCTTCCCCACCCCCTAAACCCTAATTTATGGCTTGGGTTATCATACCTCGAAAGCATGCAAATTGAACGAGAGCGGAGTGTTAGGCAGTATAAAAATTGCCAATTAGATCGAAAGAGTAAAAAGGACTACTTGAATCTTAATAATAAAAAAAAAAAAAAAATCGAGCGTAGACGTGGCTCTAAGGGTAGAAGCTAATTATCGGTGATGGAAATTGGATGAGGCCAAAAATAGGGGGTAGGTGCGGGAATAATATTAAAAATCGGTGTAACCGCTCTTCCCCACCCCCTAAACCCTAATCTATGGCTTGGGTTATCATACCTCGAAAGCATACAAATTGAACGAGAGCGGAGTGTTAGGCAATATAAAAATTGCCAATTAGATCGAAAGAGTAAGAAGGACTACTTAAATCTTAATAATAAAAAAAAAAAAAAAAAAAAAAAAAAAAACAGCGGCTCTAAGGGTAGAAGCTAATTATCGGTGATGGAAATTGGATGAGGCCAAAAATAGGGGGTAGGTGCGGGAATAATATTAAAAATCGGTGTAACCGCTCTTCCCCACCCCCTAAACCCTAATTTATGGCTTGGGTTATCATACCTCGAAAGCATACAAATTGAACGAGAGCGGAGTCTTTGGCAGTATAAAAATTTCTAATTAGATCGAAAGAGTAAGAAGGACTACTTGAATATTAATAATAAAAAAAAACACAAAAAAAAAAAAATCGAGCGTAGCCACGGCTCTCAAGGGTAGAAGCTAATTATCGGTGATGGAAATTGGATGAGGCCAAAAATAGGTGCAGGACCCACCCACCACCCACCGTCCTCCGCCCCTCGGCTAGACAGCAATTTCGTACCTCGAAAGCATACAAATTGCACGGGAACGGAGTCTTAGGCAGTATAAAAATTTCTAATTAAATCGAAATAGTAAAAAGGAGTAATTAAATCGAAATATTAATAAAATTTAAAAAAAAAAATTAAAATCGAGCGTAGTCCTCGGCTCATAGGGTAGAAGCTAACAATCGGTGATGGAAATTGGATGAGGCCAAAAATAGGGGGGTAGGTGCGGGAATAATATTAAAAATCGGTGTAACCGCTCTGACCCACCCCCTAAACCCTAATTTATGACTTGAGTTATCATACCTCGAAAGCATACAAATTGAACGAGAGCGGAGTGTTAGGCAGTATAAAAATTGCCAATTAGATCGAAAGAGTAAGAAGGACTACTTAAATCTTAATAATAAAAAAAAAAAAAAAAAAAAAAAAAAAACCGCGGCTCTAAGGGTAGAAGCTAATTATCGGTGATGGAAATTGGATGAGGCCAAAAATAGGGGGTAGGTGCGGGAATAATATTAAAAATCGGTGTAACCGCTCTTCCCCACCCCCTAAACCCTAATTTATGGCTTGGGTTATCATACCTCGAAAGCATACAAATTGAACGAGAGCGGAGTCTTTGGCAGTATAAAAATTTCTAATTAGATCGAAAGAGTAAGAAGGACTACTTGAATATTAATAATAAAAAAAAATCGAGCGTAGCCACGGCACTAAGGGTAGAAGCTAATTAACGGTGATGGAAATTGGATGATGCCAAAAATAGGGGGTAGGTGCAGGAGTAATAATATCGAAATATTAATAAAATTTAAAAAAAAAAAAATTAAAATCGAGCGTAGTCCTCGGCTCCAAGGGTAGAGGCTAAATATCATTGATGGAAATTGGACGAGGCCAAAAATAGGGGGTAGGTGCGGGAATAATATTAAAAATCGGTGTAACCGATATAAATTCTTCAATTTATCCAATCTTGGCGGGAGTACCCCAAGGCTCAATACTAGCACCTTTACTCTACATCATATACACGCACGACATACCTTAAAGTTTTAAAACTTAAAAATGCAATTTTTTCAAACTTGATCATCAAATTTATGCATTGTTGAAATTACTGATATTTTAAATTAAACTTAACGTATGTTTGCCACGAACGTGAGTGAGTGGCAAAATCCCAAAAGAAAGAGCTTTGGATAATTTCGATTATCCGAATTTCCGATTAACCTAACCACCCCTTATAGATTGATAATTGAAGCACTACAATACTTGCAAAATTATAATAATAATAATAATAGTAAAGACTTAACGAACCCGAAGGTTCAATGCCGACACCGCAACTCGCTACCTGCACACCTCCATCCATCGACTGTCTTCGATAGATCCGCCTTAACGGAATCCTCCCACCTCCGTCTCGGCCTGCCCCTCGGACGTTTCCCAATCGGCACCGCTCTTATTAATCTTTTCGGAATTCGTTCACTACTAAGTTTCGCAATTTTACACGCCCATGTTATTCGTCTTGCTTCTATCACGTCAATTATATTTACTGGGTAAAGTTCACTCAGTTCGGCGTTGTGTAAGCGTCTAAATTCTCCGGTTAGTTCACGCCTCTTCGCTTCCAATATTCAACGCAGTACTTTATTTTCAAAAACTCTGAGGCGTTGCTCATCCCTCAATGTCAACAGCCACGTTTCGCATCCTTAAAGGACCGTTAGAATAATAATAGTTTTGTAAATCCTTATTTTTAAGTTTCAGGACAGAAGGCGCGAGCTAAGCAATTTCGTGAGTGAAAAGTAGCAAGCATTACCGGCTTTTAATCTAGCCCTAATTTCCTCATTCCAAGTTCTTGTCCGGCTTTCATGAATTGTTTTGTGTTTATTTCTATGGTTTCCACGTCTTCACTAAGCAAAATCATATCCGGATATATTTCCTCCGAAATTCAAACCTTTTCCGGTACTTGTCACCTCCCTAATGGCATATTCCAGCGCTAAATTAAAGAAAACGGGCGAAATGGCATCTCCTTTTTTCTAACCGAAGCGAGCCTCGAACTTCTCAGAAAAATAATTACCGATTTTCACTTTATTGAACATATCAGTCATACACATTTTTACTAAGTTTACCAACTTTTTTGAAACTCCCTGCTCTTGCAAATTGCAAAATTATGCTCAAAAAGATTGGGGCAAACGAAGTTGGAAATGAGTTCTTATAGCTTAGTAATGTGTTGGACTGGAACGAAAAAAAGAACTTTCATATTACAGATAAAAAGCATAGCTTTAAAAAGGTAGTAATTGGGAACGATAATCAAGTTTTTCTGTAAGAACTCCTAGATAGATATAGAAAATAGAACTATAAGATATAAGAAGTCGAATGAATAGCGGTGCGTCGAGAAAACACGTCGATACTGCGAGGGCAATACCCTCCACGCCCTAGCGGCACCCTTCACAAGGGATCGCTCGCTCCAGTTCTTTGCTAAGGGCTGCCCCTTTAGTATACCTAAACATATTCACTAACTATATTAAAAAATATTGTTATGTAAAATATAATATAAGAATATAGATTTCAAGTAATTACCAAACAAATATACTCCTATTTGCTGAATTTAAAATCTTTACCATAGACATTTTAAAAATAAGTAAAGTCTTACCTAACCCGAAGGTTCGTCGCCGACATCAAAAATCGCCCCCTAAACACCTACATCCAAACCGATTTTCGACAGATCTGCCCTCAAGCAATCTTTCCACCTCTCATACGTTCTCCTTGCTATAACGCGCTTACTAATATTTTTGGCATTCGTTCACTACTAAGTTTTGCAATTTTACACGTCCATTCTATTCGTCGCGCAGCTATCACCTCAATTAGATTTACTGGGTACAGTTCGGATTAGTTTAAGCGTCCAAAAGCCTCCGTTTGATTCGTCCTTCTTCGGTCCGAATATTCTACGCAGTACGTTATTTTAAAAGACCTTAAGGCGTTTATCATCCCGTAAATAATAAGAATAATAATAGTTTTGTAAATCCTAATTTTTAAATTTCGGGTAAGTAATTTTGCAACCGAAAAATAACAAGGATTTTCCGCCTTTAGCCTAGCCTTAATGTTCGAGCCTTCGATTAGCCTTCGAACGTATCTACCAGATCGTCCTAATTCTGCAACTACCCCTATATTGTCTAATCTTTATTTATTTTAGCCGTAGTTCTTTACCAGCTCTCGTATTCGTTGTATTTCGCATTATAGTTTTCATATGTTCACCTTAAAACACACCTTTTTCGCACCACTAACAACATATTCTAGCGATAAATTTAAAAAACAGGTGACAGGGAATCTCCTTGTTTTAAACCCGGTCCTTGGTTTAAACAAACCTCTTGGTGAAAACATTAACGATTCTACCTTTATTGAATGTGTTGGTCACATACTTTTTATTTATTTATTTATTTATACTAAGTTTACAACCCTTTCTCAACATATGGTGAGTTATTGACACCCTTAAGACTGTGGTGAAAATAAAAAATAAAAAAACTCATGAAGGGATAAATTGAAGATTCCTATAGTTTTTTTTGGGTCAAAAGTTTGCTTCTGCAATAGTTTTACCATATTCCAATATTTATTGTAAAAAGTGCAAAAACTAGTTATTGACACCTTGTGTATCTAATTGCGAAATCTTTCCTATGGTTATTTTGCTAAACACTTGCTTCATGGATGACTTAGAGGACCCTTCAAACATTAGATTCATTTACATTCTTAAAATGAAATTAGGACATGTTTACTTATTTCTAAAGTTAAAGTGTAGTGTCCAATAACTGTCTGGTTTACCCTACTTTTTAAACATAAAGAAAAATTAACTTTTCCATGATATAAATCGACAATCTAATAAAACATTCCATATCGTGCAATCGACATGAAAAAGTATTTCTCCGAAATACTGGGACTCGCGATTCTGCAAAGGTCAAGGAAACTTTCCGAGGCTAGTTCCATGACCTTGGGTATGATGAAGCCCTATTACCTTTCTTGCGTGGAAGTGCCTTTACGCATTATTACCTAGTATTAGTACTACATTTATTACTAATCATTAATTAGTACTATTAGTAGTACATTATTAATGTTTAATTTATGTAATGAATGTAATTAATTGAATGTAAACAATTCAAAATTAATAATTAATTTTGAGTAATAGTAATAATAATAATAATAATAGTAATAATAAAGAGGCTTAAAGAACCACATCTTTCTAATTCCTCAAAACTACGACTAAGACAAAACAAAATACGTACAAATACTTAAACCTTCATGGATATACTGTTCACAGATACGTTGCCAAACAAAACGCATTTACAAAAACTCCAAACCTGGCAACACACACCCAACTTTCACTTACCAACTTACTTATATTAGATATTGACGTGTTTTGTTAACTTAAATTTCTCTAAGTCACACATTTTTCCACGTTCATTTCCTATTTCTGTTTTTATTTGTTATATAAAAAACGCTAATTTTTTTTATTATTAAATAAAAGTTTTTACTTGCGATAAATGGGCAATGCAAGCAAGGTTAATACTCTAAATCGTCTGGTTTTATAATCCTCTTTGCAGCTGTTGAAAACTTCATTTAGTTACCATGAAACAAATAACTTCTATTAAATGAACAGAACGGCTTTAATTATAAACAATGGTCTGTCATTAAAGGCGTACTCCGTATGCGGGGGCTCAACGTGTTTGATCAAAATCGTTAAAGTCGTTTTTGAGTAAATAAAAAAAACACGTGATATTGAGAAAACATTCATTAAGTAAAGTGCCCCCTCCAATTGATTAATTTTGATGAGGTTTTGACTGTCACATCGCGGGCATATACATACACCAAATACTGTGTTTAATCAAAATTATTAAAGCGGTTTTTGAGTAAATAAAAAAAACACGTGAAGATGGGACAACATTTATTAAGTAAAGTGACCCCTCCAATTGATCAATTTTGATGAAATTTTGACTGTCAGATCGCGGGCATATACATACACCAAATACCGAGTTTAATCAAAATCGTTAGAGCCGTTTTTGAGAAAATCGGGAAAAGGTAAAAAATAGACAAAATTCTTCAAATAAAGTACCCCCTCCATTTGACCAATTTCGATGAAATTCTTGCTGTCACATCGCGGGCATATACATACACCAAATATCCACACACACACACACACACACACACACACACACACACACACACACACACACACACACACACACACACACACACACACACACACACACACACACACACACACACACACACACACACACCCACGCACGCACGCACGCACGCACGCACGCGCACACACACACACACACCATTTCACGGGACTTGGTTATTTCGACTCAGGGTGTGTGTATTACCAAAACGTGTATTTCCGTTGAAAACCGGAAGTCGAAATTTTTCACGATCGCAATACTTCCACTTACTATATATTTCATATATAGGTAAGTGAAAGTAAATATATTACGAATCATTTCAAATGGACTGTAGAGGATATTAATTGTGTATATTATTATTACCTCGCGCGGGTCTCATTACCGCGTATGGGGAGCGTCCCACGGGTGGCGGATGTGGGGATGGTCGGTGGAAATTCCTAGGAAGCTCCTCCCGGCTAAGTCCGTAGGACTCGCTGACCAACAATGAGAGCGGCCCCCCAGGCTTGCTGGAGGGTGTGACGTAGGTTTGAACGCCCTACTCACATTTTATTAGTTCACCCAAACACCACAAAAAAGTCATGGATCTCCCTAAAGTAAAACGCTCATTATCCGGAGGTAAACTAGTCCCCCGTTCGGGTCTCCGGGTGGGGACTGCTTTAGGGGATTCATGCCGCAAGTTGAAAAATATAGATCTAAGCATAGGGACGTGGAACGTAAGAAGTTTAAATACAGCGGGTGGGTTAAAATCTGTCGCGAATGAGGTAATAGGGTATAGATTAGATATCGTGGCGCTGCAAGAGGTCCGCTGGCCAGGGGAGGGCTCGTTAAGGGAAGGGAAGTACACTTTGTGGTACGGTGGGAGCGGAAACTATTGTTTAGGCACCGGATTTCTGATTAGAAATAGGTTACTTTCCGCGTTGAAGGACATTCAATTTTACGGAGATAGGTTATCGGTAGCTATATTTCAGGGTCGGTGGTTTAAAATCGCGTTGATCAATATACACGCACCTACTGAAGATAGTGACGATGAAGTTAAATGTGAATTTTATGAAAAACTTGAATCGATTTATAACAAACTACCGCGAAGCTACATAAAAATTATTCTGGGAGACGCAAATGCAAAGGTAGGGAGGGAACAAGTATATTATCCTACGATCGGTAGAGAAAGTTTACATGAATATAGTAATGATAACGGAATACGACTAATAAATTTTGCCACCTCGAAAAACCTAATAATCAAAAGTACTACGTTTAAACATAAAGATATACATAAATATACTTGGACGTCACCGGATTCGCAAACCCGTAATCAAATTGATCACGTCTTGGTTCAACGTAGGTGGCAAAATAGCGTAATTAATATTCGATCATATCGTGGGGCCGAATGCGGGTCGGATCATGAACTAGTGATCGCGAAAATTCGCCAGAGACTTATAATACATAGGAAAAATGAGGCTGGTTTTAATTATGATAATTATAATTTGGAGAAGTTAAAAATTCCGACGGTTAGAAAACAATTCGAACTGGAAGTCAAAAATAGGTTTGAGGCGTTGGAATCGTCTGACGAGGATAACGAAGACATTGATAAGTTGTGGGAAGGTATCAGGGATAGTATTAAAGAGGTCGGTAACTCTTGTCTTGGAAAAAGGGAAAATAAAAATAAACCTTGGTTCGATGATGAATGTATGAACATGTGCGACAAAAGAAAAGCTGCTAAACTAGAAGCGTTAAATATTCCTAACGAAATCAATCTTGCTAACTTTCGAGCATCAAGAAAAGAAACAACTAAACTGCTAAAATTCAAAAAGCGAGAATATCTCAAAAATAAAATAATAGCGATCGAAAGTAACAAAATCGAGAATAACGTTAAAGCGATGTACGAAGGCATAAACAGAACTCGTAAACGGTCGGGCCCGGTTACAACTGGAATTAGGGATGAAAATAACAATATCTTGGCCGATCCGGTAGACATCTTAAGACGATTCAAGGATTATTTCGATAGTATTTTAAATACGGAAAATGATAATCTATCTTCCTCTTCGGAATACCTGAGTGCTGAACTGTTAGTAGTAGAACCAAGTAAAGAGGAGGTTGAAATAGCCATTGGAAAATTAAAATCTCATAAAGCAGCGGGAACAGATAATGTTCCTAGCGAACTAATCAAGGCATGCGGGGAAGCTGGGATATCAAAAATATTTCTTTTGGTTAAAAAGATCTGGGAACAAGAAAAGATACCCGAAGAGTGGAAAGAGTCTATTCTCATTCCGATTCACAAAAAGGGATCAAAAACGGATTGCAAAAACTATCGCGGAATCTCACTCCTTCCGGTTTGCTATAAAATATTTACGTTAATCCTAACTAGTCGCATCACTGAATACGCCGAGGAAATTATCGGAGAATATCAATGTGGTTTCAGGCAAAACCGATCAACCGTAGACCAAATATTCTCTCTCCGCCAAATATTAGAGAAAAAATTAGAATATAACGGAATCGTACATCAGCTTTTTATCGATTTCAAAAAGGCATATGACTCTATTAACCGCCAAAAGTTGTATAACATTCTGGTCGAGCAGGGAATACCAAAAAAATTAGTAAACTTAGTAAAAATGTGTATGACTGAAACGTTCAATAAAGTTAGAATCGGTAATTATTTTTCTGAGAAGTTCGAGGTCCGCTCTGGTTTGAAACAAGGAGATTCTCTCTCACCTGTTTTATTTAATTTAGCGCTGGAATATGCCATTAGGGAGGTGACACGTACCGGAAAGGGTTTGAATTTGGGAGGGAATATACCCGTGCTCGGATATGCCGATGATTTGGTATTGCTTGGGGAGGACGTGGAAACCATAGAAATAAACACAAAAACGTTGATGAAAGCCTGACAAGAACTTGGACTGGAAATGAATACGGATAAGACAAAATATATGGTTAGTCGTAGAAGTGATGAGGATTTCGCTGATATCAATGTAGGGGGGTATATGTTTGAACAGGTAGAGAAATTTAGATATTTAGGGGCGATGGTAACTAGAAAAAACGAAATCGATGAGGAAATTAAGGCTAGATTAAAAGCCGGTAATGCTTGCTACTTTTCAGTCGCGAAATTGCTTAGCTCCCGCCTTCTGTCCCAAAACTTAAAAATTAGGATTTACAAAACTATTATTCTTCCAACGGTCGTTTACGGAAGCGAAACTTGGCCGCTGACATTGAGGGATGAGCAACGGCTTAGAGTTTTTGAAAATAAAGTACTGCGTAAAATAATTGGACCGAAGAGGGATGAAATAACCAGAGAATTTAGACGCTTACACAACGCCGAACTGAGTGAACTTTACCCAGTAAATATAATTGACGTGATTGCAGCAAGACGAATAAAATGGGCGTGTAAAATTGCAAAACTTGGCTGGGAACGTATTCCGAAAAGATTAATAAGCGCGGTGCCGAATGGGAAACGTCCGAGGGGCAGGCCGAGACGGAGGTGGGAGGATTGCGTTAGGGCGGATCTATCGAAGTTAGGTCTGGAAGACGGTCGATGGATGGAGGTGTGCAGGGAGCGATTGGTGGTGTCGGCATCGAACCTTCGGGTCCGTTAAGCCTTTATTATTTATTTATTTATTATTTATATTATTATTATTATTATTCTGGCGCTACGGTCCTGCAAGAACCCGGGAATCCAACACCACAGCCGACCAATCTCTGCGATCCTGTGCTACTCTTTTCCAGTTTGGCACACCCAGCAGTTTTAGGTCCTCCTCAACATCATCCAGCCATCTGATTCGAGGGCGCCCTCTGCTTCGTTTACCGTCAGACATTGAGACAGGGTGATCCTCTTGCCCCTCTCCTTTTCAGTCTAACCCTTGAAGCATCCATTCGAACAGTAATTGTGTATAATAATGTGATATAACCTCTATGAGAAAATCAGTTGTTATAAAAACATATGTTTTGTTCAATTTAATTGAAGTAAGCTATGTAACGGTTATATGTTCTCAAAGATATTTTCGCTAGGCATTGGATCGCAGAGGTTCTTCGGTCTGACAATGGAGCTCAGTTTCGCAGCAAGGAATTCGATGATTTTGAAAACGAATTTATTCGTTTACGAACTAACTAATTTCATTTTAGTTACTTCAAGTCCCAAGCATTTGCAATCTAATCTAGTCTGAAAGGGCAGTTAGAACAGCTAAATGTATTCTTAAAAAGAAAGTTGTGCTTTGTATTGTGGATGCTGCCATGATAGGAAAAGGATATTGAATTAATAATTTAATATCAAAATATGTAAAGTAATGTATATGGTCAACCCGGTGGTCAGTTTTACCTGAAGGCGGCTAGGTCTTGGAAATACCGCCTTGTAAGTTATTGAGGCCAAAAACTTTCTGTGAGAAATTCAAAATAAGCAAAGCCTAAGACCGATAATGCTGCCGACAAACATCCAGGGAAATACCTAAGATGATTTATAGAGAAATTTGTGGCCATAAGCCCTGGTTTGGCCCCGGCAAAGAGGCCGCAGGGAAACACGTTAAATATAGAAAGGAAGGGAAATTTGAGGCAGCCAGCCAATCAGAAGAAGTCTGGAACCAACCAATCATGAGAAAGCTGCAGCCAGCCAATCAGAAGAAGTCTGAAGAGAGTGGTGGAAAGAAGACTTATACGGAGGAGAGAGAGTTCGGAGGGGAGGAAGAGTTGGGTGGAGAGAGAGTTCGAAGGTGGAGAGAGTTCGGGAGAGTGAAGTACGAGGAGTGCGGAGGTCCAGGGAGAGAGCGAGGGCAGAGTCCAGATAGCCAGACAGGCTGAGAGGGGATGCTGTGGTGAGACTGAGAGAGCGTCAGAGATGGCAGGGACTGATCCAGCAGATAGGCCAGAAACAACACCAGAGAGTGCCCACCAGTTAAGGTTAATACATATACATTACTCGTTGTAATATTGTGTGGTCAGTATTTATTAAATAATGTTAAATTGCCATTCAACATCCATTAACTTATTGGTGTCAGTAAAATATCTTTTTATGTTATATTAAAGGGGGTATAAATTATTTACATTATTGGTTAGTAAAATTAAAGATATAGTTCAATTTAGATTTGTTTCTTTATTATCATTTACCCTGTGCCACAGGTTTATTGAAATAAAATAGAATTGTTAAACACGTCACCTTTGGAAAAGAATCCAATAAACAACCGTATAACTTATTCATTATATTAATTTCATATATTAACTTGATATAAGCCGTTTCTGGTAACCCCCACCCGCCTTAGAAAAGCGGGAGACCAGGAACGTAGCAGTTGCTATCGCGGATGGTCTACTGGCCTTTAGGAGTAGTCCGGTTGATAGAGGTTACCGTCTTGGGGAATTGCTGTTTGGGAGACGAATCAGGACATCTCTGACAAGTGTGGGTTCCGTTTGTTAGAAGTCTCAATTAGGGCCAAAGTGGCCAGATTTAAACGCGTACAAGAAGACTCTAGAGAAAAGCAAACAACATCAAAGAATTTAGAGCCTTTGGGGAAAGGGATGAGAGTCTGGGTCCCAGATTGAGGACGATACGGTATAACTAACAGAGACTATATAGTGGATGTCGATGGTAAATGATTGAGAAGGAATAGAAGATTTTTGAAGTCTGTCTATTCCCAAGCCCCAACGGTGACAGAGGAGGCCAATGAGAAGATGAAGCCAATGAAACCTGAAGAATTTAGTTTACTCCCCATCGCAAGATAGAAAAGACAATACCTGAGCTTCCAGACAGGCGGAATGAAGAATTCATTACGCGAATTGGAAGAAGGGTAGTCCTCCCAAGCTGTATTCACCTTAGGTTCAAAGAAAGGAGGATATTAATTGTATGTCATGACCTATATGAGAAAATCAGTTGTTATAAAAAAATATGTTTTGTTTAATTCAATCGAAGTAAGCTATGTAACAATTGTAGGTATGTAAAATGCTGCTGGATAAAGATTATTCTTATTGTTTTAAACTCTTTACATGCACCTTGGTGCGTGAACAATCAAGCCTTACTTGCTGACTTTCACATGAGAACAGTCGAAGAACACCTAAAGACTCTTTACAAACGTTTTCACTCTGACCTACAGGGACATATAAACCGTAAAAAATAAATGGGAGAAGGAGATTTAAAAGGCATTGGATAGGAGATCTCTTTATTTAACAGAATAACTGAATCAATTCAGGGAAGACGTATTCACGGGTGCCATCCTTCCCCATTCCTGACATTTCATTGTATGACAAGTAGAACGGCCATCAAATCTGCTGACTGTCGATATGTTATTGACAGGCGCAGATATACAAATGGAGCAACAAAAAAAAAAAAAATATATATATTCTTTAATTTTTCAGTCGACGAATCATTTATAACATTATATAATGAACATAAGAGGTAAAGATATATCAATGCGAATGAAGAAATGGAAATGAAGAAAAACAACTAGTAACATAAGGTTTGCCCTCAGATCTCATTGTCATGGGGGTCACAATTAAATAATGATATGTAAAGGGCTCCGGAACCCGAAAAAAATCTTTCCCAGGCTAAATATTGCATTGCTGACGAGTGCAAGCATATTACAAAAAGGCTATAAGATTTATGAAGAAGGATTAATTATTGAACTCCACAGAATAAAGCAATTAGTTAATAGTGAATTAGTTAAAAAGGTGTTCGTGCGAAGAGACCATTTAGATAGCTTTAGAGCTTTCCCTTTCTTAGTTTCTAAAAGAGCTTTAACTTTTTAAAGACTTCCAAGGTAATAAAGACTGCTCTTCTCCAAATGAATTACTCAGAGACCCCTCCCATCTGTTATCCAGGAAGGTAAAAGAAGTTGTATTCGCACAAAGGGCAACGAAGACGCATGTCAAAGTTTGTAGAGCTTTAATAAGTAAACTTTGTAAATAACTTCAAGAGGTAAGAAAGAACCAGGTAGTTTTTTAGAATTTACTTTTTGAAAAAATATTGAAAACAGTTACAGTAACAGAATTATAATATGTGTTTGTTTTTGTTTAAAGGCGTAAAGTATTTGTTGCCATCAACGCCTAAGGTATAATATGAGTTGAACAAAGTTGGATATGGTTGTTCAAAACAAAGAGAGAAAACTACAACACTAAGTTTGCATGTCATGTCAGGTACTCGTTAAAGATCCCTATCCTAATTATACCCGGATAGGCAAAATTCAGGACTCCAAATGTAGCATCCGATTAGCCTTAGTGGCGTTAAACAAACATTACAGGTCCGTTTTCTACGAACCTAGTTTATATATTTTGAAATTTGACCAGTGATTTTTAAAGAAGGATATTTCTTCCAGATATTTTATTTCAGAGCGTTTTTCGTTAATGTTGGCCGTTTAATCACAAATATACTTGGAATTTTAAGTTTTACGCGAGTGACATGCAAAGAATCGACTTTAAAGGTATTTTATGGTGTCAAGACCAATTATTTTAGTAAGTTTGTTTAATTATTCTGAATCTAGAGCTATCTAACTTTAACCCTTTAGCGAAACATTAGTGCGATTGTATTGCGGGCCCTACGGCCTGAGACCTTAGACCGGCTAAGGTATACCTGTGCCCGGTGGTCTCAATACATTTTAAAGCCAGAAGAATTAGCCCTATTTGACTAAGGAATAGGGTGCAGGTAACATTAATTTGGAAAACCCCGAACAGAATCTCTTGTCAATTAGTTTACAACCTTCCGAAAATTTTGAGGAAACTATAAACATCGTCACTGGGAAATACCGGACGGGCTAGAAACAGGGTTGGAGAAACGCGAATGCCAATTATGTAAAAATAATTTTCATATGTTCTGCACTCGTCCTAAATATGAATAAGAAAATGATGACTATTTTGTCTGCTCGCCATGTTCCTCTAATATTCATGAAATTAAAAAAGATACATGTAGAAACGTACCTAAGTATACATTCTTACATATAATTTTTAGAACTGTTACATTAAATGGTTTATATATCTGTTTATTTTATAACATTTTTAAATTATATACTTTATTTTTTTTACGAGTTGTTACCTAAGATTTATGAATGTGGCACTCCTGAATAAGGATACGATAAATCCGAAAGCGAAGAGTAAAAATTATATTTTTGTCTTAAAAAAAACCACAAAAACATCTTTTAAAGTGCTGACTTTTAGGGGTTTTATCTTAGTGCAATTGTAAAATAAAATTAAGTCAAGAAATCAATTAAAATAAGGTCCGCCGCTTCAGTCTACAACGCTGAAGCGGGCGGAACTGATATATCAGTCAACAGGCCCTAGGGATTGCAGCGCCCGAACTGATATATCAGTTTACAGGCGTTAAAGGGTTAATAAAATACCAGTTATGGCGATCAGTAATCGAAAATCGAACTAAAATCAAATTCGTCATTCCGTCATGTTTAAACCATTTTGGGTTAGTGCGGCCAATTTTTTTTTTTCTGGGAACATTGGCTTTTTCTTAATCTTTTATCACAAGGAACACGACGATATGCAATTTATAGGAATGTGAGGGGGTGGGGTACACGGTAGGGGGGTCTGTTCCACGTACTATACAATATGAAATGCCTTCCTACATGGAATGTGGCTGTTAGGGAGCCATTTTGAAAAGAGCGGCGAGCCGCTGAAAGGAGGGAAGTTGGCAAGGAGGGCATCGACTGCCTTCCGAATTGACCCCATTGTAGGGGGGGGGGTAAGGGGGGGGACCTATTATCGTCTCCTCGCCTTCTTCAATGAACTGGGTCAGACCCTCTCGTAATCTATTCTAGTATCCTATTGTATTACCTTAATCATTTTTATATGAATGGAACTAAAAGAAAAATGCAGGAGCTATCTCAGAAAACATTTAGGAAGTTGAGGATTAATCGGTAGAAAAAAAAACAATCAAGAAAATAATACATATATAAAGAGTAACATAAGGGGGGGGACCTATTATCGTCTCCTCGCCTTCTTCAATGAACTGGGTCAGACCCTCTCGTAATCTATTCTAGTATCCTATTGTATTACCTTAATCATTTTTATATGAATGGAACTAAAAGAAAAATGCAGGAGCTATCTCAGAAAACATTTAGGAAGTTGTGGATTAATCGGTAGAAAAAAAAACAATCAAGAAAATAATACATATATAAAGAGTAACATTAGTACCCTTATTTATCTCAAAAAATAATAGGAACATTAAAAAAATTCAGATACCTATGTACAACAATACTACTACGTACACTAGAATATTTGTAACAAATTAGATATGTAAATTTAATCCACTGTTTTTTTTTCATGATTTCCGTGGGGGCATACCCAATATCCACCTGTTACCGCCAAGGCATGTTATAGCTACGAACGAAATTCAAGACTAAAAATACTATTAATTCATTAGCAAAATAATTTGAATCATCGTCTCTACTACTACGAGGATTCTTTTCTAGGATTCTTCTCTACTACTACATTTCGACCTCTAGGGCCGTCCTCAGGTTCTAAAAATACAAGAATCAATGTTAGAATTAGTCAACTTTAAAAAAAAAATTAATTACAAAATTATAACAAGGATATATTACACCTTAAATTGCTGAATCCTACTATATTATAATCAGATTACTGCCTTCCCAGTAGTTAACCATAATATACTAAAGAGGTTTATAACGGTTCTAAGCATAATGAGTATCTTTATGCTCATTAAATATATTATTGTATTTACTAGACAGCCTGGTAGTAGGATGCAGCATATTATACCAATTTTTAAAAAAGTTGACTAATTCTAACATTGATTCGTGTATTTTCTTTTGGCGTAGCTATCAACCAGGATTTCTTGGAAGTTTCTTTGCATATTTAGGCGGTGTATTTTTCCCTTTAAAGGGTCTTTAGAAGAAGTTATTGTTTAGCCAATATAGAATATTGGTTTTTTATTTTGCATGAAAAAGCGTTCCCTATTGTTAGCAAATAAAAAGATATAAAAATATTAGTAGGGGAGAGCGGGGTTGGTTGGCAACAGTTTTCACTTTTTTGATTGTCGAGTCATTCCTGTTAATAAAATCCCATTAGGGTTTATACCACTGTAAACTTTAAGTATTAGAGTACTTCAAAGTATTTTTTCAACTCATAATATTAAACACTGTGATTATAGAAAATTGAAGAATTCGTCAAGATAGAGTATTCCAATGAACTACCTGAGTGGGGCAGGTTGGCCTAGAAACTGAGGTTGTTTGGCCATCTCATTCAAGTACTGCCTGACACATATTATTTTTAATAAAAGCTGCAGCATAATGGTATAATGATTTTGAATAATTTTTTAACAGCTATTACGGGAAAATAGAATGACAAATGGCTGCATTTAATATAACATTTAAAACAGCAGAAGTTAGAAAAATGAAATGGCTTAGAAGCATCATTGCGTTAGAACAATGAAAACAAATGTTTCATAAAACAAACCGAATTCCACACATCTTCAAAAAGTTTAGGTAGGACAAATATTCTAAGGCTAACAATAACTCCTCTCTAAATACTTACCAGTCCTCAAAAGTCAATAAAGACTGATTTTTGGCATCACAGATCAGTTACGGTAGCGGAATTCTTTTAAAAACATCGGCGAGGGGGGACCATATTTCAGGTTTTTTTTTAGCCATGACCAAACCTCGTGCTTCTTTTCCATTGTGCTGACAAAAATTCATCTGTATCATCAATTGCTGTCACGATTCCTGGGTATGTCTTGCCCCCGTAGTTCACATCAACATATTCGCTAATGCGCCAACAAACCCAAGTTGAAGAGTGCCAACTGACCCTATAGGAGAGATCATATGAAAGATGGATGCCAGGAATGGACAGAATAACCAAACAAGAAACTGTTTAATTGAAAGGGTAGGTTTTTCAAAGGAGTGTGAAAAAAATAAGTAAATAAAGTAAAAATAATTGGAAAGTTAACTGCTCATCCTGGAAACGAAAGATGCTCATGAAGACAAATAGTAACTGGAACGAAATTCGGACCCTTAAAAAAATATTAAATGACAAAACAAGGAAAAAAGTCATTTCATAAAGGAGAGGATGAGATGGGACGAAGGCACAATAAGAGGTGGTGGGGGTGAAGAGGGGGGAAGGGGGGGGGGGTGGCAAAGCAAACAAAGCTACTGTGAAAAATGAAACCAGTTTGCTACTCAGCAAATGCTGTCTCCCTTCCACTTCCCCCACCCCGCTCCCTTTAAATTACTAATTTCCTTTTCGCTTCATCAAAACTCTATATAATATAAATAAGCTATTTCATAACTGATTTATGAGGTGACTTCTTTTCTCTAGCTATAAAATTTTATAACGAAATTTCAGAAATTCAATCAAGCTATTTTTGCATAAAAACTAAAGCTAAGGTTCATTAAGTTTTTTTTCGAATAAAGTTACACTTATAGACTTCATTTCAGTTCATTTTCTCCCTCATGAATATTTTATAAAACGTCAACGGGAATTTTATCGGCCTATTCGTAGGTGGGCAGGTTAATTGACAGGCAAGGTTAATTGACTATATTAAATGGATAGATTTATATTAGATTATATAGATTTGTAAGCTTATTAGCTCTAGTGTGAGACCGCGGGGCATATTTTACTGGCCTGTAGAACACATGACACACGGAGAAACAAGCCCGTGCTAGAAAGCTGCAAGGAAGTTGTAGGTAGAAACTACTGTTCCTTGGGAAGGAAAGTTGCTCCAGGTAGATTGCCGCCCTTAGGAGATGAAGAGGACTCAATGAGGAGCAATGAGGAAGAGAAACAAGAACATTGATTGGAAAAATCTAAAATTGTTTGTTGTTGAACATAACACATCAGTGAGTAATTTGCCAGAATCACTTCACTGCTGCGAAAATCCACAATACAATACAATAAGGCTTAACGGACCCGAAGGCCCGACGCCGACACCACCAATCGGTCCCTACATCCACCTACCACCGTCCAATCCCAAATTCACAAGATCTGCTTTCACCGAATCTTCCCACCTTCGCCTAGGCCTACTCCTCGGTCGTTTTACAGTCGGCAAAGCGTTTATCAATCTTTTAGGAATTCGTTCCCTACTAAGACTCGCAATTTTGCATGCCCACTTTAACCGACGCGCAGCTATAGACTCGATTACATTTACCGGGTAAAGTTCACGCAATTCCGCATTGTGTAGCCGTCTAAATTCTCCTGTTGAATCATCTTTCTTCGGTCTGAATATTCTACGCAGCACTTTACTTCCAGACATCATAAGGCGTTTCTCATCCCTTACGGTAAGCGGCCATGTTTCACAACCGTAAAGAACAGTCAGAAGAATTATAATTTTGTAAATCCTAATTTTTAAATTTCGGGATAGAAGGCGTGACACAAGTAATTTTGCAACCGATAAATAACAAGCATTCCCCGCCTTTAACCTAGCCTTAATTTCCTCTTCGATTTCGTTTTTTCTAGTTACAGTAGATCCTAAATATCTAAATTTCTCAACGGCTTCGAACATTTCCGATGAACTTACCAATTTTGCAAATGAACTACCTAAATCAATAATTTTGACTAGTTTGAATATTTGTGTATTATGGCTAATTTTTAAAAATAAAGGTATCTTCATAATTTTTTATTCAATAAAAAATTCAATGTTTCTTAAATAAAGGATTTTTTTTTTTTAACTACTTACTTTACACAACGTTCCGGGATTTTAGCCCATCTTCACGGGATAGCTGTTTTATAAACGCAGTAGTATATTTTTAAGATTCCAAAACAATCTGTTTGCCAAAAAAAAAAAAAATTCAGTATGAGCGCAGATAGCAGTTTGTCATGAATCGGTATGTCCAAGTTAGCTGTTGGATGGCAGCATGCTTTTTTTTTTTTTTTCCGAGCAGGAGTCAAGAAAGAAGCGGAAAGATGTGCCAGCCTAGTCGCCAGATGGTGTGAGGGTAAAAAGATGAAGATGGCCGTCGCCAAAACCAAGGCTATGTCTTTGCTTGATTAATAATTAACATTTAATAATACACCTCTGTGTTTTTTAATATTGTTAAATGTTAATTATTAAATAAGCGATGAAATATGTAACCTACATAAAACTTTTTTTGACCAACGGATGGTTGTGGAGTCTTAACAATGTACTACAGTATTATTATACAAACATCCCAGGGAGATGGGTCAGATGCCCGAAACGTTGGGATATAAAGTAATTGAAAAGAATATGGTAGAGATTCCTTCTTTTTAAAAAAACCCTGAATAAATAAATTTTTCCCCACATAAATGAAAATACAAGTAAAAAAAAAAAATAAACTTCGATGGAATTCCCGCAACATCTTTATACTAGTCCCTAACTAGGAACGCTCATTATTAGAGATAAATGAAAATATTCATTGTTATATTTATTGCGATATATATATATATATATATATATATATATATATATATATATATATAGAGAGAGAGAGAGAGAGAGAGAGATATTCTAGACCAAGTACGATTATATGAAATATTTTCGTGAGGGTTGAGGTCTTGAAAATAAAACAAGGTTTATTTCTTACTTGCCAGGGTTTCGTCTATTTTATAGACATCCTCCTCAGGGCTACTATGGAAGAAAACAAAAACATATGAAAGAAAAGATCACATTATAGAAAGTAGAAAGTAAGCTGACTGTACACAATAGGTCTATAAACTAGATAGATATTTGTAAATAATTTATTTTTTGAAGAGAAAAGATTTGGCTCCGCCGGGAGTCGAACCCGGGTCTCCTGCGTTACATGCGAGGATGCTAACCGCTACACCACAGAGCTCGGCTCAAGGCAGAGCAAATCCTTCCTCTTCACTGATACCTACTCACCCCTATCTCACAAGTTTTGCGAGTAGTAGCGGGAGGTGGACAAATTTTGTCCAATTTATGGTATTTTATTGACTTAAGTCAATTTTTTAAATTATTTTAATTAATCTAATCTTAATTTGTGGCTGACCACCATTTTTAAATTATTTTTAAATAATTTATTTTTTGAAGAGAAAAGATTTGGCTCCGCCGGGAGTCGAACCCGGGTCTCCTGCGTTACATGCGAGGATGCTAACCGCTACACCACAGAGCTCGGCTCAAGGCAGAGCAAATCCTTCCTCTTCACTGATACCTACTCACCCCTATCTCACAAGTTTTGCGAGTAGTAGCGGGAGGTGGACAAATTTTGTCCAATTTATGGTATTTTATTGACTTAAGTCAATTTTTTAAATTATTTTAATTAATCTAATCTTAATTTGTGGCTGACCACCATTTTTAAATTATTTTTAAATAATTTATTTTTTGAAGAGAAAAGATTTGGCTCCGCCGGGAGTCGAACCCGGGTCTCCTGCGTTACATGCGAGGATGCTACTACTACTCGCAAAACTTGTGAGATAGGGGTGAGTAGGTATCAGTGAAGAGGAAGGATTTGCTCTGCCTTGAGCCGAGCTCTGTGGTGTAGCGGTTAGCATCCTCGCATGTAACGCAGGAGACCCGGGTTCGACTCCCGGCGGAGCCAAATCTTTTCTCTTCAAAAAATAAATTATTTAAAAATAATTTAAAAATGGTGGTCAGCCACAAATTAAGATTAGATTAATTAAAATAATTTAAAAAATTGACTTAAGTCAATAAAATACCATAAATTGGACAAAATTTGTCCACCTCCCGCTACTACTCGCAAAACTTGTGAGATAGGGGTGAGTAGGTATCAGTGAAGAGGAAGGATTTGCTCTGCCTTGAGCCGAGCTCTGTGGTGTAGCGGTTAGCATCCTCGCATGTAACGCAGGAGACCCGGGTTCGACTCCCGGCGGAGCCAAATCTTTTCTCTTCAAAAAATAAATTATTTAAAAATAATTTAAAAATGGTGGTCAGCCACAAATTAAGATTAGATTAATTAGATAGATATTTGGTATTATTTCCCTTAATATATCCCACAAAGATACTCATATACCACAAAAATACCAACATATTTTCATACATTCTTAATCAAACAATACATGACAAATGTAGAGTGGCAAAGCTAAGTGATCTAAGTGCCAAAAATTCATTTCCCCGTTTTTTATACCAAAATGATCTAAAAGCCAAGGCCAATGCGGTGCGAAGTGAATTATCTCCCGGTTGGTAGTATAAGTAGTTCCAATTTAATTTAATGATTATATTTCGATAAATATAAATTAAAAATGATACATTCTGTGCAGTTTTTATTCATTTCCCGAAAATTTTGGTTTTGGTACTTAGATCACTTAGCTTTGCCACTCTACAAATCATCATATAGAACATAACACATCAGATATTACAATTATAACACTATACAGTAGTCTCAGTGATATATTAAGGGAAGTAATACCAAATATGTATCTAGTTTATAGACCTATAACGTATAGTCAGCTTACTTTCTACTTTCTATAATGTAATCTTTTCTTTCATCTGTTTTTTGTTTTCTCCCATTGTAGCCCTGAGGATGTTGGCAGACGAAACGTTGGCAAGTAAAAAATAAACCTTGTTTAATTTTCAAGACCTCAACCCTCACGAAATTATTTCATATATATATATATATATATATATATATATTATTGTCAACAAATAAATCAATAATGTAAGGAAGAACTAAGAGGCAGCAGTATACTTAACGTTTACGGCAGGCCATTCCAGAGAAGGGGATGTAAAAAATGCAGGGGTTAGGGTCCTGCGGCACGAGGCTCATAAACAGCATCCCGGGACCAAAACAAATGTTGGGGGGGGGCGAGTATAAGTATCTATCCCCTCCAGCAAAACACAAAAACATCATAACAACTCCATTCGAAAAAAAAAAAAAAATGTGCATATCAGCTGGTTTCATACAATGTCTGGTAATATACGTTTGTGTGAGTTTTCTTACATACTATACATGGATGACTCGTAGTCAGAAATTTCATTTAAAAAATATTTGGCTCTGATTTAATAGACGATGTTTCGACTCATTAGGACCAAAAATAGGAATTAACTGATCAATGCAGTTGCCCAAGTTCTCCTAAACAAAAATAGACATATTTATTGAATTAAAAGTTTATTTTATCGTTGGTTTTAGTAGATAGGATCTCCTTTCTACCATTTGGACGAAAAATTAGAGGTTGTGACGAATGTTGCACAAAAATTTCATCGGGATTAACCCTTAGCTAGGCAATGTACCATATATGACACCATGACTTGTGAATTTTTTCCCCGCTCCAGGATGAATATTTTCGTTTCGTGTCTTTTTCACCATCTAGGGAATTTATCTGAGAAGTGATTTGGTTATATTGATTGATAGTAGCAGCTAATTTATCCGAGAGTAATATTTTAACCAATAGACATAAAAGTAACTTTTTCTATTTCTTTTGACTGTTTTTGGTGTATTATACGATTAATATGATAATTATAATCCCCAAAACACAAAATTCCATTTATTTGATGAAAAAATCGTGCAAGGTACCATATATGGTACCATACCAATAAACTTTTAACCATTCACAAAAAAAAAAAAAAAAAAATCCTCAGATTTTTGTTATTTTAGCCCCTAACTGACAGAAAAATATATAATTCCGCATGTAGGAATCATCCATAAACATATATAATTTAGTACTAATCTACTTTTCTGGATTTTTTTCAGTTTATCTGATTTCAGGCAAAGAACCTCAATTTTTAATAATATATTTAGTATATTTAGTATATATTTTTTCAATAAATATTCGTTAACCTAAGTGTTACAATATATACATACAAGCATCATATTTTTCTTCTCCATTGTTATTTATTATTTCCAGTCTATCCAAAATAATCCAGTAGTTGGATAGTCATGAAACAGAATAAAAGTGAAAAGATAGTGAGAGCTAGTAATCTTGACATAAGATTAGTAAGAATACTATTAGTAAGTATAAGAGTTCTGAGGATGGGTAGAGAGCTGCTCGAAACGCCAACTACTCCTGAAATAAATAAATTATAAAAAATTTATGTTCCTTGTCTGAAAATCAAATAAAAAGCAATCCAACCCCCCCCTCCCCCAAAAAAAATCCTTGATACAATGAAATGTTAGACTTTTTCAATGTTGAAACTATCTCCATAGCATGGCGAAACACCAAGTACCTACTGAGGATTCGAGTCTTTCATGCTCGATACTTACAAGTACATTTCTGTCAAAATTGATATCAATGAAGAAATGTTGGACTCAAGAAAAGTCTAAAGATAAAAATATTTAAAGCACTGAGATAATAAAAGTCGATAAATGGTCGTGGGATATAGAGAGAGCGCTCTAGCTAGAGCTGTATGAGTTGGGAGATGACAGAGTGATGGAACTGGTGGAATCTAATCAACCACCCCACCGCTTGAGTTCGCGTGTCACCCGTCGACATCAATCCCAGCTAATGTCCTGTCTTCCATCTTCCTTCTCTACATTATCTTAACTCTCACTCTAAAGCAATTATATTCACCAACAGTAATCTCTAATTAAAATACAACCTAAAATTCCAGAAAAAAAAAAACTATTTATTTATTGCCTACAAAGGAATTCTCCTTATAGCAGAAGCAATGGCCATGCACAATATTTGTTAGTAATGGTTAGTAGGTACATAATCTAATAATATAATAATTAAATAATCCATAATATAATACCTTATGATAACTATATAACATATTATAATCAATCAATATATATTATAAAGCTAAGTGTACAATGTGCATGCCGATAAGGCTCAAAAACGACTCAACGTAGGATTGAGTAAGTTATGTCGTCATGTAGCCATATAATCCCTAACGGAGAAGAAGGTTTCAGTTTTTCTCTTAAGGGTGTAAAATTGGAGAGAAAAGGACTGGAATTTTGAGCCTCTCGCACCATATAATTAGCCTATTTGAGATTGATATACGAGTTTATGAATGAAAAATTTAGTTCGATCTCCAGGCTACCAGGAAGCGCTAGGGTGGAGTTTCACTCGATGTTTATTGTTCATTTATCCAGTTCAGTTTGTGAAGGTTATATATTTTTTCAGCTGTTCTTTTTAAATTACTAAAAAATTAAGTGATAATAATTAGTTTATCCTTTGCTTTCAAAATAAAATAATGATTCAACATCTCTGCAACCTATTAGAAAACCAACTGGATTCCTTTGGATGACCAGTGATTAATACAATTCATGATTAATAATTTCGCGCTAAAGAATGATTCGTGAATGATGATTACAATCATTATTCACATTTTTGATTATTAGTCATAATCATGATTACATTTTTATTTAAATAGGCCCAACTCTGGTCTGTAGATAGATAGGGTTCGTTAAGCATTCATTACTAATACTAATAAAACTAAATAAGCAAAATCGTTGCGCTTTCTAGTTTGTGGGTTATATCTCAAAAACATATTTCATCTAGAAAGCAGACTCAGTTGTCATATTTTTCAGTATTCTGAGTAACAATCAGTTCAAGATAAAAAATGTTTATATAATTGAAGGTCATTTCTTTCAGGTCATTACATCCCAATATTTTTTATCTTATGAATATATTGTTTCTCCCGTTTAAATAAACAGTGAAATAAACCACACCTTTAGCTAAAATAACTTAGCTAAATAAATGCTAGAATAACTTATTTTTAATCAAAAGGTGCGGTTTTTTAAAATCCGAAGTTTTTAATTTTATTTGTGATGATATTATATTTTTCGGATATGGTCGTGTATTATATCCAAAGAAAATCCTTTTTAATTAGGTTAGCAGTTCTTACGGGATACTTAATTTTGAGATAAATCCAAAAACCTGTATAAAAATGTTTTTCCTTTTTTTTGTAACTTTAAACATTTAAATTTTAAAAGCCATAAATTAGAAAAATCGGAACTATCTTATTTTTCTTTACATTGATGCATACAAAAAACAACCGAAAAATTATTAAAATACAAAACCTAAAGGTTTTGATCCTCGTAGATTTGATACGAATGTACCATTTTTTTTTTTTTTTTTTTTTTTTTTTTTTTTTTTTGTCTTTCAAACATTTATTCGCACCTGTCAGCCGTCTGCGACAATCAGCGAATCCGATGGCTGCAGCATCGCAATACTATTGAAGGCATGTATGGCTTGAAGGAAGGAAAGTGCCCAGCAGCACCTCTTTCCGGGCTTGACAATAAATTCAGGAGAGGAGGTCTCTCATCCAGCTTCTTTTTAGCCGCCTTCGAACGGGCAAGTCAACCGTGGCCATGTCGTGAATTAATCTATTGTTATGTCCATCCAATTTTACAAAGAAGCGTGAGTAAAGCGTTCGTATATGTTGTTGGATAGTCGGTTGTTGTAAGTCTGTATGTAGAGTTTGGTTACTTACGTACCTGGGAGCGTCCGTAATTAGTCTTAAAATTTTGGATTGAAAAATTTGTAATTTTTGTAAGTGTGTCTTTTTAGCTGAGCCGAAAATCTGTGAGGCGTATGTCCAAATGGGTTTAAGTAAGTAGGTGTATGTATTCAGTTTTTGTCTAATATTCAATTTAGAAGATTTGGCAAAAAGGGAGTAAAGAATTTTTAAGCGTATGTTTAAGGTCTTCTTTTTCATTTTGACATGTGGGCCCCAAGTCATCCTTCTGTCGAACAGAAGTCCGAGGTAGCGTACAGTTTCTGTCTGTGGAATTTGGTTGTCGCCGATATAAACTGGTGGGCATGTATCTCGTCTGAGTGTGAAAGTTATGTGTTGTGATTTGTCATGATTTAATTTCATTTTCCATAGTGTGTACCATTTTTTTAATTGAAGTAAGTGATTCTGTAAATTCAATGAGGCTTGACTGGGGTCATGGTGTATTGTTAAAATTGCGGTATCGTCAGCGTAAGTTGCAGTGAGAATTTTAGAGTTGGTAGGTATGTCGTGAGTGTATACGATGTAAAGTAACGGAGCCAGTATTGAACCCTGCGGAACTCCTGCTAAGATTGGTCGGATTGAAGAAATCTCTGAGCCCTGTCGGATAGAGAAGAATCTGTCAGAGAGGTAGGATTGGAGTAGAAGATAGTATGTGTGGGGTAGTACGGTTTTGAGTTTGAAGAGAAGCCCCTGGTGCCAGACTTTATCAAATGCTTGGGCAACGTCCAGAAATACACCAGTTGCGTATTGTTTTTGCTCTAGTGCTCCAGCAATGTAATCCGTTACTCTGCGTAGTTGTTGTGTCGTTGAATGGGAAGTACGAAAACCGAATTGATGGTCAGGTATTATATTATTTTTGGTTAGTATGTCAACTAATCTTTTGTATAGTAGTTTTTCGAAAAGTTTGGAGCAGATGGGAAGAAGACTAATTGGTCGGTATGATGATGGATTGTATAAGTCTTTTTCTTTTTTGTGAATCATTTTGATGAGTGAATATTTCCATTGAATGGGGAATTTAGTTGTCCTGAGCATACAGTTGTATATAGTCGTAAGGAACACTAAAGCTTTCCTAGGCATTTGTTGGAGCGCCTCGGCTGTTATTAAATCATAACCTGGGGCTTTTCTTTTGGGTAGGTGTCTAATGTGGTGTGCTACTTGTGAAGGAGTAAAAGAATGAGGGGGTGGTGTCAATTGTAAAGGTATTTCCAGAGTATCAAGAACAAAAGATTCATGTTCTCTGTTTGTGATGTCAGTAAGTGGAGTAAATACTGTGGAAAGGTGATCGGCAAACAGTTCAGACTTTTCCCTATCCGACACTGCCCACGAACCGTCTTCTTTTCGCAGGGGTACTGACACCTCTCGATGCTTTAACAAATTCTTAGTATGCTTCCACAAACTCCCATCGTCCGTCGATAAGTTTGTTAAGTAAGTATCATAGTTTGTTTTACTGAATTTTCGGATTTGTCTTTTGAGTTCATTATTTAGTATGTTAAAAGTTTTTCTGTCTGATGGTAGTCTGTTAGTCTGCCACACCTTACGAGCTCTTCTCTTTGCTCTGATCAAGTCCCTTATATACTGTGGGTATTTTGGCAGATGATCAGTACTTGATGCCCTTGATATCGTTGAAGTCCAAGCAGCGTTTTGGATACTTTTACTGAATTTGTCGACTGCCTCTTCTAATTCCTCTTCAGTCTTAATAGAGCATGGAACTGAAAGTTCGGAATCAAGAAATGCTCTAAAAGCATCCCAATCAATATTGCCGTAAATTAGCTTCGGCGGTCTTTGTACGTTGTTGGGCTCATCAAGAATAACTAACTGTACTGGGGAGTGATCAGAGCAAAGATCCGAGGTCGAATTTATTGTGTAAGGTATGGTCCGTAGTCCTTTTGTAATAAAAAAGTCAAGAAGGTCTGGGGTTTTCCGTTGTGAAGTTGGCCAATAAGTTGGTGTGTCAGGTGATATGGTGTTTAATGAAAGTTCGTGGATAGCAGCAATCAAGTTTCTTCCTCTAGGTGTGCATAGCCGTGACCCCCAACATTGATGCTTAGCATTGAAATCACCACCTACTATAAAGCATCTTCCTAGGCTTTGAAAATAGTTGCAAAACATCGAGGGTGTTAGTACGTATCTAGGAGGACAATACACCGAAGCTATGGTTATTGTATGATGTTTTGTGTGTAGTAGTATGCCTGTGGTTTGAATGTCAGGTGTGGTGGGTAAGTACAATGGGTTATGTGAGAGTGATGTCTTTATTAGTATCGCTGTACCGCCATGAGCTGTGTTGTCGGGGTGATCTGTTCTGTATGTCATGTAGTCAGAAATTCCAAATCTAGTGCGTGGTGTAAGGTGCGTTTCTGTTATCAGTGCTATGTCTATACGTTTTTCGTGTAAATATATGTCCAACTCTGTTTTATGTTGGGTTAGTCCGTTAGCGTTCCACAGAAGGATTGACAAAGAGCCCACAGTTAGCTGATTAGAGGCCATTTGGAGGGCATAGGCTTTGAGTTAGCTGCGTGAGCTGTTGGAGGAGACTAAAAAGAGGCTGGATGAGGGTGTTAAGACCATTCAACACCTGAGATAGTTGAGCTGGGATATAATTATCGGCTGAAGGTGACTGCTGGGCAATATCATGTCGCAAGCCAGGCGAAGGTTGTATATGAAATGGGGTTTCTTCAGATTGTTGAGCTGATGGCTGTGACTGCGCCTGATGTTGCCGCTGAGATGGCTGCGACTGCGTCTGATGTTGCCGCTGAGATGGCTTCCACTGATACGCTGTTGGCTGTTGCTGTGTTGGCTTTAAGTGCTGAACGTGAATATTGCCCTTTTGAGGTGCATTTAGGATTGGGAAATCTGTTGGGTTAATTGAAGGAGGCTGAGTCGGGGGTTCACGCTGATGAACAAGATTTTTTTAGTTTCTTCTGGGCTCTGAGTTCTTTGAGGATTCGACATCCGCGATAATTTGCGGGATGATCGCCTTGGCAGTTGGCACATTTCGCTGGTGTTTCCCTAGTTTTATTACAAGAGGCGGTTTCGTGCCCTTGCCCGCATCTTACACAGCGCGGTGAATAGTTGCAATAAGACCGCGTGTGACCGTATTGTTGGCATCGTAAACATTGCGGTATAATTCTTTTTCTGCGAGGTTCTTCAATTTTTATTCTGGTGTAAAATAGGGTATTTATTTCGAATATTTTTTCATTATACGTGGCCTTACTAATATCTACAAAAAACATTGGCAGGGGTTGTTTGAATCGTGAGATGGCATTCGTGATACTCACGGCTTCATAACCATATTTTTCAAGATCACGTTTGATTTCTTCAATTGGGGTGCTGTGGTGCAAATCCTTAATGACTATGCGTGGATTCCTGTCCTCTGGGAGCTGATAAGTATGGAATTCAGCTCCACAGTTTCTGAGGCAGCTGACCAGCTTTCTGTAATCGGTTGGGGTGTGGGGATAAACAGTTACTCCCTTTGATGTGCTTTTTAATGTAAATGAATTTGGGCTAGAATTAGCATGTAGATAGGAGACTAAAGCCCCATAATTTACTACGTTACTAATATATATTGGAGGTGGTTTTAGGTCAGGCGAAGAATTATTTGATTTTGCTTGGCTTGGTGCGTTAGAATTTGATGATGATTCTTCACTTGTGCTAGCTAGTGATTGAAAACTATTATTTAAGGGTACCTGAAATTCGGTCCTCTTCTGCTTCCTAGGATCCCGGTCAGCAGCAATGTTCCTCTTTCGGCCCGTTACTACTTCCCAGGCATTTCTCGCATTGACGGAGTCACTTTCCTCGTTGCAGTCCATAGCCGCCGCTTGGGTAGCTACGACTTCGCTCGGACAAGCGGCTAGTTCCGCCTCACTCATTGGTTCTTCTTAAAACCAGTCCTATATGGTTTAATTTCTTCTTGAAATTGAGTAATAAATGAGTCCTAAAACCTCAATTAACTACGCAATTTTTTAGGAAGAATATAAATGTGTTGTACCATTTTAAAATATGAAATAGCGCTCAACGGAATAGACATGGAATCGATCTAATTTTCGTTAGTTCCTTTATAATTATTATGAAAGTTTCCTTGATCCATTGTTATTAGTGTTTTCGTTTCGCTATTTTAATATTTCTGTGCAAACTAGTTATTTAAAACGAAAAAACGACGCAATCCAAATTTGCAACCATCTCTCAGCAGCTGTAGAAAAGATGCAGAACGGCACTCCACGACTTCCAAACACTTCAGTGGGTCTAGAAAGGTAACAAAAGAGAATGTTAAATACAAACAATTTTTTTGTAATAACAACAACAATTAGCCAAAAATATTTATCAAAGAAAAAAATCTTTAAAAATAAATTCAAGAAGTATGTAGATAATAATAATAATAGTTATCTAGGTTGATCAGATATTATATTATAATCATTTTATTTCACTGCGATGAAACTGCCAAGGTTCTGACTTCGAAATTATTTAGTCTGGAATTTCTGAGTAATTCCGATTTTTCGACCTTGGAAGAAAGCAAAAGTTGACATATATTCAATAAAGGAATCAATACCGACCCTTTTAAACTCTGACTAGAACAGATTTCGAACCGATGGGGACAACTTTACTAGTTCAAATACTCAAATAATAATAAGCACATAATAGTTTTATAAAGCGTTATATAGAGTAGTATATACTACAAATACAGTAATATATAAAGTAGATTGCTTATATGTGAAAATTTCGCACTAACCTTTTGTGGAGGGATGGGTAACCTCTGCTAAATTCATCTAAAACATAAAGACATTAATTAATAAAGAATATGAACATAAAATATTAAAACACTTTAATCTTAAATAACTTATTCATTTTTTTATTTTAATGGATACAGGCAATGCTAAAATAACTTAAAGACCAGCTATTCAAAATTTATTGATTCCAAGAGCCAAATATTTCAATTTAATCAATGTTTTAGGACATAGGAAAAAAAACCCACAGAGCGGCCAAAGGCATATAAGGCCAATATTCCAATATTGGATATTTTTGATTCTTGGTGGAATGCACATTCTTTGGTACCTTGCATTTATCTAATAATAATTGTAGCAAATTAAGCATAATAATGATATCATAACGATTTCTTAATTTTAGTTAGTTTTAATTAAAAACTATCACGGTGTCACTCAGAGCCAAGAACTAAACTTGAACTACACTATTTCTCCAGTATTAAAATATGAAGTATAAATGCTCCTTAATTTAATTTTATTCATGAATAATGTACCTGTTTTCTAAATCCTACTTACGATATGTGTTTAATAATGGCTAGGGTGTAAAAAACACCTGTGGTATAGTGGTTAGCATGGCAACCTACAATGCTGAAGGTCGCGAGTTCGCGTCCCACGGTAGCCCTAGGATTTTTTAATGGGAGTAAAAAATCCTTAGCTATGCTTTCCGTCGGATAGGACGTAAAATGGAGGTCCCGAGCCGGTACGATGTCTGGTACTCGTTAAAGATCCCTATCCTAATTATACCTGGATAGGCCAAATTTAGGACAACCACTGTCGCATCTTCCGATTAGCCTAAGTAGCATATAAGTGGAAGTTAAACAAACAAACAAACAAACATACAACTATATGAATAACATGACATTGAATCATATGATTTAGAAGATAAATTAGGAGAAAGAGAAAAATACGAGAATTGTTTATTTATTTGAATTTTCAGTTGCCTCTGCTGAGTCATGGGCAACCTCTATATTTTAGACTCTGAGGTAATACTTCGATAGATTTAAATATTTTAGTTTGTTTTGTTTTTTTACAACTGCTTCTTCTAAGGTTTTTTACTAATTTTTATTCTTGCAGTATGCATTCTTGTAGGATATGTTGCAGTTTTCTTTCTGTATCTCATAACTCGCATTATTTAACAAAAAGCAAATGTACCAACAGACATTCAGTTTTACTCGAATTTAATGTTTTTTCGTTTAACGTCATTTTTACGTAGATAGAAGTAGGTTGTTTGGAGTAAAATTGTTTTTGGTTTAAGTGAATATTTTGTAAAGAAATTGATTTTTTTAAAAATATTTATAAACTATACGTAGCGAATATATGCTATCTAAAGGCTTATAGTATGTACTTCCGTAGATCCAAGTTCACTTTTTTTCTAGCCTTCCATCCCCTTTAGGCGTATATATAAAAGTTATTTATTTATTTAAATAAATAATAATATATATAAAATTGGTTTTCCTCTAATCCTCGAGGGTGTGCCATACTATTTCAACTAATTCAGGACTAATGTTTAACTTTTGGTCGAAATCCGAAGGACTTTTACCTCCATAAATCATGCAAAAAGTTCACCTCTCAAACATTAATGTCTCGCATCATGAGAGTGAGGGACCAACTTTAGTGAGTTAACAGGTTTGTTTGTTTGACGTCACTTTATGCCACTAAGGCTTATCATACGATATAACAGTGGGAGTCCTAAATTTTACCAATTTAGGAATAAATGGGATAGGGATCTTAAACGAGTACCTGACATCATACAGTACCATTTTACGTCCTATCCGAGGGACGGCATAGCCATGGATTTTTAACTCCCTTTACCCGAACCCGGGGCCTTCAGTATTGTAGGTTGTTATGCTAACCACTACACCATAGGTGGCCCCTTACTCAAATTTATTTCAAAACCTAATGTATCTATCAAGTTTTATTTTACATTTTAAAGTTCTGCATCTTTACACTCTGACATTTATCTTAACTAAAATTAAGTAAAAAAAAAGATGTGAAGTTTGTTAAAATGAAAAAAGAAAAAAGACTAAGGGCTCTGTTCATGTAAATAATAATCTAAGAAAGAATGGAGACCTATCGTTTGCAGTGTTTGCCATGAATAGTTTTAGACCCGGGAATCGGCTGGGCAGTGGAGAATAGAAGCGGGAAAATTTCAATGGCTCTGGCTCGATCGATTGGGCGATGGGGGAAGCCATCTTCCTGCTATCTAGCGGCGACATTCTCAACTACTATGTTTCAGCATTTCACCGCTAGAGATCGTACGCTATATCTTAACAGTATCATTTCAAACTTCCATCGTCAATTCCAATATTCTGTTAAATAGTAAAAAAGTTCAACGCAATAGAATAAAAAATAAAATTTATTCAATATTATATATGAAATTGCAATCAAAACCAAAATGCCGTACAAAATATGTTAAAATATACTATGAAACGTAAACATAATAATATATAACATATTGATAATATCTATATATCTATAGATAGATAGATATATATCTATATCCATTATATCCATCCATCCAAAATTTTATAAAATATATCGATTGTTTTTTAATCTAAAAGCTGAATAATTTTAATATAGATATATAATAAATGAAAGAACGATTAATGTAAAAATTATTTTTAAATACAGCAACATAAAATTCATTTTAGTTCGCTTAAAATGAGGAAATAAATCTGATTTTGATATTTTTTATTTAATAAAATAAATTGTGTGGGTCTTTTTCGTTTAAAGCACGCCAACCTAATTTACAGGTACAAATATGAACATATGGTAACCACTACGTTACTATTTGCGATATCGTTACGTGGTTACGTAATACTCGTTTTTTTACAATTACTACTTATTACTAAAATATTTAGTTACGATTGTAATCATGGCTTTGTTTAGGTTACGCGATCAATTCAAAGATTTAGATAAAACTGTCGTATGGAAATTAGCTTAAGAGAAGGTACTTGGTTTACTGGTTCTAAATTTCCATTAACTACTGCATTGATTTTCATTTATTCGTGGACAAAAAAGTACACTAGCACCTTATTTTTTCAATGCATTCTACCTCAAACAACTATTATATTCGATTTATGGAGGTCATATACCAAAATAAAAAAAAAATTCTAGGCTAGGACTTTAAACATTACACAGTTAATCATTCAAAAAAATTCATTGATCCAGAAACAGGAGCTCATACACAAACGATAGATTCTCTATGGGCTGTGGCTAAAAGGCGAAATAAAGTAGAAGCTGGTACTAGGAGAACTTTAATAGATTCGTATCTTGCTGAATTTCTGTGGAGACATAGGAATCAAAACAAAGATTTATTCGAGGTTATGTTGGAAGACATATGTAATTTTTGGAAGTTAAAATGAAGTGACAAATAAAATAATTTTTTTTTTTTTTTTTTTTTTATTGAAAGAAATAATACATTCAGCCACAGTCAAGGGCATTTATATTAGTGCTGTAAGGTAAATCATTCACACAATAACTATATACAAAAGTACGTAAAAAAAATAAAAAATAAAAAATAAATAAATAAACGTAATAATAATAAATAAAATGTAAGCCTCGAAAAAAGAAGAAAAAAAGAAAAATAAATAAGAAAATAATAACAAAAAACAGTCACAAAAATGATACAGTCTACATTCAAACCTAAAATAAAATAATAGTTATTAAATATCGTTACTTTTAAAAATATGTGTTGTGTTATTTGTAACTGTAGATTTGGTTGGCGTGCTTTAAACGAAAAAGACCCAATTGTGTATATTATAAGAAATAAAATTAAGTTATAGGCGTTATTTAAAAAAACGAAACATAGATTTACTCTAAGATCAAAACTGAAATATTTTCATTGCTATCTTATCATATCTTTGATGCGCGGTCATATGGGCATAAGTCAACATCTTACATTTTTCCGAGAGCAACAGCAAAGTTAAAAAAAAATCAAAAAAAATAAAAATCTATAAACTGTTTCTATAAATAACGAAAAATCAAATTTGCAATGTTTTTTTTTTAATCGTGATATTCAAATCTAAAGCGTTAAATTTAATATAATTAAATAATGGACATGACGATGATTACCTCAGGGGTTCAGATTTATCCCAATAAATATATATAACATATAAATGGTCTAAAAGATGGAAGACCATTTCAGCTCCATTACCTACCACCTCTGAATTATACAAAATATGACAATGCACTACCGAATGAAACAACGGAATACAAAAAAAAATTATAATATAATTATTACGAGTATATATAAAAAATTGTTTCCAACTAATATCTCAACTCTCCTTGAATGAACTTTGATCCAAATCTAAAGTTTTCAAAATGAAGGAAAAAATAAAAAATAATTCGCAAAATTTATCGTAAATATTACCATTTAAATACTAAACCAAGCAGATCCTTAACATTTCATCGAAATTTTATAACAAGAACTCTTTTCCAAGTAGTTTTATTTTCCCTTACACGCAGCAGAAACACATTCCATATGTATTCCACGTTCCATATTTCATATGTAGGTAAGTGTAAGTAAAATACAAATTTAATATTTCTTATTTTCTAATTTTTTATATTATTTTGTCCAATCATGCAGTAAATATTCCACAAATGAAATTGGTAGTTTTTTTAATTTTCTAAACCAGGAAAATTTATTGGGTACTGCACTAAATTTAGGCGGTTGCGTACTAAACACTTTCCTATTCTGATACAGGAATCTTGGATCAATGATGAAGCAGATCCAGCAATAAGATGAAGAAGGAATCATGGGATATGAAGTTTAAGAAAACTCGTCACGTATAGAACGGATAAAAAGTTTCAAAGTTGCTTTAAAGTTATCGGAGACGAGGAAGAACTAAGCCATCGGCCGCAAGAGATTCACCTCCTTCTTTAACATTCCATCAGGAGCTGGCTGCGGAAGAGGAATCCTAATGAGAAGGGGGGGGGGAGAGGTGGCCAGGAGTTTCAGGGGAGAGCCCTCGAGGAATGGGAAAGCCTCGATGTGAAGGAAACATGGCGATATGCGTCATCCTTCACCAGGAAGGTCGAGGGTTATAGGACATTACATTAATCATAACATTGCTAAAGCCTTCATAAAAATAACATAACAATGGTAGTCGGTAAGATCAAACGCTACTAAAATAAATATATGACCCAAATCCTTTTTCTTACAATTCTCATGTAACACGTGGTGCATAAAAACGCTTCAACAGTGGCGCAACCAGGATTATATTCGGCAGGGGTGGGGGTCAATAAGTAAGAAAAAAATAAATATAACAAATTTAATTCTTAAATCGAAATGCTAAATTTAATTAAATAAAAAAAATGGACTATGTGTAGTTCACCACCGGTGTACATATACGAATTTCTTTTCTTTTTTTAAAAAACTGGCCAGATAGATGGAGTTCTATATATATTACATAACTTTGTGACAGTTTAGAGAAATTCGGGTTAAAGGTTTGACTCTGAGAAAAACGTAAATCTATGTAATCATATTATATATATTAATATTAATGGCTATCAAACTAATATTTTCACAGCGTGTGGAGGAGCCAATCCTTTAAAGGTGTCTATACACTCTACGAACTTTACCTTCGAACACCACCCTCGAACAACCTTCGTGAAGCTTCAACTGTTCGGGTGTTCTAGGTACTTCATCTGTTCGCCTGGGGTCGGGAGTAGCGCTAGTGTCACTTTTGATTTGGGTTTTTCCTAAGTGACAGGAGTTGTTTTTGATGCTAGTGTAATTTGTGATACGTTGTAATTCGTCTCCTATTTTTTTTATTTTTCAGATAATATAAAATATATTGATAATGGAGATTTTTTCTTTATTATAAGCTAGCATTCGGTGCGTCAGCCATATTGGTTTGCTTAACTTCACGTGAGGTATAAATGGCTATTCGCTTCACGTCGGTACTGCAAGCTTCGAAGGAGAACCTGTTCGAAGGTGAGGTTCGTAGAGTGTAAAGGCACCTTAACATAACGTTTCTCAAACACCACCGATCGCCCCTACACTCATCACCAGCTCCCTCCTTCAAATACCAACTCCACTAAACAAAAAAAATACATTTTTTAGAAAAATAATGAGTTTGATCAAGTAGGACTACAGAAGTAAGTAATCAGAAAAAATAGGACAATATACAATATTTCTGTTTTAAAGGAATTAATAAAAAAAAAAATTAGAAATACGCAGGATGTGTAGAAAATTAAAATAATTTTTAAATAAGGTGGCCATCATGAAAGGAAAAAGTAGGTAAATACAAAAAAGGAAAAAAGAAAAAATCAGCAATTGTAGTTCCAAGCAGGAAATACTCCAAGCAGTTTTAAACATACACATATGAATTATGAAATTTGAAAGCGGCATCATTAAATAAATATGATTATATCTTTCGAAGAGTGTTTCCAAATATTTTAAATCAATAAGAAAGATTAATATTACCTTCTTAGTTCTGAATTTGATTTTCTAGGATGAATTTAGTAGAAGTAATCCAATACTAAGTCATCAAAAACCTCGATAATTAGATAAAAAGAAATTAAGAAAATTCGATGGGAAAGGAAGCGGAGATATCGAACCAGATTCAATAACCGGAAAGGGGAAAGGACATTAGCGGGAACATGACTCATCCGGAGGGAGCAGATAAACGAACAAGCGGAAGATTTAGGATTTTGACCTAGCTCACGGTGAGCTACTAATGCAACGTCGCCAAAACGAAATTCCAATATCTCTCTATCTCTCTCTCTCTCTCTCTCTCTCTCTCTCTCTCTCTCTCTCTCTCTCTCTCTCTCTCTCTCTCTCTCTCTCTCTCTCTCTCTCTCTCTCTCTCTCTCTCTCTCTCTCTTTCTCTCTCTCTTTTATTTACAGAGCTCATAAAAAAGTATTGAAACGATTAAACTGGGGGAAATTTTAAAAAAGTTCAATAGCACTTTCGTATCAAGATTAGAATTTTAAAAAATCTGGTGCGTGCGCGCAACATACAACTTTCACTATACATATTACTTAGATTATAAATAGATGTGTTTTAGTAACTGCCACTTCTCAAAGTCACACATTTTTCCACATTAAATTCATATTTTTGTTTTTATTTGCACTATAAAAAACACAAATTTGTTTTATTATTAAATAAAAGTTTTTACTTATCATACTTCAGCAATGCAAACATAATACTAAAAGTCTTCTGATTTTATAATTCTCTATTTAGTTGTTGAAAAATCCATTTAGTTAAGAAATATTCTCCATTAAATGAACAGAGCGACTTAAACTGGAGTCTTAATTATGAACAATAGTCTGTCATTAAAGGCGTACTCCACAAGCGTGGACTAAACGTGTTTTATGAGTTGACGGAATATTTTTCTTTTTTTCCTCTATAAGTTTACTTGATTTTTTTTTATATTTCATGTTTAGCCATTTCTTATTTTTAGGTGTAACGAGAGACAGTTAATTTCTCCATATAAACAAAAACAAAGGTACTTTATAGGAAAACAAAAAAGGTCCCTTCCCCAAGGGCCAAAAGCCCCCTTAGAACATTTTAATAATGACAAAGCTTACCTGATATTAAGAACACCTAATATTCATCAGATATGACGAATTTGATCAAAATCGTTAAAGCCTTTTTAGAGTAAATAAAAAAACATGTGAAAATGATACAAAATTTATTAAGTAAAGTGCCCCCTCCGGTTAATCAATTTTGGTGAAATCTTTGCAGTCATACATCAAATACTCAGTCTAATCAAAATTGTTGGAGCCGTTTTTGTGAAAATCGAAAGAAACTTAAAAAGTTATTAAGTAAAGTAACCCCTCCATTTATGATTTTTACTTTCACTCAGCTATATATGAAAGTATTGCGATCGTGAACAATTTCGACTTCCGGTTTTGAACGGAAATACATGTTTCTGAGTCCCCTGAGTTCAAATAACCAAGTCCAGCGAAATGGTCTGAGTGTGAACAGACTAGCTCAAAAACTATAAACCGTACAAACCTGAAATTAGGTATTAGGTATATGTATATACACCGCGATACGCGATATGACATTAAAAATTTCATTAACAGTTATTAAAAGGAGGGGGCACTTTATTTCATAACTTTTTCCCCATTTTTAAGTTTTTTTTTTCTTGATTTTCTCATAAAAAGCTCAAACGATTTTGATTAAACTCGTCATGTTTAATGAGGACAAATTATTATTTAATATCAGGTAAGCTTTATCTTTATTAAAATGTTATGAGGGTGTTTAAATGAGAAAGGGGCTCTTTTTGGTTTTCCTATGAAGTACCTTTGTTTTTGTTTATATGGAGAAATCATGTGCTCTATAGTCTCTCGTTTCGCCTTAAAATAAGAAATAGCTGAAGCATATATATCCAGAAGAAAAAACGAAAAATATTCCGCCAACTCATAAAACACGCTGAGCCCACGCATGCGCGGTACGCCTTTAATGACAGAACATTGTTTATAATTAATGAGGTTTTGCTCATTTAATGGAAATTATTTGTTTCATAGTAACTAAATGAAGTTTTCAACAACTATATAGAGAATTATAAAATCAGACGACTTGGAGTATTATGCTTGCATTGCCGAATTATCACATGTAAAACTTTTATTAAACATTAAAAAAAAAAAAATCAGGGTAATTTAAAGAGCTATTACAGGTAAATGAATGTGGAAAAACGAGTCGCTTTGAGAAATGGTATTTTTAACAAAACACATCAATTTCTAATCAAAGTAAGTTCGTAAGCGAAGGTTGTGTGTTGCGCGCATCGCACCAGATTTTTTGATTTTTTTTAATTATATATACTTCAAGGATTACAATTACTGCATACATAGATAGTATAAACTTTATAATTACTATTTTTGATAATAATAAAACAAAAACAAAATATTAAAAATCCCAGCAGTGTAAAAGTATACGTTGATACCGAGAGCAAGGAGAAGGAGGCAGCTAATGATGGCAAAAATAGAAACAAGTAGTGCAATAGGGCGGCTAAAGGGCAGGGCCTTACAAAGGCCACCGGGGCACGCACTTTCCTCAGCCCTTAAACCTAACACCCTTTAATTCCCCTCAATCCCTCTTTAAAGGCCCCCAGAGCATTAAAGCACCCCCCTAGGAGACAGGTCACTGCTAAATGGCCCACCCCATAGCATTTATCTCCAAATCGATTCATCGATAAAGGTGACGTTCCCACCTTAACGACCTACTGATTGTCTGGAGTTGTGTCTCTTAGGGGAGGATCTGAAGAGTAGTTGAGGTATGAACTACTTACGCCCGTCATTGAAGAGTTCCAAGAAAGCATACTTTTATAAATATACAAAAAAAAAGAAGGATTAAAAAACAGACATATTGGAAAAACAAAAATAAATCCTTAATAATACCTGGATAGGCAAAATTTAGGACTCCCATTGTAGCATCGTCCGATTAGCCTTAGTGGCACAAAGTGACGTTAAAACAAACCCTTTCAGAAAATAAAGATTGAGTTTCCGTTTTGTATGAATTCCACCCCCCCCCCCCAAAAAAAAATAACATCACAGCAGAACAAGTTTTAGGAAGATACTATTTAATTATAGATATAGAATGCAAGGCCTCAAAATCTCGCATTATTTCAATTTACCTTTGCCCGTATTTGCCTTTGCTTTTCATATGTTTTTTATATATATTTATAATTCTAGTGCATGATGTTATGTGTGTAATGGGTGTGAGTGTGTATGTATATATGTGTAGATGTAAAATTAAAATTACTTTATCTGAACCTTCTTCAACTTTAATATTGTGTTTGTTTTTCTATAGACCATATTCAGTTATTATCTGTTAACTAAATTTGTTTGAAGGTTGACAACACTGTATATTTCCCTGTTAGCCCTCCTTCCATATGGGAAGGTTTCAGTCTGTTTCTAGCTTGCTTGTGAAACTGTAGTAGCCCTGAAGATGCCTGAATAGGCGAAAATTTGGCATGTAATCTGCATGATTCAGTGCATTATTGAAATAATACGAGATTTTGAGGCCTTGCATTCTATATCACAGCAGAATATAAATATTCATCAGACATCAATGAGCTTTGGGTAGAGGCAAAAAAATGATAATTAAATGTTAACTATGTTATTAGAGCAGAAGTGGGTTGTAAGAGGTGTTATAGAATTATTGTAATTAAAAAAAGACTACTACCATTCCTACAATGTTTGTGAACTAATAAATATTAACTATAAAAATAAATAAATGTTTATAAATTAATATGTACGAGAATAGTCCGGGGTGGGGGTCAAAAAACTACAAAATAGTATTAGACAATTTTAATCAGCCAACGTTTCGACCCTACAAAGTCGGTCTTCATCATTGTTAAATTTAAAAATTAGGGAAGTTATACAACAAGTTGCAGGGGCCTGTGGTATAGTGGTTAGCATGGCAACCTACAATACTAAAAGTCGCAGGTTCGCGCCCAGCGGTGGCCCTAGGATTTTTTAATGGGAGTAAAAACTCCTTAGCCATGCCGTCTCTCGGATAGGACGTAAAATGGAGGTACCAAGCCTTTACGTTGTCAGATACCCGTTAAAAGATCCCTATCCTAATTATACCTGGATAGGCAAAATTTAGGACTCCCACAGTAGTAGCATCGTCCGATTGGCCTTAGTGGCATAAAGTGACGTTAAACAAACAAGTTGCATACTTAAAATCTAAAATTTCTCTTCTTAGCGCTCTTTTAATTACGGCCATTGTTGAGTCGAAATTCTTTGGCTGCAATAAAATGGTTGGAATGATATTTTTGCATGGGATCAAATTGCATAATTAAGTATAAATTGAAAACATTTTTGCCAATAAATCTTAAGGATAGAGGCATTGGGTCCAAAAATAAACAAATAAAATAAATTATCAGATGCTTTTCTGAATATGCTTTATGTGAATTCTAATCTGCTATTGTTTAAAATTTGATATAAAAATGATCTTTCAACATCAACTCATGTTATTGAAACAAATTTTAACGTACCTACAATGATCAGGTTGTGGTGAATGTACCTGAGAACATTTGAATAATCCACGTTTAAAATTGTAATAATATTTCCATGATAGAGAATCTTGAACTTTTTTAAAAATCTTCTTAAAATTTTTTTCTTTAAAAAATAGTCTCCTAAATGTCCTGGGGGACGTTTTAAACTGTCTTTAACATGATTTGATAATTTAAGGCAGCCATGTAACGCCAAGTTGTTTCCTAAAATTCTTTTAGTTTCATTGACACGGTTTTAAATCTATTTAAATATGTCCAATGGCTAGAATGTCCAAGATTCCCCAAAATTCGATGCTACTTGAAAGGTGGAATGAAACCTCAAGGAGTTGTTAGGTGGTTGATACGTGGAGGACTTTGAGAAGGTTGGGATGACATTTTTGCATGGAATCAAATTGCATAATTGAAAAAAAATGAAAACATTTTTGCCAATAACCCTCAAGGATAGAGACATTGGGGCCAATCCTAAACAAATAAAATAAATTACTAGAATCATTTCTGAATATGTTTTATGTGAATTCTAATCTTCTATTGTTTTAAAATTTGATATAAAAATGATCTTTCCACATCACGTCATGCGATTGGAACAAATTCATACGTGCCTAGAATAATTATGTAGCGGACAATGTAGCTGGGAACACTTAAATAATCCCTGTATAAAAATGTAATAATATTTTCTAGGGTAGGGAGTCTTTTAGAGATTTTTTTTTTAAATTGTCTTCTACTCTTCTTTAAAAAAAGTCTCCGAAACGTCCTGGGATGCGTTTTAATATGATTTGATAATTTAAGGCAGCCATGTAATGCCAAAGTGTTTCCTAAAATCATTTTAGTTTCATTGACACGGTTTTAATCTATTTAAATTTCCTTTGAAATAAACAACAGGTTCCTCATCTTTCTCTCTTTTCGGGTTATAATCATAATCTAAATCTTGGCTTTCATGTGGATTTTACTTTTTAGGAAGGGTATTTCAGGGGTGAAATTGGGGAACGTCTTCCCCAACATAAATTCCGAAAAAAATCTTATTGTAATAAATATTCACGTCTACTTTTTTTTTTTCTTTTCTTGTTTAGTGAAATATTTATAAGATTTTGAAATACAAGAGCGCTGTTTTTAAGGTTTAATTAAATATTTATTTTTTTACCTTTTTCTGGGACCGCTCTTGCTTTTTATCTTTCTAATTTTATTTTTATCATTAATATTTAACTTTTTGAGATCATCAAATCATGAAAAAATATGCATTAATCGTCAAATATGCAAAAAAAAAAAAAAAAAATGTTGGTTATAACATCCGTGAAATCTAATGCATATCAATATTTTGGTCCACTATTTAAAAAAAAAATAAGTAATTGCAATCGCATAAAAAGTCGGGCCCTGCATATAATTATATAAACAATTAACGTCTATCATGCATGATAAACTGTATAACATATGAAGAAATGTAAACACGCTGGATTATCAATAATGTACAAACAGCTGTTAAATGCAAGGATGTGGTTCGCGGAGGCGCCGATAGATGGCAGAGAGTCCCACTTATTCTGATCCACTTCGCTTTTGGAGGCTCGCGTCACCCTCAGATAATGTCCAGGATTAACCTTGCTTACCCCAAATATTTAAAATCTTTTTTTTTTTTTTTTTAATGAATTATAAAACAAATTTCCAGGGATGAATCATTTTTTTAAAAAATAAAAAACACTAAGTTAATTTAAAGGTTACATGCCGAAATTATCAATCGTTGTATGTTCGCACTTATATCCATCAAGCACAACACATAAATACCTAAACTCCGCTAGACCAGTATGAAGCGAACCATTAAGTACTTGCACGACACTGTTTTACCTTTTTGGGGTTTTGTGGGTTAAAACTCACTCCAGAAACTTTACACCATTCATTTTTAACCATAGGACTGATATCCTTATTCGATATACATGGTAAATAAAGTTCAGCATTTCGTAGCCATATTAATTGTTCGTTTAACACCCGCTACCCTCTTTTTTTTTTCTCTCTTTCTACAACGATAAAGAAAAAACACCCCCGTTCATTAGGGATATATAAAAAAAAAAAAAAAAATCATAAATCAATTAGAAACACAATAAAGATAGGCTAGAAAAACAAAAAAAAAAATATGATCAGTAAATGATGTGGCTTTATATGAACTTGAAGAACGGTAAAACATGAGAAGTTCCAAATCATTAGGACAATTCATTGATTAACAATTCCTACTTAATTGTATTTTCAGTTTTCGTGCTATTTCAAAATACAAATTCAATTCCCATATAATTTTAGCACATGGAGAGTACTGGTATAATTAATAAAGCTTTAATTAATAGCTGAGCCATTTTCCCTGTAAGGTCCAATTACAGTTCAGAAATATTGCATACATTACCTTACAGCTAATTTTCATAAAAGCATCCAGAGTACTCCTTTGCATTTTAAATAGTGAACTATTGTACCCATCTTCGAATTCTTCTATGAAGGCATGAAAAGATTTGTGAGGGATTATTGAGCATATAAGAAAACTGCAGTTACTAAAAAATAATTGTACAAGTTTTTTTAAATTTTGATCCTTTATTTACCTCACACTTTTACAATATTCGTTCTACGTTTCGGCACTAAGCCATTTTCAAGAAGAACACCTGTGACCACAATTTTTCAAATAAAATAGGCTGTTTAAATGTCAAACATTTTTTGACTGTGACGCTTACATAAAGAAACTATAGTTTTTAACTAGTAAAAAGATTTTTTTAATTTTTGACAAGGGTACTCAGCCTATTTTATTTGAAAAATTGTGGTAACAGGTGTTCTCCTTGAAAAATGGCTTAGTGCCGAAACATAGAACGAATATTGTAAAAGTGTGAGGTAAATAAAGGATCAAAATTTTAAAAAAACTTGACTACTATCGGCTTAGCCTCAAGACCAATAAAGAATTATAATAATTGTACAAATTTCGGACGAAAATTATACGGAACATGAAATTTATAGCTATCTTATATCTGTGAATTTTATGGCTGTCTCATAGTGCCCGTATTATAATGTACTAGCCGTATATACCGGTTTCACCCGGAGAATTTTTCTGTGATGATAAAACCTACCTGGTATTAAAGAATATTTGATTTTCATTAAACAAGACAAATTTAATCACAATCGTTAGAGCCGTTTTTGAGAAAATCGAAAAAAAAAAGGTTAAGATGAGACAAAATTTATGAAGTAAAGTGCCCCATCCGTTTTATCAATTTAGATAAAAGTTTTGCTGTCGCTTCGCGGGCATATACATGGGTCATTCTCACCAAAGTGGGCACTTTTACGGCGTTTTTATTTTAAATTTTATGATTACAAATAAACTTTTTTTTCGGTGTAATACTATTCCTTAGCCTATAAGAAGCAAGGAGTCGACCTGGAAGAACACCAATTCACGTTGAACATTTTTTTTTTTTTTTTTTTTTTTTTTATAAATTCCCCATTATTTAGGACTGATGATGCTTTGATAAAGTAGAGCACCAAAAGAAAGCTTCAATCCACGTCGCTATCTTCATTTCCCTGCAGCATTTTATTTACAGTAAGACAGGGGAATGAATTTTTAAGGTTTATTTGATAACCGTTGAAAGGGAAAAATTATATAATAATGCTATTTGAAAAACGAAATCTGTGCTACAAAATCTTTTATCTCTCAAAAATTAGAAAAGAAAAAACTTGCCTGACCAAAACTATAGAGGACAGGGGAATGAAGACTATTAAACGTAACCTCTCAAGTTTGAGAACTTATTTGCTTCTGGAGAGCTTGGATTTGTACTGAGGTTAAGTTAACAGTTGTGGTTGCTTAGGGAAAGACCCCTTCCTGCTTACTATATATTTTTTACTAATTTCCCGCCTGAATAGTGTGGTGAAATTGACAGGGGAATGAAAGAAAACCTGTGGGACATCAAAAAAATTAGTTTTTTTTCAATTCGAATCCTTTATCAAGGATTCGACTGCTTTTATGAAATTTTTCAGTATTTTGAACAAATAGAACAGAAAACAAAGTAAAAATTGAGCTAGTCTACGGACACAGAACTCTTACTTTGAGCAGAATCAGACCTCGGGACATGACAGGGGAATGAATTTCGACCTTTTTCTGGTGTTTTTAAGGTAGGTGTGTTATACAATTAAAATTAAGTCGTATGGGGTCTACCTTTACAACTCGCCTGAATTTACAAAATTGATGTCTTAGAGTCCAAAGTTTTTCTGAATCTCTATAAACGGCCTGGGACACAAAAGTGCCCACTTACGTGAGAATGACCCACATACATCAAATACCCAATTTCAGGTTTATACAACTAATAGTTTTTGAGCAAGTTTCTTCACACACACAGAAAATTTCGTAGGGCTTGGTTATTTGGACTTGAGGGGCCCGGAAACTTTCACGATCGCCAAACTTCCTCACTAAATATTTCGTAAATAGTTAAGTTAAAGTAAAATAGATATATGCCTATGGTTTACTCAGTCTTCTAGACATTTTGCATAGCCAGAAAAGTCACTAAAACGTGCATTATACCTTTCTAGATATATGAAACAGCTAATTAATAGCTTTATAGAATCCCTCTACTTACAGTACCGGTCAAAAGTTTAGACTCGCCCTGAGATTTTTTAAAATAAATAAATAACAACATTTTATTTATTGAATAACATAACAACTATAATTTTATTTTTAATTCATTTATAACTAGCTGTATATCCCGGTTTCACCCAGGAAACTTGGAAAATAATGAGAAAAGCCGTGGGTTAAGAAAAGTGCTTTAGGACAGAAATGAGATTTTTTTCGACTCCACCGGTTGATTTCGTAAAAATCTAATGTAAAGCGAGATCATAACGACTTTTAAAACAATAAAGAATATACCCAGAGATTAGCTGAAGTGATGGAATTTTAATATGTACAGGTGTTCGCACCTGGTATGAAAAAAAAAGCCAATCGAAATTTGGAGAATTTAGGACAAACGGTATGGATTTCTATAAAGCACAAAAAAAACAACAACAAACAAACAGAATATCATCTTTATTTGTATAGATTGCATTCAAAACGATCATATAATTTTTGAAAAGTTATCTCTTGTGTTACAATTATTTTTTTAAACTTGAAGATTGTGAATTCAATACAAAAGATTCTAAACTTTAGACTGGTACTGTACATCTTATAAGTACGCTCTTTGGACATTAACCAATCAGTTATGGCTAGGGATATACGTAGGTTCTCGTGGATATGGCCCTTTTTTGAATTACAGTAAAAACATTAAGTGAAACAAAATATAGAGCCGGCCTTAAACGATTCAGTTCCCTCAGCAAAAGGTAACAAGGACGGAAAGGTTTCAATTATAAGAGCAATTAATCATGGAAAAGCCACTACTGACTCCATTATGCCATCCAGTTCTGGGGCAACCTCTCCTCTTGCTGTCTCCCATATTCCATCTCCCACTTCCCACTTTCCACTTCCCACCTTCCATTGCAGATGGTAATTCACTATCTGCTGCTGATGGATGAGGCCGGCTTCCGACAAGCCTACTTCTCTTCTTTATAACATTTTTCTTTACAAACCACAAGAACTCATGATAATAATTTTTTATACAGAGAATCATATTTTTTTAGTCGGTACCCCATAACTTACTTTATACTTCATCAAATTTCATGAATTAGCACCATTTTAAAGATTGCCTTTACCGCAACAACGGAAAATAATACGAATCACTCATTTCGCCTTCGATTGCGAATTTTAAGCAGCGATTTTCGCGAGAAAATGGTCGTAGAGGTTTCTAAATTGTATTAATCTTTTCAGGTTTTCAAGGAGAACATTTTCGGTGATATGCATTTTTTTCGATTAACCCCTCCGTTTGCGAGTTGTAAGCGTAAACCTGCAATTCTCATCGAAAATTTCAAAATGGTCGCAGAGCTTTTTCGAAGGTGTCATTTTTTCAGTTTGTCGAGACGAACAGATATGTGCATTTAAGTATTAGGTTGTTCGGAAAGTTCGTAGAGAAATTTGGACAAAAATTGATGTACAGCTTAAAATTATAAAGGGTAATCGTCCTTTCCCAACGGCTTGGAAGGTCCGTTATCCCTTTTTTCCAAAAATCACTGTCCTTACTCCTGAATAACAGTAAAAGGTTCCTTTTGACGCCATCTCCTGATGAGTAGGATTTCTCTAGTAGAAAATTTTCGAGGGAACGGAAAAGTTGGAAATCCGAAGGAGCTATGTCAGGAGAGTATGGCGGGTGAGTTAAAACCTCCAATCTGAAGCTTAATAACTTTTGCCGAGTCCTTAAAGACACATGGGACCTAGCTAGTTGTCTTGGTGGAATAGCACTCCTTTCGTATTTGCCAACTTTAGATGATCAAAAACGGTCGATTTTCAGGCTCCTAACTCCTCAGCTATCTCACGGACTGTAATTCGTGGATTGTTTGCGATGACCGTCATAATATCCTCGCAATCAAGAGTTAAACTCCGGCCAGCCCGGGGTTGGTCTTCCAAATTGAATTTTCCTGATCTAAACCGCGAAAACCACTTCTGACCCGTGCTATCAGCAATTGAATCGTTGCCATACACTGCACGAATTTTTCTTGCAGTTTAGGCTGCGTTTTTCATTTTTTTTAAAAAGAACAGCATAATATGCCGAAAATGAACTGAATCGTCACTCATGTTGGTTTGCAATCACCTACTCCACTGAGCATTAATAAAGACGAATTCAGTGGGTAAAGATAGTAAATTCCATGATGATTACAGGCATATAAATAAACATTAGCTTTGTGATTCATTTTTAGTAGAAAAAATAAAAGGTAAATTTTATTTTAAAAGTCTCTATGAACTTTTCGGACAACCCGATATTCCGTCTTCTAAACTCACCTCTTCTCTATATTACAGTGCAGTTATTCATGGCTCCTCCTTTTTTTTTTCCAAGTTCCCCCGACAAAAGAAACGATACTAAATATTCTGTGTGTGCTTCAATTGTGGGATCAATAAGTGGGACTTAAGCAGGTTAGAGGGCGAATCCTTCGCACGTGTCAGCTAGTAAGATAGTAAAAATATTTCTAAAATACATAATATTTCTTCAAATATAACATACTAAATATGTAACCCTAAAAAGTTAGCTAGAAGAAAATCAATAACAAATTTTTGATTTTATATATTTTTCTATTCTCTAAGGATCATTTTTTTCCCCTTTTGTTAGGTACCACTACCTGGCCATCTCCTGCATACGGGGGATTACTCTAGAGGCGTAAAACAACCTATTCTAAGGATCATGGTTCATTTCAAAACTATGTTAAAACATCGATGGCTTTAATAAAGCACTTATTTTAAGCACACAAATAGCCGTCAGTTCACTAAGCTTCACTCAACAATTCCTATGAAAGGAAAATAGTTGGAGTAACTCTAGGTTCCAGTTTTGGAATTAACGAGAAAACTTTGAGAGCCCTATGTGACAGCTACGGGTCACGTGGGCGTCGACTATAAACTATCCCAGCGAATAATTCAAGTTGGAAAATGTTACCGCGGCATAGATACTTTAAAAGTTATGCAATTGTAACTGTATTCAAACGGGAAACCCGTTAGACAACATATCCGTTATACAGTTAGCAAAAAAAGTCTATGTACACCATGCCAAAAATCAAATTTTAGCCAAGGGAAAAAAGCAATAATAACAGACTATTCTTTTAATTTTTTCATTATAAATTAACCCTTAATACTTGATCATTTTTAAAAAATTTCAATTTTATAAACAACGTTTTAAGACATTTATAAAAAATATTTATACAAAATAAAAAAAAGTCTGTGTGCACTAATTATTTCAAAAAATAATATATATATATATATATATATTTTTTTTGTGAACACCTTGTTATTGTAGTGTTACTATTAGCTGGTAATCTTGTTGCAGCGCAGTGGTGCACTCATTGTAGGATTATCATTCACAGATCGCAAAATTGCATGCCTGTGATTTCTCAATATTTATTTGGGCCTCCCAGATCTAGGTTTACTTTGAAGATAACTGGTTTCTTGGTAATGCTTAATTATTCTTGTAACTGTAGAGTGACGTTTCTTAATTATTTCTGCGATTTCTCTCAAAGATTTTCCCTCATTTCTTAAATTAATAATCGATTGTATAATTTCTACACAAATTTCCATTTTTAGCAAAGTAACAGAAAAACTCGTAAATCACGGCCACAATAAAGACAACTGACTAAAATAAAGCTTTTTGTTTATATTGAAAACGTTTGTTTATTGTTGTACAGTATTTGAAGGAGTTTATAATAAATGTAAACAGACTTATTTTGCAATGGTTCAGGAGTTCTTTTAGCAAATATTTTTACCTTATCTTTAATGTTATATTTATTTTTCTTTTGGTAGTGGATTTTAATTCTTTCAAAGTTACAGTTTAAAAGAAAATAATGTAAAAAATGTTTTCTTCATTTCCGTTGATGTCCTGTGCAAGATAAGAAAATTTTAATGTGGTGTACACAGACTATTTTTACTAACTGTCTATTTGTTATTTAATAAAAAACTCAAAAAAAAAAAAAAAAAAAAAAAAAAGGTGGTCTTTGATTAGAAATTTCTAATAAATAAGTTGAGTTGTCTTGAATGAAGTTGATTCGACCTAAAAAGGAGTAAATTTCATATTTATATTTTTTAGGGAATCGCGTTTTTTATTAATATTTATATAAAAATATTAATCATTTGCAAAATTGTACAATAGTTATTTATTATACAAGTGACGAAAGTAGATCATTTTACAACTCGAGTGAAACGTTTACCCACACGAGCGAAGCGAGTGTGGTAATTTCACGAGAGTTGTAAATTCTACTTTTTTTCACGAGTGTAATATTAAATTTTTTCTGTAATCGTGTAATACACGATCAGATCGAACCAGAATATGAACAAAATTAGGATGTTGTGAAGATTATGGTATGTTGTTGGTAGGTTATAAGCATTGTTGTGAAAGGTTATAAGTAGGGATGGGATTTTCATGTATTTACATATTTTGTTCTGAGGCCTAAAAATGCATGTATATGCATTCTAAATGATTTTTACCATGATATAAACCATTTTGAACCATTTTTATTTTCCATATTTTTCCATATTTTGTCGTTTTTAAATATTTTTACATATATTTCGATAAATACATATATTTGTCCATATTTTACAACTTTTAGGGAATTTACATTAAAATTATTGTTATTTATTCACTTGTTTTTTTTTCTATCAATACCTAAAATAAATAAACAAAGACTTAACATAGGATTAAAAATTTCTTGGAAAATCAAAACACCCCAACCATTGTCGACAGTTCTCAGAAATCTTGATCCCCCTCTTTTCTTATATAGATCCTCATCCTTGACAATGCTTATATTACCTCAGTTGCTTGAAAAATTTAGTGATAAGTTCATCGCTAGTGGGTGAAATGCCAAAAAGAAAAGAAAACAGAAAAAGCTTAGCCGCTAAGTACGTCGCGGAGTTCGAAGGAGAAACATTTAAATGCGACAGTGAAGGTGTTCTATATTGTTTGTGCTGCCAAAAAAACATTTCTACGGATCAACGATTTTTGGTTTTACAGCATTTAAAAACAGCGAAACACGTAGAAAATAAGAAAAAAAACCAACTCAAAAAACAAACTTTTTTGACTTCTGGAGAAGCAAGTTCAAGTAAGTCTAGTTTTAACACTGATTTGTGCCGGGCTTTGTTAAAGGCGGATATTCCTTTATACAAAATAAATAATCCAACCTTTAAAGGATTTTTGGAAAAATATATTGGGCAGAAAATGCCAGATCATACGACCCTTCGAAAAAATTATGTTAAAGACATTTATAATGAAAGGTTGGAACAAATCAAATCATATATCGGGGACGGTCCGATTTGGGTCTCGATTGATGAAACGACGGACTCCCTCGGAAGATATGTGGCGAATATAATCGTTGGCAAACTCTCAGACACTCCTACAAAGGCATATTTACTGAACTGCGAATTTTTAGAAAAATGTAACCACGGTAGTATTGCAAGGTTTTTCAACGACTCGATTGGTCTCCTTTGGAACGAAAACAAATGTGACAAAGTTTTGCTTTTTTTGTCCGATGCAGCTCCTTATATGATAAAGGCTGGCAACGCATTAAAAGTTTTTTACCCAAAACTAATTCATGTGACATGTTTGGTACATGCTTTGCATCGCGTTGCTGAAACGGTCAGGGCATTGTTTCCAAATGTGGATTCATTAATTTCTAATGTAAAAAAAATATATTTGAAGGCCCCAGGTCGTATTAATATATTGAAAGACATGTATCCCGAGCTTTGTTTACCACCCCAACCAGTCCTTACACGCTGGGGAACTTGGTTAGAGGCGGCGGAGTACTACTTAGAGAACTTCGAAAAAATAAAACATATAACATCGACTCTAGATGTTGATTCTTCAGCGATAGAAAAAGCGAACGCTCTCTTCAAAGATAATAAATTACAACAAGATCTGGTTTACTTAACTAGTAACTTTAGTTTTTTATCACAAGCCATAAAACAGTTGGAAACTAAAAATATGGCACTTGTTGACAGCTTGGAAATTTTGCAAAAAATAATCGAGAAAATAAATGAAGCCAAAGGAAACAAGGGAACCGTTGTAAAACAAAAATTAGAAGTTGTTTTGAAAAAAAATCCTGGACTTGACGACTTGAAAAATATTGCATATCGGCACAAAGGAGAAAACCCCGAAAAAGACTTGGCCCTTGCACTTAAAGAGATAAATGCTTTTAAATTCGCACCCGTCACATCAGTCGATGTAGAAAGATCGTTCAGCAAATATAAAGCATTACTTCGACCGAATCGTTGTAGATTTTCCGAAGAAAATCTTAAAATGCACTTTATTTGCAACGTTTTTGATGGTGAAGATGAGGAAGAAGTTTAAAATTTAATGTTACATTTCCCAAAATTTCGTTAACTATTTTTATTTTTTATTTTGATATGTAAATTTTTCAAATGTAAATTTATTTTTTATGTTTTTATATTCTGTAAATATTTTAATTTTTTTTTGTCCATATTTTCATATTTTTATTACATATATTTGCAAATATACGTCCATATTTATGTACATATTTTGAAATTTTTATTACATATATATCCTATCCCTGGTTATAAGCATAGTTATAAAACAACTAGTATTAATTTATTTTAACATTTTATTTATTATATATATTTATAGTTGTGTATATTTTCGGATTTGGTTTCTGAAGAAAACTTGCAATGATTGATGGTATTTTACAGAGCGTGTTGATGCCAACTGGTTGTACTGTGCATTTTGAATTTTTATAATTAATGAAGAAACGAGAATGTTGAACTTTAGATGGTCGGAGTGAAACATATTTATTAAAAAGAGGTAAAAAAGTTATGTTTGATAGTGAATTTGTTACTATGAATGTTCTATCTGTATTAATTTTTGTATTATTTATATTAATAATTAATTTTTGGTCTGTTTGGGTGATGTTTGTTGTTTGTAGATTTAATAATTCGCTCACTCGACAGGCTCCAGCTACGCCAATTACTAATACTATCTAAAAAAAAAAACATAAGTAACATGGGTTAGCTATCAAGATCAACAGTGAGAAAATCATTAAATAAGTAAAAATGAAATCGTACCTTCATTAATAAAAAAGTTTCATCTGGAGCTTCAGCCAAAAATTTATCTATGTCATTCCGGCTCAATATTTCTGATTTCCTTGATTTATAGCCTTCTCCTTTTCTTTTTAAATACATTTTTAATTTCTGGAATTTACTTATGTCTACGTTGTCATTTAAATTTAATGTTTTTTTAACATAGAGTAAATTGACCATAATGTGGAAGAATTATAAATTGTGGATAATTCACCAAAATAGGCTAATAGTACATTTTCAGTTGTTTTGCCTATGCCTTTTGTAATACACCAATCGTTATAATTCTTATATTTGTTATTGTAATTACTTTTTGATTTTTGAGGTATTAGTTGACTTAGTGCAATATTGGCATTATCTCGTACTTCTGGAGGAGTTAGTTCCAAATATACTACTGTTTCACTATCACTATTCATTTTTATATATAAATTGAAAATGTTTAATTAAATAAAAAATAATATAATAATAATATTTAATCAACAGTGTTTTTTGAAGTTTTTTAGTAATATCAAAGATGTCTGTTTAAATTAAAATGATTGTGAAGTAGTGCAGTTATAAACAAGTGCAGTTTATAAACAAGGAAGGTAATTATTATTATATTTAAATTTTAAAATATATTGATTATTTCCACCAATAATTCATTCACATTTCAATTTATTTTGTTAAAATAAATTCTTACAATGTTAAGAAACATTTAAAAGCATTTAATTTCCAACTTCAAATTATTTTTTAATTTATACTTATTACTAATTAAGAAGGCAATTCACTTTCTTCACTTGTGAAGAAAGTAATCACTTTCTTCACTTGTGAAGAAAGTAATCACTTTCTTCACTCTATTGCAAAATGTTTCACTTTCTTCACTCATTTCAGTTTAGTAATGTTACCATTATTCAACGATTACAGAAAAATGTTATTAGGCATATACTGTAAATTAGATCTTCATTTGTTAACCTCTCCAAAGTGATTATCATGAATTCTTCACTAGAGAAACCTCTCATTGAAGGCAATGTTAACACGATACTGTTCTATAGTTACAGGTCCCTGCTCCAGAGGCATTTCAGTCTCGTTCTTGGATTCTGTGGTGGATAGTAATGTTTGTACCAGTCGAGCAAGTGAGTTATCGAGTTATGTTGTATAATGTTTCTTAACCCTTTTCACTCGGCACCGTTTCGGACGTAACCTACCGGCAACTCAACGCAACTTATACAAAACGTACACACTGAAAACGTAATATTATACTACTCAGAAACTGTTCAGATAGTGGAATTGTAAGTGTAACATCGTAAAGTAGACATTCTCTGTGAGAAAACAGTTATTTACTTTAATAATTTAGAACATAAAAGGAACTTTCTGGAGGTCGGACAGCGCAAAGTTGTATTTCTCAGTAATTCTTTCAAGAATTATTTCATGAACCTCCTGACAGAACTTTCAGGAAAACTTCTACACTTAATGTGCCTTATATCTCTTCAAATGGAGTTGGTGGATTGGTTGAATAATGTTTAGCACTTAGGTATGGACTCTCTTCATACTTCCCAGACTACTAGGAAATCAAAGCCCAAGAAATGTACTTCATCTTCGGGGTATGTTTAAACATGGTCGGGATAATTTCTCAAGTAAGATTATCGGATAAACACCAATCAAAGTAATTGAGTAAATGCACAAAAAGTGAGGGCATTTATTATATATGAGTGAAGTAAATCAATCCAAATAATATTCTCATACACTTCATTCCAATATCTAAAATGATATTCTGTTTGTTTTATGCTGCAAAGGCTAATTGGACAATACTACATTGGGTGTTCTAAATTTTGCATATCCAGATATAATTAGGATATAGATCTTTAACGAGTATCTGACATCGTACAGGCTCGGAACCTCTATTTTACGTCCTATCCGAGGGACGGCAAAGCCAAGGATTTTTAACTCCCATTAAAAAATCCTAAAGCCACCACGGGACGCGAGCGCGCGACCTTAGTATTGTAGGTTGTCATGCTAATCACAACACCAAAGGTGACCCCTACTGGTATTCTATTTCGGAAATAATTTTCTTTTGTTCTTCTTAATGTATATGCAAGTTGTATATACACTATCATTATTAAAAAAAAATTATCTTATTTCTTTATATAAAACCTCTAGTTATACATACATACATGTATGTATACATATTATGTACAGGCATGAAATTATTATTAACGCTTAGTACGTTTTGGGATTATTATTTTATTTCGTATTGTAAGTGTTATTTGTATAAATAATAACCCATCAATGATTACATTCAAATCCCATACATTAAAACGATAATTCGCAGCAAGATACTTCAAGATAAGCAAGCCTTCAAGCCGTGCTAAATTTCTCAGGATGATCTCTTCACTATCGGGACAGGAAGGGGCAGCCTTCAACCCTCAGCAGAGAATGGAAGTCACGAAGGTCATCAAGAATCCTGATCCTGGCTTCGATAGGACTTGGCCACTTTCCGGGCGGGCGTGCTTCTACTATTCGTGACCCAGCTAATCTACACTTCTTTAATTCCTATTGAGCATCCAGAAGCATTAAACCCACGGAAGTTCTTAATCCATTCAAAGCAAGATAATGCAACTGAAACTTCTTGTTTAATTACAAATGTTATGAGAGCATAATCATGTCTAAAAGCAAGGCCCTATTCTTTTCTCCGCTTTGCTACGCTGATATGGTCTGTGTGGCACCACCATGAAGTTTGGGAGGCACACTTTTAAAGTTCAAGTGATCTAAATAAGAGACGAACTCGAACAGAAAGGCCTGTTTGTTCGGGGATAGCGCTAGTGTCGCTATTGAGTTAAGATAAGCTTCTTTTAGCATTTTTCTGACGTTCATTATATCCTGTATAAGTTGGAGCAAAAGTCAGAACAGCGGCTATTTCCAAGTCAACCGTATTTGTAATTGTCTTTGTATAATGTGCATAGGTGCGGCAGACATCATAGTTCGCTGGACTTCACGTTTAAGTGTAAATAGCTGTTCGTTATACGCCGTTCGGGGTTCTACCTGTTCGAGGGTGAGGTTCGCACAGTGTAAAAGCAACTTTACTCTCACCAATACCCGCATCAGTACCAGCAATTCATTTATCATAGCCAAAAAAGTATATCCATCGATTTTCCCATAATCTAAATTGAAGAGAGAATAGAGGCAAGTAAAGATTTTTCTTTAATTATTAATTATATTTTGGGTTAAAAAAATTGATCACTTTCTATCACAAAGCTAAGAAAATAGATTTCAAAATGCTAACGTATATCCTACGGTTCTTTACGGATATGTATGGCCAAAGTATGTAGGCTCTTCTTCAACCTTCCTGAACCCTTTCAGAACTCAACAAAGACTTGACGATGAAGAGGAAGGATTTGGCACCGCTTGGAAGCGAGCTCCGTGGTGCAGTGGTTAGCATACCGTGAATGTCACGTGGAAGACCCGGGTTCGACTACCGGCGGAGCCAAATCTTTTCTTTTCAAAAAATAAATTATTTAATATAATGTTCTTAGTTAAATTATATATTATGTTCTTTTTTATATATGTTTTTATATATATTTTTATACATTCGATTCTCTTCCGATTTTTAAATATATTCCAAATCATCAATTCGGTTTTAGAAAACATCAACTGCTCAACAATGCCATCGTTTAGTAGATTTTGAAAGTTGGAGAGAAGCGTTATTATCCGGAATAACTATAAAATATAAAATAGTCAACTATTTAACTATTGTATAATTCTACTAACTGACCAGGCGAATGTCATACCACTTAAAATACATATTTGAAGAAAAATGGACAGTTTAAATAACTCATGTTTTACATATATACTCATAGGTGTTGATATATCACACAATCGCAATTGAAACCCTCCGGTTAACTTTTAAAAATTTTCTTCCCGTATGAACCTAATTCGGACCCTAATCAGACCGTGTGGAATTATTGTTGAAGAAGATGCAGACCACACCTGAGTTGATTGGACACTGTGGAGGACGACCTTCGGCTGCTTGGATTGAGGCATTGGAGGAATACCGCTCAGGACCGAAACGAATGGAGGAAAACTGTTGAACAACAACCGCACATCCGAGGAAGTAAGTTTGTTTGTTTGTTTGTTTAACGTCTATTGTTATGCTACTTAGGCTAATCGGACGATGCTAAAGTGGGAGTCCTAAATTTTGTTTGTTTGTTTAACGTCCATTTTTATGCTACTTAGGCTAATCGGACGATGCTAAAGTGGGAGTCCTAAATTTTTCCTATCCAGGTATAATTAGGATTGGGATCTTTAACGAGTATCTGACAACGTACAGGCTCGGGACCTCCATTTTACGACCTATCCGAGGTACGGCATAGCTAAGCATTTTTTACTCCCATTAAAAAATCCTAGGGCCACCGCTGGAATTGAACCCGCGATCTTTAGTATTGTAGGTTGCCATGCTAACCACAACACCACAGGTGACCCAGCCAAGGAAGTAAGTACGTATGTACTTTTTTAAGCAAAATATAGATAAACTGGTCCAGCCGATTTTTTTTTTGTCCACGAAGGTTTTTACACATGATTAGCTATTAGGGGAAGAAAGAAATCCAACTAATCGAAAATCATAAAAACCAACTATTCCGAGTACTGCGGTTACTTACCCGGTGTTTTCTGTGATCATTAACACACAAAATAAAGAGATAAATTAACCTGGGTATTAAATCCAGTCAATAAGGAATATAAATTCATTCTACACGAACATAGAAATTTAGAAGAAAGCTGCGGATTTTAAACAAAATAAACGTATGAAATCTTAGTATTAAAAACAAAACCGGTTATTAACTTATCACCCCCTGTTCTAAACTGAGGCACTCAAAACGTAGAAAACCAAACATAATGCACATGATCGCCTCGTAACTTAAGGAATAAACTATTGGAAAATGTCGTGGTTAATGCTTTATAACAGCAAAAAAACACTGGATCATTATTTGCTCACATTAAAATCTAGGACGAATTTCAATTAACAACAAATACATAAAATGATTGATAAATCTTGTAACAGAGTTTAGGAAAACATATTATAAGCGGATGAGTGAGAGTGTGTGTGAGAGAGAAAGATGAGAGAAGGAGAGAGGGAGGGAGAGAGAGAGAGAGAGAGAGAGAGAGCGCGAAAGAGTGAGAGGGAGAGAACTTTTCCACTGGGGGTAGAAGTTGAGGTTAGGAGGGGGAAGTTACAGTCTCATAATTCATCGACAAACAAGGCACGAGATTTCCTTTGAGCTGGCCCACAGTCCTCTCTCCACATTCTGGAAAACAATGGAACAAATGTTTTACTGGAATAATTCTCTGCTAATCTGTCTGAGGGGAACATTTCACGACTTCTTCAATGGGTTGACACAATATTACTCTTTTCATCTTTTGTTTTGAAAATCTTGGTAATACCTCCCCGCAGATTTTATGGAGCTCATTTCAGGAACTTGATTTCCTGAAGTAAGATGAGGAATAATCTGAGATTTTTTTTAGGCCCCTTATCCATTGTATGGCTAATCGATAAGAAGACAACGTTCAGTTCAGAAGTTCAGTAAAAACCCGACCTCCTTTTACATCGATTTTTAAGGCCTATTCGTTTGTTTCTTTTGCATGCCAAGGCACGTACTTTCTCCATATTCTAGGCAATAACCTCATTATGTTTAACAAAAATATTAAAAAGGGTGACTGGAGTAGTAGAAAAGAGCTTTTAAGTATACATTCAAGGTAATATTATATATTTAAAAAAGTAGTTAAGTTATAACGGGATTGAAACTAACCGTATATTCTTTAATTTATCTTATGACAATATTATACATAGCAAACGCTGTGTTCCTATGTATCTCTACTCCTAAATATTTTAAATCCTTCAAGATCATAGGAAAATTTTTAAATTACCAACGAATGCTTGGAATAGTTAGTGTAGTATTCGACATAAAATATCAATGATGTTTACCGAGGAAAGAAATTAGTCTGAAGAAAAAGATTAACCCATGTAAAACTATGCATCCCCAAAATATACCCACCGTAATTTACATATTACTAAGGTCATTCGGTAATAATAAATAATAGAGGGGAACTCGCATGACCCGAAGGGGAGCGATAAAGGAAGCGACACAAGACTTTGATGAATCGGACATGAAGGGTCAAGGTAGTAGTGAATATCGATGTTGGCTCCAAATATCGATCTTACAACCACCTGCTAGCTCTGACCTGTTGATTGTGCCGAAGGGTACGTGATGGATCTCATCCAGTACGTGTTACATATCAATCCGGTCTGCGAATTTTCAACAAAGGGACTAAAATAACTAGTAACCTCTATTTATATAACTTATTCTATTTAAAAAGATACTTCAGCGGAAAAAGTTGAGATAGTACGGGAAAAACTATAATATTGGCACTAACCGAAACCCAAGTATATTTACAAAAGCAAGAAGACTAGGTTGAGGCAAAGTGGAGGAATACATCGAAGGAGGTGAAAACTCTAAAGTTTCCTTCACACTGTACGAACCTTACCCTCGAACAAGTAATCCCCCGAACCTTGCCGTAACGTCGAACCACGAACAGCAATTTACACTCAAACGTGAAGCCGAGCGAACTATCATGTCTGACTTGGAAATAGCTGTTGTTCTGACTTTTTCTCTAACTTGTAATGAATCTAAAGCAACGTCAGAAATTACAAATAGGAAGTACTGTCAACAGACGTGCATGAGGTGTTTTGACTTAGATCACAATCATGCTGGATGATTGTTGATGGTTTCTCCTCATAATTATTCGATTAAGAGTCCTCGTTTATGTTATTTGAAACGTATTTAAAATATACATAAAAAAATAAATGAAGATACTAAAGACTACATAGTCGACTGAATCGATATATACATTTTTAAATTACACAACCCCAACTATGCAGGTCTTCGTCAGGGCTAAATAAACAAGACACAGACAACAATATGAGTAATAGGACTAAGAATATGAACTGGTTAGATAAAATATAAAAATATAAAAAAACAAAGAATATGAACTGACTATATAAGATATAAATGACTGTGAACTTAAGATTAAGCATATAATTTATAACACATGGTGTAATATGGCTATTGACACTGATACTGTTAACACTGATGCCGTTGTTCTCACACCATTCTCATAACATATCCACTATTGTGTACCTTACCTCATCTTATCACACCACCTATACTATCAGTATCAACGGCATCAGTGTTAACAGTATCAGTGTCAATAGCCATATTACACCATGTGTTATAAATTATATGCTTAACCTTAAGTTCACAGTCATTTATATCTTATATAGTCAGTTCATATTCTTTGTTTTTTATATTTTTATATTTTATCTAACCAGTTCATATTCTTTGTCCTATTACTCATATTGTTGTCTCTGTCTTGTTTGTTTAGCCCTGACGAAGACCTGCATAGTTGGGTCGAAACGTCGGTAACAATAAAATAGTTTTATACTATTTTGTATTTTATTGACCGCCTCCCCGGACTATTTTCTACCTAATTCTATATCCGGTCAACTATCATCTATCCAATCATGACAGTTTGTTTAGACACGCAAACACGAAAACCAAAATATTTCTATACTCTTTTTCCATAGCTCTGCATTTACTTTAAGTTAGTAAGCCTTTATGAGGATCAATTGATTGGCAGTTTCGAGCGTTTGTCAAGTAATTTTTGAAGTAGTCTGTAGCGACGAGCAGTTTCTTGTCGTTTCAGTCCTGTGTGAGGATTCCAAGTAAGACATTTGTCCAGGTGAAGTCCCAAGTAACGGATATGTTCACCGAGGATAAGCAGAGAATTATTAAAGGATACTGTAGGGAAGATAGGTCGCAGGGGGATAGACGCATTGTGTAAAAACTTATTTCATGGGATTTCTAAGGATTGAATTTGATTCTCCAGGAGAGTATTGAGATATGTCGGTATGTAAGCTGAATAAAGTATGAAAAGGATGGGAACGAGGATGCTACCTTGGGGAACACCAGCAAAAAGGATGGATGAATAGGTAAATTAATTATAATTTACTTTGAACAGTCTGACTGAAAGGTATGAGTTTAATTAAACATATAACTGGAAAACGTCTTCATTGAATTTTAAGTAAAAATAAAATAAGATTGATTTCAAATTTATTTTTATGTCTTTGTTACCAAAACTTTAAGTACACAGTAGCATTCAATTTTTTGAAAATAAATAATCTCCTGATAAAGGTTTAGTAAGTATGCTAATGATTTCAACAAGTACAGAAAATTTTATTTTAAATTTAATTTGTCATTGTTTTACTAAGAGAATATTTAAAAAAATATAATAAATAAAAATCTACCTTTAAATATTGAAAATCAAAACAAAGCATTAGGCGTTGACAACTTGAAAATTTTTAACGCCTTAAAGCAAAAAAGTAAAAAACTAAATAAACACTAAATGGTAAAGTCAAAGCCATGTCTCGATACTCTAATATAACAAAAAATAATAATATTTAAATCGATAACGCAATGAAAAATGTACATTTCTTATAGAGAACAATTTTCTTTTCGAAATAGAATAGAAATAACTAAAAATAAAATAAAATTTCGGTAACCTGTAGGCTAAGTTATAAGAAGTAGGACACTTGAGCTGACTTTAATAACCGAAGGCCATAGATTATAGACTACCCCGGAAACTAGAGCGGGATTTCCCCAACTCGTAATTTATGAGATAAGAGAAGTAACCTTTATTGGTGATTAGAGGGACCCCTTATCAGCTATATAAGAATAGGGCCAAGTAATAGCCATTGTTATAAGGATAATGTACGACTATAATATAGGCCATTATAATTCTTCGCACGAGCCCCAAGAAGATTCTTCGACGGTAATGACATCACGTAAAAATAGAAAGTTAAGAAAATATTAACTGTAAATCCTGGATTATCCGTGTTCGCAAATTATCAGGCTTCTATAATTATAATAATAATAAAGGCTTAACGAACCCGAAGGTTCGATGCCGACACCACCACTCGCTCCCTGCACACCTCGATCCATCGACCGTCTTCCAGACCCAACTTCGATAGATCCGCCCTAACGCAATCCTCCCACCTCCGCCTTGGCCTGCCCCTCGGACGTTTCCCAATCGGCACCGCGCTTATCACATTCAACGCCGGTCACAGCCCTGAGCTGTACCGGGGGTCGAGCCCAGGTGGCCGATTACAGCCCAGGGCTGTAATCAGGTATATTTTACCTTTTCCACTTAAAAGCGATGGCCAGGTAGGAAAGTGTTTACTTTTGTTAGTCAGCCACTTGCACTGGTCCATGATAGTCATTTCGGCGTTTTTGGTTTCCGGATAGCTGCATTATAGCCGGAGTTTGAATTTTTAAAGTTTTCCATGAATTTTTGTTAATTTAAGTGGTTTATTTTTAATTTTAATTTAATGTAATTGAAAATGGGACCTAAGAAGAGGAATGCCAGGGGACAGCCATCTAAAAGAAGTAAGTATTTTATAATTAATTTTTTTTTAACTATTCCATTTTTTCCCTTGCTTCCGGGAATTTCATACGACAATGTAAATTTGTGTTATATATATGTATATATTTTTTATTTTATTGTATATATTATTTTTTTTTAATATTGTATATATATATATATTAGTTATTAATTTTTTTTCGTTATGTATATATAAATTTGAGTGATTTCTTGTCACAAAAAAATTATAAATAGTGTAATTATAGTTACTTTAAAATAATTAGGTGTAAGAATGCAATTTCTCTATGTATTATAATTGTAATCCCTTATTATTATTTATATTATTTATTTTTATTTGTTATATATTATTATTTTTATTTTTTATAGTTTTTTATTATACATGATGTTTTTTAAAAATAAACTTTATAAAGAAAAAAATAATGATGTGTTAGAGTAATTTGATGATGATTTTTTTAAATGAAAATTCCCATACCCACAATTAGTTTAACTTTCAAAGGAACTACTCTTCACTTTTTTTATTTATTTATTTTTATTTTTTTTATTTTATTTTTTTTTATTTTTTTTATAACAGTAATATGAAACATAAAAAAAAATAATAATACGAAATGAAAGCTAACAGCCCTTTAAACTGGTGCGTTGCGGGTTAACAAACTCTTTGGCGACTCTGGTGGCCGATTACAGCCTGAGGCTGTACCGGCTCAATGATGTCCCAAAACCCTCTGGCCACTTGTTTGAGCTAGAGAATATGGCGTTGGCGTTGAATGTGTTATCAATCTTTTCGGAATTCGTTCAGAGACAAGTTTCGCAATTTTATTCGTCTTGCTGCAATCACGTCAATTACATTTACTGGGTAAAGTTCACTCAGTTCGGCGTTGTGTAAGCATCTAAATTCTCCGGTTAGTACATCCCTCTTCGGTCCAAATATTCTACGCAGTACTTTATTTTCAAAAGCTCTAAGCCGTTGCTCATCCCTCAATGTCAGCGGCCAAGTTTTGCATCCGTAAAGGACCGTTGGAAGAATAATAGTTTTGTAAATCCTAATTTTTAAGTTTCAGGACAGAAGGCGCGAGCTAAGCAATTTCGCGACTGAAAAGTAGCAAGCATTACCGCTTTTTAATCTAGCCTTAATTTCCTCATCGATTTCGTTTTTTCTAGTTACCATCGCCCCTAAATATCTAAATTTCTCTACGTGTTCAAAGTGTTCAAACGTATTCCCCCCTACATTGATATCAGCGAAATCCTCATCACTTCTACGACTAACCATATATTTTGTCTTATCCATGTATTCATTATTATGTATTTATTTCCAGTCCAAGTTCTTGTCCGGCTTTCATCAACGTTTTTGTATTCATTTCTATGGTTTCCACGTCCTCCCCAAGCAATACCAAATCATCGGCATATCCGAGCACGGGTCCCTGAATTCACTCCCAAATTCAAACCCTTTCCGGTACGTGTCACCTCCCTAATGGCATATTCCAGCGCTAAAGAAAACCAGAGCGGACCTCGAACTTCTCAGAAAAATAATTAACGATTCTAACTTTATTGAACGTTTCAGTCATATACATTTTTACTAATTTTTTTGGTATTCCCTGCTCGACCAGAATGTTATACAACTTTTGGCGGTTAATAGAGTCATATGCCTTTTTGAAATCGATAAAAAGCTGATGCACGATTCCGTTATATTCTATTTTTTTCTCTAATATTTGGCGGAACCAGGCTTCTATAAACAAAAATAATAATAATAATCACGATATCTTTTTTATTCAATCACGAATTCTCTTCGGGCACACCCAGCCTTTGTTGGTTGGGTCCTCTTGATTGAAAAATGAAAAGGGGTAAGACTTGGTGGTCTAGAGTGATCACGGTTAAATCTATTTTATTTACGACGACTGACCAAAAAAACATTACTTCCTCACACGGGAACTCAAAATCCTCCAGGGTTTGTAGTTTTTTTATTTTATTGAGTAAAATAAATTTTTTTTCTTTGAAGATTACATTAAGCCCTTTCTCCTCCCCATTATTACAACTGATATTCTAAGTATCTAATGTAAGCCTATTTCAGGGAATAGGTAGATAAAACGAATACGAAAATGACGAAAATCATGCCCAAAAAAGTCTAGTTTTGTTATATTTTATTTTTTAAATCCTTGCATAATTCAAGAGATACCCGACAAGCTGATCCACCAACTTTTATAGACTATTCAAATAGCCGTTATCAGGATAAACAACAAATCCAGGACATTGGAAAATATCTTCCTTTAACCAAAAAAGTAAGAACGTTTTGGCATAAAATTTTTGCTTGCCTGTCCTTATCAAAGAAGATATGAATGAAGAATCATAAATTTGAATCTTGCCTAGTTCAATCTCATATATTTATAATTTCAATTTTTCATTTATTAGACAATACATGTAAGCTTGTAAGTGCTCTGCACAGTAATTTCTAAAGTTTATAGTTTTTTTTTCTGATTATGGAAGACAAACATTAGTGTTCCATAATCAGGAGAAACCCTACATGTAAAAAAAAAAAAATCTATTCTTCAGATCTATCGAATAATAGACTTATAAAATCACGAACAATGCATTCTAGGTAATATATGTTTCGAAGAAATTAATTTAAGTTAAGGAAATCTCTTAATCAATATACATTATAAAGCAAAGTGTACAATGTGCGTGCATATAAGGCTCAAAAACGACTCCATGTACGATAAAGAAATTTATGTCGTCCTATACCCCTATTGCCCCTAACAGTGAAGGAGGTTTCCGTTTTTATATTTAGGGTGTAAAATTGAAGAGAAAAGGGCGAGAATTTTAAGCCTCTCGTACTATATAATTAGCCTACCCCTACGGGTTAGTGAGTGAAAAATTTAGTTCGAGCTGCAGATTCCCAGGAAGCGCTAGGGTGCGTTTCACTCAATGTTTATTGTCCATTCATTCAGTGTGTAAAGGTTATATATTTTTTCAGCTGTTGTTTTTAAATTACTAAAAAATTAAGCGAAATAATTAGTTTCTCCTTTGCGTTCAAAATAAAATAATTATTTTACATCTCTGCAATCAATTAGAAAACCAACTGGATTTCTTAACAAATTAATTTTTACATAAGAAGGCTATTGATCAACGCATTACATTTAATCAATACTAATATATAAGTAAATTTAATGCGATAAGAGTGAACATTTCTTAGTAGTGCAGTGAGCGAATAAAAACAGAAATAAAAAAAAGAGATAATATGACTGAATATAAATCGAAAATAAAAAGTTTGAAGTGTTCTTATTGTATTTATGAAAAAGAAGTTGGTTTGATTACTATGTATGATGAGCCTTCCAGTTGACAGATTGACTAACTTCAATTTCAGCATTTATTCAATTTTATCACCCCTTATAGTTCAGGATAAAAAGAAATAAGGTAAAAAAAGTGTGCCTCCATCGAATTTTTGTTTTCATTTTGTAATGATAGTAAGATTCGAGATCTGCAGAGTCCACCAAAATTACAGTTAGACACAGTTTTTGTTAAAAAAAAATGGCGCATTTATCACATTTAAAGTTTCCTGTAATTTTAAAGTTTTTCTGTTATTAAAACTACCACACAATTACCGGAGCGAAGCCGGGCACCCTAGCTAGTGCAAAATTAAAAACGTTTTTCCACTTTTCCAATAATTTGAATTTGTAAACATATCAGGTTTCTCAAACGTCCGATTAAATTTTAGAGCAGGGTTACTAGTAAATAGGTGGACTGAAAAGAGTTTTCAGATGCATGATCCATTTTATATGCTACATATTACTTCTAAAAGTCCTTCTTTTAGGTACCCAAGAATGTTTTGGATACCAGAGATCATATTAGATGATGGAAAACTATCGATCATAACTGAAAAACTATCGATTTTAAATCGATTATGTAACAATACTATTGTGTTTACTTATTCTCAAATTCAGACTATATAAGGTATGCGAATTATTCGCACGGGCCAACTCGTATAACTATATGAATATGAGCTATGAATGAAAGCTATAAATATGCCAAAATATGTAAATATGCCTAAATGTAATTTAACAAATAGGAGGCTTGTGAGGCCCAAACCACGTTTAAAGTTAATTAGAGAAACATTTATTTTAATTTCTCAATGCCCACGCTTGATTTTGCGTGAAAATATTATTCCCAATTACAGTTCATATTATCTGAAGGGGGAAGGTAATCCTGATAGGGGAGAGGTGTTTTCAGGAGACCGAGGAAGGAGAAGACAGGAGCTATCGAACAGGAGGCAGATTCCTGAGACAGATAAGAATGTTTGCGCTGGGGTCGCCGTAGCTACGGTCCACCTGGCGTGCATGCTTTGTGGGGTGTCCATTCCACAACGGCCCCGCTAATATCGATGGTGAGGGTGATTTCTAGCGATCCCAGATACTATCGGCAGCAATAATTGTTCATATAGTAGCCATTTTCAGCTGCTAATTGAACTGCTTATTGACACGTCGTAAAGCAATGGACACATATTAAAAATATTGGGCAGGCTAATAAGCCTTTTAGGTTTTTGTGTTTCTTTCTATGTCACTATGACACACTTCGTATTTGATAAATTAATCCCTAACGTGGATTGTTTATCCTGTTTTTAATATATTAACTATATCTGTTAACCTTGTTGAAACTGGCTTAGTATTGTGTATGCTATTACACTGTGTATCAGGAACAAAATATCATTCATTATCACCATATTTCGTTGTATTATTTTTAAAAAGGTACGCATGCTTCAGAAAATCATTGAACGTACCTGTCAAAATTGGTCTGACAAATTTCATTAAGGAAATTTTAGCATCAATGATGCACCACGGTCTGGTCGCCCACATAAAATTGAGAAGTTAAGGCTATCGTTGATCGAAATCCCACTGAATCAATGCGAGAGATTGCTATAGCACACAAGCGTAGAAAACTTCAAGTCTTAATTTTTGGTCACTCACTCTCTAACAGAATTCAACTTGGCAACACGCATTTCTGTTCATGATTCACTACGGAAACGGCAACAAAACGAACCATTTTTGAAAAGGTTGGTAACAGGAGATGAAAAATGGATCTTTTACGATATTGTGGTCCGTAGAAAATTTTGGAGATCAATCTAAGAAGAATATCAAAACCCGGATTGCATCGAAAGAAGATAATGCTTTCAACACGGTGGGATTTCAAGGGTGTTATTTTCTATGAGCTTTTGCCAATAGGACAAACAATTGATTCAACTGTATACCGCTCAGAATTAACAAAATCGGACCAATCAATTAAAAAAAAAAGTCCCTACACCTCCTTGGTCACTCACAATTTTTATTTATATGACGCTGTCCGATAAATGGATTTGGGGTATGTAGTAATGAAAAGTCAAATTTTCGGTATTAGTCTTTTATGTAAGAAGTCGCAGCTATGGGCACAATTGACCAAATAATGAACTTTTTCGGACTCAAGAAATAAAATAGGTAATATTCTTCCTAATGATTGGCATCGCAGACTCTCATCAGGATAAATCACAACTATATATAGACATCATCATAAGTTAAAGTTGAAAGAGACGTAGGAAAATAAGTCGAGCATTAGGAAGTAATACCATCAAAGTGGTTTCCTTCAAAGCATAATATTATATTCACAAAAAGAAGACGTTTTTACATAGTTATATATGGACATCATTTCCAAGAATGCCAAGATCAATATGGAATATGAATATGACAAGAAAAAATTGAAAGACAACGCAAAGAATTTTTATATACCCCAGAATTATTGCTTTATATAAATATAAATATAAAATATGATCCTTCGTACTATAACTCTTTGGAAATTTAAACAATTGACTATTATAGTTTATAAATAGAGAACTTGTAGAATTGCTTCATAGCCGCAATTATTTACTTAGGTTTGATGTAAAGTTGAGGGAGTTAAGTATTATCAATGTTCATCCCTTTAATAAACATGTTTTCTGTCATTCGAAGAACAAAGTAATTAATTTGTATTCTTTAGTTTCGTACTTGCCATTGAGCCATTTTTTATGCCAGGGTGAAGATTGAGCTTTTTACTCCAAGTAGCGCAATAACTTTAGCGCAAATAAATAAACCATTTAATTATAATTATTAATGAAATCATTCTTTAAGTTTAGTTTCAATTATTTGTTTCTTTGGTATAACGTCGCTTTATGCCACTACGACACTTTTCTGCGATCCGGACTATAAGCCTATAAGCTAGTAGTAAGGTGTACCTGGAGTATAATGGACCGACCGGATTATGCCATTATACGCAGAATGGAACGCAGAAAAGTGCCGTCCGTGTGCACCGGGCCTAAGGCTAATCGTACGATGCTACAATGGGAATCCTAAATTTTGCCTTTCCAGGTATAATTAGGATAGGGATCTTTAACGAGTACCTGACATCGTACAGGCTCGTACCTCCATTTACGTCCTATCCGAGGGACGGCATGGCTAAGGATTTTTTACTTACATTAAAGCGGGGCCACCGCTGGGCGCGAACTTGCGACCTTTAGTATTTATTGTAGGTTGCCATGCTAACCACTATACCACAGGTACCTTTCAATTGTTTATTTATTATTTACGAAAGAAACCAATAGAGACCTACTTAAAGTGAATAATAGAAGAATAAACGATTAAGAAGAATCTTCGATAAAGACAGGATCATAATCTGATAAGGAGCAATGGGGCGATCCTAAGGAAACTGCTTAGGGAAAACAGAGCAGCCTTACAACGGCCCAAGCACTCTACCGTTTCCTCGCTCTAAGGCTTCCCAGACTAAGACAGCACTTCAGTCTGCACAGCATAAGTACCCAAGCACTTAGCACTAATTTCACTCTATCACTCATCCTTCCTTCCTATGGTTTCGCTTCCTCATTCATGTCTTCATTGCGACATAAAAACTTAGCTGAAATCCTTTCTGTTCCATTTTTAAGTTGACTAACATGGTCATGAACCCCCCCTCCAGTAGGTTTCGCAATTAAATAGCCAGCAATTAAACAGCAAAACACGCCATATTAATTACCCAAGATCCTCCCCTCAACCGCACTAGCACCAGTACCATACGTACTTGATCTTAAACAAAAACGTAACCAATTCATCAATTCACTAATACAAATATAAATCTTCAGACCTGCAAGATAAGGCACATGTTCAAAAAAATACAAGCGTTTCGATCCCAATGCTCAAGATTAATTACGAAATCAACATCTTATACTTCAAAAGAAACCCTTCACAATTTCGACTTGACTGTGATAAATTAAGTACGTATGATTTACAATCCGGTTTACGACACCTACATGGACATACCAATTACTTTTTACAAGATATTACAAGACGTGATATTCCTGACATACCTCGGCGCCGGCTGAAGATTAGTTGGATATGGGACCTCCTAGCACGACAATGTAAATCTTTAGAATGCCAAGAGGATGCACCACTGGGTGCTGTCTCCCTCATGCCTACCTATGCCAAATGTAGCACATTTGCTTATAATAATGTAACGTTAAATCGTTAAATAAACAAAAAAAAACATTTGATTTCAAATCCCAGGCCATTTGTTGGAACAAAATAAGCGGTTTTAACGAACTGTTTGGGTCTAGATTTTTCGAAGCTAGTCCACGCAGACGTGGAACTGTCTGAGCATTCCAGACCTGACCATTTAGGACTATATATATGGAGGGAGTGACTGGGCCAGTTAGAGTTAGTCTTATTCTGTATCTTGACTGTAAGGCTCAAGTCATATGATTAGTGTGCCATAACGCTATCATTTTTGTTTTATTTTATTTCAGTTGTATTAATAATTGTACCCTTTTTGTAAAATAAATATTCTTTAACCCACAGAAGCGTTACAACTGGTGTCAAGTGTGGGGTTTAAAGGGGAAAAAATACCAGCTAAACGAATTGGAGAACTTAAAGTAGCGGAGCTGAGAAGATAATTAGAAGAGCTTGAATTAGACATTACAGGTACGGAGACGATCTTATTGGCTCGGTTACGTGAGTAATACTTGAGTCAAGGAGTTGATCCTGAAACAGTAGAGTTTAAGAATAGCTCTATGAAGGCTATGTTTGTTGAATAAAATCACAAATTTAGCAACCTTTATTCCAATTTGTAAACTGAAATAAATAGGTTAAATGACAAATTAGCAAAGCCAATCGGTTGAGCTTATTGATAAGTTATCAAACCTAAACTCTAATTTGTTGACTAAAATAAATAATACATTTTAGAAAACGATTTCCTGATATCAAAAAATTTACGTATAATTATAAAAGCTTAAAGAACCCGAAGGCTCCGAAAATACCTATCGCCCCCTACTCCCCCTCACCTTCCAAATCCAACTCAACTAGATCAGACCTCAAAGAATCCACCAACCTCGCTCTCTCGGGCATTTTCCAGTCGCCAATGCCAATGCTCTTACTAATCTTTTAGCTCATCGTAGGCAGCGAATTTTGCACCCCACCTTTTACCGGCGCGCGTTCATGACTTCGATTATATAACAGGGTATCGGCATCTATTAAAATTTCATACTTTCCATACATTTATATGTAATATAGATGTATTTGTTATTGTTAAATAGTATTTACTAAACTACAACTAACAGATAACCCTGAAGATTTGTAGGCTGACATGATAACTACAAACAGAGCCGAAGCAGAGCTACCAAACAGAGTCGCGGGGCTTCGATAAATAGCGTCCGTTCCGACTGAGGTTCCCTCACTTGTTGCCTTGAGCTATTGAATATTGCATGAAGGAGGCTCGCTCCATCAAAGGCAACAGGCCGGGGTCCGAGAAGGTCGTTAACAGTGCCCATTGATCGCGGAAGGAAGGGGAATCTTCCAGCGATAGTTGGCCGGGAACGCAGCGAGCATAGAATGGAGAACAAAGGGAAATCCGAGAAAGGGTCAAAATAATTGGAAGATGAAGAAGACGTATTAATCATCTGCCAGGAGCAAGAGGTGAAAAGAAAAACAAAAAACTACCTCTGCACCAAATGGAGTGTCTTAGATCCGGTACTGTAAGAAAACATCCAATAAACTTTCTTAATGTGCAATTTGAAGATCGAAATTCCTCCCTAACAATTATTCACTTACTATTTATTACAAGCTAGGTAAACACGTACAACATTTGCTGTGGTTAAATCTAGTATTAACTCTAGTATAAATATATTTCGATAAATTTTGTCAAAAACATCATTTCACGTATTAGCCTCGTTTGAATTACTGTTGAATAGCAGATAAAAGTATTATAAATTAACAAAAACATTTTTTAAATCATATACAGGGATGACCTGTGTTATAGTGGTTAGCATGGCAACCTACAATACTAAAGGTCGCAGGTTTAGGTCCCACGGTGGCCCTAGGATTTTTTAAAGCGAGTAAAAAATCCTTGGCTATGCTGTCCCTCGGATAGGACGTAAGATGGAGGTCCCGAGCCTGTACGATGTCAGGTAGTCGTTAAAGATCTCTATCCTAATTATACCTGAATAGGCAAAATTTAGGTCCAACTCCAACTGTAGCATCGTCCGATTAGCCTTAGTGGCATAAAGTGACGTTAAACAAGCAAACAAACAAATCATACACAAAGACCAGGTTCACTTCTCTATTTAACAGGAAGGAACGTTGTGAATAACTTTACTTTACATTTAACATTAATCCCAATTGGATGTAACGAAAGTATAACTTGTGATAAAAAAACAAATATACAGTTTTAAAAAAAAAATCATTTTTTTAAATAAACTTTAAAAAGGCTTCGAAATTTCCATTTGGCCCATTATTCAATTGCTTAGTTGAGATATCTAACTAAGCCCCCGAGAGATTCATTAAAATCGGTTTTATTTCATTATAACTTTTAAGCGTCCCGTGCATTTGAATGGCTAATACTGAGAGAAATTATTCGTAAGGTTGAGATATTGAGGAGGAGAAAGGTAAGGAAATTGAATTTTTTCTCTCGATCTATCTTGGAGGGTAAAGGGAGCTATAAAATAGGACAGAGGTAGGGTCCTAGGGTTTAAGGTCGCGGCTCTAAGGTCTCTTATTTACAACCCAGCCCTCGCTAGTTTGAATACTTGAGTCCTGTCCCGTCTCCAACATTCACCGCTCCATCAATATCAAAGAACATGCAAACATTACAATTAATTAAGTCCGAAATGATGCAAATAAAATTAAACAGTGGAATGTCTAAACTAACACTTGCACTTACATTTAAAATGTGCATAAACAAGAAAAAAATATCCTATAATATATAAAACAGATCACTGGAAAAAACAAACATAATTCCCTAGGTCCGTTTTTTCCTCAATGTAGTTTGAAAAACGAATAAAATTTGAATAATTGTTAATTATGTCAACGTATAAGGGAAGAATTTAATGTCAAGACCTCTGAATGTAAATCTATAACACCATTTAGTTTCAGAGATAAGATTAGGCGTCATTAACATTAATATTTTTTTTTTTAGTAGATATATAGGGTAACTGTAACAATAATTGCAGTTTAAGAAATGTATTGATGTTAGGATAATCTTTGTTATGAATTTAGTTAGGCCAATCCCTCTAAAAAACTAGTAACAAAATATCCTATGGTCTACATTTACGGTTTTTATAAAAAATGATTTCTTAGAAACCTCTAAAATGAACCAATAGTTGACAAAACAAAATGTAAAGAATTGGAAAGTTGACATTTACGGTTTTAAAGTTGACACATGCATTAATTTTTGATATCCTATGATTTTTAATAGGTCATAAGGACTGAAATAAAAGTTAAGATTTTTTTATTCAAAAACTAGTTAATTCACAATGGAAACAATAAAATTTCCGCAATTCAATAATTTTATACACAAAAAGCTTAAGTGAGACAAAAAACAAAACAAAAATATTTAAAGAGAAATGAGATCATTCAGTTAAGAAAGTGTGATAAATAGATTTTAGTAATATATAGGCCAGAAATTACGTTTTTTTTGTTGGGTTTGCACAATGATCCATGGATAGACTAAATTCATCTCACTAGCTATAAATTCATAAAATAAGACATCTTTCATCCAGCCAGACTCAGACTTCCATAAACCACCCCCAGATAAAACATTATTTGCTAATTCTCGCAGTTGTTGACATCGATGTCAAATATTGAAATTATGGATTAATATCTGTTCTAATAGTTGACACCTACATTTAAGCCCTAAAACATTGTATAAATATATTAAAAAGGATATCAATGATTTCATGAACTTAATGAATACCATAAAAGTAATTAAAATATAATTGAACTCAATTAAACCATGTTGACTTCCACCTTAATGAAACAGGGTAGCAGAAACCATGGTTCAGGCTACTAGAAAATTCGCCATTATCACCTCTTACAAATAAGTTTGAGTTTTCATCAAACTAATGTCGATGGCAGCACAGCTAACTAATATAACTTGGCTAGGTACCGAAAATTTTGAACCAAAATAATCAACCCTGAATCTTATTATTTACACTTTTTCTACAAAATGTCAACTATTGGAGCACTTTCAACATATAACCTAATCATGAGATTTTTGTATTTATTTACATGTATAGTAATAATGAAGACACCAAACCTCGGGGCTAGCGGTATATAAAGATAAGATTATCAGCTTAAATACTTTTTATTGCTCGTTATCGAGTATTATTTAGGGTGTGCGTGGGATTTAAGAAGGAAGGGACTGTACTTCGCATCTTTAGGGTACTGAAAATAAATTATCATGTCAAATATTTATCTTGAAATAATTATTAAAAAGGTGCTGTGCATCGAAGTGAATACCTATTATGTGAAAAAACTTAAAATATTGGTTCTGAAGGCATATCAGGGAAGTATATGACCAAATACCTTCGACTAGTGGCCTCACCGAGTATTTATTGCCCATTAGTAATCATTACACAGCTATGTAATGATAATTTTTCCTCATTATTATTTAAATATTTTAATGATATTCTTCAGATGCAGGGCATAAAGATGCACAGGAGGTCTCGTCTTGACGTCAATCGACATCTATTCAAGGATAAGTCGCCAAAACTGAGCCTTATAGAAAAAAAAAATAATGATTTGTGAGGGTGTAATGAAATTCGGCGTATGGAGTATTTCGCCTTATATCAGAATTATCTGATTCCTTACTCAAGTAATTAGGTAATTGTGGAAAAGAGAAATACAACATTGAGGAATAACAATCAAGGAGCAGGATAACATGGGAGACATCGATGAGAGATCAAATCTCAAAGTAAATAAATGAAAGCGTCTTGGTAAATACTTAGATACGCAAAGTATAGACAAATATTAAGATGGAGCACATGGTCTTCAGGCTTTGGACTTAAAAAAAAAACTTAAAAATACATAAAACTTAAAAATTAACCTTCGCTGACGACACAGCAATCAATTCTTACAATACCATCAATTGCACTCCACAACCAGTTTAGACCTAGAAAATTGGTTTCATAAGTGGAAAATCGAATAAACACATCAAAATCGAACCATATGAGTTTCTCTCTGAGAAACTCAACAAGTCCACTTATGAAATGAATAACAGTAGAGTACCTTCCGAAAACTGTATCAGACTATATTTGGACATAAGACTCAATTGGAACTAAAAAGGCAAGAACTGACTAGACGATACAATGGATCCTATGATTCCTCTTCCTTCCTCCCATTTATCAGTACAGCAAAAATTAAAAATGCAATGGCTGAGAGATCTACTTGAACCATGACGCATATATTGGGTTGTCCGAAATGTTCGTAGAGATTTTTAAAATAAAATTTACCCTCTATTTTTTCAACTAAAAAGGAATCACAAAGCTAATGTTTATTTATGTGACTTTAATCCTCATGAAATTAACTATGTTTACACAATGAATTCGTCTTTATTAAGGCTCAGTAGAGTAGTTTATTGGAAACTAACAAGAGTGACGATTCAGTTCATTTTCGACATATTATGCTGTTCTTTTTTAAAAAAGGGAAAAACGCAGCCCAAATGCAAGAAAGATTCGTGCCGTGTATGGCAGCTGCTGGAGATTTCAATTTGGAAGACCAACCCTGGGCTGGCCGGAGTTCAACTCTTGATTGCGAGGATATTATGACGGTCATCGCAAACAATCCACGAATTACTGTCCGTGAGATAGCTGCGGAGTTAAGAGCCTGCAAATCGACCGGCCAGAGTTGGCAAATCGGAAAGGAGTGCTATTCCACCAAGACAACGCTAGATCCCATGTGTCTTTAAGGACTAGGCAAAAGGTATTAAGCTTCAGATAGGAGGTTTCACCTCACCCGCCGTACTCTTTTCCGTTCCCTCGAAAATTTACAAGGGAAATCCTACTCTTCAGAAGATGACGTTTAAACGGACCTTTTATTGTTCTTCAGGAGTAAGGACAGTGATTTCTGGAAAAAAGGGATAATGGACCTTCCAAGCCGTCGGGAAAGGGTAATCGCTAACGGTGGTAACTATTTTGTAGATTAAATAAATAAATTTTAGGCTGTTCATCAATTTGAATTTTTGTCTAAATTTCTCTACGAACTTTCCGGACAACCCAATAATAAAACGACATAGTGTTCGCACGAATATAGGTTGATGACGTCCCCATAAGGAAAATGATGTTAAGAAGTTGAAATCAAGTTAAAATTAAATACATTAATTAACCTTTTTTGTCTATAATTTCTTGCTCTCCCAAAAATAAAACACTATCACAGACTGACTCAAAGAAATTGGAAATCTATAGTCCCGCAAACACAAACCCAATATATGTGGGGGAGTGGGGGGTAGCTGGTAAGGACACTCTGAATGCTCAACCACCCTTAGCGGCTATAAACAGCTCCTTTAACTAAATTGCTGTAATTTTTCCTCCAAAGATCCCTCATAATGTTCACTACTGGAGCCAATGCCGCGCCAGATTTCACTATACCAACCCAAGCTATTTTCCCTTCTTATAGTCTATTCGAATCGAGGTCAGCTTGACTTATGATCGGAATCAATCGCTTCAACAAGCATGTTTTGAAAATCAATTTACAACCATATCTGTAAAAAATCTGGTGCGTGCGCGCAACACACAACTTTCACTTACCAACTTACTTAGATTAGAAATTAACGAGAGACAGTTAATTTCTCCATATAAACAAAAACAAAGGAACTTTATAGGAAACAAACAAACAAAAAAGGCCCCCGCCCAAAAAAAGCCCCCTCAGAACATTTTAATAATGATAAAGCTTACCTGGTTTTAAAGAACACCTAATTTCTATTAAACATGACGGATTTGATAAAAATCGTTAAAGCCGTTTTTGAGATCATCGAAAAAAAGTTAAATATTGGAAAAAAAAAACTATGAAATAAAGTGCCCGCAATTTTGATGTAATGTTGGCTATCGCATCTTTGGCATACTCGTACATCAAATACCCAGTTTGATCAAAATCGTTAAAGCCTTTTTTGAGTAAATAAAAAAAACCCGTGAAAATGATACAAAATTTATTAAGTAAAGTCCCCCCTCCGGTTGATTAATTTTGATGTAATGTTGGCTATCGCATCTTTGGCATATAAATAAATCAAATACCCAGTTTGATCAAAATCGTTAAAACCGTTTTTGAGTAAATAAAAAAAAAACACGTGAAAATGATACACAATTTATTAAGTAAAGTCCCCCCTCCGGTTGATCAATTTTAATGAAATTTTTACAGTCATTTCTCAGGCATATAAATAGATCAAATACTCATTTTAATCAAAAACGTTAGAGCCGTTTTCGAGAAAATCGAAAAAAACTTAAAAAGTTACGAAATAAAGTACCCCCTCCCTTTGAGCAATTGTGATGAAATTTTTGCTATCACATCGCGGGCATATACATACACTAATTACCCAATTTCAAGTTCGTACGGTTTATAGTTTTTGAGCTAGTCTGTTCACACACACACGCGCACACACGCGCGCACACACACACACACACACACACACACACACACACACACACACACACACACACACACACACACACAAACACACACACACAGACACACACCGACAATTTCGCGGGACTTGGTTAATTGGATTCAGGGGACCCCAAAACGTGTTTTTCCGTTGAAAACCGGAAGTCGAAATTTTTCACGATCGCAATACTTCCACTTACTATAGATTTCATATATAGGTAAGTGAAAGTAAAAATCTGGTGCCTGCGCGCAGCACACAACTTTCACTTACCAACTTACTTAGATTAGAAATTAATGTATTTTGTTAATTGCCACTACTTAAAGTTACACATTTTTCCTCATTCATTTCTTATTTTTGTTTTCATTTGCTTTACAAAAAACACTCATTTTTTTATTTTTTATTATTAAATAAAAGTATTTACTTTTAATGATAATTCGGCAAAGCAAGCATACTACTCCAAGTCGTCTGATTTTATAATTCTCTATGTACTTATTGAATATTTCATTTAGTTACTGTGAAACAAATAATTTCCATTAAATGAACAGATCGGCTTTAATTATGAACAATGTTCTGTCATTAAAGGCGCACTCCGCATGCGTAGGCTCAACATGTTTTATGAGTTAACTAAATATTTTTCTTTTTTTCTCCTCTATATGTTTATTTGATTTTAGCCATTTCTTATTTTTAGGCAAAACGAGAGACAGATAATTTCTCCATATAAACAAAAGAGGTCCCTTCCCCATTTAAGCCCCCTCAGAACATTTTAATAATAATAAAGCTTACCTGATATTAACGAACACCTAATTTTCATTAAAAAATGACGAATTTGATGAAAAGTTTTTGAGATAATCGAAAAAAAGGTAAAAATTGGAAAAAAGTTATAAAATAAGGTGCCACCTACGTTTGACCAATTTAGGTAAAAAGTTGGCTATCACATTTTTGGCATATAAATACATAAAATACCTAGTTTGACCAAAATCGTTAAAGCCGTTATTGATTAAATTAAAAAAAAACACGTGAAAATGATACAAAATTTATGAAGTAAAGTCCCCCCTCCGGTTGATCAATTTTAATGAAATGTTGGCTATCACATCTTTGGTATATACATACATCAAATACCAGTTTAATCAAAATCGTTAAAGCCGTTTTAGAGTAAATAAAAAAAACACGTGAAAATGATATAAAATTTATTAAGTAAAGTCCCCCCCTTCGGTAGATGAATTTTGATGAAATTTTTACAGTCATGTCTCGGGCATATTAATACATCAAATACTCAGTTTAATCAAAATCGTTAGAGCCGTTTTTGAGAAAATCGAAAAAAACGTAAAAAGTTATTAAATAAAGTACATCCTCCCTTTGACAAATTTCGATGAAATGTTTGCTGTCACATCGCGGGCATATGAGCTAGTCTGTTCACACACACACACAGACCATTTCGCGGGACTTGATTATTTCGACTCAGGGGACCCCAAAACGTGTATTTCCGTTGAAAACCAGAAGTCGAAATTTTTCACGATCGCAATATTCCCCTTAGTAAATATTTCATATATGGGTAAGTGAAAGTAAAAATCAATTCTTTTCTAGACCAACTATAGGACTGGTGCCTGAGGATTTTATAAAAGAACAACAATCGAGTTTTAGACTTAATAATATTCCCAAAGTCTACAAGATAAAATCCGTTTCATTCAGTCTTAATCATTTCGAAGGTTCTAATATTTTCTATCCTTTTATTTAAGCCATAGTTAGAATTAAAGAACCAATATTACGATTCTCAATGTTTCAGTGAAATTCCCTTTGATTCGATACCTCCTTTATCAAATTTTATCGCTTTTGGGAACGCATAAAAGAAACTTTATCACATCTTACACAAAGGGTAAATTAAAGTTAAAAAAACAAAACAAGAAATACATATGATTGAAAGGAGTTCTAGGCTTGATGTTGAAAGAGTAGGAACAAACAGTTCTAATACATTTTCGTGACGGTTCGAGTACCTCCTACGCTTGTCGGTAACGTTCCAGAAGGTTCTGATTTGGACTGAATATAAGAAGCGACGGACTGGAGAGTTAGTCTTGTCTGGATGCTTAGATCATACGGTTACTTTCGTGTTACTGTTTCGTCTAAGTTGATACTTTTTGTAACCTTGTTGATTATTTCAGTTTTCATTGTTTTTATGGCAACGTAAAATTTTATTTTCTTCCAATAAAATTATTTTAATCCACATAAGTGTTATAATCTATATAAATAAAGATGAAATTCTGTTTGTTTGTTTATTTGTTCTTTATAGAAATCCACACCGTTTGTCCTAAATTCTCTAAATTTCGCTCAGTGGTTCTTTCATACCAGGTGCGAACACCTGTCCATATTAAAATTGCATAACTTCAGCCAATCTCTGGGTATATTCTTTATTGTTATAAAATTCGTCATGATCTCGCTTTACAGTGGGTTTTTTAGGAAATCGACCGTTTGAGTCGAAAAAAAAAACCTAAAAAATCATTTTTATAGATTTTGAAGAGGCCAACAAGGCCCGGTAAGACCGTCCCTAGGCAGGCGTCGAATTCTGGGATTTTTAAACCACATGCTTTTTTGTTTTTTTTACTTTCACTTACCTATATATGAAATATATAGTAAGTGGAAGTATTGCGATCGTGAAAATTTTCGACTTCCGGTTTTCAACGGAAATACAGGTTTTGGGGTCCCCTGAGTCGAAATGACCAAGTCCCGCGAAATGGTCTGTGTGTGTGTGTGTGTGTGTGTCTGTGTGTGTGTGTGTGTGTGTGTGTGTGTGTGTGTGTGAACAGACTAGCTCAAAAACTATAAACCGTGCGATCCTGAAATTGGGTATTTAGTGTAGATATATGCCTGCGATGTGACAGCATAAATTTCATCAAAATTACTTAAAGGGAGGGGGTACTTTAGTTAATAACTTTTTAGGTTTTTTTCGATTTTCTCAAAAACGGCTCTAACGATTTTGATTAAACTGAGTATTTCATTTATTTATATGCCCGAGATATGACTGTAAAAATTTCATCAAAATTGATTAACCGGAGGGGGGACTTTACTTGATAAATTTTGTAACATTTTCAGGGTTTTTTTTTATTTTCTCAAAAACGGCTGTAACGATTTTGATTAAACTTAGTATTTGATCTGTTTATATGCCCGAGATATGTCTGTAAAAATTTCATCAAAATTGATCAACCGTAGGGGGCACTTTACTTAATAAATTTTGTATCATTTTCACGGGGTTTTTTATTTACTCAAAAACGGCTTTAACGATTAATAAAAATAAGATATGAATGTAGAAAAATGTGTGACTTTGGGAAATGACATTTAACAAAACACGTCAATTTCTTATCTAAGTAAGTTGGTAAGTGAAAGTTGTGTGTTGCGCGCACGCACCAGATTTTTTAACATTACAATACGTTGATTTACATGTATGGTGAGTTTATTTTTTAGAAATGCCTCCTAAGAAGCGAGCTTCAATAGGAGTAGTGAGCTCAAAAGCTAAAAAACAACGTCAAATACGAGCAGCTGAAACTCTTGACGAACATCAAAATAGGATTGAACAACAGAGGCTTAGACAGGCAGAATCGCGGGAAACTGAGTCTGCCCAGGAATACGAGGCGCCACAGAGGCAAGCCGATTTGCAAGAAGCTGAAAATGCAGGGCAATATTTCTGTTTGTTTGTTTGTTCTTTATAGAAATCCATACCGTTTATCCTAAATTCTCCGAATTTCGCTCAGTGGTTCTTTCATACCAGGTGCGAACACCTGTCCATATCAAAATTGCATAACTTCAACCGATCTTCTGCTGATATTCTTTATCCTAATAAAATCTCTCTTTAGATCTCGCTTTACAATGGTTTTTTTCACGAAATCGACCGTTTCATTAGAAAATGAAATTCTCCGCGTGTAACCGGGACATACAGCCAGTACTATATAAATATTTCTAAAAAATCTACAAATGGATATAACAAACATATTTGTTAGTTATTTTCCCTCATGCCAACTTTAATCATTTCACTATTATACCGAAAATAAAATATTGTTTTGTACTTGCAGCGTAAAATCAGTTAAGTTCAGGAAAAAAAAAAAAAATTTTTAATTTGTTTTAAGATAACACCTCATAGACGAAACTTTTATTAATAATTTAAAACATTAACTTCTAACCGTTTGACCGCTAAATAAGCTGATTTTACTAAAGCCTAACGTTTTCGATCACATTTTTTCTAAATATAATATTTTCGATTTAACACACTTTATTCTGCATGCAAAAAATACTATCATTTTAAACAGGATGTGATTCATAAATATTAATTACTTCAATATAAATAAATCCTTTCATTACCACACAACTTGGAATGAAAATATACGGCAGCTATGCTGGTATGCTGAGTAAAAACCCTATAGACACCGGTACGTTGTACCCAAACGTAGATGGGAAGATTTAATACGATTAAACATTTGTGTTTTTAAGGGAGAGCGTGGAAGTGATCGAAATATGGCCGAGATTATTGGTAGCTTGAGAGGCATAACTTTTAGTTTGTTATGACATGCTGTATTTACACTGACAATACCTTTCCCATATTGGATTCGAAAACATAAGTTAATAGAAGTTGAAAGAAAAAGATATAATCTCAACTCAGATCTACAAGCAAACAGTTACATCTCTAATCATAATAGGCCAAAGGAAAAAAATAGACCTAGCGACCTTGATTGTTATTAATCATATCTCGCTCTCCAATCTACCACTTTGCGAAATTAACAGTCACTTACATCAACCTCGTCAACAAAATAATCCATCAAAACTTTATTCTAAAAATAAACAATCCCCTTCGCCACTAACCAGACTCGAAGATATAAAAATAGCCACTGCATAGAAAGAGAATAAAAGAAAAAAAAAGAACAGGAATGGAAAATTCAAGTAGGTACAGCATGAAAACGGAGCAACTTAAAATAAAAAGATTATCAAAATCTTATAATACTGTTAAATATTTATAAATAAAGATGAAATTCTGTTTGTTTGTTTTTTCTTTATATAAATCCATACCGTTTTTCCTAAATTCTCTAAATTTCGCTCGGTAAAATTCTTTGATATCAGGTGCGAACACATGTCCATATTAAAATTACATAACATCAGCCGATCTACAGCTGATATTCTTTATTGTTATATTATAAAAATCTGGCGCGTGCGCGCAACACACAACTTTCACTTATCAACTTACTTAGATTAGAAATTGACGTGTTTTGCTAATAATCATTTCCCAAAGTCACACATTTTTCTACATTCATATCTTATTTTTGTTAATCGTTAAAGCCGTTTTTGAGTAAATAAGAAAAACACGTGAAAATGATACAAAATTTATTAAGTAAAGTCCCCCCTCCGGTTAATCAATTTTGATGAAATTTTTACAGTCATATTTCGGGCATATAAATCGATCAAATACTCAGTTTAATCAAAATCGTTAGAGCCGTTTTTGAGAAAATCGAAAAAAACGTAAAAAGTTATTAAATAAAGTACCCCCTCCCTTTGAGCAATTTTTATGAAATTTTTGCTGTCACATCGCGGGCATATACCTACACTAAATACCCAATTTCAGGTTCCCACGGTTTATAGTTTTTGAGCTAGTCTGTTCACATACACACACACACACACACAGACACACACACACACAGACCATTTCGCGGGACTTGGTTATTTCGACTCAGGGGGTCCCAAAACGTGTATTTCCGTTGAAAACCGGAAGTCGAAATTTTCACGATCGCAATATTTCCACTTACTATATATTTCATATATAGGTAAGTGAAAGTAAAAATCGTAATGATCTCGCTTCACAATGGGTTTCTACGAAATCGACCGTTTCATTAGAAAAATGAAATTCCCCGGGAAATCGGAAATGTAAATAAATAAAAATGAAAGAAATGATAACTTCGAAAAAACCCTGTGCCCATTTTAAAATTTTCGCCGAGAATTGCAGTTGTTAACTTACAAATCGTAAACGAAGGGGTTAATCGAAAAAAATGTATACAACCGAAAAAGTTTTCCTTAAAAACCTGAAAACCTCTACGACCATTTTGATTTTCTCGCAAAAACCGCGATAACGGATAACTCGCATTAGGTGGCGAAATGAGTGATTTGTATATTTTTCCGGTGTAGCGGTTGAAGAAAGCTTCAAAATTATGCCTCATTCATGAATTTGATTTTAAGTATTAAGGAAGTTATGGCGTACCGGCAAAAAAAAAAAAAAAAAAAAAAAAAAAAGGCCTTGAGAACTATATATTTTTGTTTGCCATATCTATATGATTTCAACTAGCAAATACCTATGTTTAGTATCCTATAGTACGTATTTAGTAGGTCATGCGCATAGGAGAGGGTTGAAGTAAAGAATAGATGTGTTTTAATTGTAGATTATTTATTTCTTGAACGCAAGTTACTATATGCTCATCTATTACATCTGTTTGTTAGTGGGTTTGTTTTACCCAGACATAAATGCCACTGAAAGAGTTAACCCTGGAAAATAACACATAAAACTGACCGGAAAGGTGTATATGACCAAAAATGTTCGTCTCGACAAACTAAAAAATGACACCCTCGAAAGTTGCAGTTTTTCGCTTACAGCTCCCCTTACGAAGGGGTTAACCGAAAAAAATGTTTATGACCGAAAATGTTCTCCTTGAAAACCTGATAAGATTAACACCATTTAGAAACCTAAACTACAAAACTTGTATTACCAAACCGCGATTTTGCGCTTATAACTCGAAATGAGTGATTTGTATATTTTTCCGGTGTAGCGATGAAGAAAAGCTTTAAAATGATGCCTCATTCATAACATTTAAGTACTGTGGAAGTTATGGCGTACCGACAAAAAAAAAAAGGCTCTTAGAAAAAAATATATGATTAGCTAATTAGTTTAAAGTTACAAGAGAAAAAACACTAAATTATTAATTGGGTGCTATTTTTAAAGATGCTCCTCAAAGCTCCAATTTAAAAGCCTCTTTGAAGAGGTTTGTATGCTTAGGATTTTTCTAAGATCCGTTAGAGAAACCCCGAAGGAAACGCGAATTTCCTTTTAATTTATCATACCTCAGAATTGTGCATCATTAATTTTTTTCTGAGTTATAATACAGCATGATTCTTGCCTAAAACGTATATTGAATCGAAGTTCATTCGGAACGTATGTGTTGTCTCGATATTTACTTATAGTAAATCAAATTAACGATGGTTATATCGAGGGACAAATATTGATTACCAGGGATGGGATTTATACGTAATAAACAATTCAAAAGATTTACATAAATATGGATGTTTATTTGCAAATATATGTAACAAAAATATGAAAATATGGACAAGAAATGAAAACATGGACTTGAAAATTAAATTAGTTTAATTCACATAAAAAGAAATAAAAATTTGAAATATTTATCAAATATCAAAATAAAAAAAATATTGCTAACACCATTTTTGGAAATGAAAAAAAAAACATATTAAAATTCCTCATTCAACGTTGCAAATACGTCCAGTCTTGGCGGGTGTACCTCAAGGTTCAATACTGGCTCCTCTTCTCTACATTATATACACTCATGACATACCGGAAAGCATTGACACACTGACCGCTACATATGCTGATGATACAGCGATTCTCACTAAACACACGGATCCTACACATGCCACACAAATTTTACAACAACATTTACATATAATAAACGACTGGTGTAAACTATGGAAGATTCGACTTAATCATGACAAATCCAAACACATAACGTTCACTCTTCGAAAAAATACCTGCCCTCCAATTTATATAGAAAATTGGAGATAGACACTGTACAGTACCTCGGTCTTACCTTTGACAGAAGGATGACCTGGGGCCCGCATGTTAAGATGAAACGTAAGACCCTTAACAACCGACTCAACCAACTCTACCTCACTTTTTTCTAAAACTACAAAACTGGGACTAAGACAAAAATTAAATACATATTTATACTTGATTTGATAAAACCAATATGCACATACTCTTCACAGATATACGGAACAGCTAAAAAGACCCACTTACACCGACTTCAAACCTTTCAATCAAAAATGTTAAGACTCATAGTTAAAGCACCATGGTACGTCACTAACAAATCACTACATACTGACTTACAAATAGAAATAGTAGACCAACATATAAAGACACTTTATAAACGTTTTCACACTCACTTACAAGGCCACTTCAACCGACTGATTAGAGACATGGCAACAGGCGATATACCAATAAATAGGAGATTAAAAAGGCGTTGGATGAGGGATCTCCTTCGTTAACAAACCAGATTAACTGACACAAGCCAGGGAAGAGGTACCGCTGGGTGCCATTCTTCCCCATGCCTAACATGCCCTTATTTAAATTAGCGTAGCTCTCAAATTTGCTGATTGTCGAAGTTGTTGACAGGCGCAAATCAAGATTTAAAGACAAAAAAAAAAAAAAAAAAAAACGTTGCAAATAAAATTCTTCAGAAAATCGACTACGATTCTCCAAAAATCCTTTAAAAGCTGGATTATTTATATAAAGGAATATCCCCTTTAAAAATGCCCGGCACAAATTAGTGTTAAAAGTAGACTTACTTGAACTTGCTCCTACAAAAGTCAAAAAAAGTTTGTTTTTTGAATTTTTTTTTTCTTATTTTCTACGTGTTTTGCTGTTTTCAAATGCTGTAAAATCAAAAACCGTTGATCCGTTGAAATGTTTTTTGGCAGCGCAAACAAATTACGCGACGTACTTAGACGCTAAGCATTTTCTGTTTACTTTCTTTTTTGGCATTTATCACTCAATTAACCAAACTGAGTCAATATAAGCATTGTCAAGGATGAGGTATGTATATAACAAAAGAGGGGGGGGGGGTCAAAATTTCAAGAACTGTCGATATTGTTTTGTGCCTTTTGATTTTCCAAGAGTTTTTTTTATCCCAAAATTCATTCCCTGCTTTACACGTTATTTATTTTAGGTATTGATTGTAAACGTAAATAACTAAAAATAATTTTAAATTGAATTCCATATAAGTAGTAAAATATGGTCAAAAATATATATTTACCGCAATATTTTAAAAATATTTAAAAACCACAAAATATGGAAAATAGAAAGGGTTTAAAATGGTTTATATCACAGTAAAAACCATTTAGAATGGATGTACGTTAATTTCTAGGCCTCAGAAGAAAATAGGTAAATACATGTAAATCTCATCCCTATTGATTACCAATATGAAATACAAGAAAAACAGTCCAGATATAGTTCATTTGGTTGCAGTACCTTTTATAGGAATCAGGGCTGAAATGGCTACCTTAAGCCCCCACCTAACTGTAACTTAGAACTAAGCCCACAAAACACAATTCTCACGCTCCAGAGAATCGTTCCATTTCTGGCACATGCTCTTCTACAATGAATTCAACCTAAACCTGAGTTACTAAAACTGTTATTGTCCTAACAACTTATCTCTCAGGGACTCCTGAATAATAAAGTTAAAGAGAAATAGTTAGAAAATAAATAACCAAGGAATAAATGTTCTTTCCTGCGTCGGGTTTGAATAGATTAGGAGAAAACAGAAAAACGTCTTAAACATGGATCGATTTGGAAGATTTTCCGAATAGGAATGTTTGTGAATAATTATATTAGGCTACAAAAACAACTTTTATCGGCTATAAAAAATAAAAAAAAACCTTTTTGTACCCCCTATTTTTCTTTGGTAAAGGTATCGAGAACAGAACTGTTCCTAATCCTTTAACTGTGAAAGTATCAACGACAAAAACAAGTAGGTGCGGCATCGGGCACTGGGGTCCGATGCCTTACATTCCCTTCTTAACAGCCGATTTTAACATAGAAATGTCCGAACACTTCAAATACTAAATTTATTCGATTTTTTAACGAGATTATTGCATTTTAGTGCAGAAAATGTTGCTAACAGCTGAAATACTTTTGTTTTTTAGACTTGGATTCCGAGGTCCGATTTTCGATAAAGAATGAAGTAAATCCTGTGTCGGCCTGTCCTGCGCCTATTTTGTTAAGTTCCAATCCTTACCAAGAGTTAATGCCTTTGAGACGCACATGTAATTTATTTTTTAGTCAAAAGATAACGCTTTCGTCAAAGTATTCCCATCGGACTCCGACGCCAGATATCGTCTGTGGATCATACTAGCAGTCGGACCCCGGGGACCGATACCGTCCAATTCAGGATACCCCTAACACGCCGCCGCGCCTAACGTGTTAACCACTAGGAAACATCCATAACTTCAAAAAAAAATTATTAACCGATGATAATAAACCAATGGATAATAAGTCTAGATTGCTTTGAGAGATGCCATTAAAATATTTACTTTCTGGAAGAGTATTAAGGACGGAGTTTCTCATAAACCATCTTGCAAGTGTATAAACATGAATTATAAAATTTAATTATTATCTTTGAGCACGTTGGAATTTGACTTTTATTCCATTTAAATCAACATCATAAAATAAATAAATAAAATAAAAGGTTGTAAATGTCAGGGTTATGCCTCGTGTGCGCCTGGCGAGTAGGCAAACACCCAGAACTCTCGAGTATTGCGGCCCTCACCATAGAAGTATTCAGGTTGAATGAAGGGGCTTTATACTACAGTACCAAAACATCAAGTAACCTAATGAACGTTTTACTTACATTCCAATGAATAATTTTTTTTTTTTTTTACTATATCTATTAATTCGAACCTGTCAGCGAAGTGTGGACAATCTGCAAATGAGATGGCGCTAATAAGAAATAATGACATGTGAGGCTTAAGGAGGGAAAGCACCCAGCAGCACCTCCTTCCAGGCTTGATTCAATTACCTTGGCTGTCTAAGAGGGAAGATCTCTCATCCAGCGCCTTTTTGGTCTTCTCGTGTCCATGCGTATGGAGGCATATTACTTATTTAACTGATCGGATGTACGTACAAATTACTGAAAAATCGCTTGTAAAGTGTCGTTATGTATTGGTAGACTGTTCGAATAAAAATTTAAAACCTAAAAAGGATTCAAGCGTCTATAAAACGAATGTAGGAGTAATTTAACAAAGCAATAATAATAGTAATTAAACTTTAGGTAGAATTAATCTTCAAGAAAATTAAATAGCAATAAAAAAAAGAGACAGCAGTCACGGGCCGTATTTATCTAATTATTCTATTACAGGCGATAATGAAAGTTTGATCTGTGAACGAAGTGTTTAAAATTTGGTCGGGGTCTAGAAAAAAGGTAAAAAAGTTACTAATAAACCATCCTTCACCAAATTACTAACTCTTAATAACATATACCATATTAGTCGATTACTGATAAAAATTTAAAAATCAATCCTAACGGTCTGCCCCAAAAATAAATATTCTTATAAATTTTATATGGGGCTTACCTCATAATTTTAATTTTACTTTTAAACAAAAACTGTTCTGTTTCGAATTTCATGGAAATCAGATCAACCTGTAAAAAGATATTACCCTACATTAACTATTCCCAAAAATATTTCCGAGGAATTAATTTCCTTATACTCCTACTATTTCTCCTTTGAACGACCGGTGTTTCGAATCACGTTGAAATGGGATGAACCGGCCAGTTATAACAATAGAAAGCCAAACAAACGTGTAGTTAGGTTTATTTTGTTATCATTAAATAAACAAATGATCAATACATGTTTTGGAACGGGAATATTGCATTGAGCAAGCGTCAAAAGGTTTGCTGATCTTAAAATAAGATGCTAAAAAACGGAAGCAGTGCGCGCGTACATAAAGACGAGTGGGGCAATACATTGTCTTCCAATACGCGCAGACATGTGTTTCACCTCAATAAATCATAACTTTTCACAAAAATTTTTCAAAATAAAGTGTATCATTCTATTGAGGGAGTTACAAGGTCAGCTTAAGTATATATCTTTTTTAAAAAAGATACATAAATATATATATATATATATATATATATATATATATATATATATATATATATATATATCTTCAATTTCAAAAGGCTGTAAAATTCTTTTGGGTTGGTATAAATATACAAATTTTCTTGTCGCAATAATTACATATTTAACGTTCTAAAAATTTTGATAATACAATGAACAAGTGAAATGTATAGGTAAAAGTCTATATGTACCTACAAAATCTTTTTTTATAGTCTATTATATAATATTCTCACCAATTAAAATATAAACTTCTAAATTTACAATAATTAGTCTAAATAATAACGACATAAGTTTTCTAATTATCAAGAGGCCTTTAAACATCATTGGATATATCTCTCATGATAGGAATATCAACTGCTTTGTGTCGAATGATTAACTCCTTTTGTGCATAGTAGTTATACAAGCTAAATATTTATATAAGCCATTATAATTTTTATATAATGACAACTTTTTTTACTCTACTGAATTTTTTCAGATTTTAAAAAATAAACTTTTTTAGATATTCAAATTTGAAAACTTGATACAAATTTTGAAGAAAAAAAATTCTCTTAACCCCTATTGAGTTGCATATCATAAAGAAGGTCATAGATTAATTTAAAAATGACATCAATTTCAACTATCTATCTTGCCTGGAAGAGCTGCAATTTCAATTTCCAGATGATGCGACAGGTAAAAATTGTGCGTTTACCAATGGGTTTAAACAGCTATATTTTGAAAACCGGTTGAGATATTGAGCCGAAATTTGGTATTTTTCTTAGTCTACAGGAAGGTATCCTATATATCAAAGCATTAAATGCTTTAAATCGAATGATTAACTCCTTTTGTGCATAGTGGTTATACAAGCTAAATATTCGGAGAATAAAAAAGTTCTTGCCTCTAAACATGTATATTTATGTTTATCAGTGTATTCTTTCGTATCGTTTATTGCTTTCCAGGAGAAGACGACTTATATGGGTTAAAGAATGATAAAATAGAACAATAATTAAGGGCCACAGATCAACAATTTAATATTAGCACCAGTAAAAATGTGACAGTGAATTAAAAAGACTAGAAAAAGTGTAATATGCCATAAAAATGTAATAAGAATTAGGATAGACATAAGTATTTATACACTGTTTAAAAAAAATATATATAAGATGACATATGGCTAATGTAAAAAGAAGTCACATAGGATAAGGTAATTGTAATACCAATATAAAAAAACTGTAAAACATGCATGGTTATTATAATTAAGTGTAAAAGATTAATGTACTGTATGTAGATAACCCCAGAGGATGAGCCAATCGCTCGAAACGTTGGGACACAAATAAACTTTTAAATACGGAAGAGACTCCTTCTTTATATTCCTATAGAACAATTTTAATGCAAACATAGCTTTCCGCATATGCCACATATATTCTTCATAGGAGTAAACATATTTTTTTCTGTAATCGTTGAATAATGGTAACGTTACTAAACTGAAATGAGTAAAGAAAGTGAAACATTTTGCAATAGAGTGAAGAAAGTGATTACTTTCTTAATTATTAATAAGTATAAATTAAAAAATAATTTGAAGTTGGAAATTAAATGTTTTTCTTGTTTAAATGTTTCTAAAATTCTTTTAAATGCTCCGCCCCACTCCCCCGACAAACGCGACCAACGTTGTCAATGCGATCTCTTGTTAGTTCTCGCCAACTAAAATTTTAAAAACTGTAATTAATACGGCTTTTTTTTCGCGGCTTGTCACCTCTCGCACAGGTAATTAGTCCAAAAATCTTTATTAGGTAAGACTATAGATTAGGGCGGGGGGGGGCGGGTTTTCCCCGACCTCACCAGGGACCACCACCGTCGCCGACTCGTTTCCTTCTGGCTCGAGTCGAAAAAAAAAAAAATAAATTGAAATGTGAATGAATTATTGGTGGAAAAAATCAATATATTTTAAAATTTAAATATAATAATAATTACCTTCCTTGTTTATAACCTTTTTATAACTATGCTTATAACCTTTCACAACCATGCTTATAACCTACCAACAACATACCATAATCTTCACAACATCCTAATTTTGTTCATATTCTGGTTAGATCTGATCATGTATTACACGATTACAGAAAAAAATTAATATTACACTCGTGAAAAAAGTAGAATTTATAACTCTCGTGAAATTACCACACTCTCTTCGCTCGTGTGGGTAAACGTTTCACTCGAGTTGTAAAATGATCTACTTTCGTCACTCGTATAATAAATAACTATTGTACATTATGTATTTGTGAAATTCATAATTTTCAAAAAATACGATTAAACTTGTACAAAGGAATGAGAAACGATCTTACAAGTCCCAAAGATGGCTATAATAAGTTTTGTTTTAGAAATACCTCACCACAGAGGATTTGGAGGTTAAGCCAGTGGATTAGAAGGGAGGGCGGTAAAAGAGGTCCTGAATTATCGGCCTTCCCTCGGCAAAGAGGAATGGGAGGGAAAGAGGAAGAGATTTTATCAGCGTGTGTGTGCAATATCCTGCCTGATATTAAATCTCCTGGGGGGCGGGGTTGCGGAAATTCCACGAGTTTCTTCTTCTCGCTCCCATTACACCGGGGGAACGGTCTTCTTCAGAAGGTGCCCGAGGATAATACTACGGTAAAAGATGAGTCAACACTTCCTGTAAACTTTGAAATATTACAATATAAAGAGATTAAAATCAACGCAGAACACAGATTTCACGCTATTTCCCTCGGAAAAACAAGAAATAACAAACTTAAACTTTTCATTTTCTTATTCTGATTTAGAAAAACTTAAAAATTTAGGGATGGGCAAAGGATGAGGGTTTTTGAAAAAAAAAAACGTATTGCCTAGAATATTTGGACCTATATGGGAAGATTCAACCGGAGAATATAGACGTTTACACAACGCCGAACTGAGTGAACTGTATCCGGTAAATATAATAGAGCTGGTTTCAGCGCGGCAAATAAAATGAGCATCTAAAATTGCGAATCTCAGTAGTGAGAGAATCCCAAAAAAGTTAATAAGCACGGGGCCGACTGGGAAACGTCTTAGGGGTAGGCTAAGCGAAGGTGGGAGGATTACGGGAACGCAGATTTGTTTAGGTTGGGTCTGGATGAAGGTCGCTAGAGATATACACGAAGCAAGTTGTAGTGTCGGCATCGAACCTTCGGGTTCGATAAGCCTTCATTATTATTATATTATCACTACCGTATAACATAAATTAATTTGTTTATATATGCATATCCTCACAAGAACATAATAAAATAACCGAATATACGATAACCACCAAAACAATTAATAAAATAATTCAATATTTTTCAATTAAAATGTTAAAGCTTATTATAAACAGCTTCTCTAGAAGCCGACTTACATCTAAAAACAATTGATCAACTTTATTTTCAATTTCATATCAAACTGTAAAGACACCACAACTATCATCTAAAAGACACGGCCACAGGTGAGAAGAGAAGGTGACTGAAAAAAAGCTGGATGAGCGATCTTCTTTCCTGAATAAACTAAGGTACGGTGCGGTAGTAAATGTCCTGAAATTGTGGCACTGGGTAGTATTGTTCGTCATGACTAAAATTCACACATTTATTTTCTGATTGTCGCTGGTATCTTGAAGTTGCGAATGAAAATGTGTAGAAAATTCATTCGTAAGTACAAATTCATATTAACATGTATATTGGATAAATAATTTTAAATTAGAGATCATAAAAGAATCAAACTTCTCTATCCACTACTACACTAAATCTTCAAGACTAAAACTGGAATAAAAAACTAAAAACCTACACATACTTACTGAAGCCCATATAGACTTACTCCTCACATATATACGGTATAGCTAAAAAGACTCACTTACTATAACACTAAACATTTCAATCAAAATTGTTACGACTTAATTCAAAGGCACCCCGGTACGTGACTAACAAAGCTTTACATACAGACCTCCATTTACCAACAGTCGACCAGCACATAACGACTCTTTACGAACGATATTTCATTAACTTGAACCGACATCCTAACGGTTTAATCAGGGATATGGCTGACTTAGCATGGATACGAGGAGACTAAAAAGGCGCGCGAATCAATAATTAAAGAAAAAAAAAATAGAGATCAATCCGGACAATCCTCCAAAACACGGAATGATGATGATCTCACTAATTTGACAATTAACAAGCACAGGGGTAATTTTTTTTCATAATGTCTAATAACCAGAAACACGTGAGATAATTTTAGATTTTAAGGATATAAAAAATGTTAACATCCACTACTGAGGAAGCCAAAATACAAAAACAAAAGATCGGAACTAAACCAAAACCATTTAATCGAATTTTTCATTCGGGTAGTTACCAGTCAGTTACCACCTACTTCACCTTCTCGATCCATTCATCCACTTCATCAGCCAAGATGAAACAGGCCTGATAAGGTTCAATTCAAAGGTGTTTCCCTTAATCGTCAACTAGGAATATAATAATAGAACTTGATCAATAAATAAATTAGTCAAATGAAATTAGTAATTTATTTTTATTTTACGACCTGAGGTGAGAACTGTACACCTTAAAAATATATGGAGGTGATATAAATTGAGGTATAATATTTTTATAAATAAATTACGATATAAAATGTAAAGAAGAATAAAATTGGCAAGTAAGATCGTGATGTTAGGTAGTTAACGTATAACTACAAGAATTAGCTAAGATTAAAAGGTGCCGACAGGCAAACGTTCGAGGGATCAGCCGAGACGGAGGTGGGAGGATAATGTTAAAACAGGTCTGTCGAAGTTGAGTTTGAGCGGCGGTCGGTGAATGGATGTATGTAAGTAGCGACCGGATGGTGATGTGCCTTAACGCTGTGGTCGGAAATAGGTAGCACTAGTGTTGCTTGCGAGTTAGTTAAGATAAACTTCAAGAGTTTCTTTCATGCATTTTTCTGACGTTGCTTTTATCCATAATAAGTTAGAGCAAAAATCAGAAAAGCCCCAAGTTTCAAGTCAGCCGTCTTGTAATGAAAATTATCGTATTTAGGTCTATAGGTGCGATCAGACATTATTGTGCGCTCGACTTCAAGTTCACACAAAATAGCTGTTCGTGGTAAGGCGGTCCCGCAAGGTTCCTGCATGAAGTTCGCAAAATGTAAAGGCACGTTTACAATCGAACCTACGGGTTTCTAACCTTTATTATTATTATTATTAAACAACATTAGTGAACTGCGGTATAAAAATACTAAAACTAATAAAGACAATAATAATGAAACATGGTCGATGGAATACTGTATTATGTTTTAAAAATAAAATCAGCTGTTAATTTATTATCGAACCGAATAAACACACTAATTATCGTATATGAGGAAAACGCTGCTTGGAAATAAACAAATATTCACAAAATTTCACCGTTTATTGAAGTAAACTGTAAAATTAGAACATTTATTGATGTTTTTAGCCTTGTTTATTTATCAGAGCCACTTTATTCGACGTAAGCAAGGCTAACGAACTAATTTAAGAACAGAGGAACTGATAACACTGAGTCGGTTAGTGGGCGATTTTAACTCATTTCTAAACAAGGATATAACCTTACTCAACAAGCTATATTAAGTCGACATATAAACTCATTTACTTATACATAATTTTATGTTATTTAATTTTTTTTTTTTTAAATCATTAGAATATCATTGATTAAGGATAAAATTATCATATTAATGACATCTTGCTGTGGGGTTCCTTACGGCCAATACAAGAATGAGAGTGGAGAAGGGGATCAGTAACTTATAATCTTCCATCGAGGGTGAAGTCTGTGTTCCCATTGGTTGGCGCCCGAGGGGGCGTGGTCAAGTGGAGGGGGTAGGGGTTATTATTAATATAATACTATTTTAAAAATAAATTCGCTTTAGGAAAACGAACCGTAGGTTTATTATCGAACCGAATAAACACACTAATTATCGTATAAGATGAAAACTTGGGAATAAACAAATATCCATATAATTTCACCGTTTATCGAAGTACACTGTAAAATTAGAACATTTATGGATGTTTTTAGCCATGTTTATTTATCAGAGCCACTTTATTCGACGTAAACATGGCTAACAAACTAATTTAAGAACCGAGGATCCGATAACATTGAGTCGGTTAGTGGGCGATTTTAACTGACTTCTAAACAAGGATATAACCTTACTCAACAAGCTATATTTAGCCGTTATATAAACTCATTTACTTTAATATTGTTTTACTTTATGATAGGTTAAATGATAGTCAGGATTTTCAGTTTACAATGATTTTACTGTGGTAAGGCTACGTTTCGATCCAACTTGTGGATCTTCATCAGGGCTACTGAGTCCAGGTGGATACTCATCCACCTGTACTCTCAGTAGCCAGTAGTACTCAGGGAGTATCCACCTGGACTCAGTAGCCCTGATGAAGATCTACATGTTGGATCGAAACGTTGGCTTACCACAATAAAATCATTGTAAACTCAAAATCCTGACTATCATTTAACCTATCGTAATTGAAGAACAGTTGACCATCTCTCACTTCTATTTTACTTTATTTAATTGTTTTTTCAAATCATAAGAATATCATTGATGTTGGATAAAATTATCATATTGATGACAACCAATCAAATCCAGTAATAATTTTAGAGAATATTTAAGTCTTGTGGGTATATTGTATACAATTTTATTTAGAGGATTCATTACCATACATTGGATTACAGCTATCATGCGCTGTGCCCCCAACCAATTTGTGCTGTTTATGCATGGATGCACAGGTACTTTATGAACACTGATTATACGAATACACATAAATTCAAATTTGGCTTAATAAGTCGGAACTTCCCGAGTGGAGACTCGTGTTGGGACCCCTGAAGAGTTGAAGACCACTACCACTAACCAAAGTGCAAATAAAAATTCTTCCCTCTGACAGGGACTGGTTCACTCTACCTCTTTACGACGTTCTTCCTTTTCCTGAATATATAAAATATGTAATTTTTAAATCAACTCAACCCCTAACAGGTTTAAAAAAAATCCCACCACATCTTTGCCAAAAACATGCAATATTTATTTTTACTATATATTATATATAACGACGTCCATTACTACAGCAGTGAAATTCTGAAGCGATAAAACATAAAGGCAAGCCATGAATTTATGACTTTATGAAAATTTATTAAGAATTATGAATTTATGAGATGTAGATGTAAAACAAATTGTATCCAGGCTCTAGCAATATACCGGAAGGCGGCTCAATTAATCAATTATTCATCTCTCGTACATTATTATTATTATTATTATTAAAGGTCTAAATATAATCCTAAATAAATTTTCAAATTGAACAATTTTCATCTGTTTAAATATAGGGTAAACTGTATAGTTATTGACACCCTGTAGACTATATTTCTGTGGTGAAATTAAAAAAAAAATACTTTTTATGAAGGGATCAAATTGAAACTTCCTATACCTCCTTTTTATCTATCCTTATAAAGACTCAAGAGGTTTTTTTGGGCCAAAAGTTCAATAGTTTTACCGTATGGATATATTTATTGTTAAAAGAGCAAAAACTAGTTATTGACACCCTGTGGATTTAATTGTGAAATCTTCCCTATGGTTAGTTGGTTAAAGTCTTACTTCATAGATGACTAAGAGGACCCTTTACATTAGATTCAAGTATATCTTGAAATAAAATTAGGACTTGTTTACTTATTTCTTTATGTTAAAGTTGGGTTGTCAATAATTATAACTGTTATTTTACAGTAGGCAGTTCTAAACAACAGAACTAATCTAAATTTACTATCACCGGGATTTCATACATAAAATCAAAATTATAAACTCATATCATAATAATGCCAATGAATGGTGTGGATTATTATTTTTATTCCAGCAAATTATTTAATACCTTTGTTTTGAGCGTTAATACGAATTGCGATTCTACATGTTTATACATGCAATTACTATACTTCGTAGTAAACTCTGCATTGTAATATTAAAAATGTACACTAATGCGGTCAAACTCGCGATGGCTGTTTTTTTTTCTTTTATACACATGGCCATGGCAAACAATGAAAGGTTACCGTATTCCACTTTAAAATATTTTATCTAGATAGATAGGAGACTTTCATGTTTTGTTTTTTAATTCTATATGGACCTATTTGGACCTATAGAGCAGAACTTCGGGGTTCCGCTAAACAAGTACACATTAACAAAATTCAAACCACTCAGTCAAATTCTTCGAAAAATTGTAAAAGCTCCATGGTACATTTCTAACAACACTATACACAAAGACATGGACAAATTAAAATCATACATTCACGACAAATACACTAAGTTTCACTGTTAAACTCATAACCATCCAAACCCACTAGTTTCTTCTCTTTCTTCCTCCCAGTTACCTGTTCAACGAAGATTAAAAAGACCATGGCCGAGGGATATGCTTGAGCACAGCAATTAAATCAAGCAAATCGAAGAAAAACTTAGCACTCCACAAAGTTGGTAGATGCGCTCCAGCGCAGGCGCAAATGCCGTTAAATATAAATATAAATAAATAAATAAAAATTCGTATATGGAAAAAAGAAATCGTATGTTAAGGCAGGCGGCAATATCATAAGTTTTTAGTTTTAGTTATATCATCAAAACCAATGCCTTTATAATTTATAACTAGTATACTGTAGTTGATATTCTCACATATAATATCTCCCAAAAGAGCTATGCTAGCCCTAAACCACAGGAGTCCCCCTCCTTTTGTCACTTTATTTAAGCGCTGACTGAATATTCGAGACGATATTACATTTCCTCACGTCTTAGAGAAATTCTTATTCATTTAGTAAATTATTCATCATTTATATTGATGTATTGATTGAAATATACATCAAAATTATACTGATATATGATATGAATAATAAATACAAAATAGAATAAAATAAAATGCAATAAAGACTTAACGAACCCGAAGGCCCGATGCCGACACCAGCAATCGCTCGCTACACAGCTCCATCCACCTCCCCCCGTCCAATCCCAACTCCAAAAGATCAGCTCTCGCCGAATCCTTCAACCTTCCTCGGACGTTTTCCAATCGGCAGATCGTTTATCAATCTTTTAGGTATTCGTTCGCAACCAAGACTAAGACTAGACTGTGCAATTTAACTGTCTGTACCAACAACGCGGTACTTTATAATATATACAAAATACAATATGAATATTGATTAAATAAAATCAAGAATAAAAAAATTGGATCACATTGATGGTTCTGGATTAAGTACTACTTAAAAATTCCGTTTATTAGTCAGTGTTACGAGAGTAGATATGTACGAAGATCAAGCTAAACCGCCAGCTTCACTCTTAAATAAAAAGTAATTCCTTTAAAAAGACTGGGTAAGCCTCAGGGAGTTATTCACAGATTCATTTCTTAAACATGAAAAAAAAAAAAAATTAAACTAGTATTTCTAACATTTTGAATTTTAAAATTCTCCTATTTTGATAATTTCATCATTAAAACATACCTAGAGTATTTAATTTTCTTTTTGATTCAAATAATGCACCAGTCGATTTATGAGTAATGTAAACAAGTACTCTAATTCTAGAACTCGTTCTCTGTAATACACCAATCACCAGCCAGTCTAAAATTGATTGAACCGTTTCCAGATTTGAAGGCCAGACGGACCAGATGTTTCCTATCAAAGCTGGGGGTTGGCGAAGTTCCAGCGACCCCTCGCACACGAGGTCACAACCCGTCGCCCCATATCCGTCTCGCCTCATCGATAGCCAACCCATGAATATCTACCCCCACAAGAGATTGATGGCCCAAGTTTTCAGCTCTGTTTAGTTGGGACAACTTGTTATAGTCTGATAACAAGATTGCCTTTAGCTACTCCGGCCTCAGGTCGATTTGTTAGGCAAAACGGACAAGGGCAACAAATATGTACTAATACACAACAAGAATATCGCATTTCCAATTGATAAGTATGTAACTTGAAAAGAGTTCTAGACTTATAGTTGGCAATTTGGAACAAACTGTCCTAGTAAATTGTTCCTGACTGTTCGAGAATCGTCTAAGGTTGTCTGGAACCGTCTAGATTGTTCTACTTTAGACTAAATATAAGGAGCAATGGACAGGAGAGTTTGTCTTGCACTGAAGATCGAATCATATGGTTAATTTTGTATTACTGTGTCGTTACAAGTTGATACCTTCCGTGTAGTTAACATTGTGTTTTTATTGTTGGACAGACATTGTGAAATATTCTCATCAAATAAAAATTATTTATACATACAATAGAATTACAATATTGTATTGTATTAAAAATAACGGAAACATGCATTCATTGATATTTTAGAAGCTCCAATTTCTGTTCCAATGTTTTTATATCCTAATTAACACGTTAGGTCCGGCATCGGTCCTCGGGGTCCGATGTCTTACATTCCCCCCTTAACAGCCGATTTTCACATGAAAATGTCCGAAAGTCCGAACACTTCAAAGATTATTGCATTTTTGTGCAGAAACTGTTGTAACTGCTGAAATCCTGTTGTTTTTTAGAATCGGTCTCCGAGGTCCGACACCGGGCCTGAATAATAAAACAAGACTACTGGACGGCATCACCCTTCCGCGTCCGATAGTATTGCACCGACCACTCTTATGGTTATCTTTGATTTTATATTATGTAGTTCTATTTAATTTCTTCGACATTCCTTAATTATTGCATAACTATGAGAAAGAAAACAACATATTTTTTTAATAATTCTTACTAAGTCTGTAATCAATATATATTATAAAGCAAAGTGTACAATGTGCGTGCCGAAAAGGCTCCAAAACGACTCCACGTGGGATTAAGGAAGTTATGTCAGCGTGTTGCTATATAACCCCTAACGGAGAAGGTTTCTGTTTTTCTCTTACGGGTGTAAAATTGAAGAGAAAAGGACTCGAATTTTAAGCCTCTCGCACCATTTAATTAGCCTACCTGAGATTGAGATACGAGTTTATGAATGAAAAATTTAGTTCGAGCTCCAGGCTACCAGGAAGCGCTAGGGTCCGTTTCACTACATGTTTATTGTTCATTCATTCCGTTCAGTTTGTAAAGGTTATGCATTTGTTCAGCTGTTCTTTTTAAATTACTAAAAAATCAAGCGAAAATAATTAGTTTCACCTTTTCTTTCAAAATAAAATAATGATTTTAAATATCAATTAGAAAACCGACTGTATACCTTACAAAATTAATTTTCTCATAAGAAGGTTAATTGATTAACTCATTATATTTAATCAATATGTAATATATACCTACTTAAGTAAATTTAATGCAATATGAGTGAACATTTTTGAGTAGTACAGTGAGCGAATAAAAACAGAAATAAAACAAAAAAGGAGAGCTGAATTGACTGATTATAAATCGAAAATAAAGTGTTTGAAGTGTTCTTATTGTATGTAATTATGAAAAATGGTTTTATTACTATGTATGATGAGCATTCCAGTTGACAAAATGACTAACTCCAATTACAGCATTTTTTCAATAAGACTTTATCACCCCTTAAAGTTCAGAATAAGAAGAAATATGATGAAAAAATTGTGCCCTCATGATATTTTGGTTTTCACTTTGTAATAGTAGGTGCAGTGTCCGGCCAAATTACGGGGGGGGGGGATATCTTAAGGGAGATTGAACTAGAAGAAAGGTCTTAAAAAAAAAGTTTCTATTTATTTTCGGTAGTTTCTAAACTTCTGGATCTAATAGGACCATCACAGTAGTCAGCGCTTAAGTTGTAATCGAAATATAGTTTTTTAACTAATAGATTTTTCAACCATAATCTAATAACTTATTATCTGCTGACTGCTTGGAATGGGCTTATAGAATTCAGAACCACAGAAACCATCAAAAACGATGCATGACTCGACAAAGTTGCAGCAAAATTATTTGTTCATTCACCATTTTCAACCCCCTTTAAAGTATATAGGGTTCCTTATTTGGGCGGACTCTGCAGATATCGAATCTTAATATTGATACCATGTTAAAAGTTTCAAGAAAGTGCTAATTTTGTTCTAGATTTTCTTTAATTTTAAAGTTTTTCTGTTATTAAAACTACCACACAGCTACCGGAGCGAAGCCGGGCACCCTAGCTAGTTATAAATAAAACTTACTGATATTTGCTTTATTTACGTTATATAAATTCATTTCTTTAAAAAGATTTTTTTTTTTTGCCATAGAGTGAAAGGTTGTAAAGCTGTAAAAGACTCCAAAAAATCGATTTAAAATTGCAAAAATTATCAATATGGATGGTAATTCAAAATTCCAGCAGTTAAATGGTATTTCGATTAATTATAGCGTAAATCCTGTATCGGTCCCCGAGGGCCTGTCCTGCGCCTATGATGTCTAGTTGCAATCCTTACCAAGAGATAATGACCTTAAGACGTTCATTTAATCCACTTTTCAGTCACACAATCGTCACAGCATTCCCCTAGGACCCCGACGCCCAATATCGTGTTTGGCTCATCCCAGCAGTCGGACCCCTGGGACCAATACCGTTCAATTCAGGATACCTCTTTAAAACGCCACCGCACCTAACGTGTTAACATTAAATGAAATACTGCGTTGAATTGATTGCTTCTGTAGCTTCTTGTTTTTCAATACTTTTACTTAGAACTAAATCAATGCAGAAAATATAGAATATTTTTATCTCAGTATATGAAATAGAACCGTATCTAATATAAAATAAACATTACTGATGATAAATAAAAAATATGTTAAGAGAAATATAAATTTACATATTGCATATAATTGATCTTTTATGGCGCTCTTTCCGAAAAAAAAAAAACCATCCTTTTTACATAAAAATCCTCAAGGTCCTATTCGGTAATTGAACGTAACAAAAAAAAATATCCCTTTGACCATATAAATGCTATATATACCACAAGAGGTTCGTATGACACAGATTATAAAATCACGCATGCAACATCATGAAAGAATGCTAGTTCATTAATCAGTAGCAGAATATAAAAAAAAATTCAGAGTGAGATAGGTGAAAACCTAAGGGATGTTTCTGGGATTCTATTACTGCTAGAACAATAACTGAATAACTGAATGTGTTAGTTCAATTTCTCTGATTAACTTTTTTTGTTTTTAAAGGAATTTTAAACTCATGCATTAACGTCATCAACGGTTTTGTTTTGTTTTTTCTCACGCTTACTTCCGATTTCCAAGGCCAAGTACAAAGGCGTAATGAGCCTGTTGTTCTGCGGGATGAAGGCAGTTTGTTTTTGAGATAACTAAAAAAATCAAAAAAATTCTTGTAAGGATAACGTGGTTTAGAAGATTAAAGCAAACGTTTACGCGATTCAACAACCAATACTCGTCATTAACATGGGTTATTCTGTTCTATTTTAGATGACTTGCATACGGGCCACCAGCCAAAGTTCAAAATTTTACCTCCCCCCCTCAGATTTTGATAAAAATTTATAGGTATTAAGTACATACAGAAATAAAAAAAAAATGCCAAATTTTACCCAATTCCAACAAGTAGTTTCAGAATTATGGTCATTAGAACTTTTGAGATATTTGAAGTTCCGATGACGACTTGAGCTCAAAACCAACTTGTAGGTGTTAATACTTTCCTCTGTAGAATGGGCATTAATTGAACTGGAGCTTTCAAAATTTATTCATTAATTCTGCATTTCATACAGAATCGGGTGATACTATAAATATTAGAGAGATCATTTTCTATCATGGAAAAAAAAATTCTTAAACATAAAAATTAAGATTTTTCCCAAGTTGTAAAACAGTCATCAAAAAATGCCATGGGCAAAAATCTCTCTCCAACCAGCCTAACAAACTATATATCAATAGAAAGAGGATAAAATTCTCTATCTAATGATGAAATAATATGAGTGGCTCTTTGACTTATAAGGATTTTATGTCGATAAGAATCAAATATAGTAAAATTTAATTTAAAAGTGGCACATACCAAAGAACTTGATGTTCGGGATCCAAGAGAATCCATTGATCCAAAGAACTACAATCACTTGATTGTTCCTCATAACACGACTAGTGCACAGCGAGCATTATTTGAATCAAGAAGAAATTATGCACTCTTTTGTGCAGTACTTTCAGTATTAAATAATATGAGTGGTTTTGTGGTATCTTTTACTAATGAAATTATCAAAATGGGAGTATTTTAAAATTCAAAATGCTAGAAATACTAGTTTATTTATTTTTTCATGTTTATGAAATGAATCTGTGAAAAATTGCTCTGAGGCTCACTCAGTCTTTTTAAATTGTTTACTTCTAATTGAATTATTATTTAAGAGGGGAGTTGATCTTGGTACATATCTTCCGAAGGGCATTCTCGTAACAATGACTAATAAACGGAATTTTTAAGTAGTACTCAATCCAGAACCCTCAATGAGATCCAATTTTTTTATTCTTGATTTTATTTAAACAAAATTTATATTGCATTTTGTATACATTATAAAGTACTGCGTAGAATATTTGGGCCGAAGAATGATGGTTCAACAGGGGAATCTAGATAGCTACACAATGCAGAATTGCGTGAACTTTACCCGATAAATGTAATCGAAGTAATAGCTGCGCGTCGGTTAAAGTGGGCATGCAAAATGGCGAGTCTTAGTAGCGAAAAAGTTCCTAAAAGATTGATAAAAGCTTTGCCGACTGGAAAAGGCCGAGGGGTGGGCCTAGGCGAAGGTGGGAAGATTCGGTGAATACAGATCTTGTGAATTTGGGATTGGACGGGGGGGAGGTGGATTGAGGTATGTAGGGACCGATTGGTGGTGTCGGCGTTGGGCCTTCGGGTCCGTTAAGCCTTATTCTATTCTATTCTTCTATTCTAATCAAAAATGTGAATAATGATTGTATTCATCATTCACAAATCATTCTTTAGCGCGGTATTATGTATCATGAATATATGGGCGTTGATGACCTCAGCAGTTTTTCGCCCCTAAAACACAACAAACAAACAAACATGTATCATGAATTTAGTTAGTTGTTTAAACTACTTAATTAGAAGATAAATGATTCGACCACGGCTGGGAATCGAACCCAGGTCCTCTGTATCTACGTCGCAGCGCTCTTACCACTGAGCTAACCGTCCCAACCGTGATCGAATCTTTCTCTTCTGTGATCTCACCCACCAGGACTCGCTACATCGTAGCGAAGTACCGGGGGGGGGGGGGGCTGAACAATTGTTCAGACAGGCGGGATCTAGTCGACATACGTCAACGATAAACATTGTATGCTGTAATGTAATAATTGGTTATCTGTTAGATAATTAATTTATAATTTTTAAACAATTTAATTAGAAGATAAAAGATTCGACCAGGACCAGAGCGCTGCAACATACAAAATGCAATTAGTTAGTTGTTATTTAGTTCCTTAAATGAATGATGACTCAAATGTGTGCTTTTCAAAATGTTAGGACGAACTCTTTGGGTAGAAGGTTTCGCAGGCCGCAAAATTAAAATAAATAAGCAATCTTCTCTGCAAACAATAAATTTATGTTTATTTTAACATTGAACATAAGATTTCATCAACCTTAAAAGTAATTGTGTCATAAACAAAAAATGCAAATCTATGCATGAATTACACTAAAACCATATTAAGGTTTGGGCTCGAAGTAAAATGTTTGAGAAACTATTTGTTAAAAAGTTCGCTCCTCCACACACTTCGAAAATATGGTGCCATTATTAATAATATATATCATGATTACTTAGATTTACGTTTTTATCGGTGTCACATATTGAACCGAATTTCTCTAAACCATCAAAAACAAAGTTATGTAATATGGATAGAACAGCATCTATAGGGTCAGCTAGTTTAAATATAAAAATAAAATTAAATAGCTTATATAATTTATTTTTTGAAGAGAAAAGAATTGGCTCCGCCGGGAGTCGAACCCGGGTCTCCCGCGTGACATGCGCGGATGCGCATCTTCCCGTTACTCGCAAAATTTGCGCGATCGGGTAGTAGGTATTGGAAGAGGAAGGATTGGTGTAGTGGTTAGCATCCGCGCATGTCACGCGGGAGACCCGGGTTCGACTCCCGGCGGAGCCAAATCTCCCGTTACTCGCAAAATTTGCGTGATCGGGTAGTAGGTATCAGTGAAGAGGAAGGATTGGCTCTACTTGGAGCCGAGCTCTGTGGTGTAGTGGTTAGCATCCGCGCATGTCACGCGGGAGACCCGGGTTCGACTCCCGGCGGAGCCAAATCTTTTCTCTTCAAAAAAATAAATTATTTTAAAATAATTTAAAAAAAGTGGTCACCCAAAGATTAAGATTAGATTAATATAAATAGCTTATAAATTTGGGGAGAGGGTTCTGTACATTCAAACCATACATTCAAGTGCCAATATATGGACCTGAAATTATTTCAGATAATCACATTAAATTATTAGTACACAGATTACCTATCGTCGTTGATACGTCGCAATACGGAAAAGGCAGTATGTCAATTAACAAATGATTTTTAGGAGAACAAAAAAACGGTCAACTATCTTCAACGATTAAAAAATTTTTTATTCTTTTTGGTACGCACGCTGAATTTTTCATACCATTGGCATTATAAAAAGTGCAATTTCCTTCCCCACCATTATAAAAACATAAATGAATCGGATGAACGAATAAAATGTATAATGTAATTACGTACAATAATAGGGGATGTATGAAGAAGAAAATCAGTATCGAGTGGGAGAATTCAGGTTCGGTTTGTTCAACGCTTGTGGACACGAAAACGATAAAGCTAATGACGTCAATTGGTCAGTAAATAACAAAATGACAGCCGTGACTCATTCAGGAAAAGTTCCACTTCAACTCCTCTCCGCTTTCAACTGCTTATTCCCCTCTAGCCAATATATATATATTTTTTTTTATTAAATTATTTATTTTATATTTTATTACTGTTAAAAAAAAAAGTTTTATAACAAGCAGATTCACTAGTAGAACCAAAATATAACTCATATATATTTAATACAATTATTAAAGTTTATAGGAAAATGGATGTCTCCCCAACCGGTAAGTTGACATTTTTATTGTTATATTTATAGAAGATTTTCGTGCACACAAAACTTTTACCAAAGAAAAACAGGAAACATTCGTTCATCTTTGAGAAATAAGGAAATTTCCTGTTTACTAGTCTCTCCGGACCCTTCAATTTCAACCAGCAAGAAAGATTTATGCACTTTTAATATTATAAAATTCATAAATATTTATTTATTTTAATGGCAACAAGCGATAAAGAAGATCCAAATCTTTGGATCGTAACGTTTACATTCCAAATAAAAAATGTTTTGACTTAAAATCTTTTACATTACACATCTCTAAATGTAATTATTATGGTAAATATAATTCAATCAAATATGTATTAATATCAACTGCTATCTATCTATGATTTACAACCAATTCACGCCCGAAAATTCATTTGTAAAGTTTTTTTTTTTGGTTATCTTCGAGTTTTTATTTTTATAGATTTTAAAATATTCAAAAAGTGCTCACACAATCATAATATATAGAACACTTCTGTATATTTTTCAATTTTGTATGCATTGTTACCTTATGTGTTATTATTGAGTTTTGTTAGTTTTTAATATGTTATTTTCACTCAGTTGTCATGTAGCCTTTCACTTCAAAAGCGTTGGGTTTCCCCCGTAATAAGCTTTTGAAGTCGGCAAACTATCCCCTACCACTACCTCTTACCTTATTTTACCTTCAGTCTTCGTATCTACCTTGACTCAGAAGGTAATTAATTATATAAGATTCTATTTTATCTTGCTAACCTGCTAGCTACTTATTTAAATATTCATGTATAATGCTTACCATCTTTTATATTATTATCAGTTCTATAAAATATTCATTTATTGTCATCCTCTAGCATAGATACGCATATATTTGCTTTCTTTTAGCCCTGATAAAGATCCACAAGTTGGATCGAAATGTTGGCTTTCGAAAATAAATTTTTTTTTCAAAACTGAAAATCCTGATCATCATTTAACCTATCCTAAATTTATTTATTCATTGCTTTCTATAATTGCTATTGAAATATAAAAATCTGGTGCGTGCGCGCAACACACAACTTTCACTTACCAACTTACTTAGAATAGAAATTGACGTGTTTTGCTAAACATCATTTCCCAAAGTCACACATTTTTCTACATTCATATCTTATTTTTGTTAATCGTTAAAGCCGTTTTTGAGTAAAAAAAAAAAAAAAAAACCGTGAAAATGATACAAAATTTATTAAGTAAAGTCCCCCCTCCCGTAGATCAATTTTGATGAAATGTTGGTTATCACATCTTTGGCATATAAATACATCAAATACCAAGTTTGATCAAAATCGTTAAAACCGTTTTTGAGTAAATAAAAAAAACATGTGAAAATGATACAAAATTTATTAAGTAAAGTCCCCCCTCCGGTTGATCAATTTTGATGAATTTTTTACAGTCATATTTCAGGCATATAAATAGATCAAATACTCAGTTTAATCAAAATCGTTAGAGCCGTTTTTGAGAAAATCGAAAAAAACCTAAAAAGTTATTAAATAAAGTACCCCCTCCCTTTGAGCAATTATGATGAAATTTTTGCTGTCACATCGCGGGCTTATACATACTCTAAATACCCAATTTCAGGTTCGCACGGTTTATAGTTTTTGAGCTAGTCTGTTCACAGACACACAGACCATTTCGCGGGACTTGGTTATTTTGACTCAGGGGACCCCAAAATGTGTATTTCCGTTGAAAAACGGAAGTCGAAAATTTTCACGATCGCAATACTTCCACTTACTATATATTTCATATATAGGTAAGTGAAAGTAAAAATTATTTAAAAACAAGAATATAGTGTAGCTTGGAAGAAAACAAAACAAAATAAGCCAAAGAAAGAAAAAAACTGTTCCAGAACATGTTCGTGACTGTTCGAGTACCTTCTACGCATGTCTGAAACGTTCTGATTCAGACTAAATATAAGGAGCGATGGACTGAAGAGTTAGTCTTGCTCTGATGCTTGAATCATATGGTTATTTTTGTGTTACTCTATAGTTACAAGTTGATACTTTTAGTAACCTTATTGATTATTTGAGTTTATATTGTAAGTGTCGCATTTTAAATTATCTTCGTTTAATAAAAATTATTTAAGCCAACATAATTGTTACATTATTATGCCTTTGATATAACGTATACAGAGCAAAATAAACAAATCAAGAGGAATTGCAATTTATCTGTACGGGCTTACATCATCTGATTTGTCGGATCGTGTAAGCAGTGGTAGGATTTTACAGCTGGATTTATGGCCGGTGCGGGGCATGACTGCGATACAGAAAGCAATGTTGCATTCAGCTCCGCGCGTGATGGAAATGCGATATCCAGGCCCCAAGTCAGCCGGCGAAGTCACAGATAATAGAGCGTATATATGTATATATATATATATATATATATATATATATATGTATATATATATATATATATGTGTGTGTGTGTGTGTGTGTGTGTGTGTGTGTGTGTGTGTGTGTGTGTGTGTGTGTGTGTGTGTGTGTGTGTGTGTGTGTGTGTGTGTGCGTGTGTGTGTGTGTGTGTGTGTGTGTGTGTGTGTGTGTGTGTGTGTGTGTGTGGCAATCAATATCTGCTCTTAAATTAGGAAGGCTAATTTAACAGGAAATAGTGCAACGTAAAATAACCTTCTCACCTGGTGATATCCGTAAGATTCCAAGAGCAATGATACATACAAAGCAGCTCACCTGAAAAAAAAAAAAAAAAAAAAAAAAAAATTAGTCAAGAAAAAATAAATCAAAAAATATTCATAGCCGTAGAAATAATTAAATAGCTCAATATTTTAGCTTAGTGGCTTAGACGAACAGGATGGCACTTGGGGAAAAGTAGAAGAATGTCTAGTCCGGATAAAAGGGGTTTGTGCAAAGTAGCCGTTTAAGGTCAAATGATCTAGGGTAAGAATGGAAGTTAATGAAAATAACCGATTATTACTTCCGTCAATACTAACGCCCGTTTGAACCGATGAAAATTACCTCTTATTGGAAAAAAGTGTTGCATAGGAGGGTGGGTAACACTTTAAATAATGTATTTAACAAAATTAAAGAATAAATGAAGGACTATTCCGTTATTAGAACCAACTTCTTCCAATGATCAGAAGTTAAAACTTCAAAAATCATTAATGTGAGGACTCAAATAAGTTAAAAAAAGAGATTTTAACTAACATTAAATTAGAAAAAAAAAATTACAAGAGGTTTCCCATTGATTGTTTAAATTTCTGAAAGGTGAGCCTAAATTATTTTTGTGTCCCAGCGCACATCAACTTTATACTGGCATATAATAATAGATTTTTACTTTCAACTTAAACAATATACATGAAAGTAAGGGAAAGTATTGCGATCGTGAAAAATAATGACTTCCGGTTTTCAACGGAAATACAAGTTTTGTGGTACGCTGAGTCTATGTCCCGCGAAATGGCCTGTATGTGAGTTAGTGCGTGAGTGTGAACAGACAAGCTCAAAAACTATAAACCGTACGAACCTGGAATTGGGTATTTGGTGTATGTATTTGCCCGAGATATGACTGAAAAAATTTCTTCAAAATTGATCAACCAGAGGGGGGACTTTACTTAATAAGTTTTTTATCATTTTCACGTGTTTGTTTTATTTACTCAAAAAAGGCTTTAACGATTTTGATCAAACTGGGTATTTCATGTATGTATATGCCAAAGATGTGGCAATTTCATAAAAAGTGGTCTAACGGAGGGGGTACTTTTTTACTTTTTTTTCGATTTTCTCAAAAACGGCTCAAAAAGTTTTGATCAAACTGGATATTTGATGCAAGTATATGCCCGCGAAGTGAAAACCAAAATTTCATCAAAATTGATCAATTAGACGGGGGACTAAATGTTTCTCATTTTTACGTGGTTTTTTATTTACTCAAAAACGGCTGTAACTATTTTGATCAAACTTGGTTTTTGATGTTTGTATGTGCCAGCGATGTGATAGCCAATATTTCATCAAATTGGTAAAATAGAGGGGGCACACTTTTCTTAATAAATTTTGTCTCATTTTTTCACTTTCTCTCTTTTCACCTCTTAGACCTCAAAAAAAAAGTTTTTTTTTTTTAAATTACGTTACACGACAAAAAAAATGAATACCGGAAATTTTTTACCACATAAATATTTAATTATGAAACAGTAAAATAACTTACGTCTCTATTATTAAATTATTTATCGTAAAATACTGTTTATAGATATTTTGTAATGTACAAATTGTGATTTTAAACAAGACCATTTAAAAATGATTTCTGGATCAATAAAATGAATAATAGATAATGAAAAAGAAATCTTAAAATTAAAGATGGTATAATTTATATAAAATACTTTTATCTGGTTTTCATGATAGTATATTTTAAAAGTAAATGAAGGGATTATATTCCTTTCCTTTACTGTACTCCAAAGAGCTCAGACTAAGAGATCTAATTTATTTTAATTTTCTCTACAGTGGTAAGAGTAAGACCCCGGCTTAGGTTTGAGGGTAGAATTCATTTCAACTGAAAAGGAAAAAAAAAAAAACTACTTGGCCTAAGAAAATTCTTAATTTTAATCCTCGGCGCTTTTTAAAATTAAAATTACAGTTTTAATTGAAATTGGAGATGAGGATTGGTGAATTTGTAACACTATGGAAATTAAGTTGTGGAGATATAAGTTCATTCAAATGTTGAAATGTCAAAAAATAGTAACGATAAGTAAAAACCTTTATTCTTTTAACGTTTAAACTTTTACATAATGTTGAATGATGATGCAGTGTTTTAGAGTAGTAGTAGAATTTTGAAAATAAATAAAATGTATTTTTGATTGGAAAAGTACTTGATGAATTAAAGGTTATTAACACGTTCACGCCGGCGTGTACCACCGGTGGCTCACACTAGAATGCCGCCTTCGCCAAATAATTAAATCTTTAAAACTTTCACTGCCGATAAAAGAATACCTTAGAATCAAGGTCTCGTTTGGAAAATTTCAATATTTAATTCTCTGACAAGAGAACAGTTACTCGATTTGAGGTGACATGGGAGCCAAAGTTTTAAGAAAGTAGAAATAATCTCAATATAGCTGAAAATTAAAATAATGAAAATTTATTAATATTTATATTGATATACTTATAAACTATAAACATTTTTTTTTAAAAACAATTGTAATTAATACCGTATTATAAACATAACTCGTAGGATAGTGTTTTTTATTTTTTATTTTATTATTGTTGGATTGCTAACACTGCATAATTCCCTTGAAAAGCTCCCGTCCGATTGAGCGAAAAGCATTAAACAAAAAGTCCCGGCGTGAACGTGTTAAATAATTGCAACAAAATTACCGACTAACTATAGTCCAAAATACTTCATGGGCCTTTTCTGCATAAAAGTGGTTAGTCACTAAAATTTTATGGGTCACTTTGATGAATAAAAATATTTCCATAATTCACAATGAATTTCAAAACCATTTCTCGTCATTAGAATATTTTTGTCCGGATCAAACTTGGTAAACAATAACATATGAGATATTAATTACTTCTATAAAATTTGTTATTTACAATAACTTAAATATCAAATAAAAGCCCTTCATTCATATATAAATGTTAAATTAAATTTTGCCAATCAATTATTAAATTCTGTTATAAATAACTTCCAACGAATTACAAGGCTTTCTAAAATTAACCTAGCCCAGTCTTCACCATTAAGGTACCTCCTGACTCACTGAGTATAGGGCATTTTCCTAAGAAATTAATTGTGGTTTCATACTGCATTCTTGAGTTGAGTTGAGGAATTTAAGTTCAGAAGTTGCCCCAGTACCTTAAAAATTAAGATCATAGAGATCGTGATTTATGGTTGCCACAATAAAAATTATTTAATTTAACCGGTTTAATATTTAATTTAATCGGGTGTTTAACTGTCTAATTGTTGGCTAAAATGAAGCATTGTGGCAGTTTTTTCGAAGTGAATAAGTATATCAATCCGGCGTTCACTTGATATGTAGCAATTATAATTTGCTTTAAATCTGTCAACTTGAAAAAAATTTTCTTCTTTTATATCTAACTAGCTAGGGTGCCCGGCTTCGCTCCGGTAATAACAGAAAAACTTTAAAATTAAAGAAAATATAGAACAAAATTAGCACCTTCTTGAAACTTCGGTTTTAACTTGGTATCAATATTAAGATTCGAGAACTGCAGAGTCCGCCCAAATAAGGAACCCTATATACTTTATAGGGGGTTGAAAATGGGAAATGAACAATTAATTGTAATGAAACTTTGTCGAGCTATGCATCGTGTTTTATGGTTTCTGTAATTCTGAATCGAATAAGCCCAAGCAGTCAGCAGATAATAACTTATTAGATTATAGTTGAAAAATCTAATACCTCAGTTAAAGATATTATATTTCGAGTATAACTTAAGCGCCGAATACTGTGAAGATCCTATTAGATCCAGAAGAATAGAAACTACCGAAGATTCTTAGAAACTTTTTTTTAAGACTTTTCCTCCATTTCAATCTCCCTTAAGATATCCCCCCGTAATTTGACTCTGCAGAACTCGAATCTTATTACTATTACAAAGTGAAAAGCAAAATTTCATGAAGGCACAATTTTTTCACCATATTTCTTTTTGAAGAACCAAGAGGGATGATAAACTCTTATTGAAAAAATGCTGTATTTGGAGTTAGTCATTTTTCAACCGGAATGCCTATCATACATAGTAATCAAAACAACTTCTTTTTCATAACTACAATAGAACACTTTAAACTTTTTATTTTCAATTTATATTCAGTCAATTTATCTCTTTTTTTTATGTGTCTTTTTATTCGATCACTGTACTATTCAGAAATGTTCACTCATATTGCATTAAATTTAGTTAAGTATACATTATATACTGATTAAACGTAATCTGTTGATCAATTAGTCTTCTTATGAGAAAATTAATTTTTTTATGAAACCAGTTGGTTTTCTAATTGATTGCAGAGATGTTGAATCATTATTTTATTTTGAAAGCAAAGGATAAACTAATTATTATCGCTTAATTTTTTAGTAATTTAAAAAGAACAGCTGAAAAAATATATAATCTTTACAACCTCCCTGGATGAATGAACAATAAACATAGGATATATAGAGTGAAACGCCCCCTAGCGCTTTCTGGTAGCCTGAAGCTCGAACTAAATCTTTCATTCATAAACTCGTATCTCAATCTAAGAGAGGCTAATTAAATGGTGCGAGAGCCTTAAAATTCCAGTCCTTTTCTCTTCAATTTCACACCCTTAAGAGAAAAACGGAAACCTTCTTCTCCGTTAGGGGGCATACAGTTACACGCTGACATAAATCTCTTAATCGTCCATGGAGTCGTTTCTGAGCCTTATCGGCACGCACACTGTACACTTTGCTTTATAATATACTAGCTGTATATCCCTGTTTCACCCGGGGAATTTCATTTTTCTAATAAACGTGAACAAATTTAAAGTGAAATCAACGATTTTTATAACAATAAAGAATATACCCAGAGACTGGCTGAAGTTATGAAATTTTAATATGGACAGGTGTTCGCACCTAGTAAGAAAGATCCACTGAGCGAAATTTGGGGGATTTAGGACAAACGGTATGGAGTTTTATTAAGAAAAAACAAACTAACAGAAATTCATCTTTGAGCTGTATAACCCGGTTTGATCGGGGAATTTCATTTTTCTAATGAAACGGTTGATTTCGTAAAAAACCATAGTAAAGTGAGTTCATTACGATTTCTATAACAATAAAGACTATCAGCTAAAGATCGGCTGAAGTTATGCAATTTTAATATGGACAGGTGTTCGCACCTGGTATGAAAGAACTACTGGCGAAATTTGGAGAATTTAGGATAAACGGTATGGATTTCTATAAAAAACAAACAAACAAACAGAAATATTGGCCTGCAGTTTCAGCTTCTAGCAAATCGGCTTGCCTAAGCCTTTGAGGCGCAAAGCGGGCCTCGTATTCCTGGGCAGACTCAGTTTCCTGCGATTCTGCCTGTCTAAGCCTCTGTTGTTCAATCCTTATTTGATGTTCGTCGAGAGTTTCAGCTGCTCGTATTTGACGTCGTTTTTAGCTTTTGAGCTCACTACTCCTATTGAAACTCGCTTCTTAGGAGGCATTTATAAAAAATAAATTCACCATACATGTAAATAAACGTATTGTAACGTTAAAAAAAAAAAAAAAACATATGGTTTAAAAATCCCAGAACTCGACGCCTACCAAGGCTAGACCTAAAATAAATATTTTAAATTTCAATTGTTCCACGTAGGAATACTAAGTACAATGAGTTCATTACTACCTCTCTATCTGAATCTAATCAGGTATAAGCGCTACATAAACCTCAATAGTTCTGAATGTGTATAAATAATTTGATGGCAATAAGTTTAAGCACAAAATAAAGTCGATTTCAAGAAAAAAAAAATATACAAGAAAACCTATTTTCTCTAAAGTACCTTCTTGAAAGTTGTAGCTGGAAGAAAGACTCATAGGAGCAGCTTTAGACAGAGAAAACAGTGCACAAGACGGTCCCCAACTGTTCCCGAACTCGTATAAAACTTGGGGATTTTGTTGGAAAGTCAAATTTGGAATGGATTGGAGAGGTCTGTTTGGAGAGGACTAAAGTCCACTAAGTTGCTACTTAATAAATAATTCAAATGGAGCCGCCGCCAGTCAACTTCCTTAATTGCTTTTAATTAATGTATAATTCAATTTATTCAAGTCGGGTCTGTTATTGGACTCATCGACTAAACTTTGACGCTTGCAGTTCCGCGAAAGCTGTTATGACAACGAGGGACCTTTTGACTGTTTGATTTTAGGCGAACAATAATTAATTAGGTATTTCACATTTGTTACTCCTTTGTAATTTACAATTATCAGAAATACCACATGAGTAATATTCCTTGAATTCCTCAAAATCAAAACGTCTATTATTATAAATTATATATTAGATATTAATATCTAATCTATGGCAAAAATTATTTTAATAAATGTGATTTAAACAAATTAACAATAATTAACCGTTCAATATAGGAGTTGATGTAATGTAATTAAGGACAAAAGTGAGAGAGAGTGTATTAAAATTTAACATAAATATTAAAAAAATGAAATTTAAAATTTAAGAACAGAGTTATAATAATATCTGCATAGGGTATAGCTTAATTAATATTTATGTCCTAATTATTTTTTCTTCAGAATCGTAAATTTTAATTTTAATTTTTTATTTATTTGAGGCTGGACAGATTTTAGTCGATTATTTTTGTGATCCTTCTATTTAAGCTAACAATTACAACAATATCTAAAATTAGAATTACAATATACTTTAACAGTATCTTGTTTAGATTGCCCAGCAGTATACATTGGTGAAACAAAACAACATACCTATTTCGGACTGAATCTACCAGCATAAAAATTATGACAAAAATAGATAGAAAACAGTTCTATTAAAACACACCAATTAAATAAAACACAGATTTGATTTTGAAGAGGTTGAAACAATGCATAGGGAATCAAGCATGTATTGCAAAGCAGTGTCAATTTCAGAAAACAGTAAAATAAAAAATACTTGGAGTACTCTAATACTTGGAGTTTACAGTGGTATCAGCCCTATTGGGATTTTATTAACAGGAACGACTCAACAATCAAAAAAGGGAAAATTGTTGCCAACCAACCCCGCTCTCCCCTACGGCTTTTGTAGAGTGGGAGTACTTACGATTTTCATACTGGGCATATTAGGGTGAATTATATACCCTTAGTATCCTATATTGTTTATATACTATCCTACATTTTTAGGCTAATTACTCTCAATTTTCTTAGGCTCTTCATTTCTACTAGAAATTGATTATTCCGTTACTAGATGACATGCTATGTAAAACATTTTTACAAATACAGTAAACACCGTAGAAACAGTAAAGATAAATAAATATGGAATGGCGAGTGTAAAAGGCAAAAGGAATAAATAAAAGCTCATGAATCCGGAAGACAAATTAGGGTGAAGACGGCGGGTGGGGAAGAGAGTGGAGAACATAAATCTTCATCATCAGATATTAATGACTTCGCCTCAATTAATTACACCTCAACATCAAATAACACTCACAACAGACTCCAAATAACCACTACCTTTCATTAACCGGACCACTTCCTCCTTCAAAATGACCCTCTTAAAGTTTAAAGTTTTCGACTTTTTATAAACAATTGATTTAAGAAGATAGATAAATAATATCATAATTATTGATTAAGCTAGAAAAAATTAAAATAGTCAATAGAAGGAACACAGATTTGTTTTTTACTCTACAGTGCTAGAAAAAAAAATAATAACATTATTATTCTTTATTGGAAATAACACAAAAATTAGGCCTAAAACGGTATTTTGTGCATATGTATTACTTAAAATTATTGAACTTGTTAAATTTTAATTTTTTCTTTCAATAATTATTAAAACAATCACTCGCTAAAAAAATTATACTATTTAATATGTTACTTAGACCAATAGGACGTACGCCACTCAGGTATGGGTATCATGCAAAAATTCACACCTGCAGACCATCGAAATCTTACAATGTAAATCTCCGATATATCACTCACTACCCCTCCTACATAAACAACACATCATTGCACAAAGACCTCCGCATACCATTCGTCACTCCAATCAAGTACTCAAGATAATCCCCTAGGGGTAAACTCCGGACAAAGATCCAATTTACAACATATGCCAAAAATCATTTGTAAAATTATGCAAATAATAATTATCAATATAATTATTAATTATTAAATAATTTTATCTGCAGAAAAAAGATTTCCCTAGCCGGAATCCGAACTCGGGTCTTAATTGGTGTGTTAAATAATTAAGCTACCAGCCCCGAATCCACAGCCATGCCAATGTTCTATCACTGACCCAAAGTCCTGCCAAATCGTAGAGAAATAATCGGGGGCTAGGCCATTGTCCAATTGTTTGGATCTAATTGGCATTTAGTTAAACATTCATTTGCAACAGATAGAAGGTTGACAAAGCTGCGGCCCGGGCATGGTAGTGTAATTGGTTAACGCACGACAGCTGCCGAGACGTTGGTTAGAATCCAGCCACGGTCAATATTTCGGGTCTTTTCTACATTAAGCCTGACAGTTACTTTTTATTACCAAATGATTACTACTTTAAAAAGTTTATAATTCTATTTTTAAAAATAAATTAAACCATATTGCACCTACCAACTCAAAGAGGTTATTCCGTGTGTAAAATGGATACAGAGATGAATTTAATTGAATTAATTTTGTTGTGTAAAGAAGAAGAAAATGTATTACTTTTTTTTTTTTCAAGACAAAGTTGTCTAACCTAAACTTAAAAACTGTGATATAGGACACAATATGAAATTGAAGTTTAAACAAAAAAAGTGGGTTTTTGCAATATGAGAAGTTTCAGAACTTCAAAAGGTTTATTTTGAAATACATGGTTGAACAAGTAAGGCTCTTTTATTTATATATTCGTGGACGCAGGAATATACTACACCGAAATTTTGCTCGAAAGAACTTTTTATCATTGTTTTTTAATTCATTTAAAGTAAATAATTCATTAAACTGTATTCTTGTTTACCTGGTCATATGTTAATTACAGCGATTACTTTTAAAATAATCATTTGTTGATAAAAAGTAACAGTTTAAATAGTAACTGGCAGCCTTAATGTAGAAAAGACCAAATATTTTCTCTTCAATAAAATTATTAAATTAAAAAAAATCTTTTCCCTTTACATTCACCAAAGTTATTTATAGAACCCTTTCATATTGTACTTTAGTAGTTTAGTAGGTTGTGTCTGTTGATTGAATTAAATTGTTGATTGAAAGTTTTGATTTCCTGTTCAGCAGTCTGAGAAGGGAAGTTGAACAGAGTTGAAATAAACTGATGGGCAGCATCTCCGTCGAAGGGTGAACGTTATATGCTTGCACTGAAACCTAAGTATGAAGTCTAAACCACAACTATGCACATTAATACAACGATTTTGGAACTAGCGGCAGTTCTGGCTTGAGCTACAACTTAATATGGATAAAAGCAACATCAGAAAAATGCTAAAGAAAGGTCAAAAAAGTTTATCTTAACTCACTAAAATGCGACACTAGCGATATCCCTGAACAGAAAGGCGAACAGATAAGTAGTTACTCTCTACTTCGAGTAACTGTTCGTGACTTATTTAGATCAGCCGAACACTGTTCCCGAAGGCTTTTCGAAGGAAGGTTAGCACAGTATAAAGTCACGTATAGAAGATTGAAATCTAATTAAATTATTTGTTTATCTAGATGAAAAAATTGAGAAGAATTAAGAAGCAACACTATGGTCATGCAAGTTCGATCGATTGATCTTAAAAACAGACAACCGGAAAACTTAATGTAAACTTGTATAGAAAACTTAATAGGTACGAATTATTTGATATTTAATACAATAAATTCATGGGGATATTAAATCCTGAAAGCAACAAATCCTAAACAAAATTAAAAAACTTTAAAGCTTTTTAAAAAAAATAATAAAAAATTGGTGCGATGCGCGCAACACACAACCTTCACTTACCAACCTAATTAGAGTAGAAACCTACGTGTTTTGAGAATTGCGTAAATGCAATTTTGAAAATTCAGATAAAACGTATATCCACATTTATTTATTTTTGTTTGGTTTCTCCATAAGGTATTGAGTATTATTATGAATTGGAGTCTTCAGTTATTATTCATTTCTTTTTTTAAAGGGAAAATAATACTAATTTTATCAATAGTCGTAATCGAAATTTAATATCAAAAAACGGTGCGAAGCGTGCAAAACTGTTTTTCACTTACCAACGTACTTAGATTAGAAATTGACGTGTTTTGATATATATGAAAACGCCATTTCTCAAATTCACACACTTTTCCACATTCATTTACTAATTTTTGTTTGTATTTGCTCTCTAAAGTAAACAAAAAAAATTATTGTTGAATACAATATTTACTTGTGATCATTTGGCAACGCAAGCACAATACTCCATCGCGCCCGATTTTATAGTTCTCTATTTAGTTGTTGAAAACATCATATAGTTACAATAGAAACAAACAATTTCAAATAGATATGGGAACGTTGGCAACTCTTTACCATCATTGATTATAAACAATATTAATATTGTTCACAACAATGTCGGAATAATTTTCTTTTTTTCTCTTGTACTCGTATAAGCTAACTCGTTTTTTTTTATTTTTCACATTTAGCCATTTCTTATTTTCAGGCATACCGAGAGACAGTTAATTTCTCTATTCTATTCTATTCATTTGACGCGACAACTCGATGCCGAGTCTTGGCCTCCTGCACCAGCCTCCACCAGTTGTTCCTATCCTGTGCTGCCGCCATCCAGCTCCTCACTCCCAGCATGGACCTGGCATCACCAGCCACACAGTCACTCCACCGCAGCCGAGGTCTTCCTCTACGCCTTGTTCCGTGTATTACCTCAGAAATCATTTTCTTCGGAATGTCACTCTCAGCCATTCGAGCAACGTGCCCAGCCCATCTCAATCTATTGAGTTTCATGAATTGAACCACATCTGGTTCCTTAAATAAATCTCTGAGCTCCTGGTTTGTCCGGCGTCTCCATACCTGTTCAACTTTAACGGCTCCAAAGATTTTACGAAGAATCTTCCTCTCAAAGACCATCAGATTCTGCTCCTCAGTCTTGGATATAGTCCATGTTTCTGAGCCATAAAGGAGTATCGGCCGGATGATTGTTTTATATAATAATATCTTTGTTTCTATTGACAAAGCACGGCTCCTAAAATGTTGGCCGAGGCCATAATAACAACGATTGGCACATAGGACTCTTCGCTTAATTTCCGAATCCACTACATTATCTTGAGTTATGAGGGATCCGAGGTAAATGAATTCAGACACTTTCTCAATCCTGGATTCTCCGATGGTAATGGTTTCGCCAGGTCTGGGGTTTTCCTCAGTGACCAGATATTTGGTTTTTGCGGCGTTGACTCTAAGGCCCATTCTTCTTGCTGCGTCCACTAGTCTCAAGAATCCATCAGAGACTGCCTGGAAAGAGCGTCCAACAATGTTTATATGCCAACAATGCCGATATCATTGGCATAAGCAAGAAGCTGCACTGTCCGGCTGAATATAGTTCCGCCTACTTGAATGCCAGAATCTCTAATGGACTTCTCTAAAGCTAAATTAAAGAGGAGACATGCCAGCGAATCCCACTGCCTTGATCCTTTTCCAGAAGTGAATTCTGCAGATCTTGCTCCACCAACCTGCACAGTGCATCTCACTTCTCTCATGGTGAGTCTTACCATTCTGATAAGCTTTCCAGGGATTCCAAGTTCCATCATCGCCTCATACAACTGTTCCCTGTGAACACTGTCATATGCTTCCTTAAAATCAACAAACAGATGGTGCGTTTTAAGCTTATACTCACGTTCTTTTTCAAGCATGATGCGCAAGCAAAATATCTGGTCAATGGTCGATCGTCCTTTCCGAAAACCACACTGGTATAGGCCTAAGATCTTCTCTGCATAGGGAAGTAGTCGTTGGAATTTCTCTATAATATCAATAACAAAGCTACTTTATAGGAAAACCAAAAAGACTCAGGGGACCCCAAAACGTGTATTCCCGTTGAAAACCGGAAGTAGAAATGTTTCACGATCCCAATACTTTCCCTTACTATATACTTCAAATATAGGTAAGTGTAACTAAAAATAACTGTACAATTAGTGGGTCCGACCAAAGTTGGAGGGTTAAATAAACCGTTAGAAATGATACCCCAAAGGAGTGCTCATTCTACAAAATGTGTAGATAATAATTAAAAACATTTAGTTAATTTAAAATATTAGATTCATAAATAATTAATATATAAATACATATTTCTGATCAATTGCAGGACAATATTCAAGTTAGCCTTAGCTGAATGTTGTTGATGAACACATTAAATTTGACGGTTAATTAATATATAAAATATCTAATAAGACGGTTAATTCTTTAATAATTAATAATTGCCAATAAGTTGCTGACCTCACCTTAATTTTAATGTATAAATTGTTTACAGTAGGTAAGTGTTCATTGATGATTATACAGTAATACTTATATGGGTAACAAATATTTATTCAACAAAAATATACAATTATCAATGCCAAACGAATTAATAGAACTCAAATATTCGAGCAGGTTACAAAAATTATAACTTTAAAGCACACAAATCATAAGGCTTGGACCTCGCAGTTAAGACAAACTGGCCCAGTCACTCGCTCCTTAAATATAGTCGTAGAAGGAACATTCAAGAAGGTTCGAGGTCTTCGTCGAAAAGATCTAGGCCCATCCACGGGCTCCAACGGTTTGTTCCGACCGATAGTTGGTCCCAACAAAAGGTTAGGGATTTTAAACCATATCTTTTATTTGACGATATAAAATTACAATACATTGAAATTAATAGAAGTATATATTAAGAATTTATCATGAAAAGTTAGCTGCATTAGATTAATTTATTAACAGATTCTTTAGCAATAAAGATCGTTCGCTAAAATATTGCATATATTTTAGAGAACGATCTTCATTGCAAAAGAATAAATTAATCTGTTAATAAATTAATCTAATGCAGCTAACTTTTCATAGTAAAAATAGTAACTTTAACAATGCATTGGAAAAGAAACTATATGGAACTTATTAATCTTTCTTTAATATTAATACCATAATTTTTAAAAAAAAATTAATGAATATTATTAATTCATAAAATTTAACAATATAAACTCAATTTAATATCGCCAGTACAATAGAGGAATCAACTAAACCTAATATGCACTATAATTTGATTTTCTACTCTACTAGTTGAAGTTGGAGTTGAGAGGAGTTGCATACTGCAGAGCCATGTTAATGCAACATCCAGTACACTCTCTACTCCACTGAATCAATTTCGTTCAGGGCTTACATTCGTCAAGCACTCCGGTTCACTCCACTTTATTACCTCACAGCAGGTGTTCCATTACCTCTGGACACGCTCAATCAACTACCATATTCTTCCGCAACAATGACAAGAAATCGAATACAGAAGAAAAAAAAAATGTTTCGCGTAAGAAAAAGTGCAAAACTTATACCAGTCTAAAAATCACAACCAAATAAAAATAAACAATTTAAAATTATTATGACGAAAGTAGCGACGTAAAATCCCCTTTCTGAGCGCTCCTGTGTTGGTAAATACACAACAAGGAAAATACGAGTATTCAAGAAAATACATAACTATAAAATGAAGGTTCGCACTGTAAATATTATGCATTGTAAAATTGTATTTAACATAGCATTCGAATGGAAATTTGAATAAAAAGGCACTTTAGAAGTAAACTAAAGCCGTTTAGAATAATCATTCATCTAGGATCGGTGATTTTTACCATTTTCACGGGGAAAAAATTGCACTCAGGTTCCAACAATAATGCCACATTTAAATGTCGTACAGCAAAAAGTTTTGCGTATAAAAAAAGAGAAGTATAATTTAGTATTTACAGTGAACCTACTACTACGCGAATACATAGTAATTATTATGTTATGATTATTTATTATTTTTATCTAGTAACCTAGATAATATGCCGAATCGTATGTTTTGTTATCTTTTTAGTCCGATATGTGTTCTCCATGTCAGTCTCTTGTCCAGGTGAAGTCCAAAATTCAGGGATCGGAGTATCATTGAAATATACTTGCGGGCATGAAAAATGATTGAGGGTGAAGGTAATAAACTCTCTTTTTAGACGTTCCAAATTGTCAATAACCAACAAACTCAACATTTCCAAAGTACTGATACGACCACTAATGGACATACTGGATAGAACTACGTTCTGCAAAGCATCCAAAGTCAGAGGAAAGCACTCAGTCATCTCTGTTCAAAGTATTGAGGAAATTAGTAGACATTCCATAAATATGTGACATATGAATTACTGCCTAAGGACATGAATATCCCAAACAGTCATCGATACAGCCACACAATGCTACATAAAGTTCGAGCAAAGACTAACTTTTAACACGAACCCCTTGGCACAGACACTAAGATCAAACATAAGCCCCTACATTCCACCCCGGCGACTTTTGAGGCGATGGCCGAGAGATATGCTAACTTACTTACTAGGCAATTTATCCAGTCGGAATACCACGCATTTGCCAATTGCTAATTTACAGATTGCAAATCTCACAAACAACACTTACCTATTGTATTTGCGTTTAATAATAAAAAAAAAATTGTTTTTATAGCATGTTTTATTAACAATGAGACGAGGTACCACTTTCGATTTAAAAAATTATTTTAACTAAAGCTAAAATATATAATAGTTAAAAATGATTATTTATCAATAAAACAAACATAAATATAGATTTTCCTTTAATCGAGGCGGAAGAAATTTTGAACTAAATTCCGATTTAACTAAATTCGTAAAAGACGAACCCGCTTCACTGACGCGGCTACATTTGCGTCAATCATATTTACGTTGCGGAAATACGTCAAATGTATTTATTTTTTAAATAGATCCGCCTCCAGAATAGTTGCAGGCATCCATTGCACACACGGCACTTCCCTTCACTTGTCAACAACAGATGTTTCATTTCATTCCAAATTGTAAAAGGTAGACAATTTATAAATTAAAATAAGTATTTCTATTGTTACTAGGGGGAATAATGTTTAACATATTTATGCTTTTTTGTCAAGACATGGAAATTAAACATGTAATGTTAATTACATAGGGGACAGCGGGGTTGGTTGGCAACAGTTTTCCCTTTTTTGATTGTTGAGTCGTTCCTGTTAATATAATCCCAATCGGGCTGATACCACTGTAAACTCCAAGTATTAGAGTACTTCAAGTATTTTTTTTACCGCATAATATTTAATACTAAGATCATAAAAAATGGAAGAATTCGTCAATCCAGAGTATGCCAATTAACCCCCTAAGGTGGGGCAGGTTGGCCTAGAAGGTGGGGTTGTTTAGCCATCTCATTCAAGTGCTGCCTGACACATATTATTGTTATTAAAAGCTGCATTATAGTGGTATAATAATTTTGAATGGGTTTTTAGCAGCTTTTAAGATAGAAGTTTAGACTGTCGTCACTTTCTGCATAAGACAAATTGCTCTCATCCTTCTTGCTGGAACTAAAGACAATTGGTAGTTTCACCTTTGTTTATGTTTACCTTGCTTTTGTGAATCGCTACAGCGCCAACAAACCCCAGTTGAAGAGAGTCAACTAACCCCACAGGAGAAATCATATGAAAGATGGCTGCCAGGACAGGGGAGAACAATCAAACAAGAAATTGGTTAATCGAAAGGTTAGGTTTTTCAAAGGAGTTTGGGTCTTTGTGAACAGAATCGGAATCAAAGGTTTTGTCATACCTTAAAACCAAATTAACTGAAAATGTAAAAATTTACTGATATCTTATAAAATCAATCAATGAAGCACACTCTTCTCTACATCGTTAGCATCGGATTGAAAACTCAGGACAAGCCTCCTGAGGTTGAGCGGGTGACATGGTACAATGGTGAGGCCTTCACGACAGGTGTGACAGAAACTATAAGCCGATGGCCATCCTACCACCTATGCCAACCAACCCCGCTCTGCCCTATATATTTATATTAAAAACATGTTCGTTTTTGTCAAAATATCAATGTTAAAATAAATCTCTTATTTTGTATAATCTAAGTCAAAGAATCGTAGTTTGAACCATCTTTGTTTACGTTTAAACATCTATGTTTATACCAGGTGGGATCAAGCTTCATATTTGAGGACGGCCAAGCCACCCCCCCCCCCCCCGTCTCACAGTCATATATTGCCTTCTACCTGAAAGCACATATGTTTTCAATTTTTTTTTTATGAAATTATTTCCTTTGATAAAAAAGGATTCCGATCTAAACACCAATTTTATCTTTGCTTTCCTTAAAACATAGATGTTAAAACCATCATTGTTTATGTCAAAAAATCAATATATAGGGTAAACCGTACAGTTATTGGCACCCTTAAACTACATTTCTGTGGTAAAATTTAAAAAAAATTACTTTTTATAAAGGGATCAAATAGAAACTTCCTATACCTCCTCATAAAGACTCTGACAATATTTATTGTTAAAATTGCAAAATCTAGTTATTGGCACCGTGTGGATTTAATTGTGAAATCTTCCCTATGGTTATTTTGTTAAAGTCTTACTTCATGGATGACTTAGAGGACCCTTCAAACATTAGACTCATGTATATCTTGTAAGAAAATTAGGACTTGTTTACCTATTTCATTAAGTTAAAGTTGGGGTGCCAATAAATGCATGGTTTACCCTATCACTTTTTTTAACACTTATTTGTTCAAGAAAATTTGTAGTATTGCCTGAAACTTTGAAACGTTTGAGGCAAATTCTGCTTTGTCTAATGTGTTAGAGATTTTTCAAAAATATTTCTAGAGGTCACCTGTTGGAGGCATCCTTATACAAACATAATAATAACAATTATAATCTTAATAAACATACAAACAAAACGAAGACTTTAGTGTTATTCACGTTTAAACCCGTCGCTGTTTGTTTCTTTTTTTTACCGTCCATTTCGGACGATGCTACAGTGGGAGTCCTAAATTTTGCCTATCCAGATATAATTAGGATAGGGATCTTTAACGAGTACCTGACATCGCACAGGCTCGGGACCTCCATTTACGTCCTACCCGAGGGAAGGCACAGCCTAGGATTTTTACTCCCTTAACACGTTAGGTGCGGCGGCGTATTTTAGGGGTATCCTGAATTGAACGGTATCGGTCCCCGGCGTCCGACTGCTAGTATGAGCCACAGACGGTATCGGGCGTCGAGGTCCGATGGGAATGCTTTGACGAAAGCGTTATCTTTTGATTAAAAGGGAATTTAATGAGCGTCTCAAGGGTATTATCTATTGGTAAGGATTGGAACTAGACATAGTAGGCGAAGGACAGGCCGATACAGGATTTACGCCATTCTTTATCGAAAAACGGACCTCGGAGTCCGATTCTGAAAAACAACATAATTTCAGCAGTTAGCAACATTTTCAGCAATAAAATGCAATAATATCATTAAAAATAGACTAAATTAAGTGTTTGAAGTGTTCGGCCTTTCGGACATTTTCATGTGAAAATGGCTGTTAAGAGGGAATGTAAGACATCGGACCACGGGGACCGATGCCGCACCTAACGTGTTAAAGAGTCCTTGGATAAACCATTCGCTACTTACTTTATAAATAAAAACCGAAGAAAGATTCAGGTACGCCAAGATTCCGAAACCTCTGATTGGTTGTAGGTTATCGCCCTTTTGTCACTTTCTTCTGTATTTATCCCTTTCTAGCTTACATTAACTGAGCGCTATGTTTCAAAACCATGCAACGGTTAAAATTTTATATTTCTCATTGCAGTACTTAAAAAAAAAGTTAAACTTATCCACTTAAAACAATTTATTTACATATGTAAGCTTGAGACATTTTTATTAAATTTGCCATCTACTTGCGTAATAAGCAAATGTGCTGACATGAGTTATAATATGAAAGAATGAAAAACAATAAACACAAAAAAACAAACACAATAACAAAACAAACACAATAACAAAAACACACAAAAGAAAGAAATTAACAAACAAATGAAATACAAGAATAAATCAAAATCGAATAAGTTGACAAGTGTAAGAGAAAACTCTAAGATATCTGTTTAATGCAGAAAATCTCTTGGCCAACGCCTCAACAATCTTCTTAGCGGATTATAAGGGTTTGTGGGAGTGTGTAGAGCTTGTGTTAGTGGGTTGGAATTTAGAGTAAGTCTGTCATGAAAGTTACGGTAGCGCTCTATGGCTGTTTCTTCGACGTAAGGAATGTCAAGGTCAGTGTGTAAGGTCTCATTAGTGACATAAAAGGGGGCATCTACGATCTTTCTTAGTATTTTGGATTGGAAAACTTAAAACAATGATGTGAACATTGATACACAAACATGCTTGTTCACAAAACATCGGCTGCTTAACGTCGATGTTTTAGTCACAACATTGATGTTCTTTCTAGAAACATCGACAGGGATGCCGCATCCCTAATTAACAAGCCTTAATTCGAATTAAACGATGAGTTCGTAATTCAGAAGTAACCAAAACAAATTGTTTTGGCGATTTCATACCGATATAAAAAATTCATTTATACCAACTGTTTTTTTCCTAATGAAGGCTAGTTGAATGAGTAATTCGATGAAGGTAATGATCAGTGAAACTTTACTGGTCATCAAGTCCTCACCTACTACTTATTTATTACGAAATTAATATACAGAGGCAGCGATAGATAGAAATCAAACAAAGCCACAAATTATACAGCCGACCAAATCCTACAAAGGCTAGGCAACCCACTATATAATACTAGGATGGAATTATCGAAACACTCCCCGGCCGAGTATTATCCATTTGCAATGTTCCGCTCCGATCGGCAGGAAAATACTCATTTCCTCAGCCGAGGGGACACTCCATGCATGCTGACCGATTCCTAAAAAATTACTTTTAATTCCGTAATTACCTTACTATAGCAAGCGGAAAGTATGAATATTTCAGAAATATGAGAGGGTCGTTTTAAAAAATTATAAATTATATTTATATTTTTTTCCTCTAACTTATAGAGCCATCGGCAACATCTATATTTTAAACTCACATGGAGTATTCTGTCGATCTAAATTTTCCAGAGTTTTATAGTACAACTTACAAGTCGATGATTTAGTGTGTCATGCTGTTTTTAAAACTTTTTTTTGTCAACAATCTAACGATTAGTATAAGAAATGACTTGAAACTACATTTAGTGATTTCAATGAGACCATTCTCATGACGATGCTGTCAACAGATAAAAATTTATATCCGATTATAGTTGAAAAAACAAGTTTTACCGCTGTATGACGTCACCGCTAACAAAATTATTATTAGAGTACATACATAATTAGGAATAAGTGGAAATCGAATTTTAAGGAGTATCTGACATCGTAAAGGCTCGGGACCTCCAATCCCTACATTACATCCTATCGATGATATAATGATTTACTTTTTATTGTGCGCGAAACACAATAAGAAACATCTATTATTTACAATACAATACAATAAGGCTTAACGGACCCGAGGGCCCGACGCCGACACCACCAATCGGTCCCTACATACCTCCATCCAACAACCACCGTCCAATCCCAAATTCACAAGATCTGCTTTCACCGAATCTTCCCACCTTCGCCTAGGCCTAACCCTCGGCCGTTTTCCAGTCGGCAAAGCGTTTATCAATCTTTTAGGAATTCGTTCACTACTAAGACTCGTCATTTTGCATGCCCACTTTAGCCGACGCGCAGTTATAGACTCGATCACATTTGCCGGGTAAAGCTCACGCAATTCCGCATTGTGTAGCCGTCTAAATTCTCCTGTTGACTCATCTTTCTTCGGCCCGAATATTCTACGCAGCACTTTATTTTCAAACACCATAAGGCGTTTCTCATCCCTTACTGTAAGCGGCCATGTTTCACAACCGTAAAGAACAGTCGGAAGAATTATAGTTTTGAAAATCCTAATTTTTAAATTTCGGGATAAAAGGCGTGACCCAAGTAATTTTGCAACCGAGAAATAACAAGCATTTCGCGCCTTTAATCTAGCCTTAATTTCCTCTACGATTTCGTTTTTTCTAGTTACAGTAGATCCTAAATATCTAAATTTCTCAACGGCTTCGAATATTTCCTCTTCTACTTCAATATCGCCAAAATTGTCACCGTTTCTACAACTAACCATATATTTTGTTTTTTCCGCATTTATTTCTAGCCCTACTTCTTTTCCGGCTTCTATCAATGCTTTTGTATTTAGTTCTATCGTTTCCACGTCGTCGCCAAGCAAAACCAAATCATCAGCGTAAGCGAGTACGGATATATTTCCCCCAGATTCAAACCCTTTCCGGTATTTATCACCTCCCTAATGACATATTCTAGAGCTAAATTAAATAAAACAGGGAATAGCGAATCCCCCTGTTTTAAACCAGAGTGAACCTCGAACTTCTCAGAAAAATAACGACCGATTCTTATTTTATTGAAGGTTTCGGTCATACACATTTTTACTAAGTTTACTAACTTCTTCGGTATTGCTAATTCAGTCAGGATGTTATACAGTTTATTGCGGTCTATTGAATCATAAGCCTTTTTAAATTCGACATACAGTTGATGAACAATACCATTGTATTCTAATTTTTTCTCTAATATTTGACGGAGGGAGAATATTTGGTCTACGGTAGATCGGTTCCGTCTGAAACCACATTGATAATCTCCGATAATTTCCTCGGCGTATTCGGTTATTCGGCTAGTCAGTATTGACGTAAATACTTTATAGCAGACCGGAAGTAGTGAGATCCCACGGTAGTTATTAGTGTCTGTCCGCGACCCCTTCTTGTGAATCGGTATAAGTATAGACTCTTTCCATTCTTCGGGTACTTTCTCATACTCCCAGATCTTTTTAATCAAAAGATGTATTTTTGAAATCCCAGCTTCCCCACATGATTTGATTAGTTCGCTAGGAATATTATCCGTCCCCGCTGCTTTATAGGATTTTAATTTTCCGATAGCTATTTCGACTTCCCCTATACTCGGTTCTTCTAATAACGGTTCAGCACTTTGAAATTCCAAAAGTGGTGATAGACGGGTATTTTCTGGATTCAAAATACTATCAAAGTGCTCTTTGAACTTCCTTACTATGTCTACCGGATCCGCTATGATGTTATTATTATTATCCCTAATACCAGTCGTAACTGGTCCTAGACGTTTACGTGATAAATTTATGCCTTTATACATATCTCTAACGTTATTTTGGATTCCATTATTTTCTATTTCTATTATTTTGTTTTTGAGATATTCTCTTTTTTTATTTTTAAGCAATTTAGTCGTTTCGTTCCTTATGCCTCGAAAGTAGGCACGATTGTCTTCGCTAGGATTATTTAAAACTTTGAGTTTAGCGGCTTTTCTTTTCTCACACGAGTTTAAACATTCTTCATCAAACCATGGTTTATTCTTATTAATTTCCCTTTTGCCCAGACACAAATTACTGACCTCTTTAATATTATCCCTAATCCCTTCCCACAATTGCTCAATGTCTTCACCATTCTCTGTCGATGGTTCTAATACATCTAATCTATTCTTGAGTTGAATTTCAAATTGTTTTCTAATCGCCGGACTTTTAAGTTTTTCCAGATTATAATATTCGGTATGAGATCCGGTTTCTAACCTTTTTTTTATTGAAAGTCTTTGCCGAACTTTAGCGACTACTAGTTCGTGATCCGACCAGTATTCCGCCCCTCGGTACGACCTAACATTAATAACGCTATTTTGCCACCTATGCTGCACCAAAACGTGATCGATTTGATTTCTTGTTTGTGAATCCGGTGATGTCCAGGTATATTTGTGAATATCTTTATGTTTAAAAGTTGTACTTTTGATTATTAAATTTTTAGAAGTAGCAAAGTTAATCAATCGGATTCCGTTATCATTACTAATTTCGTGTAAACTTTCTTTTCCAATTGTCGGATAATATATTTCTTCCCTGCCCACCTTTGCGTTAGCGTCTCCTAAAACTATCTTCATGTAATTTCGCGGTAATTTATCGAAGACCCACTCTAGTTTATCGTAAAATTCCGACTTAACTTCGTCATCGCTGTCTTCGGTCGGAGAATGTATGTTTATTAACGCGATTTTAAACCACCGCCCCTGAAATACAGCTACTGATATCCTGTCCCCGAAAAATTGAACGTCCCTCAAAGCGGATATCAACCTATTCCTAATCAGAAACCCAGTGCCTAAACAATAATTTTCGCCCCCGCCGTACCAAATTGTGTACTTACCCTCTCTTAAAGAGCCCTCCCCCGGCCAGCGTACCTCTTGCAGCGCCACGATATCGATACCGTACCTCTCAACCTCATTCGAAACCGATTTTAACCCACCCGCTGTATTCAAACTTCTGACGTTCCACGTCCCTAATACTAAATCTCTTAATTTCAACTTTCGCCATGATTCCCCTAAAGCAGTCCCCACCCGGAGACCCGAACGGGGGACTAGTTTACCTACGGATAATGAGCGTTTTACCTTAGGAAAATCCATGACTGTTTGTGGTGTTTGGGTGAACTAAAAAATGTGAGTAGGGCGTTCAAACCTACGTCACACCCTCCAGCAAGCCTGGGGGGGGGGGCGCTCTCATTGTTGGTCAGCGAGTCCTACGGACTTAGCCGGGAGGAACTTCCTAGGAATTTCCACCGACCCTCCCCACATCCGCCACCCGTGGGACGCTCCCCATACGCGGTAATGAGACCCGCGCGAGGATATCTATTATTTATTAATATATATTATTATATAGATAAAGGTGACTGCTTTGATTTCTCAAAGTTTCAAGCTGTGGACTTGCACGTTTTTTTTAAAAAAAATTTTTCAAATATTGAAATTTACCAAATTTTAATTTATCATACATCATGCATTCGATTTGGGTCTCACTATTATATTTCTTATAATCTGTTGTTGGAAGCAATACAACCCTTTTATTTAATTATCTTTCTTTATTTCATCTGACGTTTCGGGCTATCTCCCCTAACTTCAAAGATCAACAAAATTGACTTATTTAAACTTGGTGTATAATTGTCAAAAATCAGATAAAAAAAAATACTTGTACATATTAACTAACAACTCATTACTTTATTTATAATTTCAAATTTTAAATGTTTAAAGTTTAATATCCCTGTTGGATATTAAATTTTAAATGTTTAAAGTTTAATATCCCTGTTGGATATAAAAATTAAAAAAATGTGGAATGCTTCACGATTTTGTGTGTCATCCTTGCACAGGGATTAATAATGAACATTAAATGGATTTAATTCAAACAATATTTAAAACAACAGGTGAATTGTGAATAACTTCAATTTAAACCTTGGTTGGAGGACATTGTTCATAAATACAAAAAGTAAATCATTTCAGTACTAATTAAGCGGCTGACATACTGTAATCATATTAAATTTATTTCTTTAGAGTCCTCTTCTACCTTTCACGTTTTACGCCTTTTTGCGAAGCACCTTCAGTACCGCTAACATTTACATAACTACCATCCTTGAAGTGTAATAAGCAAAAAAGCAGGAGAGGAAGTTCCTGTGTTCGCTTATTACCCCAAGGAGACCAACCTGAGAATTTCTAAACTCTATTAGTAAAAGTAGATAGCCAGGGAGTGGGGGGTGGTGGCGGGCAGGGAGGGGGGAGATCTCGCCTATTAATCTGGCTCAGCCCTTATCCTTACAGGGTCCACTTTAATTTGCATATCTCTACAACCTCTCCACTTAGCCGCTGTATTTAAAATCACGCTGTACGGTGTTTATCTGGGAAAAAAACTCTTTTATAATTCAACCATCCTCGCCCTTATTTCTCTTCCCCTTTTGGCTACAATATTATGCTAAATATTGTCTTCACCGTTGAGTACGGATCAATACACCAACAGCTAATTCGCTATTAATATTCAATGGCAGACCCTCCAAGGAATAGGTTCAGACAAAGGTAGTCATGTAAAACGTATAAACTAAAAACATTAGACTAGCATTAAACATGATAAGTACCTAGAGGCGCAACAATGAAACAAGTAATAAAGTAATTACCGCTACGTTGTCTTGATTTCTAAAAATTCACTGATCATTTACTTTTTTTTTTTAAATATTCAATTCAGCCTCTTGGTTATGTTAAATGAGTTCTAACGAGGTCACTTGCAGTGTAGTGTAAAGCATATCAACTTACAAAACTAAAGGTCGCGGGTTCGCGTCCCACGGTAGCCCAGGGATTTGTTAAAGGGAGCAAAAATCCTTGGCTATGCTGCCCCTCGGATAGGATGTAAACTGGAGGTAAAAAGCCTGTACGATGTCAGATACTCCTTGATAGACGTATAACTGCATAGGCAAAATTTAGACTCCTACTGTCGCATCGATGGATTAGCCTTTTTAGCATAAACGGAAGTTAAACAAACAAAATCATGAGTTCCAACAAAAATTGAGTTACGCGTGACTAATAATTAGACATAACAATTTATGATATAAAACACGATTATTTATTATTAAAGTGTTACTAATAGCACAATAAACCAACCAGAAGGTTCTATGCCGACACCACTAAAAACAAACTTCGACAGATCTATCTAAACGCAATCCTCCCACATCCGTCTCGGCCTACCGAGAGGACGTTCCACAACTGGCACCGCATGTTTCTGTGATTCCTATACTACAAAGTTTTACAATTTTACATGCCCATATTATTCGTAGCTCATTCACCTCCATTACATTTACGAAAATATTTATTATTATATCAAATTTATTATATTATGAAAACGTCAGCATTCTCCGGTTGATTCGTCCCTATCCGGCCCAAATATTTGATGGAGCTCTTTATTTTTAAAAACCTCAGCTGTCTTGCTCATCCCTCAATGTTAGCGGCCATGTATAACATCCGTAGAGGACCGTATGGAAAAAAAATACCAATTTTTAAGATTCGGGACAGAATGCGTGAATTTCGCTACTGAAAAGTAGCAAACATTTCCGGCTTTTAATCTAGCCTTAATTTCCTCATCGATATCCTTTTTTCCAATTACTATCGTCCCTAAATAGTTAAATTTCTCTCCGTCAAGGCACGGGCTAAGCAATGTCGCAACTGTAAGTAACAGGTAAGTAATGTATGTCGGTATAGAATGTTAGGGATGGGAATAAATAAATGGGAAATAAAAATATAGTTAAAATAAATATGTAATAACAATAATTTATTTAAGCAAGTTATAGATAAGCTTATGGCGACGTGGATAAATATCGAGTGACAAATACAGCCGGTTGAAGGAGCATTGATTTAATTTCAACACAGCCATTTATTCCGAGAGCAAGATCGATTGAACAAGGACTCGCCCTCTAGGGAGGCTTGTCGCTTTAAACATAACATACTCCGAAATGAGCAGACATCAGGTAATGCGCAGGAGATTTAAGCACGCACCCGCAAAAGGCGCTAGACAGGTTTCCTAATATGGCCAGGAGAGACCATGCTTAAATCTAATCGGCAACGGGACGTCTATGGTTGGATGGCTACATGGGGCTCCTGTCCCCCTAATAGTCTACATCTGCGGTGCGAATCATTATTCAAGGTGGAGATGGCGAAACCAAAAACTCAGGAACAATGCGAGAAAACAGTGCATCAATCAGAAAATAATGAACCATTGTACGATAATTTTAGTGAAAAAAAGGGAAAAAAATACAATTAATCTGATTAATATCACCAACGTAAAAAACGGGATAAAAAATTATTTTGCTCTGGTGAGCTCGAAAAAGCAATTAATACAATTAAATAAACTGTAAAATAAAAAAAATGAAATAAGTCTTTAATGCAACTTACCAAGCTTACGCTGTTCACCGATTCGGAATTTTGGGCATTAAATAAAGAAATTAAATTAATAATGAATTACTAGCAGTGTATCTCCCTTATTATGTTTCTTTATTTTATTATAACGTTCCGGGGTTCGGCCCCCTTTCTCAAAACATATATTTCTCAATCATATGATCGAATGTCTTGTATTTAAATATTATAAGATTATAATTATGTCACATTTTTTTGAAAATCACTATTATACATTATCAATATGGGTCACCTGTGGTGGCCCTAGGATTTTTTAAAGGGAGTAAAAAATCCTTAGCTATGCCATCCCTCGGATAGGACGTAAAATGGAGATCCAGAGCCTGTACGATGTCAGGTACTCGATAAAGATCCATATACTAATTATACTTGGATAGGCAAAATTTAGAACTCCCTCTGTGGCACCATCCGATTAGCCTTAGTGTCATAAAATGACGTTTAAACTAACAAACAATATTCTCAATATTAGCTCGTGATTGTCCCGTTATTTAATTGATTATAAAATGAAATATGATTGAGAAATATATGTTTTAAAAATGAGAAGATAAGGAAAAATTAAATTAAATTGAAATAAATAAGCAACAAATAAAGAAGGAAAACTCATATGGACTTATATATCCAATAACGTGTTGTTAGCGTTTCCCTGGTAAATTTGAGAACTTCTGGATAGTTAAAAACATATGAAAATTGATTCTGACAATTAACTATCGAAGCAAACGTTCAAACATCCAACTTCTAAAAAATTAATAATTTATTCCTTAATAATAATTTAATTTTCAAATTGTAAATTTATTAATTCGAAAGGAAAGGCGTTAAAAATAAACTACCTGTACCTATTCATTGTAGGTTACATTGGCAGCATACCTGAAAGGGGGTATTTTTGAGTGGCGGGTTGGCTGAGTGGGCAAACGCGTTAAGAAATGCATAAGCAAAACGCGTCGTTGCCCATGTCAACGAACTTATGATTGGAAAGCCGAAGATATTCAGTTCCAAACCCGGAGCCAGGGGATATTTAATAATACTCGGCATTAACCAACCACTCTGTTCCTTGGCCCGGGAAACCCCCCCTAGACCCTGAAAGACGAAGAAAGGGAAGACTAGGGAAAAAAAAACCATTAAAAGAACTGGGCTAGTTATAACAGTATAAGAGTAATGAATGTTATAAGCGTTATACCTAAACAGCATAACAAACAGTAGAAGACGATTTGCAGATTTTCTAGCCTACGACGAACTGTCTGTTCCGTTATTATCTTTTTTTAGTGAAAAACTATATTTTTTTTTTCAGAAAATATGTAACGAGATTACAGATGGAAGTCTCTCTGCCCAAAACTACATGTACCAATAAAGTAAATACAATACTAAAAGAACTACCCAATATTACTCTTAAGTAAGGTCATGTTTCTCTTAATTATATTTCAAATTTTAATATGGAGATATTTGCAAATTCAATAAGTTGTGGATCAAATAAAAAATTAATTAATTAACAATGATTCTTCTTTTATGTTAATGATACAACCTGGAAGTTCGATGCCGACGCCACTAATTACTTTCTAGACAACTACGTCCACCGACCATCATCCGAACATAACAAAAATAACGTTATTTTTAACGCAAATTGAGATATACTTTAAATTACGAAGTAAAACCTTGGTTGCAATTTATTCCCAATAAAGTTTATAAAATAGATGGTAATTTCATACTTTTTACCCCTCTAAGGTCAATTATTTCGACATGACAAACTCCACTGTTCAGTTACAGACTTGCCCCACGAGTTGAGGATTGAGGTAAGTTAACCTCCATTTCATTAACAACAGTTGGAGTTAACAGCTTTGTTTTGGGCAGTGGTGCTGGCAGCTGGAGTGACAAGGGTAGTAGTTTTCGGCAAGTTGGTGATCCAAAACAGATTATTTTATTTTCATAACATAAAAAAAAATAAAAAAATAATAAATAAATAAATAAAAAAAAAACTAATATCTGATCATGTGGGATAAGTTTTATATATATTTATTTATAGAATTTGTTTTGGAGAAATCCCCATAGAAAGATTTGGCCTTAGCTATAAGTCCAATATCAATAAAGGACGCATATATACGCCCCGCCCGGTTGACAGATTAACATTATTGCATAATTAATGAATTATAATAGTATATTACAATTTATTTAAATAGATAGACAGCAAACAGCTTTAGATAATGAGCCATTTTTTTCCTCAGTTGGAAGTTGTAAACAGTTCCTTTTGATTCATAACATTATTGTCAAAAATTTCATTGATGATGGTTCAGGGTAAATCAGATCTTCCGCTCATATAGAACTCTTTGGAGGCATTAGAAAAACAACAAAAAAAAAAATGCATTAACGAAATATAGCAGTTTTTGAAATATAAAGCTGTGGATTAGAGTGAGCATAACATTTTAATACAATACAAAATTCAAGAAAAAAAGGTTTTCAGTTACTCACAAAAAGACAGTGATTCTGCAGTCTATAAAGAAACTAAGGCATTACCTGAAAACAAAACAAAAATATATTAGAATAAATGTTGTATAACGCTATGCATCTGTAAAATCTATAATAAATTTAAAGAATCAATAAAAAATATGTAATAAATCTTTTGAGTAATAACATGTAGTTACCAATGTTTCCCAGATCACCATAAAATCTATTTCAACAACTTTAAAAGGAAGATTCACACTCTACGACATATAGTCAATACCACAGTTAAGTGGCGAATCTGTGAAAATTCATTTTTCAGGAGAGCAAACTTTAAATATTGTAACACTTATGTGGGTAACAAATATTTATTGAACAGAAATATATAGTTATCACAATGCTAACGAATTATTACAACTTAAACAATTGAGCAGGTTACAAAAATGAGAACTTTATCACACACAATCATATGACTTGAGCAACACGGTCAAGACACAGACTTCCACTAACTCGTTCAGTCTCTGCCCCTTATATATATATCGTAAATAGTGGGACCTGGAATATTCTAGAACAATGTCGGCAGTTCTCCGCCATCACGGAATGATCTAGACAAAAACAGTTCGTTCCAACCGCTTATTTTGTTCCAACAAGCGGTCCGGGAGGTTACGCCATATGTTTTTTTTTATTTGCTTATCGATTTAACGTTACAATATTAAATTATTTTAATCAAATAACCAGTTACGCAAGTTTACATCGCGATTTGTACATTAACAGGTCAAAATACAGACTCGCAAGTTTAACACAGTATACTGTAGGCTCTAAGTATAAGATTTAACCAAAACTCAGGCCTAGGACTTTGCTTGTACTACAGGGAGAATGAATTCATGAAAGTTACTACCCTTATTAATCAGGTACAGATCAAGTTTTTGGGTACCAAAATTGGTCCAAAGATCAACTTGGGTCAATTTCACCCTATATCCAAAACTAATCTAGCGTTGTGATCAGTAGCAAAAAGCCAGGCTAAAGGTTTCAAGCTATTGTTGAATTTAATGTAATCATTACCAGATGCCTCCGTTAACTTCAACGTCAAGTTAACTTCCTCTACGGTTGAAGAAGTTAGGATTTGGGAAGTAATCAGCTGTAAGATCGGGGGAGATTTATCTGACAAACCCGTTAGAGCTGGATTAAGCGGGGTTTTCTGACTAATTACCTTCGGATCACCGGATATATGTTCTTTCCCGTTTAGGTTTAACGAGGCCACTTTAGCTGAAGTTATTAAATACTGATCGTTATTCTGAGAAAACCACTACAATAAAACAAATTAAAAAAAACTTTTATTATTTATTATTATTATTGTTGTTCTCATTGCAGATTTGCATCTGCACAGTGGCGCTTCAAGCAAATGTGGTCACTTTTTATTCTGGCTTTGAGTTCCTTGATAAACTTTAAGAGATTTGAGTTTATTGCAGTAGAAGCTGTCTTGGCCATTGTCATTCTAGCCGACGTCGAGGCTGACCTGAAGTAACATTGTGCGGAACCCTTAAGTTCTCCCCCTTAAGTCCGAACAGGTCTTAGAATAGTGGTTTAAATAAGTCAATTGTTTCTAAAGTTGAGTGATGATCTGCAGTCCTTACTGTAGTAAATGCCTCATACGACAGGTGCAAACGATTATTTGCACATTTTAAAAAAAATTAATTATGTTCTAAACTTTTAATTCGTTTTTCTTTTCAATTTTCTTCCTCTTTCTGAGTGACTAACTACCTATATGCTTTACATTGGTATATTATTTTGGCTGTTCAATCTCTATTCATTAAAAAATTATCGAGGCTTTAATGAGCTTGAGGAGGAATATTAGAGAATAAACAAAAAATAGGCAAGGATTTCCAAAACTGTCTCGCTTGAATGATAAACTATTCTAAAAGGTAAACGAAACAGACTTTAAGTTTTAGGGAGTTTACACTAATGTGTACATTGGGCCATGTTGAAGGAATATAATTGACGCAAAATGGTAGGAAGGGAAATGTACATATATAAATATTGTTAATCTATTTTAAATTTTATTTTACATTGTTTTTCATACAACTCCCTCTGTATGTCTAACTGACTAGTAGTAGTAGTAATAAAGCAAATTTATTAATTTCAAATACATATAAATACAAATATTATTTACAATAAATGTCTTACTGACTATAACAGATGTAATAAATAATAAAAAAATAAAAAATAATTGACGCAAATATGGTAGCAACCACTGCTGTAAATTTATTCTTCAACGGTCAATATAATTATGTTAATGTCGACATTCTATCAATAATACAGACCGTTTAAGGTAAGTTTTAATCCTACGATTACCAAGGGGTACGCGACCTCTTAGTTTTACCATGGAGGGGGGGGGGCTCTAATTATACCCGTAGCTTTCTTTTATTGCTGAATTTTTTTTTAAAAATTTATTTCATGAGATTACTATATTTGCATAATAATAAAACTGCGGATGTAAACAAAAACTTTATGGAGAGAAATGCAAGTGATTTTTCTAGATTTTATTTATTTATTTTTTTAGAATACAAAGCTTTATTTATATTATTACATTCTGTCTCATTTCTAGACACTTAGATAATTAATTATTTGAAATTTATCATCTATGCCGTTATAGAATTATAGTTTAATAATTTTAAATTATATCTGCCAGCTCACAAGCACTTTTTTTTCACTCAACTATTTATTTTGGATATAAAATGTTACAGAAAAATTTCAGTTCACGTTTACATTAATCTTGAATGTTTTTCTGACAACTACTAATTTTTTCAGATATTTTATTTAATAATTTAGGTGCAAAACAGCTTGGACAACTATTAATGGGCTCCAAGACCCGCCGCGCCCCCCCCTTGTTAATCGTAGTATTAAGATCATGAAAATAATATTTTTTTAGGGCAACACGAAGGAATTGTCATCGGAAATTGGGATAAAGCGAAGCTAGCACCTAGGAACCGGAAATAAATCATTTCTACATCATATTTTTGTTTTATTACCTGTGAACTAGGTAAGTTTATATATTGACAAAAAAAAAAAAATGTTTGTTTTTTTTCTTTTTGAGAGTAGAAATAACATTTTAGCATTATTCTTCTCCATACAACCAATGTTTATGTAAGTTAAAAATAAATAAACGTAAGGTATTTACCTAGATAATGGAGGAGGAGTTGGTAACGAGATCTATTAGCCAGTAATCACTATGAGTGGACGTTTAGAATACCCTAGAGAGGGATTAAGTCCAGCAACCGACCCCACAACCCTCCCCTGCAATATCAAGCAGCTAGCAACCATAGGGTTAGCCTGCATCAACCAGATACTTAGCCATAATTGCATAACTTACATTAACATTAACATAACTTGCGTAAAGCATTTTTCTGCTCTAAAACACCTAAAGATAAAGCTATTTATCACGGAAGACCAAAGCAGCCCACTATATTCCTTATCACTTAATTAGAAGTAGAAGTTATTATTCATTACTCAACGAATATGAATGTAAGTAATAGCAGCCTAATTCTTAATGAAATGAAATAATGTAAACATGCCTTAATACAAAAGCCGAATTACAATGAAGTAAAAAAAAATAAATAAAAGCTTGAGACTTAACAATAATTGAAAAAAAAATCTGGTACGATGCGCAAAACTTTCACTTACCAACTTACCGAAATTAGAATTTTTTTAATAATCAACTTTTGTGTTTACTAGATTTTTTAATAATCAATATTTAGAAATTTCTTATTTTTAGGCATAACGAGAGGCAGTTAAATCCTCCATATAAACAAAAAAAAAGGTACTTCATAAAAAAAACGTGTATGTGAGTTGAAAATCAAAATTGTTCACGATTGCATTACTTTCCCTTACTATATATTTCATATAATAAGTAATTTAATAAAGTAAAATATAATAAATTGAAAACACATTGTCAACTTTTGTGTAGTGGTTAGCATAGAAACTTACAATACTAAAGGTCGCGGGTTCGCGTCCCGAGGTGGCCCTAGGATTTTTTAATGGGAGTAAGCAATTCTTGTCTATGCCGTCCCTCGGATAGCACGTATAATGTAGTTCCCGAGCTTGTACTATGTCAGGTACTCGTTAAGATCCCTACCCTAATTATACCTGAAATGGCAAAATTTAGGACTCCCACTTTAGCATCCTCCGATTAGCCTTAGTGGCATAAAGGACGTTAAACAAACAAACAAATTGCAAATACTATGTTTAAACAAATATTTTATCTAAATCAGATATTACTGAAATGTAAGATTTCATTCATTCATTCCAAGCCGTCATAGACGGCATCAACATGTGAATTTCATTCCTAATTTCAAACATTTTATTCATTGACTTTGAATGACTCGATAATCTTAAATATAAAAATTCAAGGCGGTAGGTTTCTTAACTCAAAACTCGGAAATCAGCGGATGGATAAATGTGAAACTTTTACAACGTTGCTATTTAGCCCAATAACACCCATATCTACTTTTTATGCTGATATGTCCGATGGAAAAAAATGATGAAATGAAAAAAAAAATCCATTATTTTTTTGCAAAAAGACACTTTACTTCGTTCGCTAAAAAATGAAAAATAAATAACAAAAATTGGATAATCATAACCAGAGTTACAGCTTGTTTCATTTTTGATCCCATTTTTTTCTAAAATAAGAAAAAAAAGAAATCAATACATTATACATAAAATTAAAAAAAAATAACGAAGATTTATAAGTCCATTTATCGATGTTTATAAGTCCATTCTTATTCGACGATATTTTTTTTTTCTTTTTCGGTGTAAATGTAAAAATGAAGTTAAAAAAATATATATCGTTTTGATTAGATATGCACCCATATAATTTCACGCTAACTGCCGCACATGAAAGAAACTTACGAGAGTTTAATATACTGTGATTAAATCTTTTTTTACAAAACATCATTGTCTTTTATTTCCATTGCCTTCAAATCCGTTCAAAGAGAAGATCTCAATTCTAACCCGAGACGCCCCAGAATGGCTGGAATGTTGGCAACCTCCAGGCAACAAAAGAAGCCATAGGAGCCAGCACACAAACACATACCAATTCCAGGCACAAAACTTCCTAACCCACCGCTTCAACTTGCAACAGATTTCAAAGAAAAAAATAGTTTAAGGCACTCTGACTAGAACCAATGAAGAAGTTAACTAATAGAAAATATCTCAAAAATATAGTAAGCTAATAGACGAGAAGTTGAGAAGCGATGATGGCTGATCAAATAAAATAATTGAATACAAAAATATAAATATTTATTGTTTTATAAATATAATTTTGTACATGGAAATGGAAAATTATTTCAACAGGGAATTTGATAAGAAAAAAAGATAACGAAGAAAAAAAATCAGTTGTACGGGTCTCCTGAAAACAGGCGAATAAGAGAAAATTGGCTTAACCCGTTTGTGTAATAGGAATAAGGGTCGAGAAAGAACAAAGAAGTCAAGTAAGGAAGACACCTGAGAGCCAAAGGAACAGAAAGCACTTAGCCAAGACAAAGGTAAATTTGTGCTGTGCCGAGGGTGGCAGTGTTTGAACAAGGGCAAGAGCCAACCAGGTTTCGTTCAGATCGCCAATTAACTTCAGCTGATAAATTATTCAGTTATAAGGGTCAGATATAAGGTTATATATCCAGATAAGGAACAAAGTCCCGAGGAGGCTTAGTTCTTCCAGAGAAGCTCTGATGGAGACCTGAAATTCGGATCGAAACGTAGCACATTGGGAAAATTTTGTCATTTAGCGGCCAAAAAAATCTATAACTCCTGACTAAGTGATGATAATTCTCTTATTTTTTTTTTTTCGAATAATTCTTTTTTCATTGAGAGCATGGGATTCCATTTATCAGTGAGAATAAAAAAAAAAAAAAAATACCATCACTCAAAGTATTTCAAATTAATTTTTAAATGAATTCTTTCTACACTTAAATTATTCGGGACAGGGTTATACATAGGGAATGAAATGAGTCAGGATTATTATCTATTGAGCTTTCAGCTCATGTACATGCCTTTTTCAGGCATTTGAAAGATTTTAAAATAATTATTGTCTAAATAAGAAAAAAATGCAAATAATTAAATTAAAAATACACTATTTTTTAGGAATTTTTTAACGGAATAAAATATTGTCCAATAATTCAACGATAAGTATGTTCCAAGATTTAGTCTAATTCGAGGCCGAAAATATATTGAAAGTTCAAATATAGGGATTTAAATCTTAAAATCGATATATCACCGATGGATCGCATTAGATCGATCTAATTCTATTAAGATATTTTAGCATCCTTCACCCTCTACCAGTATGGAAAAAATCAGAACCAACTATCAATTCAAATACTTTCTTTTCATAAATTACATTGGATGAAATTAAAACGCATTTTTATCCAATAATTTTACAGTCAATCTTCTTATTTATAAAATATGTTTGGAGCATTAAAATACTAAGTAAAGCTCAATAGCGAAAAAAAAATTAAATTTATTTTAAGCAAAATCTATGATTATTTCTCTGATATTATTTTTTTCCCTATAGAGCTTTACTTTTTGTAATAATGCACCAAACATATTTTATAAATAAGAAGAATGGCTGTTACATTATTGGATAAAAATGTGTTTTAATTCTTCTATTATAATAAAAAAATATTAAGATGATTCTCTGAAAACTTTTTGTTTTATTTGAGTTGGACCACCTTTACTATAGGGTCGAAACAGGATAAACATTTTAATTTACAGTGCCCATTTTTCGGCAGGGTGAGCTCCAAACAGCTTTATGGACGATCACCAGGACTACCTGCCACAGCCTTGTCCAATGATTGACTACAATACAAATTAAGATACTATAAACTTGAAAAGTATATTGATATATATCTGATGGCACCAGAGTTGGGCATATTTATATTTATAAATACGAATACGAATTTATTTTTATCTTAATTTTAATGTGAATATGAATATAAATTTATTTATATCACAATATTTGTGAATAAGAATACAAATCAATTCGTATTAACAAGTGTGAATAAGAATTTATTCAAATATAAACATTTTTCTGTTAATAAAAATAAATTCACAGGAAAAATTGTGAATATTCACAAAAAGTGTGAATATTTATATCTAAGCCTGTGAATTCGGCCATATTTACAAATAAAGATGTGAATAAGGAAAAATTCAAAAACTGAGATGTGAATTTCTACTAAATTCATTATTATCGAATTAATTTATATATTTCTTTTAGGATTTCTCCATATTGGTATGCATTATTGGGTTACCCCTTTTTACGGAAATCACACCAGCACATAATAACTTACCTGATATCGATTAAGATCGATTACTAGGTTATTTGGGTTGCTGATCATGAAAATAATATCGATTTAGAGATTCCGCCGTCGGGTATCGATTTATTACAACTTACGCGATATAATTGATATTGGGGTCAACATTAGGGTTATCTGAGGTGCTGAATATGAAAATGATATCGATTTAGAGATTCCGCCGTCGGGTATCGATTTATTACAACTTACGCGATATAATTGATATTGGGGTCGACTTCAGGGTTATTTGAGGTGCTGAATATGAAAATGATATCGATTTTAAGATTCTGCGGGTCTTATGCGGAATTTGGGCGCCAGTGATAACAGTTACGTTACAATCACTAGCTGAGGCTAACTAATCACATTTTCATATCACCTGTTATCTTCGGCATTATGACTAGAACCTACAACGTAGTAATAACCGATAATTTGCACAGCTATTATTGCTATTATTGTTTCATTTAACCTACATTATTATCAAATTAAGCAATTCTAACAGTAAAAAAAGATATATTTACAAAATTTAAATTGGAGGCATAAAATCATGTTTTCGAAATAGTCTTGCTTCTTATTACGTTGTTTCAACATAAACTCACATAAATAGGAGTCGAGGTGACTCCTACTGGTACCACACTGGATTTTATTTCTTCTTTTAACAACAGGTATAAAACCATGTTCCTTGTAAGGAATATCCTTAATAAGTTGTAAAATTCGCATAATTATAAACACTCCTAATATAATACTTGTTTAATGTGAGAATAAGGTTATCATTAATCTTATCATATGTTTATTAAGTAAGTTTTGATAGCATGATGAAATAATTGTTACACCTGTGATTATAACGTAACTGTTATCACTGGCGCCCAGATTCATAATGGAGCATAAGACCCGATTCTGCCGTCAGGTATCGATTTATTACAACTTACGCGATATAATCGATCTTGGGGTCCACTATGGGGTTATCTGAGGTGCTGATTATGAAAATGATATCGATTTTGAGATTCAGAGCCGTCGGGTATCGATTTATTACAACTTACGTGAATATTCACAATTTTTCCTGTGAATTTATTTTTATTTACAGAAAAAAATTCTATATTTTAATAAATTAGTAATCACACTTGTAAATACGAATTTATTTGTATTCATAATCACATTAAAATTAAGATAGAAATAAATTCGTATTCGTATTTATAAATATAAATATGCCCAAATCTGGATCGCAACTGCAGTACTCTAATATCATCCTCCTTAATTATAAACAATATCGTATATCGTACAAATAAAAATGGCAAAAATACTAGTATTGATTTAATTTATTAAATATAGTAAGAAAGGGAAATATATCTTCTAGAGGACAGATATATATAAAGATGGAGAATGGAGGCAATCATTTTAAAAGGTGTAAGGGACTAGATAAGGGAGAAGCGGAGCTGGGAAGTTGGAGCCGGCGATAACTCAAGCAGGTGGGGTCATTCAACAATGGTGTCTTCGGCTCTAACCATTGTGCTCCAGGATTTATGGAGCTGGAATCGATTGCTTCCAATCTGGAGGAGGAGGACAAATCGCCTCTCTTTGTCTGCCCTAACAGGCCCCCCCCCGTTTTAGTAAAAAGTGGCCAACAGAGCAAAAGGGATTCCTTTCATCCGGTATATAGCTATCAACTTCGGTCCTCAGTTATTAAGTCCGTCAGGTATTTTAATCATTCGATCAGTATAGCTAATTTCTCAATATTATAATTATATTTAATAATATACTGATTATTAAGGTACTTATAAAGTCTATTATTAATGCTATTGATCGAGATTCAGGTGGAGTGTCCACCTTGGGGCACACTCAGCCTGTATAAATCGGCTTCTCATAATAAAATACATAATTAAAGGGGTGAACGAGATCTCATAAGTCAGTGTGTCCATCAGTACTAGCTTTTAACGCGTCCTCAACCACTCCATCTCCCATCGATAGAAAAAAATGATCTAATTTAGATAATTAATATATTGAGAGGTAAATCAAAATACAAGATAGAGGCAATAACTCATTCTTACCAAATAACCTAAGAATAATTTGTATATTATAATTCTGGACTTGGTTCATGTCATCTAAAACATCGCTGTTTTATTAACTAAGATTATTTTTATTTTTAAAATTCCTAAATAATTTAGATTACTAGTATTTTTAACCGACTTCGATAGAGGAGGTTATTCGATTCGACACGACAGTGTTCCTGTTTTTTTTTTGTTTTTTTTTTTTTTATTTATGAGGCGTTTGGCGTTTCAAAACCGGCTAAGTACATCCTTTTTCAACAATGTTTTAGGACTGATCAACAAAGGATCAATTGGAACCGCTTTTTATAAGAAATGGAATCATTTTGTATTGATTTTCGAAGAATATAGGCGTTTTTGAAACAAACGCGACTAACACATTTTTTATCAGGAAAAAAATTGTTTGGAAAAAATTGATGTAACCTGTTTTGAAACCAAACGACCCATATATAGTATTTTATATTTTAATGTAATAATTTTTATTAACAATTACTTAGTGTGTTTTTGTACAAATAAAAATAAAATTATTCGTCTTATTGCATTTTTCCGCTTTTTATACCATTTTCAATTTTGGTGTGGATTCATAAAAATCAGAAAGTAATTATTTTATACTTTTCAGTGCATTGGTTTTTACTGGTTCGTAGGTTTCGAAATCGGTTTAATTTTAATTTTTTTTTATAAAATGTTTAAAATTACAATCAGTAATAATATTTAGTAACGCTAGATTAATTTATATGTTATAATTAAGGCCAGGATTTATTTACATACATTATTTTACAGTGATTATGTTTAATTCTGGACTTACTACATGCCATCCAAAAACATCCCTGTTTTATTAACTCCCTGTTTTATTAACTTTAATAGATCATTTGTATTTTTTAATTACTATAAGTAATTTATAAATAATTTATTTTTTGAAGAGAAAAGATTTGGCTCCGCCGGGAGTCGAACCCGGGTATCCTGCGTTACATGCGAGGTTGCTAACCGCTACACCACAGAGCTCGGCTCAAGGCAGAGCAAATCCTTCCTCTTCACTGATACCTTCACTGATTGGTGGTCAGCCACAATTTAAGATTGGATTAATTAATATAAGTAATTTAGATTATTGTATTTTAAAATTATTGAATATGTAGTAATACTTAGTAACCTCAGATTAATTTGCATATTATAATTAAGGTCAAGATTTATTTACATACGCGTTTTTACAGTGATTATGTTGAATTCTGGATTGGTACATGCCATCCAAAAACATCGCTGTTTTATTAACTCGGATTATTTTTATTTTAAAAATTACAATACAAGCAAGACACTTACAACCTTACATATATTGTCTAATGATTGAAAAATAACTGAAATTTTAAATATACAAGGTGTAAATGGGCAAGATTCAAGTATGGTTCTTCATTCAAATCTTCTATATATATATATATATATATATATATATATATATATATATATATATATATATATATTCTTTGACAGAGACAGACCATGCCAAAATTTTACGTCAAAACGAACTCACTGATTTGGTCAAAGGAAGATATCTTCTAATGCCTTGGATTTGTAGAGTTTCCCCGGAAAACGATTATTATAATGGTCAATAAAAGTAGATGGATCAGCTGAACTTGTTGGGTATATCTTTAATTAGATGACTCGGCATGCAAGAAGTTAAAAAATAAAATTTTTTTTTTCTCGGACATTTTGGGTTTTTCAAACGACTAATTTAATTGGAATGTGAAAATTCGTACAATATAAACAGAGAATAGACCTCCCAAGACCTTTAAGGAAACGCTATAAGATATGGAAGTACTATAAAAAAATTTAAATTATATTTAGGCACCAGAGAACATATATGGTAGAGACAGAATACCTTAAAAAAAAAAAAAAACCCCAAAAAAAACCGAGGGGCTTGAACTAAAGTATTTCTCTTTGACTCGTATATGCACTACTTCTAACTGCTTCACAATCCCTTTGATATGCAATTTTTTTATTTTTTTCAGGAGTTATTTAATTTTCTTCATTCATGGCATGTTTAAGGTTACTCAACGTTATTACCTCATTCATTCGACTCACCTCTGACATCCCACAGACACCAGACACTCAACTCGCTACTTACGCAGACGACACTGTTATACTCTCATCTAACTCTGACCCGGCAACTGCCTCCTACAACTTACAGAATCATTTAAATGTATTGCAAAATTGGCTCAATAAATGGCGTATAAAAATTAACATTCCAAAATCAAATCAGGTTACATTCACGCTAAGACGATCAGACTACCCCCCACTGACTCTTACGTAAGTTACGTTATAACATTCCATTCAAACCAAACAGACACAACAACAAAATACTTAGGACTAACAATGGACAGACGACTGACCTGGAAATGCCATGTCAAAACATCAAAAAAAAGATTAAATCACCGACTCTCACTATTAAGACGCATGTTGTACGATAAAAACAAACTATCACTTACATACAAAATTATAATATGTTACTTAGACCATTATGGACGTACGCCACTCAAGTATGGGGATCATGCAAAAAATCACACCTACAGACCATCCAAATTTTTCAATCTGAATTTCTCCCTTATATCACTCACTGCCCGTACTGGACATCCTAACCCCTTGGTACAAACATTACTGACAGATAGACTGCGACAGAATCCAACAAGGAGACTGCAACGCCTCTGGAGCAGGGACCTGTAACTGTAGAAGAACTGTCATGCTAGGAGTGCCTTCACTAGGACGTTTATCCAATCAAGTATTCATGTCAATCCTCTAGAGGAGGTTAACAAATGATGATCCCATTTACAATATATGCATAACGGCATTTGTAAAAAAGTTTCAAATAAATATTATTATTAGGGGAGAGCGGGGTTGGTTGGCATAGGGGGTAGGTTAGCCATTGGGTTATAGTTTCCGTCACACCTATTGTGAAGGCCCCAGCATTGTACCATGTGACCCGCTCGACCTCGGGAGTCTTATCCTGAGTATTTAATCCGATACTAACGGTGTAGAGAAGAGTGTGCTTCATTGTTTGATTTTACAACATGTAAGTAAATTTTTATATTTTCAAAAAATTTGGTTTAAAGGCATGGCAAAACATTTGACTCCGATTCTGTTCACATAGCCCCAAACTCCTTTGAAAAACCTAACCTTTCGACAAACCAGTTTCTTGTTTGATTGTTCTCCCCTGTCCTGGCAGCCATCTTTCATATGATCTCTCCTGTGGGGTTAGTTGGCTCTCTTCAACTGTGTTTGGTTTGCGCAGTAGCAATTCACAAAAGCAAGGTAAACATAAATAAAGGATGAAACTACCAATTGTCTTTAGTTCCAGCAAGGAGCATGAGAGCAATTTTTCTTATGCAGAAAGTGATGACAGTCTAAACTTCTTTCTTCTTTTATTGTCATTATATTTTCCCTTAAAAGCTGTTGAAAAACTATTCATAATTATTATACCATTACAGTGCAGCTTTTAATAACAATAATATCTGTCAGGCAGTACTTGAATGAGATGGCTAAACAACCCCACCTTCTAGGCCAACCTACCACACGTAGGGGGTTAATTGGTATACTCTGGATTGAAGAATTCTTCAATTTTCTATGATCTTAGTATGATATGGTGAAAAAAATACTTAAAGTACTCTAATACTTGGAGTTTACAGTGGTACCAGCCCTATTGGGATTATATTAACAGGAATGACTCAAAAATCCAAAAAGTGAAAACTGTTGCCAACCAACCCCGCTCTCCCCTATTCATTCGAATACATTTCCGACCCACATTAAACGTTAGTATATTTTATTTATTTATTTATTTTTTTAATGTATGTACATAAATAAATGAGTGACTAGGAGCAGATATAAGAAAAAAGATATTATAGATATGAAGGTGGCGGGAGCCCACTAATCTCGGAGATGAAAGGGCACAAAAGACTCGGGAAGAGAACAAAAGTTGTTGAGCCCTTCTCCTCTCTAATCAACAGCTGCATTTGTTTTCCGTCGTCCGCCCTCATTCTGTTCTCGTGCCTGATTTATGCGGCTGTTCCTGACTTCAGAGCTATCTAGAGGACAACTACTTCAAAGCAATATTATTGCTTACCATGTTAAAGCATAAGAGCAATACGTAAGTAATAAGAAATTTGGGATCTTATTATACCGGTGGTCATCGAGTTGTCTACCCATTCTAATTTTTTTTTTCATCATAATCTTTTACACTGGCTAAAGCATAAAGAAATTCATCTTTCCTACATTGTAAGAGGGGCTATACAAAATTATTATGAAATGAAATGTAAAATAGAAAGTTGGCAATAAATTCAAGAATGAGATGTTGGAACTATAAAGACGTTGATGACCGTTGCGACCGATCTAAACGTGTGGCTCTTAATAAAATGAAGAAAAATACATGAGCAACATGTAAAGTATAATTGCTAGAAGATGAAATTAATCACAAATAGTAAAAATAATCAATATATATTATAAAGCAAAGTGTATAATGTGCGTGCCGAAAAGGCTCAAAAACGACTACACCTACTATATGGAATGTTATGTCGTCGTATTGCCCTATTGCCCCTAACGATGAAGAAGGTTTCAGTTTTCATTTTAACTGAGTAATGTTGAAGGGACAAGGGCTGTAATTTTAAGCCTCTCGCTACATGTAATTAGCCCCTCTAATAAGCCCAGGCGAGTAATGAATGAAAAAATTTAGTTCGACATTTGGAAGCCAGGAGCGCTAGCTAAGCTCAATTCGGAAGGTTATCGTTCATTAGTACGCTATGTTATGGTTTTAGCTTCAGCTGTTTTCTTTAAATTACACGAGATTATGTATAAATAATTATTTTTTCCTTTTTATTTTTAAATAAAGTCATTACATCTCTGCAATGAATTGAAATTAAAAACAAAACCAACTGGATTCCTGAGCGAATTAAGTTTTACAGAAGAGGAAAGAATTGGTCGAAACATTGCCTATAATCAATATACAATAAAAGAGTAAATTTACAACAAAAGAAAAATTGCTTATTAGTGTAGTGAGCGAATAAAAACTAACATTGAATAAAATAGATAACCTAAAGATAATATGAATAAAAGATATAACCTAATGGAATATATATCGAAAATAAAGTGTTCATATAATATTTCTGTTTAATAGTTCTGTTCTGTTCGTAAATTTTCAAGCGAATTCAAAAAAAGAGAAGTTACTTGATAAGGATGCGGTATCGTCATGAGAATGGTCTCAATGGAATCAGAACATGGAAACCATAAAAAATGGTACATACCAGGACATATTTGCTGCCAAAATAATTTTTTTAATCTAGAAAAGGGAAGAAAACGCATTAAGGGAACCGCATTAATAGGATCTCTTATACCCCAACCATATATGGGCAGACTCTGAGGTTTCTAAACTTACCACTAATACTAAACTGAAGTTTCAGGATGGTACAAATTTCGTTTTAATCATGATTAATTTTGGTCTATTTTTCTGTACTATTACATTTTAAAGTTATTCTTTCATTCCACCTATTCCACAACTCCCTGAGCGAAGCCGGGCCCCACAGCTAGTAAATTATAAAATCCAGCTGATAAGATGTTTACATGACATGGTTACTTATGAAATCTAATCATATTCTTTCTATGTATAAACCACATTCATTTGACTTCTGGTTATTAATGAAATAACCATAATAATATTAATAAAATTAATCGAATTGAAGTTTGAAATAGTGCCTATAGCCAGAATATTTGTGGGGTTCCTCTATTTTATATCAAACGGAGCGAATAGAATGCTCTTATATTTTTAAGAGGAAACTGAGTTGTGATGCCTTGTCCGATTGTTTATCCGCCTGAATTTTCCTCTTTATATTTTCCTCGTTTATTTGAGTATTATTTACAGGTCGCTGATTCACAACACCGTTTCCTCTCCTTCGATAACTTTAATTGAAATATCCCCTCTATATAAATATAGTGTTATATATTTATGTGTTATATATTATATTTATATAGTTGTCTATATAAATATAGTGGTTTATATTTGTATCTCTTACTATTCTCGTGATTTCCCCTATGGGATAGTAATATTAATATTTCCGTGGGATTTAATCATTCTTGCATAATATGGGTATTATATTTCAAAATAAACTTTGATATAGTATAATAATAAATAAGTGGGTAAAGAGGTATTAAAAAAAAAACCGGAAGGTTTTCCAGAAATAGAACAACTGTGCAAAAACATTTTAGAGTATGAAATGCAAACTGGACACAAAATTTAAAACATATTAGAAATGGTGTAAGTAATGGATTCTTTCATGACAGAGAGTGAGTGAGTGAGAGGGTGAGAGGGAGAGAGAGAGAGAGGGGAGGGGGAGAGAGAGAGAGAGAGAGAGAGAATATTTTTATTATTTATTATACTTAAATAATTATGTAAAATAATTAAATAATTAAATTAATTATTTAATTAATTAAATACATAGTTAAATACGTATGATGTGTTGTAAATGATTTCGGATTATTCATCCTTCCAATCAATGTGCTACTTTACATAATTTTTTTGTGGTACACTAATAATAAAAATATACCAATTCTTTTTGTCTGCGGAAAGTAGTAAAAATTAAAAACCTACATGAAAAATAAACATAGTTAAACATAAAAATCTGGTGAGTGCGCGCTACACACAACTTTCACTAACGAACTTACTTAGATTAGAAATTTATGTGTTTTGTTATTTGCCACTTCCGAGGTCACACATTTTCCCACATTCATTTCTTATTTTTATTTTTATTTACTTTATAAAAACACATTATTTTTAAATAAAAAGCTTTTACTTGTGATAATTCGGCAAAGCAAGCATGATACTCCAAGTCGTCTGATTTTATAATTCTCTATTTAGTGGTTGAAAACTCCCTTTAGTCACCATGAAACAAATAATTTCCATTAAATGAACAGAACGGCTTCAATTATAAACAATGGTCTGTCATTAAAGGCGTACTCCGCATGCTTCGGCTCAAAGTTTTTTATAAGTTGAGGGAATATTTTTCTTTTTTTAACCTCTATATGTTTACTTGATTTTTTCATATTTAGCCCTTCCTGATTGTGTGTGTCTGTGTGTGTGTGTGTGTGTGTGTGTGTGTGTGTGTGTGTGTGTGCGCGTGCGCGTGCGCGTGTGCGTGTGCGTGTGCGTGCGTGTGTGCGTGTGTGTGTGTGTGTGTGTGTGTGTGTGTGTGTGTGTGTGTGTGTGTGTGTGTGTGTGTGTGTGTGTGTGTGTGTGTGTGTGTGTGTGTGTGTGTGTGTGTGTGTGTGTGTGTGTGTGTGTGTGTGTGTGTGTGTGTGTGTGTGTGTGTGTGTGTGTGTGTGTGTGTCTAGCGTTATTTTGTGTTTGTAGCGTTTAAGAGTTTTCTGGTTGCAATTGCCTATTGCATTAATTTAAGGATTTTTAGAGGCTATGGTATTATTAAAATACTAGCAGACCCGGCCACGCGTTGCTGTGGCTCAGTAGTTATATCCTAATATTTTTAAACAAATACAGTGATACCAATATTCATTGATAAAGATGAAAACCTTTCAGCTAATCAAAATCCAACATGATTAAGAATAGAGCATTCATTACACCATTTTAAAGTATTTGGTAAAGAATATAGGAAAGTTAAAGTTTTTATTTTTTACATCTCATATTTCAATGTAGTTTGATTAAAAAGGAGGTGATTGTGTTTACGACTCACAGAGCTGCCAACTCTATCGCCCTTTTTTTATGGATCGGTATAAACTAACTCGAAATGACTATATTTTTCCACTAATTTTAAAAAGGATGACTGAAGTAAGGTTTGGTAACCTCAGCCATTGATCTATTGATTATTGGCCTAACACTACTTCAACTTGGTATTGTTAGTTCAACAACGGGTTTAATTTTGCTCAGGGTCATGCCAATCTTGGTTAACGCGTCATAAATGTCCTTTTGATAGGCGTTTTTCTCAATTTCTTTGAGACCTCGATTTCCCAACCCTTCGGCTAATAAGTGTTCGGTAGGAGGGTGGTGTGTTGAAGCTTTTAATTTAGCAATATATTTGAGTGATAAGAAATCTCTTCTTAAAGAAGTTTTTACATAATACAATTAAGAATTTTTATTTATTCAAGTACTAATTTGTTCAAATGTTTTGGGTTAACCTGTTTTTTTTTTTTTTAACACAAACCAAAGATTTGATGGTTTCCACACACGTGAGCAGGCGATACCCATTTCCTAAGTGAGTTATGCCATTGCCCAAGGGAAAAACACGGATTTTCAAAGTCCAAGTGGACATTGTTTGCCCTTGGGATTTGTTTATGGTCATGGCAAAAGCCAAACGAATAGGATATTGAAGCCTTTTAAATTTTATTAAAAATTCTGTCGGTTCCAGAGGAATAGGTAGCAACAGGACGATATCTCCTGTAAACCTTCCAGGCAACATTTTTTTCAATAACATTTCCTGTGATCCTTTTAATGACCAAACGTGTACCGTTGCACAATTGAGGAGAATGATCGGTGAGCCAATCTTCAACTGGAGATTGTTTGGGTGTATATCCAGGGAATTAAAAAATTCAGTTTGGAAATTTACGGCTTCGTTTACATCTAGAACATTGTCAATTGATTTTGGAAGTTTATTTCATCGAAATCAACATTTTTTGCTGCCAAAATAGCACGACTACCCAGCCAATTATAGTCCAAATAATTGTTCAAAATATCAGGAAAGACACTTTATATTTCGTATACTGTTCATTTTTCGTCTCTACAACAGTTCAGAAATTTTCTGGTAATTTGATAAATTTTGAATTTCGATGCAGCTCTATTTCACCGTTTCCAATATAGAGCAATTGTTTAAAAAATATATCTGCCGATGGATTATTTTGCAGTAGTACTCTCATATTTATGGCGGATAAATCTGAAACTTGAAGTTACCCAAATAGCAATTATTCCTGTTCAGTAGAGGTGTAATAATCATTAAATGTAAAATTTAAAAAATGCCGCAATTTGTAATCCTTTCTTAATCAACAATCATTTAAAGATAAGTAAAAAATTGTCTTCTGGTAAAATAACAACGAAATATCATTCCCAATAATAGCCTACTTTAAATTAAAGAAAGGATTAAAATCTTCGCTAACATTTCTTAAATTTTACATTTAAAGATAATTACAACTCTGCTGAACAGGAAGTAACATCCTCTATTCGATTGGGATTAAATTTTCTCAACTTTAAATTATTGTTGATAAAGGAGAAATTACAAATCTTCAGACATTTTTTAAATTTTACATTTTAGATCTCGGGATAAAAATGATAAAAAGGTTTGGTAAAATAAAAAAAACACTGTATTTAAATAATAATAACAAAACGAATAATGAAAATAAAGAAACTTCTGTTAAATAAATCAACTGAAAATATAATATCAAAGTCTTTATTATGCAGTTCTTTAATCATGCAAATCACAAAGTAACCCACAACACCTAATCAAAACACACCCAGTGAGTTTTTATGACTGTTACCCGCAGTGTAGCCACTATTGGCTCACTAATTTTCACTAATTTTTGGCAACACTGACTCCCCAAGTAAGGTTTCTATTAGGTTACACCTATGACAGTAGGTGCTGTTACAACATTTATAGAGTATTATTTCAAATAACAGCCTAATTTAAATTATTAAAATGTATTTACTTTACTAAAAGTTGATATCAGGGTGGGCCACAGAAAAGTGTTTCAGCGGTTAGCTTGTAATTTAATTTAAATACAAATATAAAAGGAAAAGGAAAAAGTACCTACACTTTTGAGAATTTATTGTAACCTTTTCTTGATTTATTTATTCTTTAATGAAAATTAACAATAAATACAAAGATTTGTATTACCATTTGTCTGTGGAAAATAATAATATAGGAACAAATAACTGCACTCACATAACGCAATACAAAATTATAATAATGATAACCTGTATTACAATAGCATGCTTATAAACAAAAACATTATGAAATCGACATATGACGACAATTTTTAAATTTTACATATAAAGATAATTACACTGATCAGGAAGGAATAATCTGTATTCCATTGGGATTCAATTTATTTTTTCAACTTTAAAATATAGTTGATTAAGAAAGGATTAAAATTTTCTTTGGCGTTCTATAAATTTTACATATGTAATGATGTTTGATATTTAAAGAAACACATGTTTTTATTATTTAGACTAATTGTTTTAAATTCAGACGGACATATTTTAATTTGAATATTGATCATTTTTAATTAAGTAATGTATAAAATATTTTAAAAACCTATTTCTAATCTAATAATTTCAAAATACTATAAATTTGAAGAGATTATAAATCATCGCTGGCATTTTATAAATTTTACTTATAAAGATAATTACAACTCTGCTAAAAAGGAAGGAACGATCTGTATTCTATTGGGATTAAATTTTGTCTACTTTAAATTATCATTGATTAAGAAGGGATTAGAAATTTTCGCTAACATGTTTTAAATTCTACATATAAAGAAAAATATACCTCTGCTGAACAGAAAGGAACTATGTTTATTCCATTGAGATTTAATTTTTTCTACTTCAAATAATTGTTGATTAAGAAAAGAAAATAATAAAGAATTACAATTCTTCACTAACATTTTTTAAATTTTACAAATATACATATAAGAATAGACTATTTTAAGTTATTAAAATGTATTTACTTTTCTAAAAGTTGATATCAGGGTCGACCACAGCACAGTGTTAGAGCATTTAGCTAGGAATTGGAAAGAATACAAATAAAAAAGGAAAGGGAAGGAAAAATACCTATACTTTTGAGAATTAGTTGTAACGTTTTCTTGATTTATATTTTTTAATTAAAATTAAGAAAGAATACAAAGATTTTACAACTATTTGCCAGTGGAATATAAGGATGGAACTCTATGAACAAATAACTGCACTTACATAATACAATACAAAATCTTCGCTGACATTTTTAAAATTTTACATATATATAAGGACTATTCTAATTAAAGCCTAAAATGTATTTACTTTTCTAAAAGTTGATATCGGGGTGGACCTCAGCAAAGTGTTTGAGCACTTAGTTAGGAATTGGAAAGATTACAAATAAAAAGGAAAAGGAAGGAAAAATACATACACTTTTGAGACTTTGGTGTAACCTTTTCTTGATTTATCCATAATTGAAAATTAAGAATAAATATAAAGATTTTTATTACTATTTGCCTGCAGAATATAAAGATGGAACAATAAGACCAAATAACTGCACTTACTAATAACGCAATACAAAACTATTATAACCGTAATTATAATAGCATGCTTGTAAACAAAAAGGTTATTAAATCGACATGTGTAGCCATGTTAATAAATCATAACACGACCTACTGTATTTGCAGTAATTCGCTATATAAGAATTATTTTGATCACTAATCAATTTAAAAACTATCCGGTCCGGTAAGTTGGCCAAAACTATATAAATTGAGCCAAATTTCATTAAAATCGGTTGAGTAGTTTCTGAGAAATAGAGAGACAAACATACGGACACGAGATTTTTATATATATAAGGATTTTGTAGTCTGAGTTAAGACAAATTGTTGGATAGTCGGAAGTTGAAGGTCCAGAAGAATGTTTTTTATTTTCTTATAACGAGGTTGGTTGTTAATTTCATAAGGGAGATAATGCGTTCTTGCTTAGCCGGTCTGTAAACATCTACAGAGCATATAAATAGTACACTAGTTTTTATTAAGAGTTTTGACACTTATTTCTCCGTAATTAATTTAGTGAATAAAACAAAATACTGCGTTCAAAAATAAAGAATGATAGAGATGTCATACGATGAAGATGATACTTGATCTTGTGGCCTGCCACATAATTGATAACAGCTTCAATTGCCTCTAATTTCTCTATTAAACAAAATAAATTAAATTGACTCCAATGGAAACTTATTGCCAATTCTATTCTGAATAAGAACTGAGGGCGATGACATAAATTGAAACAACAGGACCTTGTATTCATCGTTATATTATGTGCAATATCAAACTTATTACAGGAATGAATGAGCTAAGAACAGAAACAACTATGATTAGCTATTGAAATAATTCAATAGATATTTTTACATTATACTGCCTTTGAAAGTATTTCTTTCTAGTTGGCTAGCCAAGAAAGTGATCCAATACACTACTAGTAGTATTATAGTAGTAGTACTGTTCTAGTACAGTAAAGAAAACACATGTTACTAAAACTCTTAAAAAGCTTACTTTTTATCACATTAATATATATGAAGTTAGTGCTGTGAATATTCCCAAAACTATATTTGATCAATGAAATGATGGTACCGAAGAACTTCCTTCAAAATCAGGACATAGATACGAATTTGAACATAATAAACTACAGGGATAAAGAAAAGTTGACGATCTATTTGGAGACGATCCATTATATAATATGATTTATAAAAAGTACATTAACTCCAAACGTGACATTCAATTACTATTACATACATACACTATTACATATTATATACAATTATTTTTGTTAACCTTACACGTTTTATTAAATGTTACTCCAAATATAATTCTTTTAAAATATATTTTATTTTATTTTTCAGTATAATGTAAAATAATTTACATCAGTTGTACAGAAAATTTCCCTACAGTACTCGGCTGCGCCTCGCTCGTCTTAAACATGTCCTCTTCAGTAGGTAGTCCCGCTTAACCCTTTTGTCTCACTATCAGCTGTAGTCTATTTATTCCCGGTGCAAGTTAAATTTTCTGCGATAAATTAATTACGAATACCAGGCTGTGATAATGTTTTTGACAAAAGAAGGACAGACTCCTTCTCAAACCCATGCTAGGATGGTGAATGTCTATGGGGAGGAATCACCCTCTCTAGCTACAATTAAAAATTGGGCAAAAGAGTTTAAGTGGGGAAGGGAATTAATGGAAGATGATCCACAACCTAGAAGACCAACTGAGGCGATTTTTTGGAATTCAAAAGGCGTCCTTTTTATTGACTATAAGGATAACAATACTACAATAACAGGTGATTACTACGCTGATGTCATTCGATTCTATCAAGGAGAAGAGGCGTGGACTTCTCAGCAAAGGTGTCCTGCTTCTTCATGACAAGTCGCTTCTGCACCAGTTCCTAAGTCGCGGGTTGCAATGGCTGCCCTGATCGACTGTGGATCACCCGCCCTACAGCCCAGACCTCTCCCCGAGCGACTACTTCCTGTTCCCAAATCTCAAGTTGGACCTCCGAGGAAAGCGATTTCCAGACGATGAGGCTCTAGAAGCAGCCGTGGATGCTCAATTCAGAAAATTATTTCCAGCTGGGCATGGAAAAGCTTTTTGAGAGGCCGGAAAAGTGCGTCCGCATCAAGGCTGATTATATTGAAAAATAAATATAACTGTTAAGTTTCAACTCGTTTTTTTCTTAGTCAGGCTAAAAACTTGGACCTCCCCATATATATGCGCTTTAAAGTACAGAGGGATCCAGGAAGATATTTGATCTCAATCTGATTTTTATAACGCCTAAACCTTTCTTTTTTTTTCTTCTTCCTAAACTTTGACTTATTAGCTCAAGTATTCGGTCTGTGTCTGCTAAAAAACAAAAAAATTGTATAGGTGAAATCGAATTTAAAAAGCAATAGTACCTATATGAGTACTTCTTAGTACTCTAAGTTTAAAATGTAGTTATATTTCAATATAATAATGATACTAGATTTTTTAACCAAAACTTAATGTTTCCCGCTCAAATAAGACTATAAACAAAAAGAAGTTGAGAAAAATATTTTCCTTTTTGCTTTTGTAATTATTTTGATGACGTTGATTCAAGGACCCTATGACCGTAATAACATTATGATTAGTTTGAACATTCCTTATAATTTTACATAATATCGTAATTACAATGCGAAATAATGCCTTAATCCATCTCATAACAAAATAAATAATAAAACGTAGAGGAAGATAATGTTCACTTTTGTTCTTGATGACTTACAATGGAAGCTGAGATTCGTGACAAGGGTTAGAGATAACATCTCACTTTTTATGAGCCCTCTCTTTCTTAATTTTGCCTATCAACCTACATCATGTTAGAATTTAAACTTACATCAATGTCTGTCTTCTCAGAATCAGAAGACAATTTAAATACTTGTAATGTTTCGAAAAATTCGAAAGTTAACTATTGTGATTAGAAGTCCTGAACCAATTCAAGCTAGCACTTAAACTTGAGGGTTCAAGTAAAATTTCTTAAGGTGCCTTTACACTGTGCGAACCTCACCCCCCGAACCTGGCCGTATTGGCGTACCACGCACAGCTATTTACACCGCACCTATGCACCTTAATACAATAATTTCCATTACAAACGCGGCTGACTTTGAACTAGCGGCTGTTCCGGCTTTTGCTCTAACTTATTATGGATAAGAATAACATAAAAATGGATCTTAAATAACTCAAAAGAACGAACACACAGGCGAACAGATAAAGTGCCTATTCGTGTCCCTGTCTTATTTAGCTTAGCTGACCATCTTATATTTTTAAATGATATTTTTTTTTCGTTAGGCCATAATTTTTTTGACAAATGGATCATATTGGATGATCGAGGCATCATTTTAAATATTTCCTCCAGTTGGGAAAAATAGTGAGATCATCTAGAAGACAGAAGGAGTAGAGCCTTAAATAAAAGAATAACATGCGGATAACATAAAAACTATCGCTAAGGGCAAAAGTGAAGTTTCCCACCGTCCCCGACAAAAGGAGAAAACAATCATAAAAGCCGGACTATTAGTTACGAAGTTACAATCTTTTGAATCCTGTTCATGTTATAGACAACCGAGAACCGAACTCAATACCGACAGGATATCCTGCAGAGAGTCTTCCCGCTGTCTCTCACAAGCAAAAAGTGTAAAGGCACTGCCAGACCTAAATGAACGGATAAGAGAAAGATTTTTATTTTTATTTTATTTCCCAGTCTATTGCACCTTTGAGATAATACGAGGGTTTTGCAACAGTGGTATGATTTGCATGCCTGCTTAACATACCACTGCCGCAAGATCACATAACTTCACAGTTTGTGCACAGCATCCAACATCTTGCATTTCAGCATACATGAGCAAGCTCGGCCTACTAGGCTCGTCTTAAGACTAGGCGCACATTGAGACACAGGCGACGGAGAGCAGAGCAAAGCAGTTTTTGCAATACGTGTGATAGGAAACTGCGCCGCCCTGTTCTGCGTCCCAATGTGCGCGGTTCCTACCTCATTCACGTTTCACAAAAACTTCTCTTCTCTGCCTTGCGTCTCCTGAGTCTCAATGTGCGCCTAGTCTTAAGACGAGCCTAGTAGGCCGAAACGATTTTAAAAATAAACCCAAATTAAGGCTATAGGGGTGATTATCAGATTATGGGCAATTTTCATAACAAAATTATGTCATTGCCGAGCTAATAATTCGGGCGTGGGAATGAGACGAGTTTTCAACTTGGTAATGACATTTTCACATATTTTATTCGGCCAAAACCGCAATGTAACTAAACGAGATCATCTTTTTTGCTAACTGGCATAGACAAACGATAGTCAAATTAATATTAAAGAATGAAATAATTTGAAAAGAAAGCGTGTTGATGACAACAATAAAAGTACGTGACTTTTTTTACGGTGCACATGCGCGGAGGCCGGCTCCCAACTGAAGTCGGTTAATTCAAAGGAGGTGTCCTTTAACTCTGTGGTGACCACAACACTCACAAGAAATTTCCCCCTTTTTCAAGGCTTTATCTCTGCCGTTTTGTTTTTTGATCGATAATGACGTCAAAGTGAAGGGACAAAGTTTTGAAACTACTTAAACATACTGTTAACAAAAAAAAAAAAAAAAATAATAATTCAGAATGCTTCGGTTATTCTTTCTAATTCTAATAAATTTCACTATCATTAAACGTAGGTTTTAAAAGAAGAAAAAAATACATTTTTACCACAAAATCGAGAGTGGCACACTACTTGGTAATGACATTTCATTAATATTTTCATTTTTAATATTTTAGTATGAAGAAATTTTACCTTCACCGTATAGCAATGGAAAAAATATCAGGTTACGACCATTTATGTAAAAGCTGTAATGGACTAAAATAAGCCCCCGCAATGAGAATCACCTATAATGCGAATTATACGCTCGGGCAAACTAGGATATTATAAATACAGATTCATTCCAAACATACAGCGTTTTTTTTATTGTAAAAATAAATTTGTTTTTAGGTGGCTTTACGTTGTGTCGACAGCCTGTCTCGGGATTAAATAATGGACCGAAAATTCACTTTTCATCATTAGTACCAAAAGTGGTTGTTTTCGGTGCGCGGTCGAGTTTAACGTGCAAGGCGTCCCCGAGCGCGGAAATTAGACCAACACCTCAAACACACTTTTGGTACGTGATATGAACAATACATTTCATCACACTGCTCATAATTTAGTGCATTAAAACACTTTTATATTTCATTAATAACTTAAAGAGATACAATATAAGAAATTAAATTGACATTTTTTTTTTTTTAAACCTCTGTTTATAAACCTATAATAGAAGAAAAGTACTTTATCACACACAATCCGGACATTTATTCTATCAAACCAGTAACGAAATCTGTTGTATTCGCTTTCATATAGAGCGTGGGATAAGCTGGAAGTAGTTCGTTTAAAGCTTCTTGGGCTTTTTCTAAAACACCTTCTGGTATATCCATGATATTTTGCACTTCACTCATACTACTTATATTAGAATGAAGCACAATATAGCTAAAAGTAACCTCCTTCAAACACATCTTTATTAATATATATTAGTAGCAGGTAAGGTTAGCGCATCAAAGAGATTTTTCAGGCCTAGGCCCGAAAAGTACTTACTTTACGGACTCAATACGAGTATTGAAATCACATGTTTTTGATGCAGTATGATGAAAATGTAATTTTTATTCTTTAAATTGCCCACTAATATAATCTTTCCTTCAGGTAATAAACGAAATTGGTGTTATTGGTTTCGGAACTGAATGTCTAGAGAAAAAAAAGGTTGGAGCAGTGTATAAGTAAATTATGCAATGATAATCGGAGGTTGATCCCCGGGAAGAACAAACGTTAGGGATATATAGAAGATGTTTGTTAACTCTTGTTGAACAAAGGCAGGAGGCGAGGCGAGAGAAGAAGACGAAAACTGGCTAGTGATGACTATCCGCTTTGGCCGGCTTCCAAACCACAGCGGGATTTATAGCACCCGTCTTCTTATAGCTCTACTATAAAAACATGGAAACATCTTTATTTCCTTTTCAATTGCCTGCTCCATTCAATGATATTATAACACTTATGCGGGTTTAAATAATTTATATATCCGACGGAAATAACAATTCACAATGTCAGACAAACAAAAGCTACTCAACAAAAAATAATCAACAAGGTGACAAAGAGTATCAACTTGTAGGTAGCAAATGTGTGGTGACCCACCAATATTTATTATGATTATATTATATTACTAGCTAGGGTGTCCGGCTTCGCTCCAGTAGTTGTGTGGTTGTTTTAATAACAGAAAAAAATAGCACCTTCTTGAATCTTCGGTTTTAACTTGGTATTAATATTATGATTCGATCTGCAGAGTCCGGCCAAATAAGGAACCCGATATACTTTATGGGAGATTGAAAATAGTAAAAGAAAAATTAATTTAAAGCAAAGGAAGGCATAATTTAACCATATTTCTTTATATTCTGAACTATAAGGGGTGATAAAATCTTATTGAAAAAATTGGAGTTAGTCATTTTGTCAACTGGAAGGCTCATCATACATAGTAGTAGTAGTATTAGGGGTTTTAGGGCGATAAATTACTAGATTATTACGCCCGTAGCATTCTTTACCGATTATATAGTTTTTTTTTTTTTTTTTTTTTTTTTTTTTTTTTTTTTTTTTTTTATATAGTAATTCTATCTTAGAACAATATAAATCAAAAGTGCAGTTACAGCAATAATAGCATTAACTAACCAATAATAATAATACTATAATCAATTTTCGGTGCAACTCATTCTCCGGAAACATTTTCAATATTATATTATATTCTATTATAAATTTTGATTTTTTTAAGGATTTCAATAATTGTGTCCAGAGTTTTTTTATCGTCTGCCAATAGGCTGGACAGCTGCCTGGGTAGGTCTTTTGAACGGTATTCAGCTGAATATTTAGGGCACTCTTCGAGAATGTGTTTAATTGTGAGTGCGGTATCACACCGATCGCATTTGCTTGTCTCTTCTTTTTTCATCAGATGTTCGTGGGTGAGTCTTGAGTGACCTATCCTTAAGCGCGTAATTACAACTTCCTCTCGCCTATTACCTCTCACCGAACTTTTCCATGGGCGTGTAGTGCTCTTGATTTCCCTTAGCTTATTTTGAGGGCTTGTACATTCCCAGGAGCTTTCCCAGTCGCTTGCAACCTTATTACTTAGCCACTTTTTAATATCTGGTGCTTCGAATATTTTTATTGCTGGGGAATTCATTTGCGCTGCCTCCTTTGCTGCTTTGTCTGCCGCTTCGTTCCCATTAATACCAATATGAGCTGGGGTCCATACAAAAGTGACATTTTTCTCCATAGTTTTTAATATGCCCAGATAGTTTTTAATACTTTTTATAATATTATTGTCAGTATAAAGTTTCCCGAGGGATTTTAGCGCTGACAAGGAATCTGTGCAGATTGTAATATTCTGCCTGTTTAATGGAATGGCTGTATATAAGGCAGAATTAATTGCTTGAAGCTCGGCGGAATATATCGAAGTTAGGTGCGGAAGCTTATACCTCTTGGTTTCTTGGGCAGAGACAACCGCACAACCTACTTGGTCATTCGTCTTGGAGCCATCAGTGTAAATAATACAGGTTTCTGGTGAAACCTCATTTACCATAGCAAAGAATTCTTGACGCAGCATATCTGGAGGAAGCTTGGCTTTGAGATGTTGGAACTTTAGGCTTATTGGCGGTGGTGTGTAAATCCAAGGGGGGTTTTCCGGAAATGTTGTGGTGTAATCCACTTCGTTTTTTATTTCTGTAATTAGTGATCGTTGTCTTATTGATAACGGTGCGGGTGAACGTGGTTTTGCATGATACAGTCTAGTATGCTTTGGTTGAAAGATCAATTGGTATGCTGGGTTACTAGGTTGCAGAATAAGTTTGGCTAAATAGGAGCTGATGATATGTTGTCTCCTGAAACTCAACGGTGGAACATTAGATTCAGCACACATGCTGATTATTGGAGATGTTCGAAAAGCACCAATTGCGAGCCGGATTCCGGCGTGATGGACGGAATCAAGAAGTAATAGATGTACTGTTTTGGCGGATGAGTAGGCAGCACAACCGTAATCTAACTTAGGTAGGATTAGTGTTCTGTAGACCATTATCAAACTTTTCCTATCTGCTCCCCACGATGTTCCGGCAAGGACCTTAAGTAGATTCAGCCTTTTACTGCATTCTTCCCTTAGGTAATTGATGTGGGAGATCCAATTCAGCTTTTCATCAATCATTAGTCCAAGAAATTTAATTTCGTTATTGAAATTGAGGATATTGCTTCCAAGAAAGAGTTGTGGCGGTATCGTAGGGTTTCGTTTCCTAGAGAAAAGAATGCATTTAGTTTTCTGTGTGGAGAATTTAAAGTTGTTGCTTCTAGACCAATCGAGAAGTTTGTCGAGGGTATTTTGTAGGAGTCTATTCATCCATTCCTTGTTGGTGAATCTCAGGAACAATGCAAGATCGTCAACAAATAAAAAGGTTTTTACTGATCTTGGTATTATTTCTGTCACAGTATTCATTGCTATTGCAAAGAGCACACAACTGATGACACTACCTTGTGGTAGCCCTCGTTCTAATAGTTTGGAGTTAGAGTGAGTGTTGCCAATTCTCGTTCTGATTGTCCTGTTGAACAGAAAATTGTTGATAAAAATTGGAAGGTTTCCACCAAATCCCCAGTGATGCAGTTGTTTTAGCACCGTTTGCTTGTTGACTGTATCGTATGCTTTTTCGATGTCAAAACATATTCCGACTGCTTCTTGTTTGGTGATGAATGTGTCTAGGATTTCTGCTTCCAGCGTGACTAGGTGGTCAATAGTTGACCTTCCCTTCCTGAATCCGCATTGAGCTGGGGACAGTAACGAATGAGTCTCCAGATACCACTGCAATCGTTTGTTGACCATTCTTTCCATCAACTTGCATAAACAACTAGTTAGCGAAATCGGTCTAAAGTTATTGATTTGGGTTTTATCTTTTCCGGGCTTTGGTATGGGTATAACTATTGATTCACGCCACGATGCAGGAAATTTTTGGGTAGTCCAAATTTTATTATACAAATAAAGTAACGTATTTTTACCAGTGGTAGTGAGGTTTTTAATCATGAGGTTATGGATATCATCAGGTCCTGGTGAGGTCGGTTTTAATTCGGTAATTGCATCTTTTAATTCAAGGATTGAAAAAGGAGCGTTGTATGAATCGTTTACATTTGAGGCGAAATCGACTTCTGGAGATGATGGGTCTTCATAGCTGATAGATTGTTTGGAGAAGTATTCGACAAAAAGTTCGGCTAGAGAGTTGGGGTCTGATATTGTTTGATTATTTATTCGAAGAGATATTGTATGTGAATTGTGGATGCCTCTGATTGAATTTATTCTGTTCCATACGTTTCTGATGGGTGTATTTATGTTAATCTGTTCGAGGTAGGACTGCCATGAAGTTTTCCTTTTCTGTTTGATTATATTCCTTGCTTTTGCTTTTAATTTTTTGTATTGGATGAGGTTGGAAGCGGTGGAATTTCGTTGAAATTTTCTCAGGGCTCTATTTCTTTCCCTTACAGCTTGGCGGCACTCATCGTCGAACCAGGGGCAATGATTGTTTTCGGTGTACCTCGGGACTTCGGTATGCTTTCTTCTGCCGCTACTATAATTGCTTTTGTTAGTTCAGAGGTCAAAGTGTCAATGTCACCTGCGGGGTTTTGGAAATCGAAGGAAAGTTTCTGTTGAAAAAGGTCCCAGTTTGCTTTCTCGGTGATCCACCTGGGATATTTGCTGGCGAGAGGTTGGTGACTTGCAAATGATATCGTGATGGGGAAGTGGTCACTACCATGTTGGTCAGGGCAAGTATCCCATACGACTTTATTTAGAACATTGGGAGAACAGAAGCTTACGTCAATAGATGAACAGGAACCATATTGCGGGCTCATATATGTAATTTTTCCATTATTTAACAAGATGCTGTCGGTTGTATCAATGACACGTTTTATCGCATTGCCTCGGCTATTATTTGATGATGAACCCCAAGATACGTGTGCGCCATTTAAGTCCCCAGTTACAATATAAGGAGCTGGGAGGTGATTTATAAGCTGGACCAAAGCTGATTCATCGACTGGTTCGCTTGGAGAGAGGTAAATGTTGCAAACGGTTATGGGGAACGTATGGTGTACTCTAACGGCTATTGCTTCTAGCGGCGTTTGAATATCTATTTCTTCAGAGTAATATTTATCTCGGAACAGACAGAACAAGAAAAATCTAGCAATATTAAAAAAATAAAAAAATCAACCCAAGAAAAACTCTCTGACTTTTCTTTTCGTGAAAAAACAGATTCAATTTAGTGATAATTGTTATTTAGGTAAACAGAAAGGCAGTATACCAGAAACAAATAAGAAACTTAAAATAAATATAGATGGGGAAATTAATAAAAGTGAAAATATTATTATTGTATTTTGGAATATGTATGGTTTTGGTAATATTGATGAATTGATTAGTTATTATAAGTTAAATAAATTAATATGTTTATATGAAACTCATTTAGCTCATGATATAACAATATCAGACTTACCGGCTGCTTTTATCGAATGCAATGTTATCTGCAGCAATGCATTAAAAGAAAAAAAGTTTGGCAGAGCCTCCGGTGGTCTGATGCTTATATATAACAAAAATTTGTTTAAGGTAAAAATAATTGAAAAAACGATTCATTGGTTATTTGTTAAAGTAAAAACATTCTATAATGAATTTATACTTGGTGTAGTGTACTTTAGATTAAGTTTATCAATAGATTATCTATTAGAACTATTAGATTTAACAATAAGCTCCATTAAAGAAATGTATAGGGAATTCCCACTTATTATAGGGGGGGACTGGAATTGTAGAGTGGCAAATCATAATACAGTTAGTGATGATATAATGGTAGACACTAATCTTTACGCGGTAAGAAATAACTGTGATAATATTTGCAACCCCAGAGGCGGAAAATTATTAGAATTTCTTGAAGACCATTCTTTAATTATTGTTAACGGACGATCCAAAAACGATCAATTCGGTAATTATACCTTTCATAGCTCTCGCGGATGTTCCACTATAGATCTGGTTATTTCTCCCGTAACAGACCTGTTCCTCATAAATGACCTCTACGTTGAGCAGGAATATACATCATCGGATCATTTCCCTGTTAAAGTTACACTTGAGGCTCAAGTCAAAACTTATACAACTAAAATGAAAAAACAAAATAAAATTCCCCATAAAAATAAAATTATCTGGATAAAAGAGTTGACTCCATTATATTACCAATCAATGCAAGAGATTTCAGACTTCTCAGATTCTGAAAATAATGAGACATGTGATAGTCTGTATGATAAGTTACAACAAAATATAATATCTGTGGCAAAAAATATTAACATGACAACAAAAAACGAAACCCGAAAAAAATTCAAAAAACCTTGGTATGATCTGGAATGTAGAACGCGCAAAAAGGAATTAAGGCAGAACTTTAAATTACTAAAAATCAATAAATTCGGAGAAGAACAACGTTCATCATACTATAAACTAAAAAATCAATATAATTCGTTATTAAAGGCAAAAAAACGTCGTTATTTTAGAGAGATGACAGATACATTGACAAAAACAAAAAATAGTGGACAGTTTTGGAGCTTAATCAATAAGTACAAAAAAAAGAGTAAATATAAGCAATCTCCAATTAACATTATAGAATGGGAAAATTATTTTAGAACAGTTTATCCGACTCGCTCTATAAATGATATTACATACTTTGATGTTGTACACCCACTTCTTGACTGTTACATAAGTTCAGAAGAAATCTCTACTACTCTAAAAAGTTTTAAAAGTGGGAAATCCCCTGGAATAGATTCCATATCGTATGATTTTTTGAAGAACTTGCCTCAAAATTGGATGAAATATTTGGAAAAACTATATAACACTATTTTAGATAATGAAAAAATACCGGAAAATTGGACTAAAGTTATAACGGTAATGATACATAAAAAAGGCAGTACTCATGATCCAAATAACTATAGATCCATTGCACTAGTTAACTGTATTTTGAAGGTGTTGACTCAGATCATCTTAAATAGGTTAATAATTTGGCAAGATGAAGCAAAGGTGATACCCGAATGTCAATCAGGATTCCGTAAGAACCGAGGTTGCATTGACAATCTGTTTGTATTAAACTCAGTCATCCAATTTAATATGAACAAAAACAAACCTCTGTTCTTGGTCTTTATCGATTTTAAGAAAGCGTTTGATACTGTAAACCATGAACTTTTATGGAAAAAACTAATTGGGGTGGGCCTAAGTGGAAAAATAATCAGATTAATCAAGAATTTATATGATAGAGCCACTCAATACATAAAAAATGGATTTGAAATAACCGGAAATATTCCTATCACTAAAGGCGTGATGCAGGGAGAGTCTCTAAGCCCCGCCCTATTCTCACTATTTATTAGTGACATCGAGGATTACTTTAGAAAGAAAGGAGCCACAGGAATACCGATTTACGGCTGGTGCGACATTCTTCTATTGTTGTACGCTGATGACCTCATAATTATTGGAGATTCTTTGCCAGATGTTCAGAATAAATTAAACATTCTCCACAACTATTGCACAGAAAACGGCCTTGAAGTCAATGTAGAAAAGACCAAAACTTTAGTTGTGCATAAAGGCAGACGGGCGAAATACAGAACTCCAGTTTATAATAAAAGACCAATCGAAATTGTAACCGATTATACTTACCTTGGCGTCCTAATTAGTTCCTCAGGGGTATTCCATAAAGCCACAGCTGAAATGACGGCCCGGGCCAAACAGGCAATAGGCGCTGTAATAGACATCTGTGCAAAGACAAAAAACTGCTCTTGGAAAACAACAAAAAAATTAAATGAATCCCTAGCACTTAGCACACTTCTGTACTCTTCACCTATCTGGGCACTGAGATACATCGACAGTCTTGAAAACGTGCATCAGAGCTTTTATAAAAGATTGTTAAACTTGAACAAATCCACCCCCCAACATATTATTAGAATAGAAGCGCGCTCAACACATATTAGCCATTATATAACAAAAATGACATTAAATTGGATAATAAAAATTTTGGAAATGGAGAACATAAGATACCCTAAATTATGTTACCTGAAATTACTATCCCTACATAATAGCCAAAAATCAAACAAAAAATTTAACTGGGTTTCACAGGTACAGGATTTCTTAGAAAATTACTCAAATTTCGACCCATTAATATTTTCTGATCCTGTAAAAATAAGAATGGACATCGGCAAAATTACAAACACCAATATCAAAAAAACTAAACTAAAAGATAAAGAATTGCTTTCAAAGTCTAAATATAGTCTGTTGTACTGTAAATTAGAACCATTAAAGGATGAAGCCAATTATTACCTCTACCGCAGCACTACATTCCGATATCTTAGAACTACAGCACAACTTAGAACCTCTGGCGTACATACCATCAAAATAACCACAAATAATATCACACACCTGATTAACCCCAAAGAAAATTGTACGATATGCAATCTGAACACACCCGAAGACCTTTTTCATATTTTAATCTCCTGTCCAATGTACAACTCTATCCGTAAATTTTATCTTCCGCAATGCCTAACATATGACCAAGACAACTACTTTCATATATTAAACCCCAAAAATAGTAAAGATTTAAAATATATATATTGTTATATGCAAGAGGCACTAAAAATCCGCTCTTTTATTGTCAATAAATAAGAGACAATTATATGCAATGAGGTGATATTTATTTTAATTAATAAATATTTGTAAAGTATGGATAATGGTAGTCTTATAGTATAGAGCCATACAAGTCTTAAATTTTGTTTTCTGTTTTCTATTATTATTATTATTATTATATTATTGTGTATAGGATATTAGCACTATTTATGTTTTTATATTATTTAAATCCAGCTTTGTACTCCTTGCTACAAGGACATGTATCCTTTAGAGCAATAAAGATTCATTCATTCATTCAATATTTATCTCGGATTGCCGTGATGATCCCCCCGCTAGCTGGCCCATCTGTTTCCCTATCTTTTCGGTATATATTGTAATGTTTAAGGGAAAACGTATTGGAAGGTTTTAGTTTAGTCTCTTGTACACAAACGGCCCAAGCGTTGTATTCATTTAGCAATATTTTTAACTCCTCGAATTGCGTCCTTACTCCATTGCAGTTCCAACTAATCAGAACCATTGTTAAACATAAAGATCTGCGTTATACATAAGAATGTATAACGATACAAATTATAACTACTTATGAATACAGTTACAGAATAAATTATGCTAACTATAAATAACAATTGATTATAAGTGATTTTAAAGTACAATTTGGAATTTTTAATCATTAGAAATACATAAAGTGGCATAGTTATAATTTTTTTTTTTTTTTTTAAATTATTACTATTATATTTTGTGTTATTTTTATTTTATTTATTTTTTTATTAATTATGGAAATTACACAAGGAGATCTCATGCAGTTTCCATTTCGTCACTGCTAATATTACTGCTACCATTAGTACTATTATTTCTCTTAGTTTTCAGTTTACGCCGCTGCTCCTTAGGTTTAGGTTTAGGAGGCGGCGGCTCCTTAAATACCTCACTAGTGGTAGGAAGGCTAGAGGAACTGTTTATATTAAGAATTTCACCAGTACCAAGTAAAGAAGCACTGGGTTCGGGATTGAGAGGGGTAGGTGGGGGGTCTGAGGGAGAGGAAGGGTGCTGAGGGGTAGAGGAGGGGGGCTGGGGGGTAGAGGAGGGGGGCTTGGGGGTAGAGGAGGGGGGTGCTGGGGAGACCTGTGTAGAGGCTGCCTCAGTACGTCTAGTAACATTGCATAAAACTTCTTTAATTGAACTATTAACATCATTAATAAAGTCCGTTTGACATCCTATTTCTGCACTTTTCCTATTATTCCTAACTACGCTAGCATAAGTGCCATTGTTAATAAGACCATGGCTTTCCTTATACAGTTTTTTTGCGGCGTTATAGGGAATTTTATTTTTGTATTGTAAGATTTTGATTTCCCGTTCTTCAATTAGTTTTGGGCAATTTCTGTCTAGACTTGGGTGTACTTCATTACAATTAACACAGGACGGCAAGATGGTGTCACATGGCTTCCCTTCATGTTTCGGTTTGGCACAAATTGCACAGATAGGTTCTTTATTACATTTAACGGTCAAGTGTCCAAATCGAAGACAGGCCATACATCTGATGGGATTAGGAATATACATTCTTAATTTTAGTTTGTATATTCCTACTATGATATTATCAGGTAAATATGGTGAAGCGAATGTAAGTACATACATATGGGTTTTCCTTTCCTGGCCTGATTTTTTTGAAATAATTCTTTTAACCTCAACGACCTTATGCTCTTTGAGCTCTTCTAAAATTTCATTTTCGCTTACATGGTCTAAGTCAGGGCAGAAAATGATACCTTTGCTCAAGTTCAATTTGGAATGTGGGCTTACTTTAACTTTTATATTAGGTCCGAAATTAGTTGTTTTAAGAATTTTATCGGATTGTTCTTTATTTAAAGTTTCAATTAAGAGTGTACCGTTTTTTAGTTTTTTGATGTTTTTTGGTTCCTTGCATGTATTATTTATGGTTTTAGCGATTATGAAGGGGGATACCTTATGAAAGTTCCCTTCATCTGTTCTCTCTATAATAATAAATTGGTTATAATTAATGGTATTGCTTGTTACTTGATTAAAGTAACTTTCATTATTACTATATTGTTGGTTATAGCGTTTTCGCTTAAATTTCGGTGAAGAAAGGTCAGGTGGTTCGTTCATTATATCAGTTACTCCTGTTTTTTATATAATAAATAAGAATGAAAGTATAGTTAATTTGGTGGGAATAATTAACAAAAAAAAAAACAGATAAATAAATGTGAGAAATGAAATTACAATTAAAATTAGAAAGAAATAAGAATATAAAGGAATTATAAAAGGTACTTATCGGAGCAGCTCTATGCGAATTCGACCGAGGTCCAAACGCAGCTCTGGCCCTGCTCAAGTGTCTTCACACACTAATCTTTTTAGTTTTACGTGTCACTGGTCTTTTCTAGTCACTATACTCTAGATTGTCTTCATTTTATTCATTATAAAACGGAATAAATAGCATGAAAATACATACATAGTAATCAAAGCAACTTTTTTTTCATAACTAAAATAAGAACACTTCAAACTGTTTGTTTTCGATATATATATTACATATGATTAAATGCAATGTGTTGATCAATTACTCTTTTTATGTGAAAATTAATTGTTAAGGAATCCAGTTGGTTTTCTAATTCATTACAGATCTGTAAAATCATCATTTTTTTATTTTTTTAACGCAAAGGAGAAACTACTTATTTACGTTTAATTGTTTAGTAATTTAAAAAGAACAGTGAAAAAATATATAACCCTTACAAACTGAATGAATGGACAATAAACCTAGAGTGAAACGCACACTAGTGCTTCCTGGTAGTTTGGAGCTCGAACTAAACTTTTAATTCAATAACCCGTCAAGGTAGGCTAATTACATAGTGCGAGAGGCTTAAAATTCTCGCCCTTTTCTCTTCAATTTTACCCCCTACATATAAAAATTGAAACCTTCTTCACCGTTAGGGGCCATTGGGATACACGAAGACATACATTTCTTAATCGTACGTGGAGTCGTTTTTGAGCCTTTGCTTTATAATATATATATTGACTATATGTGTATTATGTATGTATATATTAATGAGTAAGATTACATTTGATTACATTATTGTAATTAGGTGGCCTATAGGAATCATCGAGTTTATACCTATAAATATGTTAAATTATAAAAAAAGGCCAAACTTCTTACTTTAAGCCCTCGTTAAGGGCCCTAATTGTAAGGAGGTCCCACTCGACAGAAAGAGTTCGAATCTTGATGGGAGAGTATACGGACGTATTTGCTGCCTGTGTTCCTGGCCACCCCACTTCTTTGTTCAGGCCAGTATATTTATAATATTGGTTATATTTCAGTATATGTATATGTTTATAGAATTACATCATAATGAAAGACATTTTGGCTTCTACTGCGCACTTCTGTCTTTTTTTTTTTTGTTATGTTCAAATAACAATTAAACAAGATCCACGGACCTTTACTAACAACGATTATCATTATAAATAAAAAAAAACCAGGACATAACGAAAGTGACACTAACAGTAATACAAAACTAACAAAATTATTCGATCTTCAGAGCAAGACCAACTCTCCAGTCCATCACTCCTAATATTTAGTCTGAATCAGAACAATCTAAAAGGTTCCCGAACGTAGAAAATTCTCGAACAGTCACGAACATGTAGTAGTACAGTTTGTTCCAACTGTTCAAACAAAAACAATTCTATTCAATCATATATTTCTTTTTCACGTTGCATTATTTACAGAACAAAAATTAACAAAATAAATAGCCTTACGACACGTAATAATGTGGAAAAAAAAATTTATCGTTTAACCCTTACCTAGATGTAAATGTATTAATTACCTTTTAATTTGGTTTCTAAGCAAGAAATCTCTTTCAATTTTGGAAATTTCTTTATTTATAAGATTAGATGTTTACGTTTCGGGTAGCTCAGTTCCCATATTTAAAACTCATATAATCATATCTTATAATTATTTAACCTCCAGTGCAAATAATCCACTGTTGTCTGGAAAAAATTTTATGAAAAAAAAATTAAAATATGGTTACAAATAACCAATCAAGTAATCGTAACTGAAGTTTCAGCACGATCATCCATCTATATCTACAGAATCATTCCAACATTTTTTATAACTTTTTTCTCATTTTATATTGAAAATTTATTGGTTAGTTATTACCATTATACTCCATGGTACCCCTGACCACAAGCCTATATGCTTATAGACCGGACCGCAGAAAAATGACGCTCGTCTGCATCGGGCCTAAGCCTACAAAACCCAACAACAACAAAAAAAAAACAGCATATGTACGCGATTGTCGAGTCAAACAATCACAAATTATAAAATAGAAACAAATAATAGTTTTATTATGAACTTAAGATCATTAGGTAATAAGATTACTGTAAGAAATAAAAAGAATGGAATAGAAGAAATATTTCAAACAATTGCCGATCTAAAACTTCTTAACCCAAATCGCCAATGAATAAACCGTAAAAGTTAGTACCTTCAGCAAATATTAAATAATAGCATTTTGGCTAAGCAAGCTCAAAACCAGAGCGAGATAAACTCTAGTCTAAATTTGAACAGAGGACCGGGACAAACTGGTACCTGAGCAAACACCAGACACTGATGTGTATGTGCGGGGCGGCCGCTCGCCTCACTGTAAGTGTAAAAATAAGTATAATTTATATTCATTATAACTTAATAAATCTCCAGCGGGTTAACCAAACAACGAATGAAACACGACATTTGCACTAATTCAAATAATTGGAAAACTTAAAAAAAATGTGTTTTTATTTTTGACATGTTGGGTTTCTCCTGATTATGAAAGACAAACGATTTTTACAAACCATATATTTTGGAAATTACAAAACAATAAAATTTCAAGCTTACATATATTGTCTAATGGTCTAATGTCTAATGAATAAAAAATAACTGTAACTATAAATATATAAAGTTGAAATGGAATAGATTAAAATTTAGGGTTCTTCAATTTTAACGCCAAAAACTACTTCCGTTAAAGAAATTTATTTTTAAATGCCCTGGATTTGTAGAGTTTCTCTTGACGATTATTTGAATGGACAATAAAAGCCGATAGATCAGCAGGGTTCGTCGGTTATTTCTTGAATTAGATGTCTTAGAATGCAAGGAGTTCAAAAATAAAACGAAAATAATTCTTTTTTTTGACATGTTGGGTTTGAAACGAATGATTCAAATCTATATGATATTATGATATGATACAGCCAATCTCTGGGTATATATATTCTTTATTGTTATAAAAATCGTTAAGATCTCGCTTTACATTGGTTTTTACGAATTCGACCGTTTGAGTCGATAAAAGTCTCAGTTTATAGATTTAAATTCTTCGGGTGAAAACGGTATATACAGCTAGTAATCTATATAAATAAAGATGAAATTCTGTTTGTTTGTCTTTTATAGAAATCCATACCGTTTGTCCTAAATTCTCCTAATTTCGCTCAGTAGTTTCATTATCTCAGTACTTTCATACCAGGTGCGAACACCTGTCCATATTAAAATTGCATACCTTCAACCAATCTCTGGGTATATTCTTTATTGTTATAAAAATCGTTAAGAACTCGCTTTACATTGGTTTTTTTCGAATTCGATCGTTTTAGTCGAACAAAGTCTTGTTTTATAGATTTAAAAAGTGAAATTTCGCGGGTGAAACCGGTATATACAGCTAGTTTACAATAAAAGGCAAAAAATAACTAACTCAAATTATTAAGAATGTTACAAAAAATATCAACTTATTTGATAGAAACGTATACCAAGGATTTGGTAAACACGCGAATGTTTATATAGTTCGAGGCATATAATAATTGAAGCGTGGAAAAGCATAAGGGTCTAAGTGCCAAAGAAATTCTTCAAAAATGGGTATAAGTAGTGTTTTGTTGTTAGAAAAGAGTTCATTGAACGTATGAAAGATGATGTGTGAGCACTGAATGTAGTTCACACTTGAGGGTATAAGTCACATCATTTCTGTAAAAATTTCCTAAGGCACTTTTACCCTTATGCATTTCCACGCTTCAATTCTGTTTCCTTCTTTTTTATTTAATCATTTTTAAAGTGTAATTGCTAATGTTTATGGTAAGTACATAGTTTTCGGTTTATCATTTGAATTTTTTTTTGCTATATATAATATTGCCTTAAGATTAATTTGATAAAATAGGTATCCATGTCTCCCTGATGATATCCACTGTCCCTATTTTGTGATAAAATGAAATAAGGTCGTGGAGCGAGCAGATGTGAAGTAGGGTCTAACTGCTCGGGGACAATTTTTTCTTCGAATCGCTCGATGCTTCCAGGATTAGAGGACTTTCCAGTAATTAGATTTCCCGGCAAGAGGAAATTTTTTGTTCACCTTCCTCGCCATTTTGTTACCCATAGAAATCTAAAGTAGGTTCTTTGGCTCCTTAAATAAATATTATTTGAGGCAAATGGTGTCCTGGGATATTTGTTGGACTGAACTGCTGCACTCAAGGTCCTCAGTTTGAATCTGGGTAAGGCGATGGATATGTCCTGTGGTTTGCAAAGTAATTATCGCCCGCAAAATATGAATTTTTAACCTAAAATTTGTAGATAATGTGAGGTAAAATAACAGTTCATAAACAGTTTTCGGCAGTTTGAATCGAACTATTTTTTGGTAATATTTTTTTAAATCTACCTAACGCGCAGCCGCAAAACATTTTTTTTAACACGTTAGGTGAGGCGGCGTATTTTAGGAGTATCCTGAATTGGACGGTGTCGGGGTCCAGGGTGTCCAACTGCTAGCATGAGCCACAGACGATATTGGGCGTCGGGGTCCGATGGAAATGCTCTGACGAAAGCGTTCTCTTTTGATTAAAAATGAATTAAATGAGCGTCTCAAGGGTATTGCCTCTTGGTAAGGATTGGAAGTAGACATAATATGCGCAGGACAGGCCGATACAGGATTTACAACATTCTTTATCGAAAATCGGATATCGGAGTCCGATTCTAAAAAACAACAGAATTTCAGCTGTTAGCAACATTTTCTGCACTAAAATGTAATAATCTCGGACCCCGGGGACCGATGCCGCACCTAACGTGTTAAGCTGTCTAATATAACTTTTTATCTGTTAACTGCGTTGTTATGAGAATGGTCTCAATGGAATCAGAACATAGAAACAATAAAAAACGGTACATGCTAGGACATATTTGCTGCCAAAATAATTTTTTTTGGAATTGTTCTTAATCTAGAAAAGGGAAGAAAACGCATTAAGAGAACCGCATTAATAGGGTCTCTTATACCCAAACCATATATGGGCGGACTCTGAGGTTTCGTAACTTACCAATACTACTACCATACTAAACTGAAGTTTCAGAATGGTACAAATTTTGTTCTAATCATGAATAATTTTCGTTAGATCTCTAGTAGAGATACAGTCCACTTAAAGATAACTTATTTAGAGGTTGTGTCACCTGACAATACAAAGTGAAGGCATAACCCCACACCACCTATCCCACCACAACTCCCTGAGCGAAGCCGGTATTAAATAATAAGTATTAAATAATAGCATTTTGGATAAGCAAGCTCCAACCCAGAGCGGGATAAACTCTTTCTTATTCAGCTACAGATTGGATCAGATGGCTAGAGACCATTCTGGTGCTTACCCAGCCTCAGAGGAAGTTAAGACGAGATGTTAAAGTGAATCCCGCCATTTGAATTCTTTTATTTCCCAAATGAAGTATATAACCTTCAATTTTCGATTTTGTTGAAGCTGTAATTACTGATTTAAAGCAATTATTACTTTTGAATATGTAATCGTCTACAGCAAAGACAAAATTCACGAGATCCGGTAGCCAACAAAATTCATTTACATTTTCATTAACAAATAAAATTTGATAATTTTTTCGGTGTTTTTATATTTATCCTTATATTCGGGGCAGAGATGAATGAAACAAATATCAGATCATAAGAATAATCTGTCCAACCGTTTTAAAGTTGTAAATTAATAACACGACTTAGTAATGTATGTAATTTATATGTTATATGTATGTAAATATACGGATAGATAAAATATTTTTTATACTGAAATGTACCTTGTATGTACTTGAATACGAAACCAAATTTACGATTGGAAAAATGATACCGTATCATAAAAAAGATGGAAAAAAAAAAAGCTGCAGCTAAATATAGCAGCAAGAGGCATGGAATGCAACTATTAATTAACGAGGACAATTAATTGAACATTGCAATGCTAAGTGTGTCCCATCTCCGGCTGTGCTCATTCAGTTAACTGCAATGACTACCTTTATTCTTGTTATGTTCCAAATGTTCAAATATAAATAGTTCAAATATGAATAGTTCAAATATGAGTTTGGAGTAGTTTGAGGAATTTCGGAATACGGATGTTCACTTGCAAAAAACAAAAGACTCACAACAAATTCTATTCCGCAAGTCCAGCCTTCTTTAAAATCCTACTATCTACCTCCGACATATATTTGACATTTAGGGCCTATTCACACTATTGGTTTCGCGCCCGCTCCACTCTCGCTCCGCTCCCGGTCCGCTCTCGCTCTACCCCATTCACACTAGCGCTCCGCTCCTGCTCCACTCCCGGTCCGCTCTCCTAATGTCTTACCATATTCACACTATATAATTTTACACCGTTCAATTTTGAAAGGTTTAAGCTATTAAAGCCATTAATAATCGAAGTTGTCTGTATTCGGATTTTAATTAATGATTAACTTTCAGTTATTTAAGTATTCATTTATTCTTCAATTTTACGGCCAAAAAAAAAAATCTTTCTTGATGAAGAAGATAATATTATCAAAAAATATAATAAGAAGAATATATTGCAACACAATGATAATTATTAATAATAATTATAAATTAATTTAATTAATAGAGAAGAAATAATTTAAATTTTTTTCGGAATGTATTCGAATACGCTTGAAAATTTCAAGTTGAAATCGGTAAATGCTACAAATTTACCGATTGTATTCTCTTCTTTTCCTGATTAATATTTTGATTATTTTTTGCTTTAATATATTTTTTTGTTAATTATCTGACATTTTTCATAATATACTGCATTCTTATTTGTTTCAAATTAAACGTTATTTTATAATAGCAATGAGTGTGTAGTCAATAAATAAATCGGTGACCATTTTTTACGAGTACATTAATTCATAGCAAAATATATCTCAAACAGAACATGAATTTTTCACGTCGAAAAACCGCGCGTATTGTTGGTGATTTTTTTTTTTTTATCATTTCAAGCGTATTCGAATACATTCGGAAAAAAAATTTAAATTATTTCTTCACCATTAATTAAATTAATTTATAATTATATATATATATATATATATATATATATATATATATATATATATATATATATATTTTTTTTAAAGTTGAACTTTTTTTTCCTTAAAATTGATGAATAAATAAATACTTTAATAACTGAAAGTTAATTATTAATTAAAATCCAAATACAGACGGTTTCGATTATTAATGGCTTCAATCGTGAACGGTGTAAAATTATATAATGTGAATATGAAAAGACTTTAGGAGAGTGGAGCGGGAGTGGAGCGGGAGCGGAGCGAGGCCGGACCTGGGCCAATATTGTGATTAACCTCTCTCTATTCCTCTTTAGAATATTTTGCCAGTGAGACCGGACCTGGAGCGGAGCGCTAGTGTGAATGGGGTAGAGCGAGAGCGGACCGGGAGTGGAGCGAGACCGGAGCGGTGCCGATAGTGGAATTCTCTGTCTATTTCTCTTTAGAATATTTGAGCGGACCGGGAGTGGAGCGGGAGCGCCGCGATAGTGTAAATCCGCCCTTAGATTATGGATATCTTTAAAAGTTAAAATGATTTAATGACAAATGAAATCCTTTATAATTACCCCTGGAGAAAGAAAATTGTTGATAAATGTCAATATTAGACTAGTTAGTTAGAGGCCATACAGCTACAGAAACATAATAAATCTGTGAACGTTGAGTCTCAAAAACGACTTCTAAAGACAGTTTTATGATCAAAGGAGCCTACCTACATCATTTCTTGTCAAACAGTTGGCTGGTTAGTACTCTGCACAGATTGATGTTGAATATAAACAAATGGATGAAGGTGGAACATATATGGTTAAAAATAATTTTATTTCACAAAGTAAAATAAGTGGAGAAGGAACCCCTCCAAACTGTAGCAAGTAAAAGCAGATTGTAAAAAATAAACAACTAGCTACAGAAAATCTAGGAGAGAGTAATCATGTGCCGGCTAAGAATACATAGGTCACTACGAATTTTTCTATCATATCCGCTTCAAAACCTCGCAAAGCCTACCTAAATATGTTAAATGTAGTGCCCTAACACTGTTTTGCATATCAGTTGAATTCAAATTTTATCAAGGAATCAGAAGAAAATTAAAGATGAGCATATCATTGAAATAAACACTACAGGATACGGAGGAAGGTGTTGAGAAACTCAAATTTTCTAAAACAACATATTTTATAATGGAACCTAAAAACTAACAAAAAAAACAAAACTTTGCCGATGACCCCATCGGGTATATAATAAAATTCAATAATAAATATTTCACAATGAAACTTCAAAGACTTAAGCGTTAAATAATTTCAAGCTTTAATTCTACACCAACACGTGAGTCACCGAATTTATAACTTTACACAGAACTGAATGGTCTTTAGCTTTAATTTGTAAAATTTAAAAATCTCAAAACTCGAATCTTTAACTTTCGAAGCGGTTACAAGTAAATCATTACAAACCAATTACATTAATTTAATCATTACTCGTGGGTAATCACCTTGTAACCCATGTATATTATATATATTTTATTTAGATTTTCAAACAATCCCTCTTAACGGATTTTTTTTTTTTTTTTAACCAAGCGCTATTTTTTTATTAGAGAGTTCAATGGCACAAGTCGAACTAACCATTCGAAGATAATTCGTGGTGTTAAAAGACTTAGGAATAAGTGAGATAGTAAGAATTTTTTTTTTTTTTAATTTCGTGATAGCAAAAATTAAAGGAAGATATAAAAGTCGTTAAGAAGATATAATAAAAATTAAAGAAGAAATGGAAATGTATAGAATAAAAATCGACAAAAAGAAACGTAAATATAATATTTTAATATTTGGGATAAAGGGGAAAACATATGATGTGATTCTTTGTGAAATAGAAAACATTTTTAAACAAATGAACCTGCTTTCTTAGTTACAACACATTGATTACTTTATAAAACCAATCATAACAAAGAAAAAAGCCCAGTGTTAGTAAAATTTAATTCAATAATAGCTAAAAATCAAGTTATAAAAACAAAAAAAATACTAAAATTATCTGAAAATTTTCAAAATATAACAATAAAAGAAGAATTCCCACTAGCAATCAGAATAATAAGAGAAAAATTATTCACCCACTTATTAGAAGCAAAGAAAAAAAACCAGAAAGCCACTATAAGATATGATAAATTAATTATAAATAGTCAGATCTTCAGCTTAGAAGAACTTTAAGCACAAGAAACCCTTTCGGGAAAAAGGTATAGAAGTGAAGAAAAATCTCCTAATGTTATCAGCAAAGAAACGACTATCCCAAGAAACAAGAAAAAACTCAAAACTGATGGAAAAAAATTCAAAAATAGAACGATGAGTTTGGAAAGATATGTAGAAAGAACGAATACTGATAACAAGGAAAATAAGAAAGGATAAGAAGATGAATATCAGGATATAAAACCATAGCAAAATATATACAAAAATAGATTGATTATAGGCACATTAAATACCCGGACACTCAAAGGACAAGAAAGGTTATGGGAATTAGAAGAAGCTCTAGAGTCTATTAGCTGGTATGTCATTGGGCTTGCGGAAACCAGACGTAATAGTGAAACAATAGCAGAAACATCTAAGGGCAATATTTTAATGCATTCGAATGCGAAAAGTAGCCAATTTGGAGTTGGATTCATAGCCAAACAGAACCTGAACAGCAAAATTGTAGAATTTAAACCAGTTTCCAAAAGACTCGCATACCTGAAAATAAAGATAAAAAATATCATTCTTACGATAATTCAAGTACATGCCCCCACTTCAGAGAGCACCCAAGAAGAAATTGAAGATTTGTATGATAAAATAGAGGAAGAAATTTTCCTTGTTAAAGATAAAAAATTTCTAACAATTATTGGAGACTATAATGCAAAGGTCGGTCGAAAGAAATGGGGAGATTCTGATGCTATGGGACCTAATGGAGTTGGGACAAGGAATCAAAGAGGTGAAATATTGATCAATTTTGCCAATAGAAATAATTTACGTATATTAAATTCATACAATAATTCAAGACCAGCATATAAATGGACATGGTGTTCCCCTAACGATTCAAAACATGAAATAGATTATATACTGGCCAGAAGGAACCTTTTTGAAGAGAACATCAATATTCAACCAAATTTTTATTTTGATTCGGATCATATATTAATAATTGGGAAAATGAAGTTACCTTCAAGACGTTTCTACATAAAGGAGAAAATAATTAAAGTAAATGAAGGGCAGGAAAACCAATTTAAAGAAACTTTTGAAAATCTATTTGATATTTCAAACATTAGCACAGAGAAAACTATACAACAACTCTACAACCGACTGGAAGCCGCTATTGAAGAATCTTCAAAAATAGCGTAGAGAGATCTACAACCAACAAAAACAGAAAAGAATTATAAGCTCTCTACCATCACCATAAGCATGATCAATAGAAGGGAAGAATTAAACAGAATTCAAAACAAGTCTCCAAAAGAGAAGATTGAACACTGCGAAATAAGAAAAATGGTAAGAAGGAGGATTCGTTGTGAGCTAAAGGAACTTGAAAAAAAAGAGAATCACGGAAATTTTACAATCAACTAGATCTACAAGGCGCATAAATAAAGAGCTATCGGACCTGAAAAGAAAATGGATTCCCAAACTTAGAATTGACTCCGGAAAAATAACTACCAATAGAGAAGAAATAAATATATCTCTTAGCAAACTCTTTGAATCCTTATATCACCACATCCCATCAACGTACTGCTATCAAAAGGGGCCACAAGAAACAAGCCAGTTCAAAGAAAGCATTCTGGAAGAGGAGATAACAAAAGTATTTAATACATTAAAAAAACGGAAATCACCTGGTCCAGATGACATTACTAATGATATCCTTATTCTAGGAAAGAAATGTCTTGTTAAACCTCTGAAGCTCTTATTTGACAAAATGCTACAGGAAGGATTTGTACCTCATCAGTGGTCTACCAGCAAAATAATCTTATTGTATAAAAAAGAAGATCCCAAGGACATCGAAAATTACAGACCAATAACACTCTCTCCTTCATTATACAAAGTATTTGCAACAATTATTAAAAATAGGCTAATTTCGGTTATTTATGATAATCATCCTTACGAACAAGCTGGATTCAGACCTCGATTCTCCACTATTGAACACCTGCATATAATTAATCAGATTCTGGAAAAAACTATGGAATATAATGTTCCGCTATACTTGGTATTCATAGACTTCAGAAAAGCTTTTGATTCCATCTATCACAGCAAACTATGGCAGGCATTACAAGAGCATACATACAGGCATCGATCGCATATATATAAATATACTAAAAACTATATACGAAAACAATAGGGCTTACCTAGTCTTGGAGGGAAATAAGAGAACATTTGAAATCCGAAGAGGCGTCAAACAGGGCTGTCCATTATCCCCAATCTTATTTAATTGTCTCCTTAATTATGCCTTTAACAAGCTAAACTGGGAAGAAAAGGGCATAACCATAAATGGATATAAGCTATCGAATTTGTGATTTGCAGACGATATAGTCATTTTTGCCAATTCATTAACAGAGACGAAACAAATGATCAGCGAACTTCTAGAACAATGCGAATTCATGGGGCTGAACATTAATATGGATAAAACTAATATTATGACCAATTCACAGAAAGGAGAAATAAAAGTTGAGAACAAGAAATTCAGGTTCGTCGAGCAATATAATTATTTAGGGCAATCCATCTCATTTAGAGAAAGAAAAGAAGAAATAAACAAAAGAATCAACATGGGATGGAAAAAATACTGGTCTTTGAAACACATTTTTAAAAGTCAACTACCTCCAGGATTAAAGGCAAAGGTACTGGAAACATGTCCATACCCGGTAATACTATACGGCTCCCAGGCATGGTCAGCAACAGAAAACTGTTACAAAAAATTAGAGAGGACACAGATGCAATTTTCAAGAAGCATGATTGGTATCAAAAGAAAATATCGTATCAGTAACAGAAAGGCACAGTCCAAGATTAAGGTTAAAAGCCTAATAAAGGAAGCACAACAATTGAAATGGAGGTGAGCCGAACATGTTGCTAGGCTTGATACGAGAAGATGGTCAAAAATAGCAACAGAATGGATACCAAGAGACCATAAGAGAAGGAAAGGAAGACCAGTTTCAAGATGGCGAGATGAAATCGTTCAAAGAGTAGAAGACTGCTGGGATACTGTGGCTAGGAATAGGGACACATGGACCAAAGTAATAAAGAACTTGTAAAAACAATTCAGCAAAAGCAAATTGTTAATAATTGTACTTCAAATTTATGTTAAAAAAAAAATAATTAAGAAGAAGAAATTATATAATTTGTATATTAAACCAGAATACTACCTCCCATGGGAGAGGCTTTTTTTTCTGTAAAGGATGTAAATAAAAGCTGTAATTATTATTATAGCCAAAAAGTTTTATAATTGATACGTTATATTTTTTTTTCTTCAAAATACTATATTTTACAGAAGGTATAACCTAAGAATTGAGCAATGGGATGGGCACTTCAAGGAAAGCGATGAGAAAACCACAAGTACCTGCGGGGATTGCCAATTCAAGACGAGTAAGCGGGAAAAGTAAATCCTATAATAATAATAATAATAATAATAAAGGCTTAACGAAGCCGAAGGTTCGATGCTGACATGACCACTCGCTCCCTGCACACCTCCATCCATCGACCGTCTTCCAGACCCAACTTTGATCGATAGACCTAACACAATCCTTCTACCTCCGTCTCGGCCTCCCCCTCGGACGTTTCCCATTTGGCACCGCGCTTATTAATCTTTTCGGGATTCGTTCACAGCCAAGTTTCGCAATTTTACACGCCCATTTTATTCGTCTTGCTGCAATTACGTCAATTATATTTACTGGGTTAAGCTCGCTCAGTTCGGCGTTATGTAAGCGTCTAAATTCTCCGGTTAGTTCATCCCTCTTCGGTCCGAATATTCTGCGCAATACTTTATTTTCAAAAACTCTAAGCCGTTGCTCATCCCTCAATGTCAGCGGCCAAGTTTCGTATCCGTAAAAGACCGTTGGAAGAACAATAGTTTTGCAAATCCTAAATTTTAAGTTTCGGGACAGAAGGCGTGAGCTAAGCAATTTCGCGACTGAAAAGTAGCAAGCATTACCGGCTTTTAATCTAGCCTTAATTTCATCATCGATTTCGTTTTTTCTAGTTACCATCGCTCCTAAATATCTAAATTTCTCTACGTGTTTAAACGTATTCCCCCCTACATTGATATCAGCGAAATCCTCACCACTCTACGCCTAACCATATATTTTGTCTTATCCATATTTATTTCTTGTCCAAGTTCTTTTCCGGCTTTCATCAACGTTTTTGTGTTCATTTCTATGGTTTCCAAAAGTAAATCCTATAACTTGGCGCAATTCTTTGCCTGTAAAGGAACATACACAACAAAATTTTCTTAAAAAGATGATATAAATAAATTATTTATTTTAGCATTCTAGTTGTATGCCAGTTACTCCGTATGTACTATCCATTTTTTAGTGACGAAGGAAGGGATATAAAAACAAGTTAAATTAAAAGAATCGGAACCACCTTACATTATTATAAACAATCGTTATAATTTATTTTGAATAACTTATATTGTATAAAAAAATAAATAAATCTTTACATATAATTTACATTTTATTCAAGGGATTCCATTTTAAGCCTAGGCTAAGAAGAAAGCTAAGATTGAAAAGCAGTGAGGCAGAATAACAAGAGCGGCCAAGTTTTAACTTGCAGACACAACCAGAGATTAGAGGCACCCCCACCCCCCGCTCGGCTGGCTTCCTACAGCCCTCCCCCTCCCCCTACCCACGACCTCTAATCCACACGACACTTGAGGAAAAAGAGATAAAATAAAGAGGAAAATATACAACTTCTACAATTATTTAACAATGATGATGAACAAAGAACAGAAAAGACGAAAACCTACGTTAACAGTCATATCCTAACTAGCGATATGGGGTCACCTGATGTAGAGTGATTATCATAGCTACCTATAATACTAAAGGACGCAGGTTCGCGTCCCGCGGTGACCCTAGGCTTTTTTAAAGGGTTTAAAAAATCCTTAGCTATGCCGTAGCTCGGATAAGACGTAAAATGGATGCCCCGATCCTATATGATGTCAGGTACTCGTTAAAGATCCCTAGCCTAATTATACCTGGATAGGCAAAATTAAGGTCTCCAACTGTAGCATAGTCCGATTAATCATATTGGCGTAAAGCAATGTTAAACATACAATAAATAGTAATATAGTTTAAAAATGAGTAAAAAGAATATAGTATAAGACGCTTTAGATTTTAAAAATAGGGTTTATTTCCTATACATTTTTTTATAATAATACAGTTTTTTTTTAATAATAACAGATTTTTAACTTTTCGAATACGTAAAACTAATAAATCGATCCCAAAGCACTTAAACTTGAAATAGATAACTTTTTCACAATTAGCACCTTCACTAACTTATTAATTGACTGCAATAGCATTTATTCTCTAAGTTTTGATAAATCGATACCTTTAGTTATAATAAATCAATTACAGAGCGAAATTGCAAATTTATATAATTATTATAATAATTTCCTTAGTTAATCTACCTAGACTATGCTACAGATTTTTATATAGCTATCAGGTTGTTTATTATTAACGCGTTCTCGCCGGCGTGTATCAGCGGTGGCTCACAATTGACTGCCTCATCGGGCGGCGTGCACCACCGGTGACTCAAGCTCGAATCGCGCCTCTGCCAAATAATTAGATCTTCAACACTTCGATTGCCGAAAAAGAATACCTGAGAGTCAAGCTCTCGTTTCGACCCAATTTTAATATTTAATTCTCTGACAAGAGAACAGTTACTCGATTTCAGGTGACATGGCAGCCATTAAGTGTTAAGAAGGTAGAAATAATTTCAATATAGCTGAAATTTAAAATAATGAAAATTTAACGTAAATTCATGTATTTAAATTTGTTTATTATAAACATTTATTTTTAATAACAATTATAATTAATATCGTATTATAGGTAAACATAACAAGTAAGATAGTATTTTTTAGTGTTTATTTTATTATAGTTGGATTGCCAATACTGCATAATGCACTGGAATAGCTCCAGTCCAATAAAGCGAACAGCATTAATACGTGTTAAATAACAGCATTAGAACGTGTTAAACAAACAAAATTTTAAATTTATAACATGTTTAAAACTAACGCCTTAATAAATATAATAAAGACTCTATTTGAATTAATCCAAAAAGTTAAAATTTTCTTAGAAGCAGGAATCTCTTTTAAGGGATTGTTAAAATTTTGATAACTTACTAATTATTACAAAGTTTCATAATAAAATTTGAAACATCCCCTGCCCCATCAGTAAATATATCCTAAATATTATCTGTAAAAATGTATTTGATTACCAAAAATATTCGCAACATATACGGGTATCCAGAGCTGTATTAATATATATTAAATTTATATTATTTCCATTATCGGAATCCTCTATGACCTAATAATTGATTTTATTATAGCTATCAGGTAGTTTATTATTAATCCATAAGATTTCTTATATAAAATAACATTTTGATAATGATCACGATTCTGATTATGATTCTGGTCGGGAATAGAAAATTCACGATGTAATCGTTATTCGTTTATTATTTTTAAAAATGATAGTCAGTTGGCCTCTGACTTTCATAGAGTGCGGTTGTACTGTGTGGTGAATTCATAATATTTTTTTTTGTTTACTTTCACATGTATTTATCGGTTTTATGTTTTTTTTTTCTTCTTTTCTGTTGATAATTAATGAACCCAAGTGAAGAGGTAGGTGATCCACCTATTTTCAATAACTGCCAACATCCTACTGCTAAACCAGAGGAAAACAAATGTTTAGAAGAACCCAACTCAAAGAAAAGGTATCACGAGGGATCTCCACAAAACCAGTCTCCCGTTAAAAAAATGGGTAAATATTACAGTGAAATATCGCCTATTAAACTAACCAACAAATTCCAGCAACTTAATGAAACCGACCTAGATAGTGATAATCCATCTTCTTCAAAACAAAATGCTAGTCAAAACAGTGATAAAATTAACAGCAATACAGATACGATTAAAATTCCTCCTATATATTTACATAACGCTAATAATTATCAATTAATATTAAATGATCTTAACTCACTATGCTTAAATTCATTTACAACCAAAGTAGCTGGTAATAATACTAAAATAATGTTATCGTCTATAGAAGATTACAGAAGAATTACAAAATATTACGATGAGGAAAAAATAGAATATCACACATATTCATTAGAAAAAAACAAAACTTTAAATGTAGTTATAAGAAATGTTCCTTATTCTATTACCGAAGAGGAGTTAAAAACTGAACTAAAATCTAAAAATTTTCAAGTTTCACACGTTGCCAGAATTTTAAATAAGGAAAAAAAACCAACACCACTCTGTTTAGTGTCACTTGTTAATAATGAAAAGGCCATTGAGATTTTTCAATTGACTAATTTATTTTACGCCATTATCTCAGTAGAACCTAAACACCGAAACAATGATATACCCATGTGTACCAACTGTCAAAGATATGGTCATACCAAAAATTATTGTCGATTGGAACCAAGGTGTGTTAAATGTAAAGATAAACACCATTTTTCAAAATGCCCCCTTAAATTTACCGACAAACCGTTCTGTGTAAATTGTAATCAAGCACATGCAGCTAGCTACAGAGGTTGTCCCTATTACCAAACTATGAAAACTAAAATGAACTCACCTGTCGAAGCACAAAATAACAATATAACTGAAGAAAATGTATCTAATCGCAGGCCATTCAAAAGAACTACACCAAAATTCACATATTCCTCAGCTGTATCATCAGATCAAGTCCCAGAACAAAAAAATAATACCGAAGTTAACAGTGAAAGCATTCTAACCACAATCACAAAAATTATCATTGATGCCATTAGACCATATTTTTCACAAATAATGACTTATTTAAGTTCCCTCGTTACCTCCTTCTTCACAAATGGGCCTTAATGTAAACAATGGGCTATCTACTGTTATAATACCTTCGCAGTCCATAACAATATACGTGTTTACTGCCTTTTCAATTCTATTTTATAAATCTATTATAAAACGTAATTTTAAAATTTTATTTTTATCATATGCCTCCTGAATTAAGAAAATTAAAACTTTTAAACTGGAATGCCAACGGTGTTTCTTCACAAAAGAGTGAATTCAGAATTTTTCTTGAATCAAACTCCATTGACGTAGCATGCGTTTCTGAAACACATTTTTCAGCAAATACCAAATTTAATATACCTGGTTATAAAACATTGAGAAAAGACAGAGACAGCTTGTCACCGTCCGGAGGTGTAGCCATTTTCATTAGAAATAATTTAAATTTTGAAGAAAATTTTTTTCCACCCATATCAAACATCGAAGCAATCTCAATTCGTTTAAAATCTAATCCCAGCGTAATCATTACATCTGCCTACAAACCACCAAATAAGAGAATATTAGAAGAAGAAATTGACAAGTTAATGCCATCTAACGAGCGTACGTTAATTTTGGGTGATATGAATAGCAAACATATTTACTGGGGCTGTCACAAATCTAATCAAAACGGAAATAAACTTTTAGAAATATGTTCTAAACATAATATTCAAATAACAACGCCAACTGAACCGACATTTTTCAGACGGGGGTGTGCGCCTGATGTATTGGATATTGTGTTAAGCAAAAATATTAATGCGCCTATTTCGGCCCAGACAATATCTGCTCTAAATTCCGATCATGTCCCTGTGTTAATACAGTTCTCTACAGAAATTCATCAAATTCCCTCCCGTAAATCTTTAATAAATGGAATAATTGATTGGGACATGTACAAAAATTTAATACACCAAAATATCTTTATAAAAAAAAGTTTTCCACAGCCTCATGAAATCGATGACGTTATAAATAACCTGTCGGTAGTCATATCTAAATGTATAAGCGACTCAACTGTAAAAACGTTCAGTATTAAAAGAAAAACGGTTTTAAATTGTCTTCCAAATAGTATTCTTCAATTAATAAGAGACAAAAATAAAGTTAGAAGATTGTGGATGACCACTCGAAATCCTATGCACAAAATAAAATGGAATCGTTTGAAGAGAATAACTAAAAAGGAATTAGAACAGTTCACAATATCTCAATACAAGAATTATGTCTCAAACCTAGATTCAAGAGATTATTCATTATGGAAGGCTACCAAAAGGATTTTAAATAAACATGAAGGAATTCCCACTATTATCGAAAACGAAGAATTCATATCTGGTGACCAGGAAAAAGCTGAAGCTTTTGCTGATTATTTTGAGAAAACTTTCTCAAATTCAGAAGACGGAAGAGACACGACAAGCAGAAATGTAGTAAATGAGGATGTAAATACGATGGAAGTCCCTTTAACAACTGTCCAACCACCGCTAGAATTCACTTCCCCGAAGGAAATTCAAGAATTAATCAGAAACCTTAAGACAAAGAAAAGTCCTGGTCATGATCTGATCCCGGTAATTGCCATCAAGAAGTTGCCCAGAAAAGCTATCCTATTAATTACGTCAATTTTCAATAGTTGCCTACGAATTGGTCATTTTCCTGATACATGGAAGAAAGCTGAACTAGTTGTGATACATAAACCCGGTAAAAGCCCCAAGCAAATCAACAACTATAGGCCCATAAGTCTATTGCCCATTTTAGGAAAATTGCTGGAATCTGTGATAAAACGACGCCTTTCATCCCATCTTCAAGCAACTAACATCATTCCAGACTTCCAATTCGGTTTTCAGCAAAGACATTCCACGTCACACCAACTCGCAAGATTATCTGAATTAATAGTGAATGGGTTCGAAAAGAAAAAACATACTTTAGTAGCTTTCCTGGATTTTCAGCAAGCATTTGACAAAGTATGGCATCAAGGTCTTTTATACAAATTGAAGAAAATAGATACCCCGAAATATTTGCTCAACATTCTCCATTCATTTCTCACCAACAGGACATTCACTGTAAGAATAAATAGCAGCAACTCAACCGTAAGACCAATCCGAGCTGGTACCCCACAAGGTTCAGTTCTTTCTCCGACCCTCTTCAACCTTTACCTCCATGATATCACCCAGTCTCCAGTTACTTCTATAGCTATGTTTGCGGATGACACGGCGGTTATTTCTCAAAACGAAGACATAATAACAGCAAGACATGAACTGCAAGCTCACTTAGATATTTTAGAACAATATTTCAAAAAATGGAAAATAAATTTAAATGTACAAAAATGCAACGCCAAGATCTTCACTCTGCGACGTCCTGAAGATCCCCCGTCATTAATCCTCAGCGGAAACTCTCTACAGTGGAACTCTTCAAGCGAAACAGTAAAATATCTTGGAGTGCATCTAGATCGTCGATTAACCTGGAACCACCATCTCAATATTAAATTAACGCAAGCCTATGCAAGACTCGCAATGCTATACCCCATAGTTAACAGGAAATCTAGTCTTAAACCTGAAGTAACCATCTTGATTTATAAAACAATTCTGCGACCACTTTTGATGTATGGATGTGAAGTATGGGGTGCTGCATCCTGCACAAAACGGAAAAAAGTACAAACATTTCAAAATAAAGTTCTAAGAATAGCAGTAAATGCCCCCTGGTTCGTTAGAAACAGTCAACTTCATCGCGAGCTTAAAATAGGAACGATAGACGAATTCATAAAAAAACGTTTTTTGAAATACCATTCTCAGTTACCGGCTGTGAAAGGTGCAATAACTTACAACATAGGAGCTCCCGTTTCATCCCGAAGGCTGAAACCCCGGCTAATGCAAGACCTACTACTGTGAGACTCATAATAACTTTATCTGTATAACTATTAATTTCCTCATAATTATGTTACTATTCTTTCAACTTTATTTCACTTGTAAGTAGTTGGTTTTTTTTTTTTTTATTTATTTATTTTTTTTTTTTATTATTATTTTATTTTTTATTTATTTATTATTATTTTATTTTATTTTTATTTTTTTATTTTATTTATTTATTTATTTACTTCTTTTTTTTTTTTTTTAATAATTATTATTATGAAATTATTTGTAATAATTAATTCAAAATTTACAAAATTGTAAGTCGTTAGGGTGTCTCTTGTATGAGTCTGTACCCGTTCTTTGTCAAATGTTACAAAAATTGTATATGATTTTACAAAAACCATGTATGGCTCTCTGAGCCGATCTGGAAATAAAGAATTATATAAAAATGATAGGATATGACTTGTATTGTCAAGCAGGGAAAATAAGATTTAATTACCAAATCTGCTTCTAATTCAATTGCTTTTAACCAAAACTAAAAAAAACTTTTAAACAAATTAATTTATGATCTAAAATATTATCATATAACACCTGATTTCCGATATTAGTTTAGTTTAGTCAAAGTTAAGGGGAATCGGCGGGGAATATAAAGTTTGCCCTGGGTACTTAATAGGGCCCGAGGGAATGGAAGTTGCGAGCAGTAAACTTTATGGGCGAATAAATTTATCTTTTAGTGATTCTTCTTGCTGGGACCAGGAGCTTTAAGTCCCGCTACCGAGCCACCTATAAACAATAACTAGATGAAACTTTATAGCTGCGGAAAGCATATACTTGCATGCTTATTTTATGTTATGTACATAAATGTTTATGTCTAACCAACATTCCTGTTCATGTTCCTGTAGCATATTAAAAAAAAATAAATAATATCTCATCTCATAACATCTCTACAATAAAATTGAATACTTCCTCATTACAATATATGGCAAACATATGAAGCTTTTAAGATGCATAACAAACTTGTAATTTTCAAACATCAAGATGACCATTTAGTTTTTTGAAATTCAGTCTTAATTTTTTTTTTGAATGAGCATCTTCTGTACGACTGATAAGAATTCAGTGAAAATCAATTCGACTAAGCAAGCGAAAAGCGCCGCCTTTTCTACAGGTACACTTTCCTTTTTTTAAACTTTTTTCGGTTCGCTTAGTTTTCCCACGCATATACTCTCCTTAACTTTAAATACTGCATTTTTCAATCACTTCCTATCAATGCAGTTTCCAAAAAAATTTAAATAGATACTTCAAATTCTGAAGTAAAGTTTCATGTCGATACAAAATCATATAATTTCTTAATTAACGTTTTGCTTTACAGTATTAGTAAATTTGTCTATGAAATATTCTATACATTTTAAATTTTTATTTTTATAGAAATATTCTAATATTTGTATATGAAATATTTTATTATTAATAACACAAGAAGTTGTTCTTATAATATATCGTTATTATCTTATTTTCATTTCTTCATTTAAATTCTTTTATTTTTTTAAGTCTTGCTTTAAGGTTCTAAAGACCACCTATGGATTATATAATGAGTTAAGGAAAGGGAGGGCTGTTGGAGCCCATTGATTTTTTCCATCCTTCCATGCACCTTAATTATTAAATAAAAAATAGTAGTTTTCAGAGAAACATCCAAGATTATTGTAAACGTGAATTGAAATTTTTCAGTAGTATTTTATATCCAGAATATTCACCTCTTTTAGAAAGGGAAAGAGTTTATACAAAAAGATAGAAATATAAAAAAATCGTAGAATAAAAAAGGGAATAGAGGGGTAGGTATCAGTGAAGCTCGACAAGCGATATATTCCAGACAAAGCTTACCATATCCAAGGGGCGGCTTGGAATCCATAATGACACCAGGTCCTACCCAACCTTACCCTAAGCCCTTTGAAGTAATGTCTGAATAATTTATATTCCTGGCAGGGACAACTTAATGTTTTTCGTAGGCCCTTCTCCTAATAGCTTCATTAGTCTCTATTTAGAGTGATAACCTCATGAAAAGAGCGATTAACACACTTTAATTATGTTATTTAATCTTCTTATTTGTTTAGTAGCAGATAACATTGAACTTAACGTAACATAAGTAATGTAACAAATATGAGAAAAAGAACAACATTAGTAGAGGTGGAGGGGGGAGGTTCAGGGAGCTAAAGATTAACAAGGTCAGTAAACTAAACAGAAAAAATAAAAAAGAAGGTTACAACATTTAAGAGTTTGTTGTAAGAGTAATTCTCAAACTACGGGCTTTATTATTGAATCCCGATAAGATTCTTGAGCAAGCATTTTTTTTTCTTTTTCTTTTGCATAGTAACCCAAAGCAAAAGGAGTTTATTAATAACATGTGTGTATTCCATGCTATGAGGCTTATTATACGCATTAATATACATAAGGAAATAAGCTGAGTATTGTAATAAATGAAGTAGTATGTAGGCAAATACAAAAAAAAATACAATACCTTAAAATTTTAGTACACAAAATTTTAAAAGATGTTATAAAGTTGAAAGGTACCATTTAAGGAACACCAGGAAAAACTAGTAAGTGGACGATGGTTTTATACATGCCATGTTTAAATAAATTTACAAAAGTTGAGAGTTAATAAATTAAAATATTAATGTTTAATATTGAGCTAATAGTTGTAGCCTAGAATAACATGATTAATAAAAGAATAATAAAAATAAATAAAATATAATAAAAGGATAGTATTAAATACAATGCAAAAGAATGTATAATAAAAATTTAGAGAATTAAATATATTGGATAAATAAAATTGTGCTATAATGTGTGATATAAGTAGAATTATAAGAACATTATTATAAGAACTATTAGAAGAATTATTATTATAAGAATTATTATTATTATATCTCTTATAACATTATTATAAGAATTATTATAAGAACATTTGTCACACCCTCCAAGTGTTCATCTCAATGGTAAAGGTTCGTTTACACTATACGATCTTCACTCTCGAACAGATAATCCCACGAACCTTGCCTTACTTAACGTTAAGCCGAGCGAACAATGATATCTCACCCCACCTATACACCTCAATATAATAGTTTTCATTACAAAGACGGCTGACTTAGCACTAGCGGCTGTTCTGAGTTTTGCTTCAACTTATTATGGATACAGTAACGTCAAAAAAATATTTAAATAAGGTCTAGAAACGTATCTCAACGAACACAAAAGCGACACTAACGCTATTACCGGACAATCAGGCGATTTTCATTAACTGAACACTGTTCCGAACAGGATGTTCGATGATGAAGTTCGCATATTGTAAAGGCACCTTAAAAGAGAGAGCTCATCTTCGAAATCCAAAGGTCGGATGGACTATTAATTCAATAAGTATTTCATGTTTATCCAGCTTACTACGAACATTGTCATTACCGCGCCTGTTACAACTCACGTTTAAATTAATTGTAGTAGTTAGGTAAATTCAAGGACGATATCTATTTGTTTGTACTTACCGAGGTAGGTATCTTTTAACTCAAATACTTTTTACCATCTCTGATAGAGGGTAAACCATACAGTTATTGGCTCCCCAACTTTAACTTAAAGAAATAGGTAAACAAGTCCTAATTTTATTACAAGATCTACATGAGCCTATTGTCCGAAGGGTCCTCTAAGTCATCTATGAAGTAAGACTTTCACAAACTAACCATAGCGTATATGATACAATTAAATCCACAGGGTGCCAATAACTAGATTTGGCACTTTTAACAATAAATATCGCCATATTGTAAAACTATTGAACTTTTGACCCAAAAAACCTCTTGAGTCTTTTAAGGGTAGATGAAGAGGTTTCAAAGATAGGTAAAGAGGTCTTCTTCTTCTTCCTCTAACTACTGTGTGCCGCTAAGCGTGGAGTTGCCGTCCCGGTCCAGCGAGCCCATTGGTCTCTGTCCCTTGCCATTCTTCTCATCTCCGGGATGGTTAGTCCTCTTGCTGCTCCCAGTTTCCCAATGTAGTCGGAGTACAAACATCTGGGTCTGCCACGAGGACGTCTTCATTCGGGTCTGGCTTCAAAAAACCACCTGGCCTTTCGGGTATCGTTCATTCTACAGACATGCCCGAACCACTTCAATTGTCGCTCCTCCAGGATGTCCCGCACTGATCTTACTCCCAATTCCTCGCGGATCCTGTCATTTCTAATACAGTCCCTCCTGGTTTTGCCAACTATTCTTCGGAGGAATCTCATTTCAGCTGTTGCTTGCATGTTTGTCGAGGGTAGTCCAGCTTTCAGATCCGTACAAAAGCATAGGTAGGAAAACAGATTTAAATATCCTAATTTTAGCCTCTCTGCTAACTTCATGTTTCCCAATGACAGTTTTGGATATATGGTAGTATAGTCCATTGGCCTTCATCACCCGATTTAGTACCTCCTGGTCTATTTTTCCATCTTTGCTCAAGACTGTCCCTAGATACGTGTAGGCGTTTGTTGTTTCTAAGAGGATAAAGAGGTCAAAGTTTCAATTTGATCCCTTCATAAAAAGTATTTTTTTTAATTTAACCACAGAAGTGTAGTCTTAGGCCCGGTGCACAAGGACGACACTTTTCTGCGATGCGGACTATAAGCCAGGTCAGGGGTACCTGGAGTACAATGGACCGACCGGATTTACCATTTTACTCCAGGTGGTCCCTGACCTGGCTTATAGTCCGCATCGCAGAAAAGTGTCGTCCGTGTGCATCGGGCCTTAAGGGTGCCAATAACTGTACGGTTTATCCTAATATGTTTTTTTTTTTTTATTTCACTCAGGTATATCAGCTTTTTAAAGATGTATACAGATAATTAAATTATGATCACGATTAATTTAAGTTAAAATCGTAAGATGCAATCGTCATGCCACGTACATGCCAAATGTGTGTAAGCCATGGCAAACTCTGTAATCACCCTAGGTAAAATATTTTAATAATCGGTTTAAGAAACGACGCGTTAGCTTAACCCATATGCATCCTATCAATCGCTCAAATTATAATTGTTTTAATTTTAGAACATTTTTGTTGGATCTCTAAAGCTCCATCTTAAGCTACCTCACGTGACCAACGTATCAAGTCTCGTGAACTGTAAGTCACTATCCAGGCCTGGTACATTTAGAATATTTTCGCTACTGAAAAATGAATGTTAACATGAAGGAGTAGATTGAAAACAGCCCCTTGGGCTCCTGAGAGGAGGCAGAAGAGAAGAATGGCCAACAAAATTCGCTGTAAGTCAACTCAGTTAAAATTCACCAACAATTTCAACATGTTGCTTCGTCACCGATATAATTACTTTAATTTATATTATTCCGCAATTTCATTTTCATCTATTATTTATTTTCATATTCACATCACTAACCAGAATTGTTCCTGTTTTATTTTACATTTTATTTTCCCCCCTTTATTCATTGTAAATAGGTTAATAGATATATATTATAATCTAAGATGTATCTTATTCAATTTTCCCATACAGTCCACTTAAAGATAACCAATTTAGGGGGTTGTGTCACCTCACAATACAAAGTGAAGGCATACCCCACAATTTTAAATATTTTTTTATATAAGAAGAGAAAAAATTGGCCTTGGCAGGGATTTGAACCCGGATTTCCTTACCACAGATCACAGTCAAGTCAATCCTTTCTCTTCACTGACCTCTTTGACACCGATCTTGAAAATGTTGCTAATTATGCGTGGAAGTGGACAATGTATAGGATAAAGAGTAAGAATAAAGGCTTGGCAAACCGGAAGGCCCAATGCCGACACCGCCAATCGCTCCCCACATAGCTCCATCCACCTCATATCGTCCAATCCCAACTCCAAAAGATCAGCCCTTACAGAATCCTCCCAACTTAGCCTAGGCCTAACCCTCGATCGTTTTCCAGTCGGCAAAGCGTTTATCAATCTAAGGCATTCGTTCGCAACTAAGACACGCAATTTTGCATGCCCACTTTAACCGACGCGCAGCTATAGATTCGATTACATTTACCGCGTAAGCTTCACGCAAATCTGCATTGTGTATTCCGCATTTTCAAAGACCTTTGGGCGTTTCTCACCCCTTACTATTATCGGCCATCTTTCACATCCGTAAAGAACTATCTGAAGAATCACAGTTTTGTAAATCCTAATTTTTACTTTCACTTACCTACATATGAAATATATAGTAAGTGGAAGTATTGCGATCGTAAAAAATTTCGACTTCCGGTTTTCAACGGAAATACACGTTTTGGGGTCCCCTGAATCGAAATGACCAAGTCCCGCGAAATGGTCTGTGTGTGTGTGTGTGTCTGTGTGTCTGTGTGTCTGTGTGTCTGTGTGTGTGTGTGTGTGTGTGAACAGACTAGCTCAAAAACTATAAACCGTGCGATCCTGAAATTGGGTATTTAGGGTAAGTATATGCTCGCGATGTGACAGCATAAATTTCATCAAAATTACTTAAAGGGAGGGGGTACTTTACTTAATAACTTTTTAGGTTTTTTTCGATTTTCTCAAAAACGGCTCGAACGATTTTGATTAAACTGAGTATTTGATCTACTTATATGTCCGAGATATGACTGTAAAAATTTCATTGAAATTGATTAACCGGAGGGGGGACCTTACTTAATAAATTTTGTAACATTTTCACGTGTTTTTTTTATTTACTCAATAAAGGCTTTAACGATTTTGATCAAACTGGGTATTTGATGTATGCATAAGACAAAGGTGTGATAGCCAACATTTCACCAAAATTGACCAACCGGAGGGGGGACTTTACTTAATAAATTTTGTATCATTTTCACGTGTTTTTTTTTTTTATTCAAAAACGGCTTTACCTATTTTGATCAAACTGGGTATTTGATGTATGCATAAGCCAAAGATGTGATAGCCAACATTTCACCAAAATTGACCAACCGGAGGGGGGACTTTACTTAATAAATTTTGTATCATTTTCACGTGTTTTTTTTTTTTTTATTCAAAAACGGCTTTAACTATTTTGATCAAACTGGGTATTTGATGTATTTATATGCCAAAGATGTGATAGCCAACATTTCATCAAAATTGATCAACCGGGGGGGGACCTTATTTCATAACTTTTTTCCAATTTTTTCGATTATCTCAAAAACGGCCTTAACGATTTTCATCAAATTCGTCGCGTTTAATGAAAATTAGGTGTTCTTTAATATCAGGCAAGCTTTATCATTATTAAAATGATTAAGTACATAGAGAATTATAAAATCAGTCGACTTGGAGTATTATGCTTGCATTGCCGATTTATCTCAGGTAAAAACTTTTATTTAATAATAAAAGAAATTAGTGTTTTTTAAAGAGCAAATCAAAACAAAAATAAGAAATGAATGTGGAAAAATTTGTAACATTGAGAAGTGGGATTAATAAAACGCTTTAATTTCGAATCTAAGTAAGTTGGTAAGTGAAAGTTGTGTGTTGCGCGCACGCACCAGATTTTTAAATTTCGGGATAGAAGCCGTGAGCTAAGTAATTTTCCAACGGAAAAATAACAATAATTTCACGCATTTAGCATAGCCTTAATTACCTCTTTAATTTCATTTTTTATAGTTATTGTAGATTTTCAATATTTACATTTTCTCTTCTACTTCAATATCGCCAAAATCGTCACCACTTCTACGACTAACCATATATTTTGTCTTATCCGTTTTCATTTCTAGCCCAAGATCATGTCCGGCTTTCATTATTGTGTTTATTTCTATGTTTTAAACGTCCTCACCGAGCAAAACCAAATCATTGGCATAATCGAGTACGGATATGTTTTCACTCAGTTTCAAACCCTTTTCGGTACTTATGACCCCTCATCAAATATTTACGACTCTAACTTTATTGAAAGTTTCGGTCGTGCACATCCTAATAGATTTACTAACTTCTTTGGTATGCCTAGTCCAGTCAGAATGCTTATAGGCTAAAAAGTTTATAAAATTTAGAAAAAAATAAGTGGTCTTTCAATAGAAAGTAAAGTTTGAAGAATGGTTTTGGAAATAGAGGTAGTTGAGGTAATCATTGAGAGGGTCAGGTGTCAATGGACAGTTAGTGCTAGTTAAGCTTTGACAGTCAGTCTCCGGTAACAGTAACTCTGAACAGTCCCATGTAGTTCACGAATACACTACATAAAAACGTTGTACATTATATAAAAATATAAATCCCAACTGGGGAAGAATAGTTTAAAATGGAAAACAGATCGTATGTAAGATCGTATTGGAAAAAAAAAAGACTAATGATTTTGATAAAATTTGAGTAGTCATGTGACCTAAATTAAAAGCTTTTATTAGCACATTGCACAATAAGAACAGGAAAGCATATGAAAAAATATGCTCACTTAAATCCAATTAAATGAATTTAGTTCTTTTTTCAGTTGCCTACTACTATAAGTTTTCCTATCTCTTCTTTTATTAATTAAATATCAGTAGCATTTGTGGAGTGGCATAATAAAACTAGCCTTGTCCACTGTTTTTTTGCTTTTGTTAAATTTTTCAGTACAGGCAAAAAATGTTCCTATAAATTTCCACGGCAACTCAAAACTGATTATCTTCTATGGATAATATTTTTTCTATTAATTCAATTGTGAAGAATGACTTAGGGTTCAACATCAACTGTACTCAATTAAAATTAGATTCTAATAATAAATAATTAAACAGATTGAAGCATAAAGAAAAGAAAAATATTTTAAAAAAATAAATAGGATGAGAAAGGAAGGAAGGCGGAAATAAAGCAATCATCTTGGCACTCAAATTCAAAGGAAGCTAAGAAATAAATAATAAAAATGAGAAATTAATTATTTTTTGGATAAGGAGGAAAGGAAAAAACTTCTTAACTGGTCGTGCTCACCCCCTAAAAGAAATTATCACCAGGAAAGGAAGAGCCAAAGCCACCATCAGAGTTATCCCCCTCGCTAATCGGATCTCATTTTTAATAAACTAAAACCTTTGAAGAAGCATCAGATCCCTTTTAAACCAAGCTAAGTGTGGCTTAAGAATGAGAAACATTTATTTTTCAGTCAAATCATTTATAAATTTATAAATCAAAGCAAAAAGATATTTTTAAAAATAAGCATGAATAACGATGATGTTATACATTTCTACCGTGGAAACGATATAACTAAATGGAAAAGCATTGATTAAAGCCAGCAAAGAGGTAGGGCTAGAAATAAATACGGGAAAAACAAAATATAAGGTTAGTTTTAAAAACGGTGAGAATTTTGGCGATATTGAAGTAGAAGAGGAAATGTTTGAAGCCGTTGAGAAATTTAGATATTTAGGATATATTGTAACTAGAAAAAACGAAATTGAAGAGGAAATTAAGGCTAGGTTAAAGGAGGAAAATTCTTGTTATATTTTGGTTGCAAAATTACTTAGTTCACGGCTTCTATCCTGAAATTTAAAAATTAGGATCTACAAAACTGTAATTCTTCCGACGGTTCTTTACTGATGTGAAACATGGCCACTTACAGTAAGGGATGAGAAAAGCCTAAAGGTCTTTGTAAATAAAGTACTGCGTAGAATATTCGGGCCAAAGAAGGATGAGTCAACAGGAGGATTTATACGGCAACAAAGCGACCGAATGCCTTAAAGATTGATAAACGCTTTACCGACTGGAAAACGAACAAAGGGCTGTTCTTTCCTAGGCTAAGTTGGGAGGATTCTTTAAGGGCTGATCTTGCGGATTAGGGATTGGACGGGAGAGCTGGATTGAGGTATGTAGGGAACGATAATGGTGTCGATTGGTGGTGTCGACATTGGGCCTTCGGGTCCGTTAAGCCTTATTCTATTCTACTCTATACATTTTCTAAATTACGGACAATACGGGGACTTTAAAATATGTTATTTAAAGATAGGTGAAATTGGAATACTGTAAACAAAAAAGGAATGAATTAGGAGAGGAGAAGACTAACAGCCAAGATTGACACAAGTCTAAACAGCTCTGTTTGTCTTTTCAAGAATCCACTAATAGAAGTTTATCATCCTTGTTGAAATAGTTTTCTTAGAAGACTAGGAATAGGTGAAAATAATACTAATAATTAAGGATATTAAAAAAAGAAAAATAATAATAATAATGAGCCAATAACACCGAATGCTGGTATATATGTAGGGCTGTCCGGAAAAAGGAAAAAAAAATCTGGTGCGTGCGCGCAACACACAACTTTCACTTACCAACTTACTTAGATTAGAAATTGACGTGTTTTGCTAAATATCATTTCCCAAAGTCACACATTTTTCTACATTCATATCTTATTTTTGTTAATCGTTAAAGCCGTTTTTGAGAAAATAAAAAAAACACTTGAAAATTATACAAAATTTATTAAGTAAAGTCCCCCCTCCGGTTGATCAATTGTGATGGAATTTTGGTTATCACATCTTTGGCATATAAATACATCAAATACCAAGTTTGATCAAAATCATTAAAACCGTTTTTGAGTAAATAAAAAAAAACATGTGAAAATGATACAAAATTTATTAAGTAAAGTCCCTCCTCCGGTTGATCAATTTTGATGAAATTTTTATAGTCATATTTCAGGCATATAAATAGATCAAATACTCAGTTTAATCAAAATTGTTAGAGCCGTTTTTGAGAAAATCGAAAAAAACTTAAAAAGTTATTAAATAAAGTACCCCCACCCTTTGAGCAAATTTGATGAAATTTTTGCTGTCACATCGCGGGCTTATACATACTCTAAATACCCAATTTCAGGGTCGCACGGTTTATAGTTTTTAAGCTAGTCTGTTCACACAGACACACAGACACACAGACACACACACACAAAGAACATTTCGCGGGACTTGGTTATTTTGACTCAGGGGACTCCAAAAAGTGTATTTCCGTTGAAAACCGGAAGTCGAAATTTTTCACGATCGCAATACTTCCCCTTACTATAGTAAAATAAATAGGTAAGTGAAAGTAAAAAAGGGTATTGGTCATAAGTTAAGACTCATTCTAATCTTATTCACCGTTCAAGGAGAGCTATATACGTATATTGAACTTCCCGAACACATATAAAGGTCCACAATTATCTGCTTAGCTATAAGTAGAGACCGGATTCTCGTGCAATTGCACTTTTTTTTCGGTTGCTTGAAATCGATCGGGGACAAGTTATTTACACGAATTAAGGCATCCGGATTAACATATGTAAGTTTTATTTTGCACGAAATTGCACATTTTGAGGGTTACTGCACAAATTTGCACATTTTAGGTTTTCAGTGCACGAAAGTGCACTTTTTGATATTTCATTAAAAATATTGAATTTTTTTTAAATTTTTATTATGGAGAATATTTATGATTTATTTTATAATCACCAACAATAATACCGATGTATGTATGTATTTATAATTTATTTTTCTACCTAATTTTCTAAGAAAGAAAAAATGATTCTGATTTCGAAATATTTCTTCGAACTCGTTAAGGAAATGGTATTATGTCGAACAACGTTCCTTTGTATTAACTTTCATAAAAGTTCTAACTTGATTTTGTTCCAACTACTCCTTTATTTTCATTTCATTCTGAAGTTGAGTTTAGTTCGGTAAACAAGTAAAATAGTGAAAATGCCTAAGGTGACAGCCAGCCAATCTTCCAAAATCAAAATTTGGATAAAACCATACCCAGAATTGAAATCAGACTGGAAAACAATTTTTTGTTCTTCTTGCAATAAATCAACTGGTTCCGATCGAAAATCCCAAGTGGATGCTCATTGCAACTCAAGTAAATACATTCTATCTTTTCAAAAATAGCACACGATAGCATTTGACTATTCCCAATATCTTTTTATTTTTATAGGTTGGCACACACAGTTAGCTGCAGCACAAAATTCCAAGCGAGCTTCAATTCAACAGTTACTCCCACAAAGCTGCTCGTCGTTAGACAATAAACAAACATTTTTTACCGATTTATGTTAGGCCATGGTCGCTTTCAATATTCCATTCAAAAAACTGCAGTCCAAGCCCTTTAAGTGTCTTTTTGCAAAAATACTCAAAACAAAACATTCCTGAAGAGAGCACCCTAGGAAAAAATTATCTCAAAAACTGTATTAAACATTGAAGAAATACGAAAAATAATTGAAAATAATTATATTTACATCTATCTATTGTGTATATATATATATATATATATATATATATATATATATATATTATTAGTTTTGTTTATGATTATGATTCCTAGCAAACAATTTTTTTGTAGTTTTTGTAAGCACATATGTATATTGCAATAATTATATAAATATGTTAAATTAATATTTGATTTTTTTAATTATACACCACCTCTTCACACAGCAGAAGGTTGCATTGCACGTTTGTCAGTGTTTTTTATTTTTATTGCACGTTTTTGCACGTTTGGCTAATTCTTATTGCACGTTTTTAAAATTTTTACTGCACGAAATCCGGCCTTTAGCTATAAGCTAGGAAGTGGAAGAGCGAAAGCAATAAAATCCTGCTCTCCTGATATAGGAACTGAAAGCAAACCACCGCCAACGTTATTAGCCGCTAAGACAAACAGACTGTCCGACGCTAACTGATAGAATCAGCCGAGGTTCTAGCCACCATATTTCTTCTCAGGATAAATATTCTGCTTCTTATCTCCTTCAAGATTGAATCCCCTTTATTTTTCACTAAAAAACATATATATGTATATATATTTTTTATTTCATGAAATTCATCTCCTCAACATAACGGCGCAACTGACTCTTAACATTTATCTTTCGAATGAATGCATTTATATAAGAATAAAAAGAAAAATATATAACCATCCACAGTAAGTTAAGGTGGTATATGGGTTATACAAATGAGTCTGAACAAATAGGAGGTCGATGTAATATTTTCTTCATTCAGCAAACATCATATTTTGATATATAGATATAGAATTGATATAGAAATTATAAATATGTCATCTCATCATAATTTGAAACTAAAATAGAATTGAAACTCTCCTATAAACGGAACGGCCAATTGTGATAAAAAAAAAAAAAATAAAAAAAATAATTCTCTTCAAAGTAAATTAAGAAAAGAGCAGGGAAAAAAAATGATGTAATTAAACACCATAAAATAATTAACATAATGACGAATAATCGCTAAAAATCATGCGATTTTTCGTCGTCATCATGCGAAAAATCATCAATACACAAAAGTGAATAGTCAATTTGTTAAGTTAAAAAAAATTAATGATTTTAAATTAATAAAGTATTTGTAATTCAATTCGGAGGGGGGGGGGGGTTTCTAAATAACTAATGAAAATAAATACAAACAAATAAAAAAGGGGCGCCACGCTATTTATTTTAAGGAAATAGCAAAACCTAAAGGAATTAAAATAATAAAAAATAATTTAAATTTAATAAATGCAAAAAAAGGAAATAAAAATAAGATTAAGAGTAGACCCATCTTCGAAACAAGAATTTCTACGTCCTAATGGCACACGCTACCAATATACTACTATATGCAATAAATGAGACTCCATTCATAATTCCCTTGACTAACTTAAAAGTTCGGAAAGGGTGGTTTTATAAAATTATAAAAAAAAAAAAAAAAAAAAAAAAAAAATAGAACAAAACAATTTTTTTTTTTTTTTTTGTCTTTCTAACATTTATTCGCACCTGTCAGCCGTCTGCGACAATCAGCGAATCCGATGGCTGCAGCATCGCAATACTATTGAAGGCATGTATGGCTTGAAGGAAGGGAAGTGCCCAGCAGCACCTCTTTCCGGGCTTGACAATAAATTCAGGAGAGGAGGTCTCTCATCCAGCTTCTTTTTAGCCGCCTTCGAACGGGCAAGTCAACCGTGGCCATGTCGTGAATTAATCTATTGTTATGTCCATCCAATTTAACAAAGAAGCGTGAGTAAAGCGTTCGTATATGTTGTTGGATAGTCGGTTGTTGTAAGTCTGTATGTAGAGTTTGGTTACTTACGTACCTGGGAGCGTCCGTAATTAGTCTTAAAATTTTGGATTGAAAAGTTTGTAATTTTTGTAAGTGTGTCTTTTTAGCTGAGCCGAAAATCTGTGAGGCGTATGTCCAAATGGGTTTAAGTAAGTAGGTGTATGTATTCAGTTTTTGTCTAATATTCAATTTAGAAGATTTGGCAAAAAGGGAGTAAAGAATTTTTAAGCGTATGTTTAAGGTCTTCTTTTTCATTTTGACATGTGGGCCCCAAGTCATCCTTCTGTCGAACAGAAGTCCGAGGTAGCGTACAGTTTCTGTCTGTGGAATTTGGTTGTCGCCAATATAAACTGGTGGGCATGTATCTCTTCTGAGTGTGAAAGTTATGTGTTGTGATTTGTCATGATTTAATTTCATTTTCCATAGTGTGTACCATTTTTTTAATTGAAGTAAGTGGTTCTGTAAATTCAATGAGGCAAGACTGGGGTCATGGTGTATTGTTAAAATTGCGGTATCGTCAGCGTAAGATGCAGTGAGAATTTTAGAGTTGGTAGGTATGTCGTGAGTGTATATGATGTAAAGTAACGGAGCCATTATTGAACCCTGCGGAACTCCTGCTAAGATTGGTCGGATTGAAGAAATCTCTGAGCCCTGCCGGATAGAGAAGAATCTGTCAGAGAGGTAGGATTGGAGTAGAAGATAGTATGTGTGGGGTAGTACGGTTTTGAGTTTGAAGAGAAGCCCCAGGTGCCAGACTTTATCAAATGCTTGGGCAACGTCCAGAAATACACCAGTTGCGTATTGTTTTTGCACTAGTGCTCCAGCAATGTAATCCGTTACTCTGTGTAGTTGTTGTGTCGTTGAATGGGAAGTACGAAAACCGAATTGATGGTCAGGTATTATATTGTTTTTGGTTAGTATGTCAACTAATCTTTTGTATAGTAGTTTTTCGAAAAGTTTGGAGCACACATTAGACAGCTACCCAAAAGAAAAGCCCCGGGTTATGATTTAATAACAGCCGAGGCGCTCCAACAAATGCCTAGGAAAGCTCTATTGTTCCTTACGACTATATACAACTGTATGCTCAGGACAACTAAATTCCCCATTCAATGGAAATATTCACTCATCAAAATGATTTACAAAAAAGAAAAAGACTTATAAAATCCATCATCATACCGACCAATTAGTCTTCTTCCCAAAACAAATTAAACTCAAATAAAAACAACTTCTAATAAACCAATCTGTTTGTTTGTTAATAATAGAAATCCATGCCGTTTGTCCTATATTCTCCAAATTTCGCTAAGTGGTTCTTTGATATCAGGTGCGAACACCTGTCCATATTAAAATTGCATAGCTTCAGCCGATCTCTGGGTATATTGTTTATTGTTATTAAAATCGTTATGATCTCGCTTTGCATTGGTTTTTTACGAAATCGGCCGTTTCATTAGAAAAATAAAATTCCCTGTTAGATACAGCTAGTACGATATAAAACACAAATTTATTTACAATTTCCGCAGCCAGGTCGGATTAGAATGTTACTCTATGTACACTACCAAAATCAACTTGAACTTACAGCTATGCACTAAACAATTTTTTCAACAAAAAAAAATAAAGAAACATATCTCCAGTCTGTTTCTTAAGCTCATCTGTTTCTCGTAGCTTCGGTTGCATTCACTGCAGCAAGCAACTTGCCTCGGGACTCGGTTGTCACTTGAATCTTACATGAACACCAATTCTATTTAATCCGCTGGTTTTTAAAGAATCATACCATAATCACTTTAAATACGAAAACAGTCTCATTTAATCATTTAATAAACTCCTGTAGCGCAAGCGTCCATCTGATGACTTTTCTTTCGTTTGTTTGTTTGTTTATTTAACGTCCATTTATGCTATTAAGGCTAACCGGACGATGCTACAGTGGGAGTCCTAAATTTTGTCTATCCAGGTATAATTAGGATAGGGATCTTCAACGAGTACCTGACATCGCTCAAGTTCGGGACCTCCATTTTAGGTCCTATCCTAGGCATAGCTAAGAATTTTTTACTCCTATTAAATAATCCTAGGAAAGCGAACCCGCAACACCACACCACAGGTGACCCCACTTTTCATTCGTTGTTTTTTATAAAAAAAAAAAAAAAAATCCAAACAGATATTTTAAATCGATTACCTGGGGGTCCAGTCTCTTCTTTTAAAATATAACATAAGTATTTCTAACTGTAAGAAATATTTCAGTAATAAAAAGAAATAATAAAAAACTTTTAAAACAAGATACATTTTAATTTTAATTATATACAAAAATAGATCATGCCCTCTTCGAGGATTGATTTTTTGTTTGTTTTTCGTTAAATATTTTTATTTTAATTTATCTTTTAATGAGGATATGGCCTCCACTGAATGGAGCAGAAGGAGCAAAAGAAAAAAAGAAAAAAAAAATAAGAAGAAAGAATAAATCTTAATTGTTTATATAAAAAAAAAAAAATCCAAACAAATGTTTTAAATCGATTCCTTGGGGATCCAGTCTCTTCTTTTAAAATAAACTATGAGTATTTCTAACTATAAGAAATATTTCAATAATATAAAAAACTTTTAAAACAAGATACATTTTAATTTTAATTATATACAAAAATAGATCATGTCCTCTTCGAGGATTGATTTTTTGTTTATTTTTCGTTAAAATTTTTTATTTTAAATTATCTTTTAATGAGGATATGGCCTCTGCTCTATGGGGGGCAGAAGGATGAAAAAAATAAGAAGAAGAGAGAATAAATCTTAATTTTTTCTTCAAAAGCATGAAAAGTGCAGGTAGAAAAGAGCTGTCATGAAGTCGGTCCCCCTCGCGGTAATATCCTCGAATTATCATTTCCTTCTTCCGTTTATTTTTAATAATAAAGGCCCCTTGAGGACAGAGACTACTCATTTATTCCGACTTCATTATTCCCCCCCCCCCCCCGGACTGCGTCTATCCTTTCCCGAGCTTATTTTTTTATTCCTGAGAATAAGAAAAAAAAAAAAGAAAAACCTAGTTTAATTTGATTTTAAATCTTCTCCTCCACCTTAGCCGGGTGAATTGCTTAGAGGAGCTCTAATTTAAATAGAACTATGAGATGGGGAAAAAATTAAATATGCACGGGCGGACTCGGAAGCCAAGCCTCATTGGCCAGGTTACGTGATGGAGTTATAGAATCGTCTCTTGTCTCGAGTGAGGGTCATCTGTTTTCTACAGAAGTACCTTAACACTAAACCTTATTTTTGAGACTTTAATCTAAATTGTTAAATTTTCCAGGCTTTCATTTTTCTTAAACTTACTGCACGACTTTTTCTATAATATATAGCTGTTTAATTTTTCAATATACTGGGTGTCCCAGACCTAGTATAAAAAAAAAAACGGGGTAATTTTTTTTCTGAAAAATGACAGTTTTCTCTACTTTGGCTTAACGTAGAAACAAAAGCGGTGATATTTTCTTAATCAGCATTAACTTTTCTAAAAGATGAGATGGGTTTAGTCATTTTAAATCCACTTTCGCTGGGACTTTTAACGCACTAAACACAAAACATTTATTAAAACTTAAATTTTTAATAGTTTTTGAAAATTCCTCACTACCCACTGGAGCACCCTAGAAGCTGTCGAATTTCCTAAAAACTAGGGAATTTAGTCATCTTTTTATTGTCTTTTAATGTTGTTTTTAAACATAAAGATTTACTGGAATAGTATATTATATTATTATAGTATACTGATAAAAGTAAGTACAAAAGATACACTTATCATCCGGACTCTCGCTCGCTTTATACTGATTTTATTCTTTATCTGTTCAAATGTATAATATATGTATATCTACTTAAGTCTTTGTAAATGTTCATTGTATAAGTTCATCTTAATTTTTTTTTTCGCAGTTTTTATAGATTTTGGTTTGGATCGTATTTAAAATGTTCTTCTCATAAGCGGACACTTATAATAAGCTGTCATTTTGTCATTCGTCAATTCAGAGATAATAATACTAATCAAATATATCAACAAATATTAAAATAAATCAGTGAATAAGTATATCATATAATCAATTCAGAGATTATAATAGTAATCAGTCTAAGGGAAGTCCCATTGTGCGTATGTAACCTCTAATTAATCAATTACAATTCTCAACAACTCATTCATTAATAATTATACAATTATTGAAAGCGGTTATATATTGAATAAAAACAAGACTGAGTTATTCCGTATTAAAAATTGATAAATGAGACGTAAAAAGAGAAATCAAGACGTAAGTCTTTGTTTGAAGTATTCCATAACTTTATGAGCCAAATAAGCACATCAATCTTAATAACCTTGTCAACATTTTGTGCCAATGTTAACGTTTGCTAAAATATTAATTATGTTAATGTGTTGCTCAATTAATGGTGTTTGTTAAAATGATACTGTATACTACCCTCCTCGTTTAACGGCTTTAAAGGAGTGGGATCGAAAATGGGAGTAAAAGTAGGTATAAGATATCTCCATAATCTAATCTTTACCGATGACCAAATAGAATATAATTATGTATGTTTTGATACATAATGTAAGAAATAAATATATAGTGCCTTAGTAAAAATGTGATTGAATGGCGCCAAACAGCCAATGGGAAACAACTAAAAATACATTTTTCCTTTTTCTACGCTGACAGCTGCCTGATAAAAAAGTTTCATCTCTTCTCATTTTCCTTGATTTTCTGGTCCCGCATTCGAATAACTGCTCAGATACCGAATCAATATATCCCAAGTCCAATATATTAGATGCTAATGAATTATATAATATTTTACACTTCATTTAACACAAGATGTCTAAAACGAATAAACCGACGATAATGAATAATTTAGTGGATATCAAGAATAAATACGTGGGCAATGTGAAGTAATTACTTTAAAAATATAAGCATTTTAGTTCCTTCTTTAAATATAATAAAGTCAAAACAAATTTTTCCACATTTAAAAAAAAAAAAACTGGCGAAAAAATATCTTCTTTCTAAAGTCATCATAACTACGAGAAGCATGATACAATTGAAACCAAAAAATAAATTATAAATTATCATGCAGAAACGTATTTTTGACATTTTATACTGAGCTATAAATTTTATATTATCATACCACTTATATGTATCGGTACTGGTATGGATTTGGTAATAATTCATTTTGATCGAGTTCCACAAATATAGCAATAATTTATCCAAGAGGGAAATTAAAGTTTCCGTGCATGGAGATCCTAACTGCAATGGGAGAGGCCAAAACTATGACAAGTGTTAAGTTGATATTAAGTTAGGTTTTGCTACTTATGGACACTCAACTTCCGACAAGTATTATATAGTCAAAATTAAAATAAATATAAATATTTTTATTTACATTTCATTCATATAAATGTTATTGGTTGATCATTTTAGAAATGGTGAATTTATTATTTCTTCAATAAAATCCTTTAAGCGTTTCGAGATTGATCGCCGAGCGACTGAAAAAAAAAGTAAAGAAATATAAAATTTGAACAAAAAGATCTATTTAATAAATAAATATAATTAAAGTATTAAATAAATAAAAAAAAATTAATGAAAGAAATTTTTGAAGTTATTAATTTCAATGTTTGCTAAGAATAATTTAAATATATTAAAACGTACTGAGTTTGAAAGATTATTTTCTGACCTCTTAAAAAGATTTAATAAATTATTCAAATCTAAGAAACGCCATTTAATTTATTTAAATATAATGAACAAAAATTATATTCTTGACAGTAATAAAAAAGATCTAGTGAAATTAGCAATCAGAGTTTGACAGATTGTATCCGCGATCAGAAGCTTGTCGCCTCAGTCACATAAATTATCAAAGTTAAAATTTAAAATTATAATGCATGATGGCACATGATGGCATAAACCATGTTTGAAAGTGAAATAAGTAAATACAAACTTTTCATGAAACAACATTGAACATTCAATTTATAAAACTTTTCATCCCATTCCGGTATGTCAACAAACGATTTAAATTATTATAACTGTGGGGTTCTGCAAAGCCCTCAAACATCCAAATTCAGTCATTCCAGTTCAAAGTATTTGGGAAAATATTAGACGCACCATACTACGTGACAAATGACTTACGTTAGAAATAAAACTGAAAAAAAAAACAAAAAAAAAACGCTTTTGCTGACAGCTAATTTTCACACTGGAAATCACAGAAACCAAACCGATCATTTGTATTTGTGTTTAATGATAATAATAATGTTTACGCAGGCATGCATTTTAGAATTGTTCATTAGAATTTAGAATTGATAATCATTTTTAAAATTCGATACAGAAAGTGTAACCGGGTTAAATTTTTAATTGCGGATACAATTAGCCATACACTGTTAGCACTTAATCTAAACCCAGTTACACTCCTCATAACATTAAATCTTTGAAACCCTCAGGTTATGAAATACCCTGATAAAAAAAAACCATTCTTTTTTTTTTTTTTTTTTTTTTTTTTTTGAATCCTTTTAGCCAGATTAAATTATAACATTTTGAAAGGATTTTCTTAAAAATGTATGAAAGAGGCTGAGATAGCAGTGACCTTTGCGAGAAGAAAAACGGGGTTCATTAATTGAATGCCTTGATAGGGTTATGATAAGTAGTCAGCGCCCTGGCCTCTTTCAAAGGTTAATACAAACCTTATTTATCAATTGCAAGCTAACCGCTTTTATAGTGATAGATAGCTATGCAAAGGTTCGGGATTAGAACATAACTAAGACAGACTAAAAATATTTAAGATAAAACTTTGACACCTCTAATTGAATTAATGTGTAATCTACATCGATCTTATATCGATATCTTAATTACAATTTACATACTACTGGATATAATTCTGTGCTAGTAGTGTAAAGTGCAATAAGTCCAAATAAAAAAAAAATTAATTTGTTTCACATAAATTCTTTTGTTTTGGAAATGGAGAGGTAGGTAATGGAATTAGGAACACCGATTTTAATGAAATTTTTTGGAGGTATACTAGGTCGAAATATTTGGGGCTTACTTCAATGGGCTTGAAAAAAAAAAAATGCATTTATATCCTACCTTTGCTCTGATTGGACTTATGGATATCAATAGCTTTAGTGAGTGTGTGTGTGTGTGTGTGTGTGTGTGTGTGTGTGTGTGTGTGTGTGTGTGTGTTTGTGTGTGTGTGTGTGTGTTTTTGTGTGTGTGTGTGTGTGTGTGTGTGTGTGTGTGTGTGTGTGTGTGTGTGTGTGTGTGTGTGTGTGTGTGTGTTTGTGTGTGTGTGTGTGTGTTTGTGTGTGTGTGTGTTTGTGTGTGTGTGTGTGTGTGTGTGTGTGTGTGTGTGTGTGTGTGTGTGTGTGTGTGTGTGTGTGTGTGTGTTAAGAATAGGTTTGTATGCATAGGTAATAAAAACACCATGCATATGCATAGGTAGTAAAAACACTATGACGTAATAAAAATAATGAGATATGAAATGAAAAAATAAAAAATCTGGTGCCTTGCGCGCAACACACAACTTTCACTTACCAACTTACTTTGATTAGAAATAGACGTGCTTTGTTAAATGCCATTTCTCAGTTTTTCCCGCCCCATTTGGTTATTTTTGTTTGTATTTGCTCTTTAAAGGACTCTCAATTTTTTTATTATTAAATAAAAGATTTTACTTGAGATAATTCGGCAATGCAAGCATAATGCTCATAGTCGTCTGATTTTATAATTCTCTATATAATTTTTGAAAACTTCATATAGTTACCATCCAACGAATTATTTCCATTAAATGAACAGAACATCTATAATTATAAACTATCGTCTGTCATTAAAGGCGTAGAGTGCATGGGTTGGTACAACGTGTTTTATGAATTGACAGAATATTTTCCTTTTTTTGTTCTGCATATGTTATCTTGATTTTTTTAATATTTCATATTTAGCCATTTCTTATTTTTAGGTGAAACGAGAGACAGATAATTTCTCCATATAAACAAAAACAAAGGTACTTTACAAGAAAACAAAAAAGAGGCCCTTTCGTATTTATGCCTCCTCAGAACATTTTAATAATGATAAAGCTTACTTGATATTAAAGAAGTTACCCGCTGACGGGTACGTCCCAAGCCGTAAATGCTTAAATGAAATTTTGTATTTTCTTTTTTTACAATAATAAAGCATTATTATTATTATCATTATTATTATTATTATTATTAAAGAAATTAAAGATTCTCAATAAACATGACGAGGTACATCAGAATCGTTAAAACTATTTTTGATAAAATCGAAGAAAACGTAAACATGGGAAAAATGTTATGAAATAAAGTGCCCCCTCCTGTTGATCAATTTAGATGAAATTTTTGCCGTCATATCTCGGGCATATAAATACATCAAATACCCAGTTTGATCAAAATTCTTAAAACAATTTTCAAGTAGAAAAAAAAATACACGTGAAAATGAGGCAAAATTTATTAAGTTAAGTGCCCCCTCTAATTGATACATTTTGAGTGTCACATCGCCTGCTTATAAATACAGAAAATACCGAGTTTAATCAAAATCGTTAGAGCCGTTTTTGAGAAAATCGAAAAAAACATAAAAAGTTATTAAATAGAGTACCCCCTCCGTTTGACCAATTTTGATAACATTTTTACTGTCACATCACGGGCATATACATATACCAAATACCTAATTTCAGGATTGTACGGTTTAGAGTTTTTGAGCTAGTCTGTTAACACACACACACCGACCATTTCGCGGGACTTAGTTATTTGGTCACAGGGGACCCCAAATTTATTAATTTTTTATAAAAATTTATACTAGAAATATGTAAAATAAACATGAGCTTAAAGGGTTGGAAAAGCTATTAAACGATTGAATTGGTCTTTTTAATGAAAATTTTACGTTCAGGAAAACATATGAAAATACCGTTCCCTACTTCTATGTTTAGATATAATTTCATAATTCAGTGCGCCTATGGCCATAAACAAGTTAAGTTTAATAATAAAATCAAAAATAACAACAGTAGGAACTAGAGGTGCAATAATCTGATAGCTACAATAAAACATAAAAAAATTAAAAACCAAAATGATGCTCTATCTCTAAAGTGAAGCATAAATGATAAGAATATAAAAAAAATGTATAGCTTGAATTTTTTATACTATTACAGCGTAAAGATTGTGAGCACAATTTGGCTACCAAACAAATACAGAGTCGGAAGTTGACTTTGGGAGGATGTACTAACACGGAATAAAGCGTGACTGGTAATTAATTAATTTTATAAGAAGAGTAACACGAGGCTAGTATTAATTAGATATAAATGACAATGTATCATCCCCAACCTAATTTCACAAGAGCGCGTTATCCAGAGATCATAACAGTATTTCAGGGGAAGGTCAAATAAAAATATTAGATCATAAAAATCGATAATATTAGCATTGTTTACCAATCAAATTAACGTAAAATTTTAAATAATAATTAATTAATTACAGAATTATAGTAGGTCTAATCGTTTAAATATACTAGCAATACAGGCTTATAATAATAAATACAAAAATAAACTTATGCGTTAAATAATTCTCAGTAAAAATATATATATGAATAAAAGAATCAAAAGACAAAATTAATCATAGTTACATACTTGCAATTAATTATTAAAGTGCATACCTTTAACAATCGGGAGTATTCAGAAAGTTCCATGACCCTGAAATAAATAATATTTTAATTAAATGCAATAAAAAAAGTAACATACATAATTAATAATTAATATTTAAATTGTATTTAATTATATTGTGGATATATATACATATAAACCATTTCGCATATGACGATGGAAATATAATTTAATTTACTTATTATTAATTATATACAATTAAGCTTCGCACGGGTCTCATTACCGCGTATTGGGAGCGTGCCACGGGTGGCGGATGTGGGGATGGTCGGTGGAAATTCCTAGGAAGTTCCTCCCGGCTAAGTCCGTAGGACTCCCTGACCAACAATGAGATCGGCCCACCAGGCTTGCTGGAGGGTGTGACGTAGGTTTGAACGCCCTACTCACATTTTATTAGTTCACCCAAACACCACAAAACACATTTATTAATTTTATATATACGGTCTTTCTACCCACAATAGCATCAATTGCCGTCCAAAACCATCTATTAAACCTCGAAAATTGGATCAAAAAGTGGAAAATAAAAATAAATGCGACTAAGTCGATCCATGTAAGTTTTTCACTGAAGAAGGGAGCATGCCCTTCAATAAAAAATAATAATACATCGGTGCCATCTAAAAACTATGTACGTTAGCTAGGACTATACTTGGACAAAAGACTCGCATGGAACATACATACAAAACTAAAAAGACAAGAACTGGCCAGACGATATAAACAACTGTCACAGCTCCTAGTCTACAGATCATCACTTAACTTCAAAACTAAGACGAATATACAACACGATACTAAAACCCATTTGGATCTACAGAGCAGAACTTTGGGGTTCCGCTAAACAGGTATACATTAACAAAATTCAAACAACACAGTCAAAAATTCTTCGGAAAATTGTAATCGCTCCATGGCAAATTTCTAACAATACAATACACAAAGACATGGACATTTTAACAGTAAAATCATACATTCATGACAAATACACTACCTACATTTCACTATTTAACTCATAACCATCAAAATCCACTTGTTTCTTTCTTACTTCCTCCCTGTTACCCGTCCAACAAAGATTAAAAAGATAATGGCCGAGGTATATGTTCGTGCACATCACCTAAATCAAGAAAATTTAAGACAATTGCATTCAACAAAATTGCTCGATGCGCTCCAGCGCAGGCGCAAATGACGCAAAATATAAATAAATAAAAAAAATAAAATAGTATATACGGTCTGGGAGGTCCTTCTTGAAATCATCGGGGATTTATCAATCAGTCATTGTTCCTAGGCAACAAAAGGAATAAGTGTCAATCTTTTTAACACGTTCACGCCGGCGTGTACCACCGGTGGCCCGCCCTAGACTGCAGCATCAGACACTTTAGCCCAACCACTAATAGCTAGCCCACCGCGATGTATAACGAGGTAGGATTTTATTGTGTAAATGGTGGGATAAAAAGAGGCATACTAAAAGTAGAATCGTCTTTGGATGAAAGTTAAGTAAGTTGACTCATTTAAAGGCAACTTGAAAAAGTTGTGAATAAATTTATTGGAAATCCAGACAAAGTCTCACAGCACAGAGAGGACGAGGGGATTGACTATCCAGCAAGGAAGGCGGCAGGGATTGGGCCAGCGTCAACACTGGAACATATACCAAATCCTCTTATTTTAGTCTTTGAAGTTAAAATTCTCTCTTTTTTAGTGCCATAATGTAGTCAATAAGGTAGTCCTGTAATGAGATGCGACGCATTTTCATACTGCAAGGCTCAGCGGTAAGAATGTAAAAATAATACATATCAAGAACATAGAGAATTCCACTAAGATATGAGTTGATTAGCCCTTTAGCATCTGAGCAGTGCGAGTGTATTGTGGGCACTGTGGCCTGAGACCTTTTTGGAAATTTTTGAGGAAACCGTAAACCTCGTCTGGGAAATACCGGACTTGCTGGAAACAGGGTTAGAGAAACGCGAATGCCAATTATGTAAAAATTATTTTCATATGTCCTACATTCGTCCTAAATATGAATAAGAAAATGACTATTTTGTCTGCTCGCCATGCTTCTCTAATATTCATAAAATTAAAAAAAATACGTGAAGGAACGTACATTTTAGAACTGTTATATTAAATGTTTTATATATCTGTTTTATTTATATTTTATAACATCTTTAAATTATATACTACTATTTTTTTTTAAGAGTTGTTACCTACAATTTATTTACGGACTAATTTATTTACTATTTACGGATTTAATTTATTTACCTACTATTTAAGTTACGGAAAGTTGCATTCCTAAATAATAATATGATAAATCCGAAAGCGAAGAGTAAAAATTCAATTTTTGTTTTAAAAGAAGCCACAAAAACATCTCTTAAGGTGCTGACTACCGGGGGTTTTAACCTAGTGCGATAGTAAAATGGAAAGAGTTAAGAAATCAATTAAAGTAAGATCCGCAGTTTCAGTCTTTTAACGCTGAAGCGGGCGGAACTGATATCAGTCTACAGGCGCACAGTGGGCAAAATCGCCAATTTAGGTGGACAAAAGTCAAGTCAAAATTTTGGAATATCTGAGTGTTTGATCTTTTTATCATTAGTTGGTAAGACGCTCAATACTAATATTTCCCGCCATAGCGTGTTTACAAACATATAATGAATGAGTGAATAATTACTTTTTACACAAGTGCCAAAAACCGGCTGTGGGATTATCTTTATTCCACCGTAATTTATTATGTTCAAGGTGTGTGCAGTGCAAAGTCTTTTTGCTTTTATTTAACAATCGACATTGCTGAGACAGGTAAGACAGTATATTTCTATATTTGATATTGAATATACAATCCAATCTACCTGTAGAGTTAATTTTGCAATTTTTAAATTTATGCCATTATTGAACAACGAAAAACTATATAACCCCCAAGTTACCCCAAGGAATTTTTTGTAGGATATGTTACATTAATCCTTCTAGTTTTTAAATGTTGCAAAGAATTTTTGCGTTTTGGGAGATACACAATTTTTTTTTCAGATAAATCACGAGGAAGAAATTTTTGAAGAGTGGGTTAAGTTTACAAAACGAAAACGCAAAGACCACTTGATGAAATTTATTCTTAATTCAGCTCATATTAATAATCAATATAGAGATTATTAGCCTCTGAAAATTATAATTTCCCCGTCTCTCCGACAAAATTTCAGAAAGGTCGGACAAATGAAAACTGGAAGATTTTTTCAATAAATACTCCAGTTGGCTTGATTCACTTGACTTGGATTTTAGTATTTCAGTTATCCAACCTGCTTGTCAACGCTCAGGACGCCCTGAAAAATGTTTCGAATATTCTAGAGAGAAAAAAAAAAAGAAAAGTCAGCGAGTAATTGAAGGTAGGCTGTGAAAAATTTACTTTCGTTGCACAGCACGCGCTTTATGTTTCTGATAAGCGTACTACTTCCAAAGTCGTGAAAGGTGCACCTACCTCTCAACAGCCATCTTCTACAAGAAATTCGACCTCTACCAACATTCGACGTTTTTCCCGTGAAGAAGCTTTGGCTCACTTTGTCGAATGCAAAGCAGCCCCAAATTATTTCAAGATCCGAGTTGCTCCCTCCCACTACACTTAGAAGAAAATTATAGTTTTGGTTTGGCTACTTTACATGGGTAGATTCGGACTTCTGAAATCTTCCTAAACATTGCATATAGACTAACTTTGAAAGAACGAAAAAAAACTTTGAAAACCGAGGAAGATCGACAAGCATTTACTTTGAATAAGGCAAAGATCCAAAAGTCCAGTTATGTCTTAATGTAGACCAACCAAAACAAAGGATTCATCAACAACAATGATGGTAACATGGCTAGACGATTTTTCAAAAATTCGGAAATAACTGCTTCTGTAGCTGATTTAGAGGGAGGGAGCGATCCAGGGTTATCCTCCAATGTCTTTCATCAGGATACGAAATCGATTTAGAAAAGTTAGACACGTCTGAAACTAAACGGTTCTACTTAGATTTTTATTCCTGGTACGGGGTGACTCCCACGATTCATAAAATCTTCGACCATTCAGCATTCGAGCATTCAGATTATTAAAAATCAATTTGTTTCAATCGGACAATTGACTGAAGAGGCTTAGGAAGCCAGAAACAAAGATTTTCGAATTTTCAGGAAACGGAATACGAGAAAAAATTCATGAATAGCGACAAATTGTGATTTGTTGAAAATGGATTCATTGGACCCTATTGTTGCTTCACTGGGAAAACCTGTAAAAAAAATACCGTTAGATTCAGTGCACTACTTCGAACGAACAATCATCCTCATAAAAGTCAAATCTTGAGAAACCAAATGACGACATTTAAGAGCCATCATGGATCATTCATATCATATAGTGAAGAAGATAATTTGTTGTTTAATATTCATAATTTTGTTTTATATTTATCTACCGGTTAAGTTTATTAATTAATTATAAATTAAGCCTAATTTTATTTCTGTAGTTGATTTAAATTCTATTCAATGTACATTGATTATTTAAAAAATAATAATAAAAAAAAAGTTTTACAATTTATGATTTAAAGAGTTTCCTAAATGATTAAATATATGTCTAATAGCAGGTTTACTCCACTCTGAGCCGATAATTGGATTTGTTGTATTATTTTTCCCGTATTCTGGGATTTCAAGCGTTAAATGTAGGAATGTTTTAGATTTTAGCAAATAAATTTGATCTTTGACCACTGTTCGCTCGCCAAATGTGTCAAAAATTAACTAAATTTTTTTTATTATTTTTTCCGTAATCTGGGACCCCAAATGCTAAATATGGACTAATTTCAGAATTTTGTCCACCTAAATCCGGCATATTTCCCACTGTGAGGCGGCAAAGGGTTAGGTTCTTCTTCGGTGTATTTTGTATTTTATTATGATGGTGTATTTTGTATTTTGATCTCGGTACTCTCCATTACTATTTATTTCATACACGATAACAATGAAGGTTTAGTTAAGCCGAATGGTCGATGCCTATCCGATCGATCACTCAACCGCCTAATAAATAAAACCAATTGCTGCCAATACATCTATATCCATCGTCCCCCTCTTTCGGGTTACTCAAACTAATTTACAATTAAATACAAATTTTGGTATCAGTAAAAAAAAAATATAAATTTATTATTGATTACTTCATCCAGTAAGACCTTGCCAAGAGTATAAATAACTCATGCTTGGCGGGGTGAATAGCAGCATAATGGAAATATCAATCCTTTTTTTAAAAAAAAAAGGAGAGAAAAAAATGATTTCAAAGCAAAAGCTAGAGGAGCGTGGAAAAAGGAAAGTAAGGTGCCTCTAAAAAAAAAAAAAAAAAAAAAAAATATGGATCCCATACGGTAGGGCTCTTTTGCCACAAACAGTTTTAAAAAGGAGGTTGACAGTGATGGACGAGCGATACCCATCTCGCCTTAGAGCCTTCATTTAAATCCATTGTTTGAAATCCCCCCGGTGTACGATCCGCGACAAAAAAGAATACGTCTTTTTAATTATACAATGCCAAGGACGCAAGATGAGGGCAGTCTTAAAACGCACGCGTGAAAACATGAAATATGAATGACTATAGTACAGTACATTATTTGGATTAACCGACAACATAATTTCATTTACAATCACGATTACTTACCAACAACTGTAATATCAAGAGCAGAAATATTATAATAACTACACATACTTAATTGCATTTAATTTTATAAATCTAAACTACCGTACATCGTAACCGCCAAATACAAGATTTTATAAAAAAAACTGGTGCGTGCGCGCAACACACAACTTTCACTTACCAACTTACTTAGATTAGAAATTAATGCGTTTTGTTAATTGCCACTTCTCAAATGAACAGAACGGCTTTAATTATGAACAATGGTCTGTCATTAAAGGCGTACTCCGCATGCGTGGGCTCAACGTGTTTTATGAGTTGACTGGATATTTTTCTTTTTTACTCCTCTTTATGTTTTTTTTATTTTTATCATATGGTATCTCATATTTAGCCATTTCTTATTTTTAGGCGTAACGAGAGACAGTTAATTTCTGCATATAAACAAAAACAAAGGTACTTTATAGGAAACAAACAAACAAAGAAGGCCCCAACCCCCCTCCCCAAAAAAAACCCCCTCAGAACATTTTAATAATGATAAAGCTTACCTGATATTAAAGAACACCTAATTTATATTAAACATGACGAATTTGATAAAAATCGTTAAAGCCGTTTTTGAGATAATCGAAAAAAAGGTAAAAATTGGAAAACAAATTATGAAATAATGTGCCCGCTCTGTTTGACAAATTTTGATGAAATGTTGGCTATCACATCTTTGGCATATACATACATCAAATACCCAGTTTGATCAAAATCGTTAAAGCCTTTTTTGAGTAAATAAAAAAACACGTGAAAATGATACACAATTTATTAAGTAAAGTCCCCGTTCCGGTTGATCAATTTTGATGAGATTTTTAGTCATATCTCGGGCATATACATACATCAAATACCCAGTTTGATCAAAATCTTTAATGCCGTTTTTGAGTAAATAAAAAAAACACCTAAAAATTATATAAAATTTACTTAGTAAAGTCCACCTTCAGGTTGATCAATTTTGATGAAATTTTTACAGTCATATCTCGGGCATATAAATAGATCAAATACTCAGTTTAATCAAAATCGTTAGAGCCGTCTTTGAGAAAATCGAAAAAAACTTTAAAAGTTATTAAATAAAGTACCCCCTTCGAGCTATTTTGATGAAATTTTTGCTGTCACATCGCGGGCATATACATACACTAAATACCCAATTTCAGGTTCGCACGGTTTATAGTTTTTGAGCTAGTCTGTTCACACACACACACAGACCATTTCGCGGGACATGGTTAATTGGACTCAGGGGACCCCAAAACGTGTATTTCCGTTGAAAACAGGAAGTCGAAATTTTTCACGATCGCAATACTTCCACTTACTATATATTTCATATATAGATAAGTGAAAGTAAAAAATTGAATAAATCTCAGAGAATTTGCCATTATTGAATATTGACCCTTATGTTATATGTAATACCTGTATGAGATTAAAGTGAATCTATTAACGTAAAATTGTAACACAAAACAAGCAAATAAACAATTATAATAGAAATTAGTAACAACGCAGTGACTTATAAGTAACCAAATGCTTTTATGTTCAATTCGGGACTAAGCCCCTGGTCCCTAGTTTCTTATATTTAGTCCGAAATCAAACAATCTAGAAATAGCCTAGATAATTCCCGTCACATCTGGAACATATGATTGCGTACTAATATGGTTATGTAACAATTCCAACAAAAGTCAGGAACTCTAAGTTAAAACAGAAATAATGTAATAGATAATTCTGTTTTGGTTTTAGGTCACAAATCAATATATATAATAAAAGGCAAAGTGTACAATGTGCGTGCCGATAAGGCTCAACAAAGACACCACTAACGATTAAGTAAGTTATGTCGTCGTGTAGCCATATAACGCCTAACGGATAAGAAGATTTCCGTTTTTTTCTTAAGGAATTTTAAGCCTCTCGCACCATGTAATTAGCCTATTTGAGATTGATATACGAGTTTATGAATGAAAAATTTAGTTCGAGCTCCAGGCTACCAGGAAGCGCTAGGGTGCGTTTCACTCACTGTTTATTGCTCATTCATCCATTTCAGTTTGTAAAGGTTATATATTTTTTTAGCTGTTCTTTTTAAATTATTAAAAAATTAAGCGATAATATTTAGTTTATCCTTTGCTTTCAAAATAAAATAATGATTCTACATCACTGCAATCTATTAGAAAACCAACTGGATTCCTTAAAAAGATAATTATCTCATAAGAAGGCTAATTGATCAACACATTACATTTAATCAATATATAATATATACCTGAGTAAATTTAATGCAATATGAGTGAAAATTTCTTAAATGCACAGTGAGCGAATAAAAACAGACATAAAAAAAAGAGATGAATTGATTGAATATAAATCGAAAATAAAAAGTTAGAAGTGTTCTTAGTGTATGTAAGATTCGAGATCTGCAGAGTCCGCTCAAATTACGGGGGGATATCTTGAGAAGTTGAAATGGAAGATAGGTCTTAAAAAAAAGTTTCTATGAATCTTCGGTAGTTTCTATCCTTCATGATCTAATAGGACCATCGCAGTAGGTGGCGCTTAAGTTGTACTCGAAATATAATATTTTAACTGAGATATCAGATTTTTCAACTATAATCTAATAACTTTTTATCTGCTGACTGCTTGGAATGGGCTTATAAGATTCAGAATCTCAGAAACCATCAAAAAGCTTAAGCAACCTAAATATTCAAGATAACATCAATTTTATACTTTGTCGCTTTCATATTGAGATGAGAGAAAAATGCTTTCTGAGTTCATGTTTAGCGGTATTGGAGTAAAGGGTAGGAGGCACGTGTCAGTCAGTTTGAACATTAACTAAGCTTCTTACTTAAAATTTGATGATGTGGTAATATAAGATTATTAAGCTTTTCGATTTATAAATATACATACTCGATTGAAACCATCAAAATCTGCAATTATAGACATCCTAAAATATGAAATAAAACATTGTCTTTGATGCCCATGAAAAGTCTACAGACACTTGAGCTACATGCGAAAAAACTACGCAATTGAATACAAATCCTGGCTCTAGTTATTATCCATCGTTTAAACAAAAATATTCTTGTAGAATAGATTTTTTTCGTGCCTGGGACGAGATATGCACGAGCATAATGAGTTTAGTCGCCATGAATTTGTGTTAGTAGGTAGTCGAGGCCGTAATGGCGCAGTTAGTAATGAAGCTACAGCAATGGAATGGAAATGGGGGTATAAACTGTAGGGGGTGAGAAGAGAGGGGCTTAAAGGGGGGGGGGGGGGGAGGTATTGCGCACCACATTGCATACCACCTAGCAAGTATCGGTTTAGGTAGTTCTCCACCAGCCAGAACCGAATTCTTGGTCCTCCTCATAATTGCCAATTAGGGGTACGTAAAGAAAAAATAAGAAGATTATTTCTGTTGTACTAAAAAAGGGTCTATACTTTTGCGAAACCGTTAAATTTACGTTTGTTTGTTTAACGTCCCTTTATACCACTAAGGCTAATCGGACGATGCTCTAAGGTGGGAATCCTAAATTTTGCCCATCCAGGTGTAATTGGGATGGGGATCTTTAACGAGTACCTGACATTTTACGTCCTATCAGAGGGACCGCATAGCTAAGAACTCGGGACGCGAACTTTAGTATTGTATGTTGCCATGCTAACCAATACACAGTAGGTGACCGGTTGCTAAAGTGACTTAATCGGTCGTTGAAGAAATATTCAACTGTAATATCCCATTTTTGATAACAACTATTCAGTCGGTTTAATAGCCATAATAATTTATCAATATTTCCGTATTTTTGACGACACTGTAACGCTTAATAATGAAAACCTGATTATACACCGAAATTGAAATTTTTTAGGTCCAATTTCCTTACTTTTCAGTTCTTCAATTATTTTTATTTATTACTAGCTGTATATTCCGGTTTCACTCGGGGAATTTCATTTTTGTAATAAACGTGAACAATTCTATAAACAAAAATATCAATAATAGATTATTATTCTAAAGCTTTAGGATACACTATATTTTTAGTTTTACCCTCTGTGGCATAAATAATTAGGTCTTTAAATGAACCTACTCTACAGCATGCAACGTAAAGCTGACCATGAGAAAAGCATGGGAATTCCAAATTGATGCCAGCTACCCTAAGCATTTCCCTAACTGGGAATCATACTCTTTTGAAATCAACGAATTTTTCGACTCAAACAGCCAATTTCATAAATTCCCATTGTAAAGCGAAATCTTAACGATTTTTATAACTTTAAAGAATGTACCCAGAGATTGGCTGAAGTTATACAATTTTAATATGAATAGGTGTTAGCACCTGGTATGAAAGAACCACAGAGGGAAATTTGGAGAATTTAGGACAAACGTTATGGATTTCTAAAAAGAACAAACAGAATTTCATCTTCATTTATACAGAATTCCATATAAATATTAGAATTTTGTTAAAATTAAATAAGTTTTATGTAAATAAAAAATATTTATTTTTAATTAAATAGCAGATGCTAAAGAAATATTAGTAGTTTTGACGATATCTTTTCTGAAGTAGAAACGTTCTTAAAAGATTGAAAAAGATAAAGTTGCTGTTTTAAAATTAACGAAGTTATAATTAAATTTGTTTCAAAAGTAGTTATAAGTTCGTGCATTAATTATTGGGGGATCAACAATGTTGTTAAGTTTCTTTATAGTTTGGTTCTCAATCTAGGTCGAAACCTGTTGTCATCTGTTTTCCCTTTATTATTGCCAGAACTTTTCTGGCTTGCGTTTGTACAAGATGTTCCATAATTTCATCTTCTTTGGCTTGCGCACTTGCAAAATCAAGTATTATTCATCTTAATAAAATTCTGTACCTCGGAGGTAGATTCTCGGACCTGGCGTTTTGATTTTAAAATTTTTCCAAGAGTAGAAACGGCACTCGAGAATATATCACCTCGAAAATTTAGTTACATCAATAATCAAGAATTTTTTAGTCAAGGCAGTATAAGCTATAAATATAAGCTTGCTGCATTAGTTTACTAAGAAACTGAAGTTTCACTAATGTTCAAAATTCTGTGTGCGTTGAGAAATATTTATGATAATCTGGGGAGGTTAGATGAAGAAAAATCAGGGAACTTTTATTTTATCGTAAAAATTGTCTTACCCAGGGTATGTCAAAGTAAAGAAGAATAGTAATACATTTTTTATCTGTATTACACAACTTAAAATACACATTTTCTATGTGTATTTTAAGTTGTTATTCGGAAGATCAACACTATTATATACAAATAACTAGAAAGGATACCCGGCTTCACTCAGGGATTTGTGTAATGAATATTTTACATGTTATAACAGATACGTTAGTTGTAGCAGATTATAGTTGAAATGAGGCGTTTGCTATCAAAACCAGCTCATTCCATATTTTTCTGATATCCACTTTTTTGTATATTTTGAACGTTTAGAGGTACCTTCATAACCTGACGAAGGGATATAGCTCAAATCCAGCTCATTTCAGGAAGGAAGGCCAGCAGCAGAAAACTAAAAATGTGAGCCGATGTATTATGACGACAACAATTTCATTTAAATAGCGAGCCTTCTTTTTCCTTTCTCTCCCAGTTTTTTGCATTTTATTCACAATAGTATTTTTCTTAGATAAATATAAAAAAACATTCTGTTCCATTTGGCGTTGTAATTTATGATTTTTTTCACTTTTAACACAGTTTACGTTTCAACTGTTAAATTTCAGATCATTCGGAAAAGATAAGTAGATATCATTTATTTAAAACTCTTAAAGACACAAATAATAACTGGTAAACTGGAAAAAAACAATTTTACACTACTAAATTGAAGAAAAACTGAAGAAAAAAATAACTGAAAAATCGTGTTTTTGCATCAAAATCAGCTCATTCCAACCTAAAGTTTTTTGTCTTTCCTGTAAAATTTCCAAGAATGTAATGAGCTGGTTTTGATAGCAAACGTCTCAAAGATCCTGTTTTGAAGTTGTGTGAAGTCAGAACCAACAAAATGACTATTAGAGAACTAATACTTTCTGATTGTATTTGTACTCTAATAATAAGTATACCAAACATGTACTTATTGTGATATAATTATTGTTATATTGTTATATGCTATTATAATTAAAATGAACTTCTATGTATAATAATGGAAAATAGAAAAAACTTACTAAAAAAGGAAATTAATAGAGATATTTGGCAATAGATAATGTAAAATAAAACCCCGAAGATGGAACCAATTCCGAAACGTAGATTGAGAAATATTTAGGATATAACTTGTTTTTAATAAACATATAAAAAAAAATAGGATTTTTCCTCACTTGATTATTTGAATGTAATTATTTTATTTTTTTTTTAACGAAATAAATAACTACATTCCGTATTATTTCAATATCTCATCCATATTTGCGGCAAATTGTTAGCACCGAACAAAGTTAATTTCGATTTAGAAGCCTACTGCCTTATAATGTTTAAACCTTTTGATTTAAATAACTCAAGGGTTCATTGATGACTTTATGAATGGCTGCCTGTCGATATCCCTTGATCAATGAATGCTCATTGGCTTAGCCTTCAATAGCACGTGTATTCAAACCGCGAAGTGCTTCATCCTTTATTCGTCCATCGATTCACGTGGTTGAAATTTGGGACTTAATGCAACAAGAAATAAATTAGAATTTTCCGAATTACTTAAATGGCTTCGATTTCCTTAAAAAAGGTGAGTATTTTTATACTCTCTTGGGATACAACTTTAACTTCTCTTGACTAATGGCGGAGTAAATAGAGAGTAATAAAGAATTAAAAAAAAAAAAAAATGGGTTAAATAGAGATTATGATAATTTTTTTTTAATTTCATTTTAATGCTGCATTACTTATATAATTATTGAGGTTGAATAATAACAAATATACAATATCAATTACAATAGGTAATATTAAATATACATTAAACCCTGAAGAAATTTGTCCTGTTTGCAACCTGAAAATGTTGGAAGATCTTTAACACTTTATTGTGCTATGCCCAATGTATTTACCTGTCAGAACACACTACCTATCAACACTAATTGGCATCGATATTGTATCATTCTAAACAACCTTAAGTTCTCCCCCTTTGGATGAATTTTTTTTTCTTTTTTTATTTTTTTTTATTTATTTATTTTTTTTTTTGGGGGGGGGGCGGACTTTAAGGGTTCTACTGAAGCCCTATATTGCCCATACAAACACCCATGGCACTGGGTGATACTTCTCCTACGAAAGAAAAGCACCACCCAGGGCGGGACTCGAACCCGCAGCTCTGGCATGGGAGTACGGCGCTTTACCGCACAGCCACACCGGGCCTTTGGATCAATTAAAGTCTTTCTACTATTATACGCAGGCAGCTTTTAACATAAGATCATTTATTATTTCAGACTAGTGTTTAATTTTTTAAACAATTTTTTAAATAATCACCTCCTTGCACGACCGCTGACCAAGAAACAGTACTCTTCCTTACATAGTACTGCACCCAAGACCCTTATGGGTTGTAGTGGTACAGGTTTAATTTTTTATATTATTATATTATTTTTTTTTTAATATTTAGCTTAAGGTGACATACTATTTACATTGTTAGTATAAACAAGGAAACTTTAATTATTTTGAATACATAAGTAAACTCCAATTTGTTATTAGATTAGAATTTAAGTATTTTTTTTTATACAGTAGAACCTCCATTATCGGGGGTATTGATGGGTATGGGGGTCCACGGATAATCGAATTAAAACATTTTATTGACTTTATGTAATAGAAAAAAAGGTTAAAAAATCACTAGTAAGGTATAATCACTATTATTAACAAACGAACGTTTTATATACATTAAATTATAATTAACAAAAATAACAAAAGAATTAAATGTATGTTTTTATATATTATGGGCCGCCAGTTATGTTATGCCAGTTTTTATATATTATGGCCGAAGTTGAAAATGTCTTTTTTCTTCCTCGAAATATCCCGTACAGTTTGTTCGCCGATTCCTAGTTCAGCGGACAATTTTTTAACACTTTCACCCTTTTCTAATATGTTTATAATAGTTAATTTCTCTTCAAGCGTTAAAACGACACGTTTTCTTTTTTCCGACATTTTGCTACTTCGTATGTATTTAAATCGAGAATAAATCACAACTGACAATATTTTGTTTTGTAGCCAAACAGGCCAGAGTTGGAGTTTCCTTGAAAGACTTGAAAACAATACGGTTCCTAGATTATCAATTGGAGTACTGGATACCGGAAACATCTCATAATACAATACTCGCTTTCTGTGTTTTTCCATTTATTGTTTTATTTCATAATCTATAGTTAACCATTGTGTAATCGTTAAATATTTATGTATACATTTTTTTAAATATTATACATACAAAATAAATGGCATAAAAATTAAAAAAAGCTTATAAAAAAAAAAAATTGACTCTTCGGGACCCCGGTTAATTGGATCCCCGGTTAATCGAGGCCCGGATAATGGAGGTCCTACTGTACTTGTATGGCTAACTCTATTTGTACGGGGAATATCCCAAAAACAAGTAAAGGAATTATTATTATTATTGTTATTATTACTTATATAATTATGGATTATAAACTGGAGTAAACTTACTTATTTTTTGTATTAAGTAAAGAATTTTCAAGGTCGATGATGTACTAAAAATAAATGCAACAAGATACCAAAATTTCAAATAAAAAACAACAAAAAGATTGACAAGACCTTTCTGGAATGGAAAACGTCTGAGACGAAGTTGAAAGAATTCTGTGAAGGCTGATCTTGTGCAGTTAGGATTGGACGGGGGTGGATGGAAGTGTAGAGGGAGCAATTGGTGGTGTCGATATAAATCCTTACAGTTTGCTATGCTTTTATTATTATTATTATTATTATTATTATTACTATATGGATGATGATATTACTATATGGAAGATAGTATTACTATATGAACGATAATCACTATATGGGTGATGGGTGGGATGGTCTAGTCGACAAACGCGTTTGTCGCATATTCCAGAAATATGTGACAACCAACATGACTAATAACCCAAAGATCAAGTTCAAAACCCGGTGCCAGGGAACATGTAATTATCAGAGATAGGATTTTTATGTAATAATTTTGTATATTTATATATATATATATACAATACAACAATACAATAAGGCTTAACGGACCCGAAGGCCCGACGCCGACACCACAAATCGGTCCCTACATACCTCCATCCACCTACCACCGTCCAATCCCAAATTCACAAGATCTGCTTTCACCGATCTTCCCACCTTCGCCTAGGCCTACCCCTCGGCCGTTTTCCAGTCGGCAAAGCGTTTATCAATCTTTTAGGAATTCGTTCACTACTAAGACTCGTCATTTTGCATGCCCACTTTAGCCGACGCGCAGTTATAGACTCGATTACATTTGCCGGGTAAAGCTCACGCAATTCCGCATTGTGTAGCCGTCTAAATTCTCCTGTTGACTCATCTTTCTTCGGCCCGAATATTTTACGCAGCACTTTATTTTCAAACACCATAAGGCGTTTCTCATCCCTTACTGTAAGCGGCCATGTTTCACAACCGTAAAGAACAGTCGGAAGAATAATAGTTTTGTAAATCCTAATTTTTAAATTTCGGGATAAAAGGCGTGACCCAAGTAATTTTGCAACCGAGAAATAACAAGCATTTCCCGCCTTTAATCTAGCCTTAATTTCCTCTTCGATTTCGTTTTTTCTAGTTACAGTAGATCCTAAATATCTAAATTTCTCAACGGCTTCGAATATTTCCTCTTCTACTTCAATATCGCCAAAATTGTCACCGTTTCTACAACTAACCATATATTTTGTTTTTTCCGTATTTATTTCTAGCCCTACTTCTTTTCCGGCTTCCATCAATGCTTTTGTATTTAGTTCTATCGTTTCCACGTCGTCGCCAAGCAAAACTAAATCATCAGCGTAACCGAGTACGGATATATTTCCCCCCAGATTCAAACCCTTTCCGGTATTTATCACCTCCCTAATGACATATTCTAGAGCTAAATTAAATAAAACAGGGGATAGCGAATCCCCCTGTTTCAAACCAGAGTGAACCTCGAACTTCTCAGAAAAATAACGACCGATTCTTATTTTATTGAACGTTTCGGTCATACACATTTTTACTAAGTTTACTAACTTCTTCCGTATTCCTAGTTCAGTCAGCATGTTATACAGTTTATTGCGGTCTATTGAATCCTAAGCCTTTTTAAAGTCGACATACAGTTGATGAACAATACCATTGTATTCTAATTTTTTTTCTAATATTTGACGGAGGGAGAATATTTGGTCTACGGTAGATCGGTTCCGTCTGAAACCACATTGATAATCTCCGATAATTTCCTCGGCGTATTCGGTTATTCGGCTAGTCAGTATTGGCGTAAATACTTTATAGCAGACCGGAAGAAGTGAGATCCCACGGTAGTTATTAGTGTCTGTCCGCGACCCCTTCTTGTGAATCGGTATAACTATAGACTCTTTCCATTCTTCGGGTACTTTCTCATACTCCCAGATCTTTTTAATCAAAAGATGTATTTTTGAAATTCCAGCTTCCCCACATGATTTGATTAGTTCGCTAGGAATATTATCCGTCCCCGCTGCTTTATAGGATTTTAATTTTCCGATAGCTATTTCGACTTCCCCTATACTCGGTTCTTCTAATAACGGTTCAGCACTTTGAAATTCCAAAAGTGGTGATAGACGGGTATTTTCTGGATTCAAAATACTATCAAAGTTCTCTTTGAACTTACTTACTATGTCTACCGGATCCGCTATGATGTTATTATTATTATCCCTAATACCAGTCGTAACTGGTCCTAGACGTTTACGTGATAAATTTATGCCTTTATACATATATCTAACGTTATTTTGGATTCCATTATTTTCTATTTCTATTATTTTGTTTTTGAGATATTCTCTTTTTTTATTTTTAAGCAATTTAGTCGTTTCGTTCCTTATGCCTCGAAAGTAGGCACGATTGTCTTCCCTAGGATTATTTAAAACTTTGAGTTTAGCGGCTTTTCTTTTCTCACACGAGTTTAAACATTCTTCATCGAACCATGGTTTATTCTTATTATTTTCCCTTTTGCCCAGACACACATTACTGACCTCTTTAATATTATCCCTAATCCCTTCCCACAATTGATCAATGCCTTCACCATTCTCTGTCGATGGTTCTAATACATCAAATCTATTCTTGAGTTCAATTTCAAATTGTTTTCTAATCGCCGGAATTTTAAGTTTTTCCAGATTAAAATATTCGGTATGAGATCCGGTTTCTAACCTTTTTTTTATTGAAAGTCTTCGCCGAACTTTAGCGACTACTAGTTCGTGATCCGACCCGCATTCCGCCCCTCGGTACGACCTAACATTAATAACACTATTTTGCCACCTATGCTGCACCAAAACGTGATCGATTTGATTTCTTGTTTGTGAATCCGGTGATGTCCAGGTATATTTGTGAATATCTTTATGTTTAAAAGTTGTACTTTTGATTATTAAATTTTTAGAAGTAGCAAAGTTAATCAATCGGATTCCGTTATCATTACTAATTTCGTGTAAACTTTCTTTTCTAATTGTCGGATAATATATTTCTTCCCTGCCCACCTTTGCGTTAGCGTCTCCTAGAACTATCTTCATGTAATTTCGCGGTAATTTATCGAAGACCCACTCTAGTTTATCGTAAAATTCCGACTTAACTTCGTCATCGCCGTCTTCGGTCGGAGAATGTATGTTTATTAACGCGATTTTAAACCACCGCCCCTGAAATACAGCTACTGATATCCTGTCCCCGAAAAATTGAACGTCCCTCAAAGCGGATATCAACCTATTCCTAATCAGAAACCCAGTGCCTAAACAATAATTTTCGCCCCCGCCGTACCAAATTGTGTACTTACCTTCTCTTAAAGAGCCCTCCCCCGGCCAGCGTACCTCTTGCAGCGCCACGATATCTATACCGTACCTCTCAACCTCATTCGAAACCGATTTTAACCCACCCGCTGTATTCAAACTTCTGACATTCCACGTCCCTAATACTAAATCTCTTAATTTCAACTTTCGCAATGATTCCCCTAAAGCAGTCCCCACCCGGAGACCCGAACGGGGGACTAGTTTACCTCCGGATAATGAGCGTTTTACCTTAAGAGAATCCATGACTGTTTGTGGTGTTTGGGTGAACTAAAAAATGTGAGTAGGGCGTTAAAACCTACGTCACACCCTCCAGCAAGCCTGGGTGGGGCGCTCTCATTGTTGGTCAGCGAGTCCTACGGACTTAGCCGGGAGGAACTTCCTAGGAATTTCCACCGACCATCCCCACATCCGCCACCCGTGGGACGCTCCCCATACGCGGTAATGAGACCCGCGCGAGGATATATATATATATATATATATATATATATATATATATATATATATATATATGTATGTAATAATTGTAATAAATAACTTTGTACATAACTATAGACGTATATTTGCAAATATACATATGAATATGTAAATATGGACAAAACTGAAAATATGAACTTCTAATTAAAATATTTAAAAAGTTCAGTATTCACATAAAAATAAATATACATATAAAATAACAAAAGAAAAAATGAAGTAAAAAAAAAACTTTTGGATATGTAAGAATCTCCATCATAAAAAAAAAAAAAAAACGAAGCAAATAAGATGCATTCTAACACTTTCATGGGATCATAGACAAAGATTCGGTCGAAGTAAAGCTTTGTACAATATTTGCTGAACAATCTTTCCACGTCGACTGACGTGACAGGTGCGAATCTAAAAGTATTTAGCTCTTTAAGTTTAAGGGCCAAATATTTCTCGGGGTTTCCTCTCTTGTGAAATATTTTTCAAGTAGTCAAGTCATAAACATCTTTTACTTTTTGTTTTACAAAGGTTTCGTTTTTTCCTTTGGCTTCATTATATTATAATCCGCAGTTGAATAATTAAGTGTTTAGGAGTGGATCATAATTTCTGAGAACTATTGATATTGCTTTGTGCTCTTTGATTTCCCAAGATTTTTATCCCTACGTTAATATACATATATATATACGATTAATATATAGATATACGATTTTTTTGTTTCCTTGTTAGCAAGATTTGTGTGACACAGGCACTACCTAATCTTTCTGATACTTCCAAAAGCGAAACAGATTGAGATCGACGAGCACATAAATATATTCTAATGTGTTATGAATGCCTCCAGTTCTAGATCTGACATGAGAGGAGGAACAGAGAAAGAGAGAGAGAGAGATGGCATTCCTAAATCTGAGAGACAAGGACGGGAAATGGTGGAGGACACCATTGACGTAAGCAGCCGTACACTACACCTTCAGCTCTTTACCTAGCCGTCTTTTGGTATTATAATTTTTTTAATCCAAACTATGGTGAGGACGAACATAAAATAAAAAATAGGCAAACTTTTTTTTCCCTCCCTTCCTCACCTTTTGGGCTATACAGAGTTCCCCGAGTGAGGGGGATTAAAGCCAACTACTATTAAATTTCACCTGGCTCCTATTTTGAAACTGGCAATCTTCTGGTTTTGAATCTTGTGTTGTTGGAGGTAACGCGTATTACCTAACGCATTTGCCAACGCGGCCAACCCGCCACCCAAAACTAACAAATATTTTATCTGCGTGTTCCATACACCAGAGAACTGTTTGAGATATCTTCATGAGAGAAAATGTAAGACCCAGTGAATGGTGAATGACATTTTCCTGAGACAGCATAAACACCTCCTTTACAGCGTTTGATAGAGAGTAGGAATTCCAGAGAGAAAGTCAGTTAAAGCCTGAGAAATAGCAACAATAACTTCTCACTAAACCAACTAAATTGTGGTGGACCATTTACTTTATTTTAAGTATTTTTCATGTAACAGTCACAAAAAAAAAATTTATATAGTTTTTTTTTAAATGTTATTTCAGGCTTCCATGGACTGAATCCATTATCCGCATTTCTTCTTTCAGGTTTGACCATGTCACAGGTTTTCCAACAGCCAAGCTTTCACCCATCTTGCTGTGGGCTTCTTCAGGGCCAATACAAGAAATTCTCGTACCTTTTCTTCTTCTTGACAAGAAATTCTTCTTCTTCTTGACCTGTGACATGGTCAAACCTGGAAGAAGAAATGCGGATAATAGTTTTTTTTCTTCCAGATGTATCTCATACTCCTTATAACTGCTTGGTTTTCCATCCTCAGTCTAATTACCTATAATGACATTTTTAAGTTAATTCAGGAAACCTCCAATCCTTTTTTTTTTTTAATTTTAACAATCACAAAATTAAGAAGAAATCCCTCATTGATAATATTCCATTAATTATTGAAGAATTAAATTTTAATATTGATTAATAAATTCTGAATTTTCATCAGGGGAGAAAACTAAGGTATTCTATATTTTATTTTATTTAGCTTGAAGAATTATAATTTTTTTTTTTTTTTTTTTTGAGAGGGAAAACGGAAAATGAATGTCCCAGCTGAAGGAAATAGGAGGCGATTCAACAAGCCAGTTCAATGATCAGTTAAAACTGAATCCTTTGGCGAAGGAGGTGTTAGGCGGTAACTTGCTTCAATTGTAAGCAGTTTTTGGCGTTGGTATGCAACATCTCCTAAACCACAAAGCTGAAGGTATCTTTAGAATTTGCAGAGGCTTGTTAGGATCTCAGTGATTAATCTGATTTCCTCTAGTTTAGGCCTAACAACCAAATGGCATTAGAGTTGGAGGGATTTCTTATGAAATGCTAAGCTCGTCTGAGTCAACTGAAATCCTTCCAAAGTATACATTATTTATTTCATGCCTGATCGAGGACGTCTTTACGTTGATGTCTCTTTGATATGCTTATTGCTAGTTCTGCCAAAGCAAAAGGTGTCTCAGCTCTCTCATTACCCTTGATTCTCTTCCGTATGGAAACCACATCAGATCAAGAATCTTACAGTCATTAGCCTCTAATGCTTCTTTGCACTTAAGGTGACTCTAAGGCTTGGAACCATCATAATCAGTAGTAATGTCGGCTCTCTCACATCGAATAAATTCCGAACATATTGTTGCTTTTAGAATCGTAAATACTATCGCCTGAAACTCAGTTGTACATTTAAGTAATGGAAGACATTATTCTGTGTCCAACCAATCTCCAAAAAAAAATATCGATGTAACTGGATAGATAGTCTTTATAAGATTCTACACGTCCGTGTGTTCAATCTTATAATTAGGGACAAAGGGAACTTATACAACATTACTATTTCCTAGTCCGACAAATAAGTCTATTCATTGTTTCCTGAATTCCAAATATCTCCTGAAAATTATCTTGAAGTTGTAGAGTCAAATAAAAAATTATTTGTCATAGGGAAGAATCTAGGCCATCGTGGGCTAGCCTTCACGTACAGTGTGTTTGCGCCTACTTACTAGTTCTGTGTGAAAGAAATTAAACTTAAATAGGACAACTGATGGCTTAGGTAGGAGGCGTCTGTGCATGATGTGATTTGACGTAGATCAAGCTCAACCAGTTCGTTGTTCTTTTAGGCCCGGTGCACATGAGCTGCAAGGACCGCTGACCGCTGATAGGCAGACATATGTTGGGCATAAAGGGGCAATGCACATGGGCTGCAAGTGACGACCGGATGTTCTGTATTAGTCTGATAAGCTCAGCAGCTGACGTTTGTTTCTCCTCGGGCGGATATTCGATGCTTTTGCGTTCCACAAGTACTTTGTATATATAGGGGCAGTGCACATGAGCCGCTGCGTTCTTTCCTATCTTCCTCTTCAATACAGGCTAGTTTTAAGTAATATAATTATTAATTCAATCTGTATTACTTATTTAACTTTAAATATTACTAGATAACCAATTAAAATTAATCTTTTAAATTATTATTAATTAGATTAGATAGTATCATTATCAATGAGGAATTAATAAGGTATGTAATTTGAGATTTAATCTTTAATATTTTATAACTCATTTTATTTATTTAGTTAATTTAGACTTTTTTAATGGTCAACTTATGATTGGTAATCAGATTTTCTGTCAAATATTCTATATTTGGACAGCCTACATTTCGATCCAAACATGAGGATCTTCGACAGGGCTAAAATGAAGACGAATAACATAAAGACAAAACGAACAAAAAACTTGGTATCGGAGTGGTAATTTTGAAGTGACGCGTCGTCCTATCTCCTCATGTGCAATGACCCTTTTTTATGAAGGATTAAGCCTTCCTGGAAAAGATTCTTAGCGTCAAGCGGGCCTCGCAGCTCATGTGCACCGGGCCTTAGGCTGTAACAGAAATGACGGTCATTCAGTGTGGCCCCGAACCAACCAGAAGAGCGAGTTTAGAAAGATTCAAAAGCTGGGTTTTAAGAAAGATGGCCCTTTTTAACAGTTAAGGACGCGATGAGAGTTCGCTAATGTTACGTTCACATAACCTCACTAAATACACCGCACCCAGAACTAACTTAGGGGAAGGTTTATTTATATTCTTTGTCTTTGTAGTGATTCACTAACTTTAAAATAAGCAAATCTGTGATTATCCCCTAGCACAAGTACCTAAGTGTCGAGGTGAACTTATTAATGTTTACAATACTTTTGACACCAACATTGCATTTTCCGGATGGTTAAAGGTTTTTGAATCGAAACATAACTTTATCGCTCACTTTCTTATATTATAATATGATATTGTTTTTAAAAATAAACTTTTTTCAACTGTTACAGATAAGTGACGGACTATATCTATCCTTTCCTGAAGTGGGTTATTTTGTAAATAATAAGTTCATAAAGTAGTAAGCTTATTTCAGTTTTTTACTGTGACTAACAAATAAAAATTAACTGATTTTTGTGAATAAAAAAAAAATCATTGAGCCGAAGAAAATAAAGCTACCAGTAATAAATCGTATAAGACAGGGTTTTAGAAAAAAGAAAAGTTGGATTTCTTCCAAAATCTTTGTTATTCCAGGAAACAGGATGGGAAAATCTGATCTGTTTACTCGCGAAGTTTTTCCACTGTAGCCTTCTAGAAACTTCTGGAAATCTTTTTGAATAAGTAGTTTTTCTAGAGTTTTTCTTCGGAGTGTCATCCCTTCTGTACCCTCTGATATTTCACTTCAATCTGCTTGAGAAAATAAGCTATAATTTGTAACAGCCTGTAGACCTGAGTAAAGAAAATAATTTTTTTCTTTTAGGATACATAAATATATGCCTGGTCAGGAGTTTCTATTAATTGATCAACGGTAGTGGCAAGAAAATGACGGTGCCAAATTCACAATCAACTGAACGGTTTTTTGATCAATTAAGAGCACACACTTAAAACAAGGAGAACTAAGTATGTATTTGGTAATTTTGAAGATTTGGAAAAAGAGAATAGAGTATTTTCAGTCTTTATGTGAGAGGATTACTTTGAATACTTAAGGCAAGCTGGAATTGACCAAGGAATAGTGAGCTTACTTAAAGAAATTTATAGGGGAAACAAGTGCCAGATAAAAATAGGCCCATTTCTATCAAGGGAATTCCAGAATGGAAAAGGGTCTCCCATATTTTTTAAGATATACCTTGATGAATGCCTAGAAGGGTGGATAAAGAAATGTGGCAAAGTGGGAATCGAGCTAGGAGAAAAAAACCAATGTCATTTATTATTTGCGGATGACCAGGTACTAATAGCACAAGATGAAGAGGATATTAGCTATTTATTTAGAAAGATAATAGACCATTATGAACAAGGAGGCCTCAAAATCAATTTTGAAAAAAACAAAATATATGTGCACGGAGAAAGAAGTTTATGCAAATTGATCAAAGTAGAAGAATTTTGTTATTTGGGATCCATAATTGAAAGTAATGGTAGAGTAGAAGCAGGAACCCAAAAGAGGATTACAAATGGTAAAAAAGCAGTGGGAATACTCAACCCTATACTATGGAGCCATAATATTCTAGTAAAAACTAAAAAACTGATATACAAAGCCCTAGTAGAAAGTTTAATGCTATACGGTTCGGAAACATGACCACTCAGTATAACCGAAGGAAAAAAAATTCTTTCAGTTGAAATGGATTTCTGGAGGAGAGCAGCAAGGATATCCAGAGCTGAAAGGATAAGAAATGATACCATAAGAGAAAGGTTAGGAGTAGGAAAGAATATCCATGAGGTGATGGAAGAGAGGAGACTCAGATGGTATGGCCCTGTTAGACGAATGGGTGACGAGAGGATACCAAAGATAATTATGGACTGGGAGCCAGAGGGTAGAAAGAGAAGAGGAAGACCTGCAGTCAAATGGAAGGATAGATTGATGGAGAGTATGGCTGCTAGGGGATGGAGAGACTTAATAATACAAGAGTTTGGATGAGGAAAACTTCATATTGAAGAAACTCCTAAATAAAAAAAAAAACTTTGAATAATTAATTTAATTTAAGTGGTAAACGATTGCAGATTGGAATGTTCGAAATAGAATAGTTCTAAACAATTTCAGCTAAGATGGAATTAGGCTTTTTAACAGTTAGTATAAATCAGAAAATATATTAATTAAATAAGTAATTTTTATTAGAAGAAAATAACATTAATTTCCTATTTAATATTAAGTTTAAAATATATTTTATAAACTATTGTAGGGGCCACCTATGGTATAGTGGTTAGCAAGGCAACCTACAATACTAAAGGTCGCAGGTTCGCGCCCAGCGGTGGCCCTAGGATTTTTTAATAGGAGTTAAAAATCCTTGTCTATGCCGTCCCTCGGATAGGGCGTAAACTGGAGGTCCCGAGCTTGTACGATGTCAGGTACTCGTTAAAGATCCCTATCCTAATTATACCTGGATAGGCAAAATTTAAGACTCCCACAGTAGCATCGTCCGATTAGCCTTAGTGGCATAAAGTGATGTTAAAACAACAAACAAACTGTCTGCATTTCTTCTTCAGGGTCTAGAACTCTTTTAAACAATATGTTTTGTGTTTCACATAACAATACGTATTTACAAATTCAAACATTGCAGTAAAAATTGTTAGTTTTATTTTTTTACTAGCTAGGGGCCCGGCTTCGCCCCGGTAGTTGTGTAGCAGTTTTAAGAACAGAAAAACTTTAAAATTAAAGGAAATATAGAACAAAATTAGCACTTTCTTGAAAATTTTAACATGGTATCAATATTAAGATTCGAGATCGGCAGTGTCCGCCCAAATAAGGAACCCTATATACTATATAGGGTGTTGAAAATGGAGGGTGAACAATTCATTTTGCTGCAACTTTGTCGAGTCATGCATCGTCTTTGATGGTTTCTGTGATTATGAATCCTATAAGCCCATTCCAAGCAGTCAGCAAATAATAAGTTATTAGATTATTAGTTAAAAAAACTATAGTTGGAGTACAACTTAAGCGCCGACTACTGTGATGGTCCCATTAGATCCAGAAGTTTAGAAAATACCGAAGATTCATAGAAACTTTTTTTTTAAGACCTTTCTTCCAGTTCAACCTCTCTTAATATATCCATCCCCCCCCCCCCACGCTAATTTGGCCGAACTCAGCACTTCTTCAATCTTACTACTGTTACTAAGTGAAAACCAAAATATCATGAGGGCACAATTTTTTCATCATATTTCTTTTTATCCTGAACTATGAGCGGTGATAAAATCTTATTAAAAACATGTATATTTGGAGTCAATTCATCATTTTGTCAACTGGAATGCTCATCATACATAGTAATAAAACCATTTTTCATAACTACATACAATAAGAACACTTCAAACATGTTATTTTCGGTTTATAATCAGTATATTCAGCTCTTCTTTTTTTGTTTTATGTCTGTTTTTATTCGCTCACTCATATTGCATTAAATTTACTTAAGTATATGTTAGATATTGATTAAATGTAATGTGTTAATCAATTAACCTTCTTATGAGAAAATTAATTTTGTAAAGTATCCAGTCGGTTTTCTCATTGATTGCAGATATGTAAAATCATTAATTTATTTTAAAAGAAAATGTGAAACTAATTATTTTCGCTTGATTTTTTAGTAATTTAAAAAGAACAGCTGACAAAATATATAACCTTTACAAATATAACGGAATGAATGAACAATAAACATTAAGTGAAACACACCCTAGCGCTTCCTGGTGGTCTGCAGCTCGAACTAAATTTTTCATTCATAAACTCGTATGTCATTCTCAGGTAGGCTAATTACATGTTGCGAGAGCCTTAAAATTCCAGTCCTTTTCTCTTCAATTTCACACCCTTAAGAGAAAAACGGAAACCTTCTTCTCCGTTATGGGACCTACAGTTACACGCTGACACAAATCTCTTAATCGTATGTGGAGTCGTTTCTGAGCCTTTTCGGCACGCACATTGTACACTTTGCTTTATAATATATATTGATTATATTTGAGGTGTGGCGGCATAGAAATTTATATTTAGAAATTTTGTAGCAGAGAAGAAAATCGCCCATTGACCTGCCCATCAATTTTAAGAAAGTTTAGTTATGTGAATCGAAAGAACTAGGATCCATGATTATTACAAGGTAAAAATTTAAACGACTTTTAGGCGTAGGGGAATATAAATTTAAAAAGTGGCTGGAGCTAGTTAAAAATCAAATAGTTTTAATTAGAAAAAAATATACTAAATTTTTATTAGTAATATTTCATAATAAAATATGAAAAAGATATTAATAAAATAAGGCCAATTAAAGACTGTTTTACTTTGAAAGTGAAAATTTAAAAAATGTAGGCTATTTTCTTAATTTTTTTTAATTTTGGTCAAAACCGAAAATATTAAAGGCAATAATAACCAGCTTAACCGATAACCGGTGATTTTAAATAATTTAAATTTCTAAAGCAACCTAGGCTCGGAAAGCTTGAACGGAGCTGAGGTTTTTAAAAAACGCATCAGTCCGAACGCGATGACAGTGAGTGGTCAAGCAATATCCTGATCCTTCCCGCTGGGCAGTCTGATGTATATTGTATCGTAAAAATTAGGGAAGTAAGAAAAAAAGCATTTCAGAATAATATGTATTGAACCCGTTTTAAGAAACACAAATAAAGGTTTAAAAAACTGAAAGACGATTGCATATTCTTGGGAAATTACCAAGTAGTTTGTTTACCTAAGTCTATAAGTGAAAAAGTCAAGAAGTATAAGGAAAATTAATTGAAATAAAAAATAACAGTTGTCTTTATAATTGAACAATTGCAGAACACCAAACCATTAGTAAGGGTTTCGGAAATGTCGAAAGGGAATCTAGTTACTGGTTCCGGTAACAGTTTTATCTGTAGCGAAACACGAATCCGTTTAGAACAAGCACGAAAACCATTCTAGAATTACAAAGATAAGCAATTTAGGAAAAGGTCAAATAGCCAAAAAACTTTTGATGGTCGCAATGCAGATACAGTTCACTATTTCACGAACGGGAAGATACCGTTTCAAAATGTCTAAGCACTAGATAAAACCGAGCCAACTTCGAAGAAAATCAAACTTAAATAAGATAAGCAAAATACTACAATAAAATCGGCCCCATCCAGTAATAAATCCTTCGCTAATTCCGTGGACGTACGAAAAATCGTGGGCTGCGAAGAAGATCTTATTGGCTTCCAGCAACAATATCATTTTCTGTAGTAACGTCGGCCGGCTGTAAACCCTAGGATTGCAAAATTATTAAATAAAAAATATGAAAAAAAATATTAGTTGTCAGAGAAACATTCAAGATTAATGTAAACGTTAATTGAAATTTTTCTGTAACATTTTACATCCAGAAGAAATAGTTGAGAGAAAAAAAAAAAGCTTGTGAGCTGACAGATATAATTTAAAATTAGTAACCTATAATTTTATAAAGGCATTGTTAATAAATTTCAAACAATCAATGTTTTTTTATTTCTATATTGCATATGAAAACACAATTTTTGAAAATGCAAATTAGTAAAATATCTTATATACCACGAATGATGAATTTTAGAAAACATGGAAATGACATTTCTAATTATCTAGAAAAATTACTTTCATTTCCCTTTATAATTTTTTTCTTTTTTTTTCTTTTTTACATTTTTTACAGTTTTATAAATATGTAAACATTGCAATCTCGTGAAATAAATTTTAAAAAAATATGTAGAGTTAATTAACAATAAAAGAAAGCTATTGGTTCATAGAGACCCTCTACTTAAAAATAAGAAATCAGATACTCCAGGGCAATTCTTGAGTTAAAAAGATACCGAGGTAATGGTGGTAATGGCGACTATGACTAAATAGTCGGACTTCAACCGTGTCGATCGGCATAGCGTGGTGGACACGGCTTAGTTCTTTTTTTTTTCTTCGGCTTTTTCAAGTGTCGACTAGAGCTAGATTCATGACTCACTATGTCCCAATACGTAATGTGAAAGCACTTTACATAAATAAGTAGCACCAATGTGAAGAGTAATGTTGTTGCAAAATGTATGTTTGTAAATTAAATTACTATTAAAATTAAAAAAAAAAAAAATCCAGTTAACATTCGTTATTATAAACATTTAGCTATTTTCTTCTGAGTTATTCAAGCTAGTTTTATCTTCCGAAGGCCAATAATTTGATTCTGTATAATTTTAAAGACCTGTTCACACCAAGTCTTTAACCTGTTTGTTGTTGAAAGAAGTGAAGTAAAGAAGCAAATTCACTTTTTGACTTCCAGGGGCGTTTAAAATGCGATCAAATAGATCTGCATACTTCATTCTTTGGATAAAATGTTGGTATAAAATGTATAAAATGATGGATAAAATGTTGGATAGGGATCTTGAACGAATACCTGACTTCTTACAGTTGAGAGACCTCCATTTTACGTCCTATGTGAGGGACGGCAGATGCAAGGATTTTTTACTCCCATTAAAAAATCGTAGGGTCACCGCAGGACTCGTACCCGCGACCTTTAGTACTGTAGATTGCTATGCTAACCACTTTACCACAGGTTACCCCTAACGTAGTTTTTGAGATTAGATTTAACTAATATAAAAAAAAAAACAAATTCTGATAACCAGCTATTTCCAAGATTTTATTTTTATTTGAAGTGGGTAAAGTTTTTTTTTCGCGTTTTTAAAGTTTTTTTAAGGCAGGTCAGGCGAAGTTGGGTTCGGATGGCGGTCATCATTTAAATGCCTTGAATAAAAGGTTATTTAAAGAGGTTATAACCGACCGAAGGGGAATTTTTTAAAAATGTTGATAGCAGGTTTTTATCAATAATTTGTATTATATACACAAAAACATATGTACATGCATATACACCTACATAAACATATTTTTTTCATATAGCTATCTGGATATTATTATAAAATCGATGTTCCTTTTATTTTAAAATTTTGATCATAAACTAATAAATACTTTGTAACGTGAAAAAAAAACAAAATATCATAGAAAAGAGTTCTAGACTTTTTTTTTTGGAACAAACTGTTTTAATACATGATCGTGACTGTTCAAGAATCTACTAAGCTTGTCGGGAATCTTCTAGATTGTTCTGATTCAGACTAAATATAAGGAGCAATGGACTGGAGAGTTGGTCTTTACAAGTTGATACTTTTATTTTTTTTAACCTAGTTAGTTTTTATTGTTTATCAGACATTTTTAATTATCATTTTCGATCAATAAAAATTACTTAAACTCACATCAGTGTTAGAATATTTTTGAATGTAGCGATAATATTTTGAAAAAGAAGAACTAACGCTGACTGGGATGATACTCCGACCCAATTAACTAAACAAGCAAACAAACATACCTCGACACGCAACAGACAGGACCGACGCTTCTAATGTATAACATATGGCGACCAGATTAGTCTTTTAGATGTAACATGTTGTGCCACATATTTCTTCTGTCAGGCTAGTCAAAGCTCGGGACTAACACACAACGTCTAAATTAACACTATCTTTCATCTTTAAGAAACTGGCAAGGGGTTAATTAGGATATTTATAAAACAGTTTAAATCATAGGTATAGGCATTAAAAATCTTTAATTATTAAAACAAAAATTATAATAATTTACTAAGAACGAATCAAAAATGAAGGACATACAATTATTGTAGCTATCTTTAGAATCAGTCGAAAAGACATTAAAAATTTCGCTTCAACAGTGGATGGTAACCATAGAGAAAAAAAAACAGTCTGATGCGATTTGCGAAATACACAACTTTCATGTACCATCTTACTTAGAGAAGAAATCGGTGTTTTTAAAAATAAGTAAGCGTCATATAGCAACTTTACAGGAACAGCCTTTGTTATTTATTTGTTAATCCTTTTTATGTAGGTATAGAGGATTATACTTATTTTAAAAAATAATGATTGTAATTACTTTTGGAAGGATCTCAAAAATAAATCCATTAGGAGGGGCCCATGTAAGCCCCTCAGTCAGGTTCAAGGTAGGTTCAAACCCAATATTCGAAGTTTTTAAAAGCAAGAAGCAAGAAGCAACTTCGAAGTTTCAATTCAAGTATGGTCATCAAAATCTATGAATTTTTTTATTTTGGAGTTGAAGATTCTAAAGATTTGTTTCAACTTGTACAGCGATTGTCCCTTCAAGGCACTCTTTTGTTTGTAAGTTTGATTAATATCGTAATAAGCTGTTAAAGGTGATTTTTAGTTATTTTATCTAAATGTTTTCATGCCAAATTGATTATCGTAATTTATGCAATGCCGTATCATTCAGTGAGTGATCATAATTTTTTATCAAATAATCACACATCAAAGATCGATTTAAGTTCTGATGAGTAAATCAGGCACGATTTATAAATTACAAATAAAATACAGTAATTATTATGTGGTTATTGTAATGCAATAATTATCGATTTTAAGCCCTTGGAGTAAGTTCAGGTATGTACCGCTATCGATTTATGGTCGCAGTGTAGCGTTTATTTTCTATAAATTCTTAATAACAACCTTGGGATGTTCATTAAAACAGCAAACGGTATTTAGCCATGGCACTTAAGTTCTTCTAATGAAAAACTAGCGGCCTATAATTTGTTGCAATTACTATAATTATAATAAACAAGGTTCATATTAATTTTTAAAACATTTCCCACCCAACCGCTTAAGGGAGATAAACACGGCCCGAACCGAATAACAGGTTAGCAATATCAACGATCGATTTGTAACAGCCTTCTCAGAATTCATTAAGCGTTTGTTGTAGAATTCGAACCCGAATACCAAAAACGAGGTTTTCTCACATGTTATTTCCTTAGTTTGAGTTTCAGTTGTATGCGAAATAATAAGACACCAGCATACTTCAAGTATTTATATCTTTTTTTTTTTTTTCTCTTCATTTATGTTTAAAAGGTAAATAAAATTGGCAAGCAATAAAAATTAAATAATGAATGGATAAACTTACACCTTATACACTTTATTATAGTTTTTTCATATTTTAATGGTTGTTTAAACGGTTTTTTGAAACGAAATTAGGAACAAAACGTTCCTTCCCTTTTTGACCAACAGAAGCGATTGTTTTTCATTAATCTTTAGTTCGCTTTTAACTAAATTAAACAAGTGGACTAAAACATTTTCATCAAAACAAATAGCGAAGGAACAGGCCTACAGACAAGCAATTGAAGAAAACTTTTCTTTAACTCCATTGGGTTCTTAGAAATTTGTGCCTTCTGATTCTTGATTTAAAAACTAGAATTTACAAAACTATAACTCTTCAGACGGTTCTTTACAGATGTGAAATATGACCGCTAACAAAGAGATGAGCAACGTCTTAAGTTCTTTAAAAATAAAGTATTGCATGGAATATTTAGAACCAAGAAGGATGATACAACAGGAGAATTCAGACGGCGACACGATGCAGAATTGCGTTAACTTTACTCGGTAAATGTAATCGAAGTTATGGCTGCGGTTAAAGTGGGCGCCCCTAAAATGTGAGTTCTAGTTCCGAACGAATACGTAAAAGATTGATAAACGCTTTGCCAACTGGAATACGTCCGAAGAGTATGCTTACGCGAAAGGAGGACTACCGGAGGATTCGGTGAGGGTTGATCTTGTGGAGTTAGGATTGGATTAGCGATTAGTGGTGTCGGCATCGGCCTTAAGCCTTTATTCTATTCTGAGAAATATATACATAGATGTGTTAATATATGCATAGATAGAGAGATATAATAAATAAATAAATATATATATATACGTATATATAGACAAAGAGAGATAAAAGAAGAAAAAAATTACTAGAGATTTCCTACAACGATTGAAAATAAAAAAGGATACAAGTGTGTTACATTAGCTATAATTTCATAAAAATGGGCTATAAACATTTAAACAGTTTTAATTTACAAAAATAAAGAAATATTTCAATATTCCATTTTTATCGATGTCGAGATAAGAGTCGAACTTTATTTAATGGGACACCTTGAATCCATTGAAACTATTAAATTGGTCGATTCTGTAAAGGTTCACGAAATCTTCAATGTCAAATTGCCCAGTGTTTGCTCTACCTGAGAGCCGTCTTAAGTCAATTGTTGCATAAATTGATTTTATTGAAGCAGTCAATGAAAATGGTCTTAAGACAGTATGGCCGATTGGATATCTTCATGTGTTTTCGATTTTATGCAAAATTGATAATTCGAACGGTCTGACTCTCCCGAAGTACCGATTCAACAGTAAAAATCGTACTTTTGAGACCTGAATTAAAAAATATATTAGCTGCTTGTCGAAAAATCAAAATATGTCTCCGATAAAGATTAACGGAGGTATACGGAATAAATGAGAAAAAAAAAGTTCAGATGTATCTAAAAGTTGAATCATCAGTTAAGCCAGACGTTGAAAGTTGAAACGCAGCTCCGTGACTTGAGGTGAAGCAGGGATTAAGCCAACTGCGCACAAGGGGAACGAAAGTTGGGACGTGATTCTATTGAAAACTGACGACCTCTAAGGCAGAGTTGGTAAATGTGTAAGATTTACTATTAGAGTTCCGATGGTCTCGATGATTAATAACAAGAAATACTCCCTTGAAGTTGTTATTTAAAGTAAAGGAAGACAAACGATATTTTCGGATAATTCCTCCTCAAAGGCGATTTTTAAAATTTTAATTTGACTTCTAAATAGTAAGGATGCGATGTATCATATACAATTTCTTTGCGCCTAGCTCCCCCAAATAATTTTTCTTCCATATTGACTTCATCTGCGCGGCGCAGTCTGCGATTAACTGCGTCACCTCACCCTGCGGCTCAACTTTCGCAGCTCCTTTCTATTCTATAGAACACATATTTTCACCTCACGTCAAGGAGGTGCGTCTCAACTTCCGGCCGGAGTTAACGTCGGAGATGTCAAGAAGCAAGTAAGAAAGAATAATGTAAAAAAAAAAAAAGTTCATAAATTAAAATAATTATGAATATAAATCTTTCTTTACTGTTTCTTTTTACGTATTTTCAAATCAAAATAGACTATCACGAATATATAAAAAATAAATAAAGAATAATAAGGCCAAAACAAAAACTATTTGTTTTCTACTTTATTTTATTTTTATCTGCAAAAACACAGGAAGTTGAATAAAAAATTCCGTGTTGACCAAAAGTCATGCCTAAATATTGAACAAGTTCTCAGCGGTGGAACTTAAACAAACACTAGGAAATGGCACAAACAAGGTCTGGACTGGAAACCAGTATAAATGGTATTTTCTAAGATAGAGGACTTGAAATGTTAGAACGAGGCCTGGGCACTGTTTGCTGAAGATATCTGTTTACTGGGAGGTTAGTAACATCTGCAAGGCCCGAGCTCTGTCTGCCAACACCGCATACTATAAATATGTTCTCGAGAAACTCGGGTTATGGGCTAAATATGGCTAGGATTTATTCCGGTAGGAATAAATGAGTTAATTATAAATTCTTGTGGATGAGAAACGTTTAAGGATGGCAAAAGTTAACTTGAAAAAATATAATGAGTAAAAATAAATTTCCTCTAAAAAATAAAAATAATGAAAAATGTACACCTGAACCGGCCGTATGACGTACCAACTTCCAAGATGAAATTCGTGACTTCGTGACTTTTCAACAATCTAAGGTATATTTAAAATTCCAACATATTTTCATCTTATTTGATTAAGAATTCCAAAATTAAAACCAGGAAAGCATAAGTTCATCGCGATACCATGAAAGAATATTTGACATAAATTATTATAATTCAAATAATTATAATGGAATCGAACCCGGGACTTCTGCATCTCGGTCGCAGCGCTATAACCAGTGGGCCTATCCTGCCACTTTCAACCTTTTTTATTCAAAGATCCCGCCCTAAAGTAACTGTTGAACATGTAAAAAAAAAATGTTTTTTTCTTTTCATAATAGTTTTTCTTTGGATGATTCTTGATATTCTTTTATTTGTCTTTTGTTTCTGGTCATTAACATCTAACTATATTTATCATATCTTATTTTTTTCTAGCTTTCCTCGAAATCAATTATGTATGTTGCGTTTTCCAGGGTGCGCTCTTTCAGTGACATGTATGTCTGTGTAAAACAAACCCACCAAAAAACACTCACAGATCACCATATTTTAGCTTCACACATAGTGTTTAAAGACGTCTTTTAAACACGTAAACTATGTAAATACAGTAGAACTCCGATAATTCGTAGTTGAAGGGACTGAGAATTTGCTATGAATTACTGGAGGTAACGAATTATCGAGGCTACGAATAATGGAAGGTGGAGAAGGAAAAAATACGAATTATAGAAAGTTGTGTATTTTTAAATGAGATCTTCATTTTTACATTTACAATTATACCATCAAAGTACATAATTAAATTTTATTAATACAAAATTATTTTCAGGACTTATAAAAGTCAGTTATTGTTGACTGCTTAAATTGATCCACTCGTGCACGATCGATCACATTTTCGATACAAACCACGGCGGAAAAAACTAAATCGTCGACAAGAAATGTCTTAATTCCGCGGTGTGAGATCTAGCTTGTTTGAAGGAAATTGGTAGAGGAGGCTGGTCATCGTCTCCATTTCCATAATTTTTTTTTTCTCGTCCACTGAGAGACACTTGAAGTTTGGTCACTTGGAACTCATTGTGTGAACTGAATCTGACACCCGCTGAATGTGATTCACACAACTTGAATACGTGATTCACTCTAGTTTCACCCCCTCCAAGTACGAATTATAGAGTGTTCTTGCCGACTTGACTACGATATATAGAGGTGACGATCTATCAGTGCCCGCGTGAGCTGCAAAATTTAATACGAATTATGGAAGGGACCGAAATACACGGACTTTATTCGAAAAATAGAGGTTTTTTTAAGGGACCGAGCTTTTGCTATGAAATATAGGGAACTACGAATTATCGAAGTTCGACTGTATGTAAATAACTTAAACTTATGTTTCAAAAATAAATAAACTTCAACCCTCACCTATGCCCAAGACGCTCTATAAATCTATATATCTAAATACGCTCTATAGGATACTAAATAATAATTTAACGGTATGTACATACGGTATGTATGTACATAACGGTATGTACATAACGGTATGTATATACGGTGTGTACTTTAATTAAGTGGAATTTAAGTAGGTTAGAGTGCAAATGCTTCGCACGGGTCAGCTAGTATTAAAATATTTTTATTATCTTTTCATTTGCGAAGTTTCGGATCCTCTGTTCATCACACCTAAAAGTTAGTTTTGTAATCCAGTATAAAATTCATATACAAAACATAATTCTGAAAAAAAGGAAAAAAAATTGTTGGTGCAATATTCTAATAATTCTTTTACTTTAGCAGTTTGTGAAAAATCAAATCAAAATGCCGGTATTAAATCTTCAAATTTACTTTTATATTAAATAAACAGGTGTAAAGTGGGGTTCGCTCAGTCTAAGCGGACAGAAGGTTTGATCTCAAAAACTGTATCGAATGTACAAACATTTTTATAGTGAGAATTGTTGAATTTTAGCTTGCAAGCGTGCAGTTACTTCATACTGAAAAAGCGAAATAAAAGAATTAAGTAACAAAAAATTGCATAGAGACTTACAACAGCAACCTATAGACCGAAAAATACGAACCATTTATTCACGCTTTCATATTGAAATGCATTGAATTAACAATAACCTTGTTAGCGACGAAGCGACTGAAAACCAGCTGGATGAGAGAACTACTCTCCTCCATCAAAACCGGTAGGTCTCTCCCTAAGTCCTATACAAGGGTGGCGGGGTGCCCGAGTAGACAAACGCTTTAGGAAATACGCGTTGCCCCAGACAAGAGACCTTTGGAAACCCAAAGATAACCAGTTCGAAACCCGGAACCAGGGGACATATAATAATACTCGGCATTAATCCCCCACCCTCTCCCCTGGCCCGGGAGACCCCGTATAGACTAAACGGCGAGAAAGGAAAAGACCCGAAAAAAAATCCTATATTAATAGAAGTAATTGCAGTACTTTTATATAAGTATACGCTCTAAAAAAGAAATCGGTGATAAATGGATGAGTTTCAAAGATCGATTGATCTCTTGAGACCGGTTAACATCATACAACTTGACATCTTGTATGCTACTAACATGGATGATAAAACAAGTGTTTTATACGCTGAAAAATGTCTAATGATTTTAATTCAGATTTTTCCTTGATCACTTCCAACTTCCAATTTCTCTTATTCGCTGTTGGTCTTGAAAAAAAGGAACCTCCAGTAACAAACAAAAACTTTTTGTTCGTGTAGTGTAGTTCGTAGAAATATGAAGTTGGTTTTTTTTTATTAAGCATAATTACGGCTGCTAAAAATCAGCAAAATGATGATCCTCAAAAGGATTACAATATTCCAGGATAAAATTTATTAATTTTTTAGTAGACGAAGGATTATTAAAGGGTGGTGGTCATTTCGCAATATTTTATATTATATTTTATGATTGGCATACGAATTACTTATTATTATTATCATCATATATATTATTTCTTAGAGCCTTTTTTTTTTTTTTTTTTTGTCGGTACGCCATAATTTCCTCAACACTTCATCAAATATCATGGATGCAGCATCATTTTGGAACTTTCCTTAACCGCTACACCGGAAAAATATACTAATCACTCATTACGCGCTCAATCCGTTATAAGCCCAAAACCCCGGTTTTTGCGAAAAATCAAAATGGTCGTAGAGGTTTCTAAATGGTGTTAATCTTTTCAAGTTTTCATTTTAATTTTTTCTATTAACCCCTTTCGTTTGCAAGTTGTAAGCAAAAACGGCAATACTCAGCAAAAATTCCAAATGGTCGCAGAAATTTTTCGAAGGTGTAATTTTTTACAGTTTGTCGAGACCAACATTTTTGGTTATATACACTTTTCCTATTGTCGCCGTCGTTTAGGAGGTACAAGCAAAAACATGCGATTTCAGTCAATAGAATCAGCGCGAAATAAATAATCTACAATTTAAACACATCTATTCTTTACTTTAATACTTACCTATTCCCATGACGCACTAAATACGCACTATACGATACGAATTTTAAGGTGTGTACTTTAATTAAGTGGGGTTTAGTTAGGTTAGAGTACGAATGCTTCGCACGGGTCAGCTAATTATTATTATTATTATATAAGGGCTATATTTTATGCTTATAATTACATATATTTATAAACGGCCATATGTTTTATTATATGATATATTGATAGGTATGATGAGATATTATATAATTGATTAATAGGAATGATTATATTTAATTTTTGTAATTATGTGTGTAATGGGGGCCTAGATAAATTAGTTGATAAAATATGTTACCTGAGAGACTTGTTGAAGATGAATGGTTTGAAACATGAATGAAAGACTATACGATTTGTTTAAAATGTTTTTATTACGATTACAAGATTTATCGCACCGATTTCCACAAAACTGAATCCCTCAAACTTCGAATTCAATGGCTTATTTAATTTTAATTCGATATGACAAGTTCCGTTTTATTTCATACAATTCTTGTTTTAGACAAATCGTAGGATAATTTGTAACGAGTAAATTGACATTCTAATATACCTTGTTTACAACATCGATAGACACCATTTTATAAGTCTAAAAGAAATAAAATTAATTTTAAAAAATCTGGTGCGTGCGCGCAACACACAACTTTCACTTACCAAATTACTTAGATAAGAAATTGACGTGTTTTGTTAAATATCATTTCCCAAAGTCACACATTTTTCTACATTCATATCTTATTTTTATTAATCATTAAAGCCGTTTTTGAGTAAATAAAAAACCCCGTAAATATGATACAAAATTTATTAAGTAAAGTCCCCCCTTCGGTTGATCAATTTTGATGAAATGTTGGCTATCACATATTTGGCATATACATACATCAAATACCCAGTTTGGTCACAATCGTGAAAGCCGTTTTTGAGTAAATAAAAAAAGCACGTAAAAATGATACACAATTTATTAAGTAAAGTGCCCCCTGCGGTTGATCAATTTTGATGAAATTTTTACAGACATATCTCGGGCATATAAATAGATCAAATACTAAGTGTAATCAAAATCGTTAGAGCCGTTTTTGAGAAAATCAAAAAAACACGTGAAAATGTTACAAAATTTATTAAGTAAAGTCCCTCCTCCGGTTAATCAATTTTGATGAAATTTTTACAGACATATCTCGGGCATATAAATAGATCAAAAACTAAGTTTAATCAAAATCGTTAGAGCCGTTTTTGAGAAAATCAAAAAAACACGTGAAAATGTTACAAAATTTATTAAGTAAAGTCCCCCCTCCGGTTAATCAATTTTGATAAAATTTTTACAGTCATATCTCGGGCATATAAATACATCAAATACCCAGTTTTATCAAAATCGTTAAAGCCGATTTAGAGTAAGTAAAAAAAAAGCGTAAAAATGTTACAAAATTTATTAAGTAAAGTCCCCCCTCCGGTTAATCCATTTTGATGAAATTTTTACAGTCATATCTCCGGCATATAAATAGATGAAATACTCAGTTTAATCAAAATCGTTAGAGCCGTTTTTGAGAAAATCGAAAAAACCCTAAAAAGTTATTAAGTAAAGTACCCCCTCCCTTTAAGTAATTTTGATGAAATTTATGCTGTCACATCGCGGGCATATACCTACACTAAATACCCAATTTCAGGATCGAACGGTTTATAGTTTTTGAGCTAGTCTGTTCAGACACACACACACACACACACACACACACACACACACACACACACACACACACACACACACACACACACACACACACACACACACACACACACACACACACACACACACACACACACACACACACACACACACACACACACACACACACACACACACACACACACACACACACACACACACACACACACACACACACACACACACACACACACACACACACACACACACACACACACACACACACACACACACACACACACACACACACACACACACACACACACACACACACACACACACACACACACACACACACACACACACACACACACACACACACACACACACACACACACACACACACACACACACACACACACACACACACACACACACACACACACACACACACACACACACACACACACACACACACACACACACACACACACACACACACACACACACACACACACACACACACACACACACACACACACACACACACACACACACACACACACACACACACACACACACACACACACACACACACACACACACACACACACACACACACACACACACACACACACACACACACACACACACACACACACACACACACACACACACACACACACACACACACACACACACACACACACACACACACACACACACACACACACACACACACACACACACACACACACACACACACACACACACACACACACACACACACACACACACACACACACACACACACACACACACACACACACACACACACACACACACACACACACACACACACACACACACACACACACACACACACACACACACACACACACACACACACACACACACACACACACACACACACACACACACACACACACACACACACACACACACACACACACACACACACACACACACACACACACACACACACACACACACACACACACACACACACACACACACACACACACACACACACACACACACACACACACACACACACACACACACACACACACACACACACACACACACACACACACACACACACACACACACACACACACACACACACACACACACACACACACACACACACACACACACACACACACACACACACACACACACACACACACACACACACACACACACACACACACACACACACACACACACACACACACACACACACACACACTCACACACACACACACACTCACACACACTCACACACACACACACACTCACACACACACACACACACACACACACACACACACACACACACACACACACACACACACACACACACACACACACACACACACACACACACACACACACACACACACACACACACACACACACACACACACAGACACACACACACACACACACACACAGACAATTTCGCGGGACTTGGTCATTTCGACTCAGGGGACCCCAAAACGTGTATTTCCGTTGAAAACCGGAAGTCGAAATTTTTCACGATCGTAATACTTCCACTTACTATATATTTCATATATAGGTAAGTGAAAGTAAAAATATATAAATAAATAAAATAACATTCCTACATTACTATAAATAAAAATCTGGTGCGTGCGCGCAACACACAACTTTCACTTACCAACTTACTTAGATTAGAACTTAATGCGTTTTGTTAATTGCCACTTCTCAAATGAACAGAACATCTATAGGTAATAATAACGCATTGGTTTGTCATTAAAGGCGTACGGCGCATTTCGCGGTACTTGGTCATTTGGACTCAGGGGACCCCAAAACGTGTATTTCCGTTGAAAACCGGAAGTCGAAAATTTTCACGATCGCAATACTTCCACTTACTATATATTTCATATATAGGTAAGTGAAAGTAAAAATGTATACTCTTATATGAGAGTACAAACAATATTTTTTTTTTTTTTTTTTTTAAAGGGGGGAGTAGGTCGGAACGTATGCCGAGCATTATTTAATTTCCCTTGGTTCCGGGTTTCGAACTGGCTAACTTCGGGTTCCAAAGCATATTTTGGTTGTTATGGGCAATGCGGATTTACAAACCCACTGCATTCATCAATCGTTTTAACACACACATACACATCTACATTATGGTAAATAAAAATTCATTCACACCTAAATTAACCGATAAATATCCTGATTCATAAAAAGGTTATGGAATGCTAAAGTATTCTTTAAATGAACAAGAGCTTTAAAAAAAAAAAAGAGAGAGAAGGAAAAAAAAAAAAAGAAAAATAATCTAATATCGGCCTTAAGACAAAAAAACTAGAACAAGGCGGAATGAATAGGAGCGCGGGGAGTATTGGGGCTCTACTACTCAGATCTGTCTACCCCAGACAGCTCAATTTCACCCTCAGCAAACCAAACTAAATTTTATTTCTTCTATCTCTTATTTCCAGATTCCATTTTCTTTCATACAAGGAAGAAATATGGCAGGGCTCGAGACGATTAAATGGTAAAATATGGGACTAGGGCTGTCGAGGATATAATGGTCATGTCACGGAATAAAAAGTTAGCTCCCCTTCCAGTTCTTTGCATGTTTATACATCAAGTCTTTAAATGACTTTTATCTTTATTGCACATCACTTTACTTTTTTATCACTTGTAACCTTATCTCTATTGATTTTTTTTTTTTTGCAATAAGAATACTAATACATTTACAGAGAAAAAAATATGTTTACTGTAAAAATAGGTACATCGTTAATATTGAGGATTTCCACGAAATGAATTGGGTCTTTTTTCGTTTAATCCCCGCATCTCTAATTCATTGTTCGAAATATAAACATGTGATTAACCATTATCAATACTATCAATAACATATGAGTAGGTATATTTTGCATTTGCATTTTGAATTATGGCTTTATTTAAGTCATACGATGATTTTTAAGATGTGGACCAAACAATTAAATTTCTTCAAGAAAAAGGCCTGTTCCACAAGGAAAGACAATACCGGAATGGCCACGTTGTGAATTTATATTAGAGAGGGATGGTTTTTAGATGGCGATGTCACCATGCAAGTTGCCGTTTGAAAATTGGCATTAGAGAAGTTAGTGACGTGGTACACCGGTTCGAAACTTAATTTAAATACAGCAATAATGTTTTCATCACTCGGATTAGAAAATAGATACTTTCCATAACAGCAAGGTAAAACAACGAACATACATATGATATTACACGTCTAGCTGGGAAAGTTTCCGCAGCTAGCAGTATTTACTGTTATCAACACAAAGCTCGCTAGCGTTTCTTTTAGTTTATAATTTAATTTGACTTTGTTAGTGCGCGAAAATGGCCGTTAACCTCCGTCAAAAATTAATTTAAGACGCTGAAGGAATAACTGATTCGTTATTAACCTTACTATTATTATTATTATTATTACTACTATTATTAACCTTACTACTAACTACTATTACCTTACTTGATTAGTTTATATTAATCTGACCCTATAAAAATGAAGTTTTTTTTTTATTAAAATATAAACTTGCTCCTTTTTATAAATGAATTTTGAATTATTACTTTTCAAAGAGTTAATAAACGTTATTATATTAAATTAAACTTTTCTACGGTTATTTCTCTAAAGCAGCTGTTACAAATCTCTATAAAGCCAATCTCTGGGTATATTCTTTATTGTTATAAAAATCGTTAAGATCTCGCTTTACATTGGTTTTTAGAACATTTAGAAAATTTAGGAAAATGAAATGCCTCGGGTGAAACCGGGATATACAGCTAGTAATCAATAAAATGGAAAACAATCATTTAGTGTAATAATATTAATTATTAAAATCTTAATGCCACTTCCGGTACTAGTAATGTAATATACTATTATTTATGCTTGGACAAAAAAGTATACAACCCCCTTATTTTGCAAAGAGGAATTAGGTATGTCTGCGGAAACAGCTACTAATTGAAAAAATTATTTAAGGGAGGTTCTCTCACCAACCCAATAATTTTGGTCATTAGAGTAACAGTTAATAAATGTAAATATTTTTTTTTATAAACATGTGTTTTATTTTTTTAATAAAAATAGATTAAACGAAAAAGGACCAATGAATTGGACCCTTCATTACTTCCGTGAACGAAATTGATTAGGAAACCAAAAAAAGATATATAAAAAAAAATAAAGATATTTAAATAAAAACTAGCTGTGATAACCTAGGATTTAGCATCCTAATTTTGGACGATAGGATGTAGACTATAAGACGGCATAAACAACGCATTTTTTAACTACATTTGCAAAGTATTCATGCCACCTATGCCAATAATGTTTAAGGCTATGCTACACATGCTCAACATATATGTTGAGCTATGCACATACACAACAAGTGAACCACAGCCGAAAAAATTTATGACAGTGGTGGGATTTTTCTACAGATTTTTACAAATACATATCCATATGATTGACCACTTCCTTAGTCTAATGGGATGAGATATTGCCTCAGACAGGTTTACTACAGGTTAGGCTTTACAGCTTTCTTCTAAATACAGTCTCTTTGACCATTTCATAATGTTCTTATTCATTGCAGTTAAGAGTTAACTTTAAACTAATAAAAATTATTTCAAGTTATAATGAAACCTATCCTCTACTCACACAAATGTTCATCTTATTCCCTAATGGAAAAAGAAATAAAAAAGTGCAAATGGAAACGTCGGCAGCTTCCTTCCACTGCCCCCTGTAAATTTTTAATTATAAAATAATCTTAAAAACCTAAAAATTTAGGCACCCTTAAGGCTAAATTTCAGTGTTGAAATAAAAAAAAATACTTCTTAAGAAGGGATCTAATCGAAACTTCCCATAACTCCTCGTTATCTATCCTTATAAAGACTCCAGAGGTGTTTTTTGGGTCAAAAGTTCAATAGTTTTACAATATTTATTGTTAAAAGTGCCAAATCTAGTTATTGGCACCCTGTGGATTTAATTGTGAGATCTTCCCTATGGTTAGTTTATTAAAGTCTTACTTCATAGATGACTTAGAGGACCCTTCAAACATTAGACTCATGTATATCTTATAATAAAATTAGGACTTGTTTACCTATTTCTTCAAGTTAAAGTTGGGGTGCCAATAACTGTATGGTTTACCCTTTTATTGCTGAAAAAAAAATTTAACATTAAAAGAAAAAGTTAAACTTACATGCCATGCTACTGACATCACGGATCTAGTTACCCAATTTCGGACACTATATTCGAATATTCGGGGAAAAAAAGCAAATTGAAAACACTAACTCAAAAAACTTTAATACAAGATATAACAGCACTAAAAGAAAAAATATACTATACTGGTAACCACACACGCGACCACTAACGTACTAACAGTTCAAAATCCAAAAGAAGACTGAATATTATAAGCCTTAATATGAAGCGTTGAGACAATTCAATTAGGATGCAGCAATTTGATTGGCTGAGACACCGTCTCCCTTTCACTCGTACTCTCTGTCTCTATTCCTCTCAAAGCTGCTTTATTAGTTTTTCTAAATAAATTACTCATTTCCTGTACATTCAAGTGGCTGTACAGTCTATTACAAAAGTTTTCAAGATTTTAAAATGGGAATAAAACACCTTTATATCAAAGCTATAAATATTAATTCTAAACTATATTTAACCCATTTTATTCCTAGGGTGGTGATGCAAACCTATCGATTGTTTCCCTAACTATCGATAAATTTCTTTTTAATGGGGAAAGTGATACCGTCTGCCTATAAGCACACTTCTGATATATAATTTACTTACATAGAAAGTAAAAAAAATAACAGTATAATCTTATTTTTTTTTTTTTACATTATAATTCTTATGTAAGTAGTTCCTTCTAGACTGTTAGCTAGCCTAGAAAGTGATCCATTACACTACTAGTAGTGTAAAGGAAACATGTGTTTCCTTTACTGTACTAGTACAGTAAAGAAAACACATGTTAATAAAACTCGCAAAAAGCTTACTAAACTTTTTATCACATTAATTTAAATATGTCTGAAATATGTCAGATTGCTAGTAAAATGTACACTGATTATCAAAATAGTATTCCTCACATACATACACAGAAATGAAGCATAACATCAATATCACGAATAACGACGCACACAGGGGTATTTGGCCCTAAAAGCTGGCCAAAACCCATTTTTTGAAGTTTGAAATTTCTGGTAAATAATGACTCATAGGTGAAGTAGAGGACTTGTGGGATCATGCAACATGATTCTTATCTCTTCCAGGCCCTTAATCCGGCGGCTATTCTAATTCAAATCTGACCTTATCCTTTAACTCGTCTGTGCTCATAAGTATTGTTCTACAAAATATATTAATTTTCTTTGTTCTGACTGAAGTATCGGCGTTATCATATGATGGATAGTTCGAGGCAAGGTTTGTACTTGTTATTCACATAGTTATAATTTTTTTGTATTCAATACTAGTACCAATATCTTTTTGTTTTTTTGGAAGGTATATTTTAAAGCTAAAAATTAAATTTGAAGGTTAAAAAGTTATACTTCTGGGCATTTCTGGGCAACGAAATATTTTTTATGATAATGTATAGTTATCGTTGATTGTGTTTCTTGAAAAAAATTCTGCGAATATCTGCGATTCGGAGACTTATAATTTTTTATTACTAAAATGTCAATTTCATTAAATAATAAAAAAAATTCAATTTTGTTATATTTTCATTTATTTATATTTTAGGATCTTCTGGAATAATAATAATAACTAGAAGGGAATTATTTGACATATTTTTAAAGTCGAAAGCATTAGCTTTAAAAAAAAAATAAGGAATTTTCGTAGTCTTTTCTCATTGGGAAATATTGCCTAGCTAATAGCCTAGAGCAGGTGAAACAGCTAAAACATAAATGATTAATTTTGAGGCATGATTTCTAAGTAAGATGGAATGCTTCTTCAAGGAAAAGAAATGTTTTTGAAACAGCAACAAGAAATGGCTAAGTGGGACGATATCAATTAAAAGCTCAAGATCTGGTGGACGCTCTGAAAAATCATTTGTTACTTTAAAATTTACAACGGATTTATCAATGGTATGCTATGACACCATCTGTTCACAAAATCTTAAGAGATGGTTTTGAAGTGATAAAAAGCGCTCAACTTCATATTGGTCTTTTATCTGAGGAAGCAGCAGAAACTCGAAATAACCATTTCCGGGTTTATAGAGAAAATAAGACCAGAAAATTTTACCGGATAGAGTGCAATCTGGATGTAATTAATAGATTAATATTGACATCAGATCCAGTTATCACAGGTATGAGAAGTTCAAGAAAAAAGCTATCAGGTTTTGTAAGGAAACTTTAGAAATGTTGTCTCCCCCAACCAACTTAACCGATAGTGGTGATTCCGAAACTTCATTAAGTGACGAGGAAAGTGAATAATGAATAATTAAATTTAATATGCATTTTTAAGAAAGGTTGGTGCGTTTCTTCCTGGGATATAAGTTTCGAAGAGGTATTAAACAACTCTTAATGAATTAGGAAAACACTTTGTTTTTCTTTATCACCATAACTTTTTATATTCACCTATTTTACACTATTTTCATTTTTTTAAAATAATAGTAATAGATAAATGATAATAAATCTTTAATTAGTTACAAGCATATTTCATGGGTGCAATGCATAAAGAGAAAATAATATGAACATAAATTATAAACCCATGGATGCCTATTTCACAGTTGGTGGATTTATGTAAAAATTAATTTTATGAAAATTTTCTCCTTAGAGTATTTTTTTTTTAACCGCTAAAAAAGCATTTTTAATGTTTAATACAAATATAGAAGCCATTTTGAGGACTTTTGAATTAATAAAATGGAAGGAAATAGTTTTGGCCAGCTTTTCGGGTCAAATACCCCTGTGTGCGACGATCAATTTAGAGACGATCAACTATATAATATGAATAATAAAAAAGTATACTAACTCCAAACGTGGTATTCAATTACCATCTGAAGGATTCAGTATTAGTAATAATACTAATTGTACATTTAATATAAACATAAATATGCAGATTTTTTACGAGTCATCAATACCTCGAACCATATGATTTTCATTAATTTTATTTTATAACCTTACACTTCTTATTAAATGTTACTCAAAATAAAATTCTTATAAAATATTTTATTTTATTTTTCAGTATAATGTAAAATAATTTACATCACTTGTAAAGAAAGTGTCTCTACAGTACTCGGTCTTATCTAATCAAACCTCGTACAGTGTAAAAAGCCACTTTCTGTACTAGTGATGTAAATAACCATTTTTTTTTCAAAAAATGCTTTACTGTTTGTTCCATACAAAAAATATTAATTTTATTCAAAAAAATATTAACTCAAATTAACTGATCAGAGTCATCCTTATACAATTCTGATTAAATTTTTAAAGGATTTCGAGCTAAATGATTCTTAACCCTTTAACCGGGCGAGACGTATATATGCGTCCTGAAATATTTGTTATTTTTATTATTATTTATATATGTATATAAATTATTCATATTTACATGAATATGTGTATATATATATATATATATATATATATACACACACGTAGATACATGTATCTATGACTAATACCTCTGGTGTACGAAAATATAAGTCCCACCAGTTCCAGGGTATAGCTCGACTCCTCAAGTAATTTACCTGGGAATCGCATGCGCGAACTGTGATGTCATTTTAGTGGCTAATAGAAAGGCACTATAACAGTTAGGGTACCTTACTTCGTTGTTAGTTTCTGGTATATGTACTTTGTTTTTGTTAGTTTGATTGTGATCAATCCGCTAAAATGTCAACACCTTCATGCAGTTACGAGACTCCCAAGAAGAAAGAGACGGGAAAATCTACTAAAGTGATCAGAAGGCAGGCTAGAGAAATGGTTTTCCGTTTTCATGACTACCTAAAAAAACAAGGGGATACATAGACTTCATTACATTATTTTAGATGTAGTATGTGAAATATCTTAGTTTTCGAAACCTACTGTGATTAAAATAGTGAAAGAAGGTCAGAAAATGTTAAAGACAGAAGGAAAATTAAATTTTTCCACACCAACAAAAAGAGGAAAAGTGAAAAGCGCAAAGATGAGGGAAATGCTAGTACCAAACATGCCAGAAAATAGTGTGGTGGTTATGGATAATGCTTCATATCATTGCATGCAAGTTAACAAAAAAACCAAATTTTGTATGTTTAAGAAAGACATTGTAGAGTGGCTTAAGGTCAACCAAATACCCTACAGTATTGAAATAAAAAAGCCTGAATTATTAGAAATCTGCAAGAGATTAAATATTGAAAAGAAATTTGTTGTGGAGGAAATGTTGAAAGATAATGGTCATAATCTATTATATTTGCCACCATACCATCCAGAGTTAAACCCCATTGAATTAGTGTATTATAAAAAATAGGGTAGCACAAGGGTGCTTATCGACTGCATTAAATGAAAACAGAGAATACCTGGAATTAATGTTCAGTTAATACACCAAGGAAAAATGGAAAGCATGCTGTGAGCATTGAGATTATTGGTTAAAGGATGGTGTCATTGATGTTGCCATTGAAGAAATTATTGTTTCATTAGGTGACACTTGTACATCTGAGGATTTTTCGAGTGAATGCAGCGATGCTGAATAAGATGAAATATTTGGTCATATTGAATTTCTTTTCACAAAAAATAAATAAATTTCATTTAATGTGATAGATGTGTTTATGGAATTTGTTTAATTTAATTCATATCAGACATATTTTATCCTATACAATCATGATTATTACTGTGATTTACCATTTATTCATGTTTTTTGTAAATACTGCATGAATGTGATTAGTGATCATTATAATATCATTGTCCTCCACTGTTTTGAGTTTTACATTTTCAGAAAGAAAAAAAAAATCATATTATTGAATTTTTGATTTATTGCACTTTTGTATTTTATTTTATGAAAAATTGTATTATTTTTAAGTTTGTGATTATATTTTGATTAAGTTTGATGTTTTTAATTTTATTGACATTGAAAGCAATTCTATTTATGCCTAATTGTAAATAAATCTTTTTTAAAAAAATTGTTTTGTATTTTTATATTTCAATTTTTTATTTGAATTTATAAAATTTAAATATTTATTTTTATTAAATGATGTTTTGGAATAATAATTTGAATATTGATGGTTAATTTATTTCTGAACCTTATTAATTATTTCATAAAATATAGTATCCTGGTATTGATTTCTATGTACTCTCTATCTATTTGTCATCATTGATAGCATAACCTGACACACTTCAAATTTTGCGCCAAAGGAGAAGTAGGCGTGGCTTATTTAAGCTTATTTAACCTCAGGTAAATTACTTAAGTTGTCGCACTATACAACATATATTTCAAGGACGCATTTATACGTCCCGCCCGGTTAAAGGGTTAATAAAAAATTATGAAAGCAAGCACTCCATTAAGTAATGCACTGAAAACAAGTAGCTCACAACATAAGAACTAATCCCAGCAAAGAGTGAGGGAGCAGAGCCGCAATTACATTAGGCAAGCACAAGCATTGTGTGATAAGATTTCACAGCTTCTTAATGCTAACCAGATATAAAAATAAAGGAAAATTTATGTATAGTGGCTGTTATAACTCGAACTAGATTACATTCAGTATAATAATTTTTTTTTTTTTTTTTTTTTTTTTTTTTTTTTAGTAAAGCATTTTCGTAAATAGTTATTTACATCATTAAATGTTTATTTCTTCTTTCTTTCTTTTCTTACTTCTTTATATTGAATCCCTTACACTACCATCACCTGATTCTACATCCCAATGCATTGCGTCCTATTCAATGGGTACTACAGTTATCAGGAAATATTTAAAAAAGAGAGATAAGGAAGGATGTGATATAGATATCTGCTTGCCATATTACAGAAGTAGGTATGCATACAGATGAAGAGCAAAGAATTCACGGGGCAGGAAGGGATCTTAAGAAGATGGGGGAAAGAAGGAATGGAATATCTGAGGGGTGAGCTTTGGAGGGGAGGGGGCGTGATTGACGAGCTGCTGGAGGCTTTACCAAAGGATTGTTCAAGATTTTATCCAACGGGACTTAGCCCGCAACCTTCAACTTTTCATCCATCTTCTTCCCCGCTTCTCCGCCATTCTTCAAGATTAAAGTAGGCCTGCATTAGTTATCAATTAGGAACGATTGATATAAACAGGATTCAAGGAAAATCAAAATTTAATACAATGCTTAGTGTTACTTATATAAATAATAGTAATAACTAGAGCACGGATTCCCGTGCAATTGCATCTTTTTATTGGAAAGTCAGAATAGAGCGAACTCAAGTTACTTATCCGAATCAAGCCTAATGGGATGTTTTAGTGAAGTTTAATGCTGCACGTTTTGCAGTTTTATTGTACGAAATTCAAAAATCAAAAGCATCATTTGATATTTTGAAGAAAAAAAATATTACAAATTGTAATTTTCTTTAACCCTCGCAATGCACACTACAAGGCACACGCCCACACAAGAACATATTATGTACGAATATCTAATTGATAAAATTATTCTAATGGCTGTGACTTTTGTGTATTCGAAGTTGGTACACCTACCGCCTTAGCGCCTGTCTTGGAAAAGTTGTAGTTCATTCCGTTGTTTATATAGAAAATTAAAAACTTGTGTTGGGGTTCTGTAGACCCCAGTGTGGCATATAAGTTCTTGTTTTTGTTATTACACTTTTATTACAATTTGCTTTGTAAGTGAGGTAAGTGTAACAAATATTTCTTTAAAATGTTTTATTGTGTGGTTTATATTATTTTTGTGGGTTATGTTTTATTTATTGCTTAACTTTCTGATAAATGTGAATTTTTTCGGAATGGCTTAGGCCCAAAGTGAAAAGGTCAATAAAAATATTAATTAGGGAATTAGGAGTCAATAGCACGGGTCCAAAGGCCCTAGGACAGTTTAAAAAGGAAGATGCTCTTATTGTTCTAGACAGAAATATAGGAAAACAAAACTAGTTTGTATGGAATGCCACAGCCAAACACTTGTGGGTAGAATGCTGTCAAAGAGGGCTTCATGTAAGAAATTATATTTATATTATATTATATTATATTTAGATATTCTAAGTAACAATAGAAAAATAATAAATCTTGATTTGTATAAAATTTGAAATTTCTAAATACGTTTTTTAAAAACTGTAAAAACTACTTGAAAAATGTGCATTTTACATGTGTTTTTTTATATAACGTAAATTGAAATAAATATTTTTAATCTAATTTATTGTTTTCTTGTTCTTGTACGTTTTTTTTTATTGTCTAAATAAAAACTTCCAAAAATATTTTAAAACTATAATTTATATAAAGGATTAACATTTGGGGTCTGTAACACCCCAGGGTGGCATGTATGAAAAAAAATATTAGTGTGCCTTTGGAGGGTTAATACACATCAAAACAATAGTGGAAAAATAAATGTGAATATCATAGGAAAACAAATAAAGGGAACTTGGGAGATGTAAACCAACAAATACCTCCAATTTCCAAGAACTGAGCGTTGAGTAGTTCCTGGATGTTTACATTTTGTTTCCCAATTCTCATCGTTCTGTCAGTATCAAACTAACTTCTGTCGAGTATATTGTCACTAAAAATGCCTAAAATTGGAGCAAGTGTGTCTTCGAAAACTGCGGGATGGATTGAAAAATATCCTGAACTCAATAGGGATGGTTGTGTTCTGTAAATCATGTGATAAAAAAATTGGATGTGAGAGGAAAACGCAAATTGATACCCGCTGTAGCACAAGTAAGTACTCCCTAATTTTTTTTTTCTCATCCCTAATTTTTTTAACCCTAGAAAGATAACAGGGGTAAGCGTGTCACCAGAGTGATTTAAAAATAAGCCTACGCACTGGATATTGCATCTAGTGATTCCATAATTTGAGTAGTATCTAGTAGCATAGTAGTATCTTTCTTTTTTTAAGATCTTCCTATTTCCAATATATGTAATGTTTCTTGCTGTTACTATTTAAAGTAAATATTTACTGTTCCTATTTTTTTACCGCAATTTTTTCAAAAATATATCAATATTATATAAAAAAGATCCAAAATTCAGTTATTTTACCAAAATCTATGCCAAAACCAATACTATAAAAATAATCTGTAATAATAAAAGAGTTTCTATTTCAATTTACTGTCCGCTACTGTTTTTTCCAAAGTAGCTATTTTTTGTTCAAAAAAATAATTTAATGCCTGATATTCAAGCAATACATTTTAATTGCATATTTTTTCACGTTCTGAAGTTTTAAATGCACGTTTTTAGGTTATTTTTCTATAATTCCAAGGGGCTTTTGCGTACGTAATTAGAAGAGACCAATTTCGACCATTAACTAATTCAAATGATAAAACTCTTTATCCAAAAATATCAATAACATTTATGTGGAATATAATGTAGCTAGGGGTCACCTGTGGGGTAGTGGTTAGCATAGAAACTTACAATATTAGGGTGCGGGTTCGCGTCCCGAAGTGGCCGCAGGACTTTTTAATGGGAGTGAAAAATCTTTGTCTATGCCGTCCCTCAGAATGGACGTAAAATGGAGGTCCCGAGCCTGTACGATGTCAGGTACTCGTAAAAGATCCTTATCCTAATTATACCTGGATAGGCAACATTTAGGACTCCCACTGCAGCATCGTCCGATTAGCCTTAGTGGAATAAAGTGACGTTAAACAAACAAATAATGTGGTTAACTTTCTTACACTACTATAACACCCGAGAACGAACTGTGTATCTGATTTCTCAAAAATAGGATGAAATGATAAAAGTTTATAATTACCCCCTTTCTCTTTCTGTCCCAATTTTTCCGATGTTCAGCTAATTGTTGCGGGAAAAAGTACAAATACAACTGAAAGATCATAAAAATCTTTTAAAAAAAATACTCTTTTAAATTCACATAAAAATATTTTTTATAAGTACTTTGATTTACTCAAAACGGGAAAAAGGACACTTAAACCCAGTCATAAAAAGTCCACAGATATTCAATTCATAACTGGTCCTCTAATTTCCTGAGATTGAATTGTTCTATTTGTTTTAGTAGATTACTAAACTACTAGGTAGGAGCAATCACCACGGCACTTTTTTTTTTTCATAATTTCATGAATTATTAATGACAACGTTTCGGTTACACGGTCTGAAAAAGATTTCTTTTTTAAATAATTTCTCTTATCATTTCCCAATGTTGTTTGTTTTAACGTCGTTTTAGGCCACTAAGGCTAATCGGACGATGCTACAGTGGGAGTCCTAAATTTTGCCTATCCAGGTATGATTAGGATAGGGATCTTTAACGAGTACCTGACATCGTACAGGATCGGGACCTCCATTTTACGTTCTATCCGATGGACAGCATAGACAAGGATTTTTTACTGGCCTTAAAAAACCCTTGAAATAGTTTGACATAGTCCTAGGGCAACATCGATTTCCCTTTGTTGACCATTCTTTGCAAGTAAAACGATTCGAAAACAATATAAGTAACTTTAAGAAAAATGTGGGCACTCTATTCCTAATTGACTAATATTAATGCACATCACGTTCCAACTGTGATATATATTCAAAGTGAAAAACCATCCCGTCATGAGGAAAAGAATCCTGCTGAGAATCAGTAAAACAATAGAACGGTGTCAAGGCTATTGCTAGGCGCAAGTTTTAAAATCCTAAATGTTGAGGAGTGGGCTCCATTAGTATTCTACAATAAAATAATGTACTACCTTTTTTAGTGCATTATTAAATGTTGATTAGACATAAATGTCTACTAAAATTGGGCAGAAATAAATGTTGAGTAAACATTTATTTCTGCCCAAAGAGCGCTAGTTAATGTATCACCATATAATGGCAATGCAGACAAAATCATTTCCATTATAAAGCAAAACCATTTTTATGATGAAATGGCTATAATGTATAATTCCTTGGGCTCTGGCATGGAGATGGATGCATATATAAACGTAGATTTGTGTATATGTATATACTTTTCATGACTTAAGAATTTATAATTCTCATATACGAAGAACAATTGGGAAAAAAATCAAAATAAAATAGAAATTGGAAATAAAACAAATTAAAACAACCATAAAAAAAAATAAGAAAGAGAAAAAATGTATAAGAAAATGTATCTAAAAAGTTAGGTCGTAATAACCTTCGCCATTCAAGCCCCATAACTTGATCCCATCCTGCCCTATAGACTCTACTAGGGGTTTGTTTTAACAAACAGTTAATCATGGGATTTACATTTATAGTGTTAAATTAATTTCAATAAATAAATCGACATTGCTTTATTTAACTACGGATTACAGAATGACATATGAATAAAACAAAACGGTGCTGTAATTTTTTTTTTTTTTTTTGTCATAGTATATATTTTTTATTTGACGTAGTATGTTTAAATGTAAGCTAAAACTTCTTGCACGCTATAAATTTACATGCTTCTTTTAATAATATGACCGAAGTCAAGATTGACGTCAATCGTGAATCGCTAAACATACCATTGTAAAGAGATTAGTTCATTTATCATCGTAATTACCCACAGTTCTATTTTTGTATAAAAATAATTCCTTTTCAAAAAAGGATTTCACTTAAAACGATTGTAAATAAGTATATCTACAAAAAAAAAAAAAAAAAAAAAAAAAAAATAGCATTTAAAAAAATATTAAAATCTTTCTTTATGTACCTATTTATTCTTCCTTCATCTCGTATTCATTACGGGCAATAGATTACATATTACTTAAGCAATTTTCAATTCCACAACCTTAAACTTAGCAGCAAATACATTTTTATAAATTTGATAAGAATCGAAAACAACGATTGATAACAAAACGTTTCCAGTGTTTTGTTAACATGATTTCTTTTTTTGTTATTGACACTTGAACAAAATTTACAATTGAAATTAGATTAATGGATCACGACAAACATTAATTATAAACATGAATCGAGCTCCTTATTGATAATAAATTGATGAAAAATCTTGGACTGCAATTCAACATAACGATACAACGATTGTGATTAATGAAAGAACAAAGAGTCAAAACAACAGGCGCTCGAAAATCCATCAGGGCCTTTGATCGGAGAATTAATGATGGACGTAGGTTGTTGTTCCCTTCTGATATTTAATATTAATCCTCATTTTACACATTTCTTGATCATAGGATCGAATCTCGGCCCTAGTAAATCACTAAATCTTCGAGGAGATTATTTTTGCTCATCAATAAGTCATAAATTCCATTTAATTCCTGTAAATTTAAATAAAAGCTTCATGGAAGATTCTGAAAGAGAATATTTGCAGAGACAAAATAACTAAAAAGGGAAAATATATAATAATAATAATCTTTATTGCTTTAAAGGTTTTACAGCACCTTGTAGTTAAGAGTTTGTTTTTAAACAAATCCACTAAAACTAAAAATCTACATGACACGAATACTTATAAGTACAGACTACTAACCTATATTTGTAAACAAGCTATACTGGGACAGGCAAAAGAAAAAAAGCAAGCAAATTAAAGCACTATCAGATCATAATATACCAGGACATGATCGAAGAATTAAAGCAATGTTACTAACTCGATAGTGTGGAGGTTCTACCATTGATTTTGTCTAAAAGCTCAGTTTCCTAGAGACGGCGGTGAACACCATTAACGAACTAGAAATTCCTCCTAACAACCTGGAGCAGACGCTGCTCGGAACAGTGAGTATGGTTTGAAAATAATTGAGTAGGACTGAATTTCTACAAGCCTTACCATTAACCTAGTAATGAGCCATTAGTAGAGTGATTTTGGGGGTTCTGGCACACTTTTTTGAGGTAGGATCAGGTACCCGTACCCACTTTTGGGGATGGCCGCCATTTTGTTTTTTTATAACCTCTCCAAAGTTTACCTCAACTTAATTCTGTTTTCTTTTTGCGTCCGTCTACTCCATAAGTACGGTGGAGCTTGTTATACGTAATAGACCCGTTTGAGTACTACTATACTTTAATCAGCTAGTTTTTCAATTACGTGACCTTCGCCATTCCGATCGATAGGGGGGAATTAGCAAGATAAAAGATAAACAGCTAAAATATAACGAGAGAACATAAAAAACATTCAAAAGTTAGCTCCCCGACCCTTCACTAAAAAAAAGAAAGGGGGATCTAAATGGCGAAGGTCACCTAATTGAAAAACTAGCTGATTAAGGTATAGTAGTACTGTAACGGGTCTGTTACGTATAACAAGCTCCACCGTACTTATGAAGTAGAAGGGCGCAAAAAGAAAATAGGATTAAGTTGAGGTAAACGTTGGAGAGGTTTAAAAAAAACAAAATGGCGGCCATCCCCAAAAGTGGGTACCTGATCCTACCTCAAAAAAAGTGTGCCAGAACCCCCAAAATCACCCTACTGCCATTATCAGTGAAAACCGATGTAGAAAAGAAAAATATAATAATAACGACTTATTACCATTATAAAATATTACAAGTATGCACTTAATTATATCAAGCATTATATCGGCCAGGGGATTTACATTAGAAAAATATCCAAGCAGTCTAAATGGCAATTTTCGAACAATGTTTTAATGAAATTGTAGGAAGATTGCCATATAAAAAGGTGTAATTTAATATTCCTGGTTTCCGGAAAATGGCTAATTGCAGGACAACCTAAGTTGAAGTAATCCGGTTAAGATACTATATTTTATAAGAAGAGAAAAGATTTGACTTATCCGGGGTTTGAACCTGGATTTCATAATCACTAGTAAGGCGCTATTGCCACTTCAGCTACCGGACCTGTCAAGTCAATCATTTCTCATCACCGACCTCTTTCCCACAGGTCTCGTAATTTTTGCGAATTATACCGGGAGTGGATCATTTCTTTGTCCAAATCAGTCCTCTTGATTATGTCAATTTTTTTAAATTGCTAATTTTAATTTATTTTTCTGTCGTGATGGCATAAAATTTATTACCATAAGTTTTAAATATATGAATATTAATAATCAATCTCTATATATATATATATATATATATATATATATATATATATATATATATAAGAGGCTTTGTCCTGACTGACAGAATCAACGCAGAGCCAAAACTACTAATGATAGAAACTTTGAAGTTCGGAATTTAGATTTTAAACGCGATGTAGGTAACCACTAAGAAAGTAATTTCAAAAATGTAACCCCTAAGGGGTTTAAATGGCGAAATTTTCGTTTAACTCTAACGGACACCTATTTTTGCACTTCGAGAAAGAATATCTAATTTGGACTCATTTTAAAGATCTTGATACGAGCTTAACTCGAAAGCTCCTACGGTGCGTCGAAATCCATGTTTTAAAGCCGAAAAATGAGCGTTCACGACGAGTAAGCAATTTTTTGTTTCGGCGGTTTTAGTGAACTCTCTCCATTGCGAGCCTCCCTCTCTTCTACCGAGCCGGCAGCTTCCCCCTCCAACATTGCACCTGCCGGAAGCTCCGATTCTACTAATCTCCTTAACATCAGTTAACATATTATATTAAATCAATACCAAGATAATGATCACAGAATTGATTTTAAAGACTCGCGAGCAAAGCCGCGACGGGGAATGCTAGTAAGATATAATTGAATCAACCCGGTTAAGATTTACCTTAATGAGACAATTTTTTTTTTTTTCAGAATTCTGCTTTAAATTCAGACAATCGATAATATAAGAAGATAAATAAGATAAAACGAAAGCGAGGAAAGAAGAGCAAAGAGCGGAGATCCGATCTCTTTGTCCCAGGGGTGCTTCGGCCGCGATACAATAGATCCCCCCCCCCCCCCCGTCACCCCCTATCACCAAATACTCCAAATACCAGCGACAAATCCTTTCCAAAGAGAGCAAGTTATGAGCGAATATATGGCTCACTGCTCTCGGCGGACACGTTTCAATACCCTTCCGCTCATTCATCAATAGCTCACTACGATTTTAAGCTTCGGTAAACGGGACCAGACCCGAACTCTGCTCGATTTTCAAACTCATTGGAATCGAAATATACCTAATAATGCTATAGCGGTAAATTAATCGACTAAAGCCTTAATTTATAAGGCCTTTCCAGATCGCTTATCGAAGGATATAAATTTCTGTCGACATACATTTCACACCACAATTTATATCTTTAGAATGCATCACAGGAATGAAAATCAGTTTTGTTGAAAATTGATAAGTACAATGTAATGATTCGTAAAAATTAAATATGAATGAAAAAAGTCAAACAAAATGAGATGTTTCAAAAAAAAAAAAAAAAAAAAAAAAAAAATGTGATTGAAAAGAGTTTGTTTCCCGTCACTTTTTACCCCTAAGGTTAATCGGACGAAGCTACAGTGGGAGTCCTTAATTTTGCCTATCCAGGTATAATTCGGATAGGACGTATAATTTAACTAGTACCTGACACCGTTCACGCTCGATACCGCCATGTTACGTCCTATCCGAGGGAGGGCATAGCTGGTTTTTACTCCCTTTAAAATCTAAGGGCCACCGTGGGACGCGAATCCCCGACCTTTAGTATTGTAGGTTGCTATGGTAACCACTCTACCTTTTCATAGCATTTTGTGACTAATCATGGCGACCCCTGATTGAAAAGAGTTCTGTACTTTTTTGTTGAAACAGTAGGAACAAACTGTTATAGTTCTTGACTGTCCATTATCGTGTATTTATAAGTTTGATCATCAACGAATAAATATATTGTATCGTAAAATGAAAAAAACTAATCTGGTCCGATGCGCGCAACATACAACTTTCACTCACCAACTTACTATGATTAGAAATTGACGTGTTTTGTTAAATGCCATTTCTGCCAAGTCACACATTTTTCCTTCATTCATTTACTTATTTTGGTTTTTATTTGCTCTTTAAAGTACACTAAATTGTTTTATTATTAAATAAAAGTTTTTATTTGAGATAATTCGGGATCTATAATAAAATTAATTCAATTTACTTCCGAAATTCAATCAAAGAATTAATATAAATCCTAACTTAAAACGAATATATTTAAATATTAATTAAATATATTCAATTGAAAAATAACTACCTGTATATCAAACAACAGTAAACTGGACTCACCTGGAACATAATAAAAAAAAAATTAATATATAAATAACAACTGAATAATTTAAAAAATAGAATATTTTCTATAGAATAGAATATAGGAAGTAAAAAAATAAATAATAAAAATATGTGAAAAATCTATATTGATATAGATAAAAATGTTAGTTTACCTAGCAGTCTGCCCAGAGTTAAACAAACACGAAGCTATCGACAGAAATATCCCAATCAAACATTAACTAAAGCCAACCCAAACTAGGCACCTTCCCTAATTTAGAACTAGAAACCAGGGAGTCGGAATTAGAATTATCTCAAATAGGAGCTGGCCTGTTTAGGAATAGATTAATGTTGAGAACTGCCGAGCTGTGGTCAAATACGGTACGAGGCGGCTGTAACAATTTAGAGCAACTCATTTTATTCGACAAATTACAGTGCAAATGTGGACATATCGCATAAACCTACACAACTTACATTTCAAAATAGCTACTTGGCTTTGGGCTATTACAAAATAATAGAAATATTTTATGTAACAGGGTTATATCATGTACTCTGTGTCATTAATCGCATAGAACTTAAACCGAGATATAACCGTGAGGATTTTATCCAGGCTTCGTTGATTGGGGGCTTTACGGAATAAGAATATCCCAAACACTATTACAAATTACAACCAACACCAAAATATAATTGAATCGATTATTTGAGAAACCCGACGTTTATACTCGAAATTACCTACAGTTCCATCTGTAGTATAAAAATAATTTTTTTTCAAAAAAGTATTTCACATAAAACAATTATAATTAAATATATTATACTAGCATATAAAAAATCTTAAAGAATTCTACATTATTTATAATACTTACTTACATTTTTGACCCATGAACCCGAGGCTCCGACGATAGAAAAATATTTTCATTTCATTTTCAATGTACCCGTTTCAGCGCCACTTCTCTTTCTGATTCTCTTTTGAATAATTATAAGATATTTATGTACTTAAGAGATTTATATACTAAAAAATTCTCAACTTATTAAATTCTTGAAGATGAAACTTATATAATTATTCACTTTCTGTTAAATCGAGTAATCAGTGTATACATAAACCCACCAAATCACTTCCTCTACATATTCGTAACATGGCTCCTGGCGTGGAGCTGGTTTTGACAGTGAACACCAAAATTAAATTTCACCATCGAAATTGAATGGCAGATTTGCGTGAACTTTACCCGGTAAATGTAATCGAGGCTACAGCCTCGCGTCGCACACAGGGGTATTTGACCCCAAAAGCTGGCCAAAACTATTTCCTTCCATTTTATTAATTCAAACGTCCTCAAAATGGCTTCTAAATTTATAATAGACATTAAAAATATGGTTTTAGCAGTTAACAAAATATTCATAGGTGAAAATTTTCATAAAATAAATTTTTACGTTAATCCACTGACTGCAAAATCGGCATCCCTGTGTTTACAATTTATGATCATATTATTTTATCTTTATTTGCTCTTTATGCACTGGAGCTTATGAAATATGCTTTTGTACAAATAAAGATTTACGGTAAATTTATTTATTACTATCATTTTTGAAAAATGGGAATAGTGGAAAATAGGTAAAAATAAAAACTTGTGGTGATAAAGTTTTACTTAAAGTTTCTCCGTATCATTAGCAAATATAGAAAGCATTTCTAAATTTATGAAATGACCACTTGATGGAACCTACAATATTAAATGTATATAAATAAAGCTTCCAGTGCATTGAAATTTTTAAATGGTTTTCTATATTTTATGGCACGAGATAAAGTTAGATCCTTCAGAACATGGGTGACATTGATATCACCAGAATATATTAGTTTTATAGAGTGGCGTACGTGGGCATATCAGTGCTAGTTGATGATCTGAGTTTTTCAGTTTTACGCCTCTTGCTTCTTTCTCTTAAGCAATCAAATGATTTTTCAGGGCGTACACCAAATCTTGAGCTTTTAATTGATATCGTACCCACTTAGCCATTCCTTGTAGCTGCATTAAAAACTTTTCTTTTCCTTGAAGAAGCATTCCATCTTACTTGGAAATCATGCCTCAAAATTGATAGTTTATATTTTAGCTCTTTCACCTGGTCTAGGCTATTACAATACTCGTACTTCCCAATTAGAAAAGACTTTTAAACCTAATACTTTCGACTTTAAAAATACGTCAAATAATTCCCTTCGGAATATTATTATTATTCCAGAAGATCCTAAAGTATAAATGAATGAAAATATTACAAAACATTTTTTTTTTTTTTTTTATTTCATGATACTGACATTTTAGAAATAAAAAATTATAAGTTTCCCATTCGCAGAATTTTTTTCACGAATCATAAACTACGATAATTACAAATATCATAAAAAATATTTCTTTGCCAAGAAATGACCAGAAGTATAACGTTTTAACCTTCCAATTTAATTTTTAGCTCTAAAATCGACCTACCAAAAAACAAAAAAATATTGATACTAGTATTGAATACAACAAATTAATAACTGTCTGGATAACAAGTACAAACCTGGCCTCGAACTATCAATCATAAGATAATAACGATAGTTCAGTAAAAACAAAGAAAATTAATATATTTTGTAGACCAATATTTATGAGCAGAGACGAGGTAAAGGCTAAGGTCAGATTTGAATTAGAATAGCCGCCGGATTAAGGGCCTGGAAGGGATAAGAATCATCTTGCATGATCCAACAGGTCCTCTACTTCAACTTCGAGTCATTATTTACCAGAAATTTCAAATTTCAAAAAATGGGTTTTGGCCAGCTTTTAGGCCCAAATAATACCCCTGTGTGCGTCGGTAAAGTGGGCATGCAAAATTGCGAGTCTTAGTTGCGAAGGTTGATATGAACGCTTTACCGACTGGAAAAAGACCGAGGGGTAGGCCTAGGCGAAGGTGGGATGATTCGTTGAAAGCAGATCTTGTGAATTTTGGATTGGACGGGGGGAGATGGATGGAGGTGTGTAGGGACCGATTGGTGGTGTCGGCATTGGGCCTTCGGGCCCGTTAAGCCTTATTCTATTCAATACATTTTCTAAATTACGGACAATACGGGGACTTTAAAATATTTTATTTAAAGATAGGTAAAACCACCGGGTGACCACCCACCAATAAAAGCCACGCAGTCCAAGTCTACCCTCACCCCCGGGTATGTGAGGCCCGTCAGCCTACTGGAGGCGACTCACACCGACCAGGCGTAGGAGTGATGAACCTTCCCCGTGTATCTCACCGAGAATCGTGGTATGGTTTTCCAGAATGTCAGTAACCGCCCGGAGTTTTGATAAAAGGACGGTATGCTTCGGGGAAAGAAATATAAGTCCTCGGGTCTTGCTGACTCTGAGCTACCATAATCCTTCAGCTAGACCAGCTTGTCACTGTCCTTGCACCTGAGAGAGCTGACACCATCGGTGGGAAGGACACTGCCAAATTGGCCACAATGGGATTGGTTATGGACCAATTGGCAGTCTGCCGCTGCACCATGGTGAGCATGGCTTGCAGCAACGTGAGGTGTGGGCCCTCCATGCTGTCTGTGCTCCCGCAAGCAACACCAATGTCTGCAAGAAGACCACACTGCGAGGCCAAAGGTATCTTTAAGGCTAATGTGCAAACCGAAAAAAAAAAAAAGAAAAAAAAACTATCAACAAGAGCCCGACCATTTTTCGAACGGCAAGTCTTACCAACAAAACGTACAATCAATATTGAACCACCCAATTAAACTTATAATCAAAAGAGTGGGGGGAGGGACATTCAAACTATCATAACAAGACAGTTAATCCTGGGCTACTTGTTGGAATAAAACTTAGATAAGCTAAAAAATGTATCAAATTAGAATTTATAAGCTGATATTATTCTATTTTAATTTAAAAAAATGAACAAAATTTTGATTATTGTCTGGTATTATATGTTTCAACTTATTTAGCATCCAGCATCTATTTGGATAAAACGTTTGTGGTTCAAATTAGAAATACACCTATTGTCATCATATTTTTATTGTTATTATATTTTTACACGTATATGTAATGTCTACATAACAATCTTATATACTAATTATAACCATCTATTACTATACCGGTATCTATACCACATATCGATACTAAGCAGCACACTATATCTACAACCATTACTATCCGACAAGGGAATATCGCTGGACTATTTCGAGGCAGTGCTTACGATAAAAAGTCCAGTATCTGACATCCTTTTCCGCCTCGTCTCCAACCAACGCTCTTACCAAATCTCGCAAAAATAAAAAATTCGACAAGAAAAAAAAATATTTCACATCATGTCCCTTAGATTAACCAAATAAGTCCAAAAATAAGGGGGGAATAAGACCTGTATTACCACTGGAATACACAAGATGAAAATTAAATTGAAACTGCGGACACAAATATGCAATGAGACAGAAACTATCAAAAACAAAACAAAACTAAACTTTGACAAAACAAACAATAGCCATTCATTTCACTCGTTCTGTTTGCTCGTATCAAAAGAGTTAGCACGTTATACACTCGCCAGCCGAGAGCTTTGATAGAAAATAATCGAATTCAGGACCAAAGCGAATTTCTACCTTTGTTTGGTGTCCTAAACCAAACAAAATGTATGTCCATACATTCAACAATAACTGATACCTCAATAAAACTCTTGTGCGAAAAGCAATTCATCCGATGAACTTTAGAGATGAATTTATTCCGTGACTATTTATTGAGTTTACAGATGTTATGCTGGACTAAACAGGATTTTCTCTTTCATCTTTTATCATTTCTCTCTCATTACTTTTTTTGTTTTCGCATGTATAAGAGGAGATATAGAGACCATATGGCAAAATAAGAATAAATAAAAAAATTAAGAAATCATAAGCAACTTTTACTTGTATAAATTATTAAAGCTTAATATCTAATATTGCTAAAATATCAAATAATGCAATTAGGGTAATTTGTAATTTTTAATGATATGTTTTAATAATATGTAATAATTTATGTTGTGAATTTCAAGCGACTTAATGCAACAATGGCTAACCGGAGAATGCTATAAGGAAAGTACAGAACTAAATAAAAAAACATTGATAAAAGCCGTCAAAGTCGCAGGTTTAGAAATAAATACAGAAAAAACAAAATACATAGTTGTAGAAACGATTTTGGCGATATTTAAGTAGGAGAGCAAATTTTTGAAGTCGTTGAGAAATTTAGGATCTACTATAACTAAAAAAAAAAAATTTAAGAAGAAATTAAATTTGGGTTCAAGGCGAGATATTCTTGTTATTTTTCGGTTGAAAAATTTCTTAGCTCACGTCTTCTGTCCCAAAATTTAAAAATTAGAATTTACAAAACCATATTTCTTCCCATGGATTTTACGGATATGAAACACGGTCGCTTACAGTAAGGTATGAGCGACGTCTTAAAGTCTTTGAAAAAAAAAGTACTACATAGAACATTGGGGCCGAAGAAAGATGATTCGACAGGAGAATTTAGACGACTACACAATGCAGAATTGTGTTGTGTATCCAGTAAACGTAATCGAAGTTATAGCCACAAGTTGCTTAAAGTTGATAAATCCGAAATAGGGACTGATACACCCTTGGCCGACTGGAAAAGTTCCGAGGGGTAAGCTAGGCGAAGGTGGGAGGATTCGGTGATGGCTGATCTTCTGGAGTTGGATGGAAACGTGGAGAGGTGGATAGATGTGTGTAGGGAGCGATTGGTGGTGTCGGCATCGGACCTTCGGGTTCGTCAAGCCTCTATTGTATATATTTTCGAAATACAGAAATAAAGTTCAAATACATTTTCATATGTAAACTTAATGGTCTTGTAATAAGTTCTTAGTATTTTTAATAATCGAGAATTAATAATGTACAGCTAATTAGCGACACCATTTTAATGAAATTCCTAAGTGAGGTTCCCACTTGCTGATGCCAACCAAGACATCTTGGAGCTAGAGAACCAAGGACAAAAAACTTTATCCTCAGCCCTCTACCATAGGGGGACTACTGAAGAAGAAGTAGAAGCACAGATTTATGAGCTCGGAGGCGGTGAAAGTGCCCGCGGTAAAACAGACTCTATCTAAACTGATGACATTGACAAAGCCTCAGGGCAGACGCAGCCGGTTATTTTTAACCCAGACATGGGGAGGCAGGGATAACGCTGAGACCTTAGACGACATTTTACTTACACGACAACGTTTCCATCGTAACCTCTACCACTAAATCTTGTTCTTATCAATTCAACGTTAATAACCAACTACGTTGGTTACCGCCAGCAAACTACGCAATAAAAAAAATAAAAATAATTCTGCTCGATTTAGCATTGGCTGAGTCCGAAGAAGAGTCCATTGAACAGATAAATCGCCTGAAGGAAATTGCTGAGAAAACCTGGTTATAAGTATCTTTTGAGATACCACAGAGGTGGGATATCATAAAAAATCAGTCAGAACTAAAAATGGGAAGATTTGGGTTGTTTAGAAATTCAAGTATCTGGGTGAAGTTTTATGCTGCAATGGATCGAAAAATCTTGAGTTTCAAGGGGAAAATTAAAAAAATAAAGGATTTGTGCTTTCAAATGGGAAAAATTTACAAGAAAAATCTTTCGATAAAGGCAAAATTAAGGCATTATAATAAATGATAAAACCTGTGATTCTTTATGGAGTAGAAACTGCTTGCTTTCCCACTTAAAAAAAATAGAGAGGAAAATTTTGAGGAAGATTTATGGACCAAAGAAAACATCAGAAGGATTCAGGAGGAGGTCTAATGATTTAGAAACTGATATGAGAATTAGGAGGTTAAGGTTCTTTGGGCACATAGAGAGGATAAGTGAAAAAAGATTATGTAAAGAAATTTTCAGTAAAATTTTAAAGTACAAACATTTAGGGGGATGTCCTAGTCAAATTAAACAAAAATTGGAAATTTTGGGAGTATCAAGAGGACTTTATCATGACAGGGATCTTTTCTAGAAAATAATTAACGATGAAGTTAGATTTAAGAAGAGGGTGAAGGATATTGGGAGGTCAAAGGAGAGAAGAGAGGAACAGTCGAGAATGATGAAGCTGCGCTGGGAAGTGAGAAGGAGTAACAAGGAATATTCCTCAGTGATATCGCCTGGTCCTCAAAGTGGCCGTTTCATGTTAAAAAAAAAAAAAATAAAAAAAATAAAAAACCAAAACTGAGTACTACATATTACAAATGGCTAGCTCAAGAAACTGCTTCAAGTCTTGTGATATTTCTGTAGAGGGAAATAAGTTAACTTAACTTGAAGGTATTTAGGAACTAAGTTAATATTTTAAATTGAAATTGTAGCATAAATAAATGATAGTTTCAGTCGTAAATGGCACGCGTCCTCTATCCTGAAAAATTAAAATTAGCATCTAAAAAACTCTTAAACATCCGTTGACGGATGTGAAACATGACCACTTAAATCAATGGACTAGCAAAGCTTTAAGGTGTTTGAAAATAAAGTGTTACATTCAAGGAAAAAAAAATATTGAAAAAAAATTATTACGAAGAAGGATAAATCAGTCGGAAAATTTAGAATTTACTCTAGGGATATGATCAATATGAGAATTTCACACAAAGAATTGCGATCACTATTTCCGCATTATTGAGGAGTTGAAATTGGCCTGTAAAATTGTTGGGCTAACGTAAGTGATGGACGAATCCCGAAACTATTAATAAGCACATTAGTATCAACATACGGAGATCTCAAGCAGGCTAAATGAAAACTCTGCATAACCTAGTTAGTTACGCGTAGCTCCTGAAAATCAAATGATGATCCAAAGTTAGTGTGTTTGTTTTTTTTTTCAACTCAGTATTAATCCCTTTTTGCGGAAAAAATAGCCGTAAAGGCTGGGAAGAGGAGAAAAAAAGGTAGATTAACGTGCCAATCAAGTAATCTTTCTATATATAAAAATCTTGTATCCAGATGTTTGTCGGAGGTAAAATCAGAAACTACTCAACCGATTTTGATTAAATTTGGCTCATTGTGTGTAGTTTTGTCGAACTTAAAAGATAGGATAGTTTTTATCTTGATTATTATCCGGCTTGGACTGCGAAAATCCGCATTTTTCCCTTGGGCAATTATGTTTCGTCTTTTCTCATGTGTGGGGATAACATCGAATCTATTGTTTTAGCAAAAGAGAAGCGACAAGGTTAACCAAAATCATTGTGCATCTATTAGCACTACAATAAATAGAAATTGTGAATTATAATAATTAAATAATTATTTCATTCTAAACTATTTGCCAAACAATTTTAAATTTGGCGTAAAGTTCTATCGTAAAGTTTTAAATCCCGTTGATTTTTAGATTAGTTGAAACGTTATGTTTAGCACTGAATTTTGATTTGACTGTATTAATAGGATATAATTAATTCAATACATTATATCAATACATTATGTTCATTGTAATACAAAATAAATGGAGTACCGAAAATTGAATTTGAATAATCAAATCGTTCATCTTAAAGTTATAAAGCACAATTCGAAGAGGGAATTTGCGGAGATACCAGAAATTATTTATATTTTTACGTAACGTACTTAAAATTATTTTGGTCCCCACCACCCACCTTTTGAAATTAATGGCCTCATGAAACGAGGAAGCAGGGACAGAGGTAGCCCCAAAACAAAAGGGAAATCCTAGAGGGAATAGTTAGCGGCATCAATAGTCGGCTTTCATAAACTTCATCTCAAAAGCTACCGTTATTCCACTAAATTTTATCTATTATCATTTAAATCTATATAAATAAAGTTGAAATTCTGTTTGTTTGTTTGTTTATTTGTTCTTTATAGAAATCCATACCGTTTGTCCTACATTCTCCAAATTTCGCTCAGTGGTTCTTTGATACCAGGTGCGAACACCTGTCCATATTAAAATTGCATAACTTCAGCCAATCTCTTGGTATATTCTTTATTGTTAAAAAATTCGTCATGATCTCGCTTTACAATGGATTTTTTTACGAAATCGGCTGTTTGAGTCGAAAAAACGGCCTAAAAAAGCATTTTATAGATTTTGAAGAGGCCAACAAGGCCTTAGACCGTCCCGTCGTCCCGTAGGCGCCGAGTTCTGGGATTTTTAAACCATATGTTTTTTGTTTTTTTTTAACATTACAATACGTTTATTTACATGTATGGTGAATTTATTTTTTATAAATGCCTCCTAAGAAGCGAGCTTCAATAGGAGTAGTGAGCTCAAAAGCTTAAAAACAACATCAAATACGAGCAGCTAAAACTCTCGACGAACATCAAAATAGGATTGAACAACAGAGGCTTAGACAGGCAGAATCGCGGGAAACTGAGTCTGCCCAGGAATACGAGGCCCGCTTTGCGCCACAAAGGCTTAGGCAAGAAATCCATACCGTTTATCCTAAATTCTCCAAATTTCGCCAGTAGTTCTTTCATACCAGGTGCGAACACCTGTCCATATTAAAATTGCATAACTTCAGCCGATCTTCAGCTGATAGTCTTTATTGTTATAGAAATCGTAATGAACTCACTTTGCAATCGTTTTTTACGAAATCAACCGTTTCATTAGAAAAATGAAATTCCCCGATCAAACCGGGTTATACAGCTTAAAGATGAATTTCTGTTAGTTTGTTTTTTCTTAATAAAAATCCATACCATTTGTCCTAAATTCCCCAAATTTCGCTCAGTGGATCTTTCTTACTAGGTGCGAACACCTGTCCATATTAAAATTTCATAACTTCAGCCAGTTTCTGGGTATATTCTTTATTGTTATAAAAATCTTTATGATTCGCTTTAAATTTGTTCACGTTTATTAGAAAAATGAAATTCCCCGGGTGAAACCGGGATATACAGCTAGTTGCAGATATTCGCTAAAACTTTTATTTAAATAAAAATCATCATTGAATAACAATTATCACACACACACAAACACACTTAAACATATTTATATCGTTTTTGATGTTTTCTGTGATTCTGAACCATCTAAGCCCATTCCAAGCAGTCGGGAGATAATAAGTTAATTATCTCCAAACGTGACATGATCTAATGGAAGATTCTTGGAGCATGACAAACTTCAGAACAAAATCAGAAAAGTTAATTGAATAAATAAAATAAAACTTTCAAGTGTTGAAGATTTTATGCCTATTAAAACTAAGAAATTTATAAATTACAGTTGAATCAAATTATAGTGAAAGGCCCTTAGCAATAAATTGCAAGTTCTTATCTCACAAGAGCCAAGCACAGACTCAATAAAACGTAAATCCGGTTCCCTTACTATCTTCGCTGGAGATCAGCAAACTTGGCTAATGGAAAAAGTAAAAACGAAAAAAAAAGTTTACTGCTTTGAAATACTGTTTGTTCTCGCTAATAACTTCTAAACAAAAGACTTATAAAAACTAATTGCGCATTATTATTTACTGTGACACTGTGCTCCTAGTACATTGCTTTCCTTAAAATACCCAAATGCAATAAAGAGATTACTTTCCTGGATTATATGTATAGTTATATCTGTATATCTCTCCTTAAGAAATAAACACCTGAGGGGTGAGGAAAAAAATATTATGTATTGTAGTAAGAACACAGCTATCATAAAAAGAAGCTAAAGATAACCGAGGATCAAAGTCATGGCTGTGCGAATAAAAAAAACAAAGTACCTATTTTAAAGGAGGTTTTATTTTTCTAGTGAAAACCAGGGAGATTACAGTTAAATAGGCGAAATTGTGAATGATATGTATACATCCTGGAAACGTGAGAGAGAGAAATGCTTAATTTCAATAATAAGCAATGCTGCTCAAATACATTGGGTTGCTACCAGAGTTGGGCAGTAGTTAACTACATTTGTAACTAACTACACAGACAACTACATCTAGTTTGAAGTTGGAAGCGCGCAACTACTATTTTTCAACTACCAGTTAAGTAGTTGTAATTTAAAACTACAACTACAGTAGTTGGGAAAAAGTAGTTGGGAATGGCAAATACAATAAGTAGTTGTAAATGTAGTTTTAGAGCGGCAACTACATTTGCTAAGCAACGTCTAATTAAATCACATGTTTTTGCTATTTTTATTTTGTGTTTAGATAAATACTCCATAGATAAATGGGGTCCATTATGGTGGATAATCTGTTTTTAAAATAGAACAATACGTATACGTAATACAATTTTTTTCTATGATTTCCGGCAGTCAATTATTTTTTTTAACCTTAGGTTCTAGATCAATCCCATGTTTTATATATTAGCTGAATTTCATTTGATATACTCCTTATCGATAATACTATATATCGATAATCACTCGTTATCAATAAAAGTAGTTGTAGTTTCAGGCCCATAATTACAGTTGCAACTACTTGTTGTAGTTCTAAAAATGCAACTACTTTTTTGAAACTACAGTAGTTGTATTTGTGGTCCATCAACTACAAATTACAAAAGTAGTTATAGTTTCAACAACTTCCCAACTACTGTGTCAGTAGTTTTGTAATTTGTAGTTCAACTTCTTTTTGCCCAACTCTGGTTGCTACATTACATAGCGTGCCAATCAATAATCAAATACATGCATACTTATATCTAAAATAAATTGTTAAATTTCATTTTATAATTATAATATCATAATAATCCCCTCCCCTCTATATCATTTATAATTATTTTTATATTAATTTAATCATTATAATGGGTAACCACCTTGTTTTTAAATTATTTTAAATAATTTATTTTTGAAGAGAAAAGATTTGGCTCCTACATGTAACATGCGCGGTGTGCTAACCATTGCACCACGGAGTTCGCTTCCAAACGGCGCCAAATCCTTCATGTTCACTGACACCTCTCCCTCGATCTCGCAAGTTTTGCCCATATTTACGGGACAACTTTTGTCCAATTTTGGGCATCTCTTGACGTTCGTCAATTATTTAAATTATTTTATATTAATTTAATCATTATTGTGGGTAACCACTTTGTTTTTAAATTATTTTAAATAATTTATTTTTAAAGAGAAAAGATCGTGGGAGAGGTGTCAGTGAACAGGAAGGATTTGGCGCCGTTTGGAAGCGAGCTCTGTGGTGCAATGGTTAGCATACCGCGCATGTTACGCGGAAGACCCGGGTTCGATTCCCGGCGGAGCCAAATCTTTTCTCTTAAAAATAAATTATTTAAAATACTTTTCTAATTATGTTTTTTTTCTTTGTTATTATCTTTTTCCCCATTTATTCTATTTTATTTTATTTTTCATCCTTCTTATTTCTCATAATCTTACTCCTTTCTCTTCCTTCCACATTACAAATAGGCACACATACAGAGCTGCTAGATAAAAAACCCATAAAAAAGATATATACCAATAAAAACCGTTTATTAATAATAAAAAATAATTATAAATAAATAAATAAAAGGAAAGAAAAGAAACAAGGCAAAGAAAGTTAATATTAATTTGTTATCAAAATACCGAGGCAATTTTAAAATAAAATAAAATAGGTATAAATTTATTATTTTTATTATTAAACACAAATACAAAATGTTAGTATTGTTTGTTAGATGTGCAATCAGGAAATTACAAATGCGTGAAATTCCGACCGCATAAATTGCTAAATTAACTGTTTAAATTACTTTGGACTGGAATGACTGAATATTTTGGATCTTTTAGGGTTTTGCAGAACCCCATAGATTTATTCTGTATGTACATAATGGTCATCATATAAATTAACCGTAAGCATATCTGGATCGCCTCAAAAGTCGCCGGGTTGGGAAGAAGGGGTTTATGTTAGATTTTGGTGTCTGTGCTAAAGGGTTCGCGTTAAAAGATAGTCTTGCTGGAAGTTTTTGTAGAATTCTGGTGGCTATATCTATGACTGTTGGGATATCCAGGTCCTTGTGCAGTAAGCCATTTGTCGTATAATATTGTACGTCTATTATTCTCCTCAATACTTGGGACTGGAATGACTGAATTCTTTGGATGTTCGAGGGTTTTGCAGAACCCTATAGTTTTATCCCTTATGTACATAATGGTCGTATTAGTACTTTGTAAATGTTAAGTTTGTTAATATTGATAATCTGGAGCATGCTTCGATTAACCTAGATAATAATCCAAATCGTTTGGTAAGTTGTTTTCTTTTTAGTCCGATGAAAGTTCTCCATGTCAGTCTCTTGTCCAGGTGGAGCTCCAGATATCTGCCGTGAAAATATTTAAGAGTAGTGGTCCAAGTACACTACCCTGTGGAATTCACTAACTAACTAACTCTGTTGGCGCTATGGTCCCTGTAGGACCTTGGCCCCCTCGACAATCTTCCTCCATTCGGCTCGATCCTCTGCCGCGCTCCTCCATTCCACCACCCCCATCAGTCGAAGATCTGCCTCCACATCTTCCTGCCTTCGCAGTCAAGGTCTGCCTCTTTCTCTTTTACCATAAGAGTGGTTTTAATAGTTTTATTAAAATTTTAATAGTGGAATTCACTATTATCATAAATTAAAAAAAAAGTACATTATTACATTTCTCATCCCAGTGAATGAGTGGTTAAGTCGACGTTAGCCCAAAATGGGTTAAGTGTAAACGCAGGCGTTCATTTATAATAATTTGCGTGAAATATGTTGCGATCGGTCGTTAAATAATTAGTCAAATATATCTCATAACTGATAAGATCTATTTAGTTCATTCAAAAGTATTTTGAAAGGAAAAGTAGTTATATGTTATATTTATCATAAAGTAGGTGGTTAAATAAAGTGATAAATTATTTGTGACTAAAATCTTGAAAATATAACTAAAAAATACAGATTTTTTTAACGGTCTTAGTAGAAAATACAACAGAAATTGACTTCCTAACAACTCTTTAAGTTTAAGCACTTAAAATAAACATGAACCCGAAAATCCCATCCTAGCCCTTTTTAAGGTAACCCTTAAGGTGCCTTTACACTCTACGAACCTCACCTTCAAACAGGTTCTCCCCCGAATCTTGCCGTTACCTGCATTACACGAACAGCCATTTATACTTCACGTGACGTTAAGCGAACCAATAAGGCTGACGCACCCAACGCTAGCTTATGATAAAGAAAAAATCTCCATTATCAATATATTTTATATCATCTGAAAAAAAAAGATAGGAGACGAATCAGAACGTATCACAAATTACAATAGTATCACAAACAACTCCTGTCATTTAGGAAAAACCCAAATCAAAAGTGACACTAGCTCTACCCCCGAACCCAGGGGAACAGATGAAGTACCTAGAACACCCGAACAGTCGACGTGAAGGCTTCACGAAGGTTGTTCGAGGGTGGAGTTCGAAGGTAAAGTTCGTAGAGTGTAAAGGCACCTTTAGAGTTAGTAACATAACTAATAGATGACTTCGCCAAAAAACAAAATATAACAATTTTGCTTATTGGAAGACAAAATTATAGTAACAATGATGATGATGATGATGAAATTAAACTTAACAGATGTCAAATCAAAAATTCTTAATTTATTTATTTTCTGTATATGTATTAGTTCCCTTGATCTTTTACCTTCGCTTTTAAATGATGTATATAATTATCCATATTTCATCAAACCTTGATTAGAGGTACATAAAACGCAACTATTTCTTTAACTCCATATGTGAACGACTTTACAGAGAAAGGACTGACTTTAGTTGCTGGCACGAAGTCCTACTCTCCTCGATATAACGTATAGCCGAACTTGTGATGAATGTACGTCAGCTTCTCGAGGGATATTTCATTAATTCATCAAAAGCTTCATCAATCACAGCATTGCCACGGCTTGCAAAGACAGCCGCCAGGGTTTTCATTCTAGGATTTTCAATCCTAACATTTAGCGAAAACTTATTTGTTTTTTAGTTATATTTTCTTGAAAAATTAAAAAAATAATATGGAAGTAAAAAGAGAGTTAAATAATTAAAAATCATCTTAATGCCTCGTACTCATCACTCCAACACTGCGTCTATTACCATAATGTGGCGTATTTCATAACAAATAATAATTTAGAAACAATTTTAAATCTATGAACCTATTAACAGGGTTAAAATTCTATTTTTGAAAGACTTTTTGTAACACTTATGCGGGTTTAAATACTTTTTATTAGTAAAAATAATTTACAATGTCAGACGAACATTAACAATGCAATTAATCAACAATTTTACAAAAAGTATCAACATAGTAACACAAAACTAACCATATGAATTGATCTTCACAGCAGGAATAACTCTCCAGTCCGCCGCTCCTTACAATTAGTCTGAATCAGAAAATGGAAGTCCCAAGCCTATTTGATGTCAGGTACTCATTACTGATCCCTATCCTAATTATACCTGGATAGGCAAAATTTAGGACTCCCACTGTACTATCGTCCTTAGTGGAATAAAGGGACATTAAAACAAACATGAAAAATGAATAAACAAATAAATTGCAAAATTATTTGGTACATTATTAATAAAAGAATTACTTGACAGTAACACTATATATTCTATGGCAGAGGAAGAAAGTATATTATTGTCGAGGGGAACCATTAATCTACAAGAATATGACAACCCTGACAGATATGGGACACGATGAAACGATCACACTCGAGATGACATTTGATCAAAGACCAAGCAACGCCTAATTCAATAATAATTGCGCAATACTGGCGTGGATATGGGGTACGGCTCTCCGTTGTGCAATGCAAGGTAGCAAGCAGCCTGCGATCTGCCACCATGATAAATTGAAGAAGCACATGACAAATGGCGCATTAAATAGCTTTATCATTGACTTTTGAAGAACAATTTATTATAAAAATAATATTAATACAAGACTACGCAAGGGACATATACTGCTCACACATCAATAACTGAAAGACCAAGACTAATCAGCAAACAGTGCAGCACGGACTTATTGTCTGCATTTGTTAAATACTCTCATACAACAATTTAAGAAACCTTCCTAAATGATGAGAGGGTCCATTTTTCTGAAATTTTTAATTATTAACATCAAATAAACATTTACAAGAAGTTCCAAGGATAATTCCATTAAAGTTTTGATTTTAATCATCATCATATATATGATTTCTCATTTCTTTCTTTCTTTCTGTCGTTTCACCTTAATACTTCATCAAATTTCATGAATGAGGCATCATTTTGAAGCCTTTCTAAACCGCTATATCGGAAGAATGTACAAATCACTCATTTTGCCTTCGATTACAAATTACCGCGGTTGTTGAAAACCAAAATGGTCGCAAAGTTTCTAAATGGTGTCAATCTGTTCAGATTTTCAAGGAGATTATACATTTTTTCGATTAACCCCTTCGTTTTGCGAGTTATAAGCGAAAGACTGCAATTCTCAGCGAAAATGGTCGCAGGGTTTTTTCGAAGGTGTCATTTTTTTTCAGTTTGTCAAGACGAACATTGTTGGTTCCTTTCTTTTTCGATTTTATTGAGTTACAAGCAAAAACATGGGAATTCAGTCAATAGAATCAGCGCAGGGTGCGCTCTTTCAGTGACATCTATGTCTGTGCAAAACAAACCCACCAAAAAACACTCACAGATGACATTACTCTCCATAGTGTCCAACTCCAAACATAGTGTTCAAAGAGGTCCTCTAAACACGTTACTACTACGTAACTATGTAAACATCTTTAACTTATGTTTCAAAAAATAAATAATCTACAATTTAAACACATCTATTCTTTGATTTGTAAGCGAGAAACTGAAATTCTCAGCGAAAATTTAAAAATGGTCGCAGGGCTTTTTCAATGGTGTCATTTTTTCCAGTTGGTCGAAACGAACATTTTTGGTTATACACACTTATTCGATTGTCGCCGTCCTTTGCGAGTTACAAGCAAAAACGTGCGATTTCAGTCAATAGAATCAGGGCACTCGCGACCGGTTAGAATGCGAATGGTTCGCACGGGTCACCTAGTTTTATTTTATTATTATTTAACTATTTATTTAAATATTTATTTTTTCTCAGATTATATTCTATTGCGGAGTTTATTTACACCACTCATCAATGATTCCAAACCGTATAATTTAAATTATTCTAAGAAATATTTTACAAATCGTCGTTATAAGTCAACAACCGCCTGGTGGCACTATGATTTTTTAAAGAGAGTAAAAAATTCCAGCAATGGCCTTACCAGCTCGCATAAGGTGACGTTAACAAAAAAAAAATCAGTTGCGGATTCCCTAAAAAATATTAAAACAAAGCAGATCGTTTAACAAGAAAGTTTTTAATACCTCTATACGCCAACTCTAACAAAGAAATTCATAAATACCGTTTTATGTTCTTCTCTGAGCAGTATGAGTCTTTTCTTTACAAGAATATAAATATATATATATATATATATATATATATATATATATATATATATATATATCAAATAAAAATAAATAAACATGACAGAAGTTTTGAAAAGCCGATACCGACAGAGCTCTGATATAGAAGCCATCGCCAAGTTCCAAGGAGACCGAACCCGTTAAGGAAATAACAAACAACTTTAACTGAGTTATCTGCTACAGAAAGTTTATATTGGATTCCACTTTCCGACACATCCTACCTGCTTAAACTGAGATTCATAACGATCCTGGTATAACAACTTCGTTATTATTAAGTACAATTTTTGAATAATTTAGATTAATAATTTGTCTGATAAGGAAAGGAGAAACTCATTGAGTAACTGTAATTAGGATTTTAGTAAAAATCTGTAATTCCTGATTGACGTCCACGTGCCTGTATCCGGTTTCCGACCAACACGGGATCGGAGTCTCTCTAGACTTAGAGAAGAAAGCTTTTATTTTTTTATAATTAGAAAATTATAAACAGTTAAAACTAGAAACAGTTTTTTTGGTTTCATTACATCGCTGATTGCTTTCATGCTATTTTATGAGGTATAACTAAAACAGATATAAAAAAAAAATTGAAAAAGTTAAAAAACAAAAAATAAAAACATTTTTATTTGATATAATTTTCAGATATTTTCTTAGCTCGTATAGTGATCGAATTACCTCCCTATTTTAGTTATGTTCAAGTGCCTGTAATATTTTCTAACATTTATATTGTTAACGAAATGATCTCATTTCTTTATAATATTGTTTAAAATTAGTACCTACTAGTCAATATTTATTTTTTATCAAATGGCTGAAAAGCTGTCGTGTAAGTAATTGTGGTAAAACAGGTACTCGAAATGGAAAATCCCCGAAATATGGAATTAAATATACAAATAATTAGAACTATAGAACCAAAAGTTTAGAAAACAAATAAATATCGTTGATGAATTGTCCCCAAATATTTGTGAAGTCATAAGTCTATAAAAATATAATTCACGATCGAATCATCTACATAGGCGGAAGGTTAACAATGGTTAAATTATTATAAATTCAAATAAAAGAAGATTTCGAATATATATATATATATATATATATATATATATATATATATATTTTCGATAGGAGTTATATATATATTAAAAAGTAATCTGCAACAAAAGTTTAAAATAAATAAAATAACTTTACACAAAAATTTAACAGTTAGTTACGAACAGGAATTGGTTGGGATGCGGTCAATAACAATATAATAAGCACAAATATGTGATATTTACATATTTTATCCTAGCCAACGTTCGAGTGACACACTCAGCTTCCAACTGCAGTGAGAAAAGCCCTGATGATGACCTAAAATTTGGGTCGAAACGTTGGCTAGGATAAAATATGTAAATATTACATATTTGTGCTTATTATTTTGACCGCACCCCCAACAAATTCCTGTTCATTATACCTACGGTCAACTATCTTCAACCATCATAATAGTTAGTTAAGTAAGTAGAATAAAAAGTTTAATAAATAGTAAATTAAGGCATAATATTAACAGCGAACTCCCGTAGTGCAAACGAATGAGAGTGGGAGTCGCAGATGATTTTTAAAATAAACTTACAACTCCCATCGAAAATAAATATATAAATATATATATATATATATATATATATATATATATATATATACATATATATATATATATATATATATACACATATATATATATATATATATATATATATACATATATAAATATAGTCCGATCACTAGCATAAAGTGGCGTAAATTTAAACAAACCGGGAAATCATTACATAGGAATGTAACAATCGCAATATAGACAATCATAAAAACTATTTTTGTACTTGATTAAATATTTTTTCAATGGGAAATGCATTACCCTTAACTTTGAGACAAACGACACTTCACTACAAAAAATAAGAACAAACAACTTTTCTAAGGTAAATTTGCACCTGAAGGACGAATGTTAAAGAAAGGAACGTATTTAACACTAATTGTCGAAGAACATTGAAGTAATGCGGAAAGATTTGTAAAGTGAGTGATTATCGGTGAAAAATATAGAATGAATTTACATTCTAAATAACAGGCTTTTTAAATCTCTGTGACGACAGAGTCCTATTCCATTTAAAAAAAGAAATAAAAATAAAAAATAAAAAAGGGGGGAGTTTTCAGAAGAGTGAATTTGAAGTTTAAAATTAGAATGAAAATTGTCCAGGATAAAATATCCAATCTAAAAAATCCATACCACAATTACAGATAAAATAAAAAAGGCATTCATCACCTATGAACACCATAATATAAAACTGGGATTGTACAGTAGAAACAAATTAAAAAACCATACATAAAGGATAAAATAGAAAAACTGAAAAAATAAAACGTAATTTACGAAATATAATGTAAAAACTGTAAGAAAAAATACATTGGAGGAACATCTAAAAAACTAAAAACTAGAATAATAGAACAAAAATAATTGCAAAAATATAAAAAATATTAAAGCAATGGCATTATCGGAGAAACAATCACACCTTTGATTTACACAGCACTAAAATTCTCAGCATAGTTCAAAATACACAAAATCGAAGAAGCAATACACATAACAAAAAACAAAAAAAAAAAAATATATAAAAAATTAGGAACAAAACCACAACAGATAAAGAAACATAGAGAAATATAATGAAGGGGACAAGATATTCAGTAACCCAAAGTCCATAAAGCACCTACAGTTAAAATATGTGACAGTGAAAATAGTCCAGAGCCAAAAAATGTTAAAAATAAGTTGATAGTGTAAAATAAGTTATATGTCATGACAGTTATATGTGTCAAAATCAATGGCGTCTCCTCTTGATTCACTAATTTCTGGAGTATTCAGAATCGGAGTTGAGACAGCCGTCCAATCCTGCATGTTGAAACTTATTAAGATTTTTCTTATGTATCACTTCTGGTTGATTTTAATGGCATCATTTTCTAGACTTATTTCCAAACCAAGATAATATCCTAGTTCCTTACTGCGAACTTTGAATTCAGAAGCCAAATCATTAAGAAATTTCTTCAAACTCCTTAACTAGCAGATGCAACCAACCCATCATCAACATAGAGAGCAACTATAAGTTGATCACTATTTTCATTTTTCATAAATATACAAGGATCGGCGTCACTCTGAACAAATTTTAGACTAATCATAAAATCACGGAATCGCTGAAACCGACATCTGGCTGATTTTTTCAGGCCATAGAGACTTTTTGTGAGTTTGCAAACTTTGCTACTTCCATCACTAAAGACTTTTGGTTGCTGCATAAAAATAACTTTATTTTGATCCAGTGAATCATAGAGGAACGCAGTCGAAATGTCAAACTGTGCTAAGCTCATTTTTCTGCAAGCAGCCACACATTCATTGAACTCATTCCAGCAACAGACTGAATGTCTCAGTAAAGTCTAAACCTTTCTCTTGACTAAATCCCTTAACCAAGAGCCGGGCTTTGTGTTTCTCTATACTTCCATCAGGATGATATTTTATCTTATACAACCACCTACATGGTAGAATTTTTCTATCTCCTGGAGGATCTACTAAAGTCCATGTATAGTTTTCATGGAGTGCTTCCATCTCTACTTCCATGGCGTTCCGCCAATTCTGAGAGTCATCAGCCCTCATTGCATCTTCATAAATCTCTGGAACATCTGAAAATTGTGTCATTGTCACTGAAACGAATTCTTCTAACCGTGTCGGTGGTCGAAGAGCATCCCTATTTCTAAGATTCATCCTTATGATTTATTTTCTACCTGATCAACATCGCATTCAGCAGGCAACTTATCATCGGCCTCGGGATATTTTTCTTGATTTTCTATATCATGACCTTTATCGTGATTTTCTACTTCTTTTTTTTTCATCTTTTCCGATTAAATTCAACAATATAATAACACACATATAACAACTTTAAATAAAGACATAGGCGATGGATCTAAAGATTTGTAAAATATACAATTATAATAGTAATATATAAAATATTAAAAACTACAAATATAATAACTACTGTGATAAATTAAAAAATGTTAAATAGATAACCCCAGAGTATGGGCCAACAGCCCGAAAAGTTGGGACAAATAAAAATATATACTATAAATGGAAGAGACTTTCATTACAAGGAATCCTAGAACAAACCACTCTTCCTCACTAAAGTGAAACATATAATCAAGTAGAAGAATATTTAATAAATATTTGACATTAATAAATAACCATAAAATAAATAAATATGAGGACGGGAGCATACAGAAACGTCGTAAACGCAGGGCAGCGCAGTTTTTGTAACGTGTGGGTGCCGTGCACATTGAGAAGCAGGACAGGTCGATGTGATACGGAAAACCGTGCACGTTGTGACGCAGTTTCCGCTATTAAATATAAACTTCTCCTTTTCCCAGTAACAGGTTCAAGTAGCTAGTAAGCATGTTATTTAATGAAGATACATAAATATTCATTTAACGGGTCTTATGTATTTCCAGTTACTTTTGTAATGGAATTTATTCAATCATATCGCTGCTCCGGAAGTTTAATGAAAAAACTGCTGCTGGAAATACGAAATGCTGGATTAAATATAAAAATCGTTTCCCCTAACAATATAAAAAGAATATCTAGATTACTAGATCATTGAGGAAGAGCATATCAATCAAGACAGAAATAGTCGAAGAATTATTCGCGAATGGATTACGTGCCAGACATCATGAGTATGATGACGTCAAGGGGTCTTATCAAGGCACTGCCTCTCAGATAAATACCATCACTGATCGCTCTTCTTTACTTGTATACCGTATCATACAGGAGACTATTTCACAACGCAACATATATCAAGAACATCTAACAGTATTAAGTGGGAAAATAAAATAGATTTTGTTAAAGAATAAACCGCAAAAAAAGGAGGAAAATTTGGATTTTAGGATCTACAATCTCTAGAAAAAACGGAATTGAAGAGATAATTAAGGCTAGGCTAAAGGCTGGAAATTCTTGTTATTTTTTGGTTACAAAATTATTAACCCGAAATTCAAAAATTAAAATTATAGTTTTAATTCTTCCGAAGGTTCTTTACAATGTGAAACATTGCCTCTTATAGTAGAGGATGAGCAACACCTAGACGGCTACACAATGCATGAATGCGTGAACTTTACCCGGTAAATGTAATCGAAGTTATAGCTGCGCGTCAGTTAAAGCGTGCAAGTCTTAGTTGCGAACGAATACCTAAAATATTGATAAACGCTTTGCACGTCCTTGGGGTAGGCCTAGGTGAAGGTGGGAGGGTTCATTAAAGGATGATCTTGTGGATTTGGGATGGACGGGGGGAGGTGGATGGATTTTTGTAGGTACCGATCGCTGGTGCTGCATTGGGCATTCGGGTTCATTAAGCCTTTATTCTGATGATCGAGATCAACGGAACTCTAATATAAATATTACACATTTACGAACTCTGCCTTAGAGGTCCGCAGTTTTCCATACAATCACGTCCCAACTTTCGCACCACCTGCACACGGTCGGTTTAGGCCCGATGCAGACGAGCGGCATTTTTCTGCGGTCCGGCCTGAGTAAAATGGTATAATCCGGTCGGTCCATTATACTCCAGGTACCCCTGACCGCAAGCCTATAGGCTTATAGACCGGACCTCAGAAAAATGCCGCTCGTCTGCATCGGGCCTTAATCCCTGCTTTCCTGGGTCACCTAACCTCACGTCACGTCACGGCTCCAACTTACGCCCCCGACCTAAAAGAATCAGCTAGTCTGAACGACGGTCAGAGCCAGGATGTGGGCCACACAGGATAAAAACTAAATCCTAACTTGTTAAGCTACTTCTAGTTTTATCGAATCCAAGGAAATTCAAGATTCTCGTTCCTAATTTACCTTGAACTTTAACTTTTACAGGCCTTTTATAATACAAGCTAACAAGTTCAAAGAAGATTCGAGGAATACTTCAATGTCGATCCTTCTACAACAGGCATTATTCAATGCCTCATTTTAAACCCGCAATCTATTCACTATTATTCGTTATACATAATCAAAACAAAAGGTTCCCTTTCAACTTAGTTTAATTTGGATCAGTTTTGTATACAGAGAGCCGATTTATTAATTAGCTAACTTAAAGATATAAGTGATCCCCAAAGAAAACCTTAATTATTTGAAAAGAATAACTTTCCGCTCTATTCTGTTTAAAAAGGTTTTTTCTTTAAATTCTATAGTTTAAAATATCCTAACTTAATTAAAGTCAGCCGTCAAAAATGAACAGCACTGTATTCTTCCTATGGGTTCCAAGCCACTAAGGAATAGCTCAGAATGAAATGGCGGATCAGACCGCCAAAAAAGCAATAACAGATGCCATTGTTACCGAAGGGTTCTTACAGAGGACTTTTTATCCCTCATGAATTGAAAAACAAAGCAAAAATAGAAAAAAAGATGGTTAAACTTATAAAAAACAAAAATAAAATAAAGGAAATTAAAAAAAGAAGTCACCCCATGCAAATCGTTAAACACAAATAAGCGCAGATAAGAAGTAATCCTAACGCGTCATACGAGCCTGACAAATGGATTCCTAACCGACTGTAAGACTTACCGCATACCGCTGACAGTAAAGCATATTTTGACGGAATCCAAGACATCCCTAAAGACGTATAAAGTAGATATACAGCAAGACAACGTAACAGACACACTGTGCGACTTTCTAAAATTAACGGAATAATATCAATATAAAATATAGACCGATATTTGGATTACAGGGCGATGATGATCCCAGTGGTTTTGACGCCTTTGAAAAAAATCTGGTGCAATGCGCGCAACACACAACTTTCACTTACCAACTTATTTTATTAGAAATTGACGAGTTTTGTTAAATGCCATTTTTATTTTTATTAGCTCTTTAAGGTACACATAATTTTTTTATTATTAAATAAACGTTTTTACTTGTTATAATTCGGCAATGCAAGCATAATACTCCAAGTTGTCTGATTTTATTATACTCTATGTATAATAATGTTGAAAACTTCATATAATTACCATGAAACAAATAATTTCCAACAAATGAACAAAACATCTTTAATTTAAACAATCGTGTCATGAAAGGCGTTCTGCGCATGCTTATAGGATCAATGTGTTTTATGTGTTGACGGAATTTTTTTCTTTTTTTCTCTTGTATATGTTTACTTGATTTTTTTCATATTTCATATTTAGCCATTTCTTATTTTTAGGCGAAACGAGAGACAGTTAATTTCTCCATATAAACAGAAACAAAGGTACTTTATAGGAAAACAAAAAAAGGCCCCTTCCGCATTTAAGCACCCTCAGAACATTTTAATAATGATAAAGCATACCTGATAATAAAGAATACTTGATTCTCATTCAACATGACGAGTTTAATCATAATTGTCAAAGCTTTTTTTGATAAAATCGAAAAAAAAGGTAAAAATGTGAAAAAAAGATATGAAATAAAGTGACTCCTCCGTTTGATCAATTTTGATGAAATTTTTACTGTCATATCGCAGGCATATACATACATCAAATACCCAGCTTTATCAAATACGTTAAGGCCGTTTTTGAAAAAATCGAAAAAAAAAACGTAAAAAGTCATGAAATAAAGTGCTCTCCCTATTTGACCAATTTTGATGAAACTTTTGGTATCACATCTCGGGCATATGTATACATCAAATATCCAGTTTCAGGTTCTTACGGTTTATAGTTTTTGAGCTAGTCTGTTCACATACACACACACGCACAGACCATTTCGCGGGACTTGGTTATTTAGACTCAGGGGACCCCAAAACGTGTATTTCCGTTGAAAACCGGAAGTCAAAATTTTTCACGATCGCTATACCTATTACCTATTAATATATGTAAGTGAAAGTAAAAATGCAATAATAATACAAGTGAAACTTTTAACTACAGGTACCGCCCAAATACTCAGTTTCAGGATTCTCAACAATTATTTTTAACGTTACAAACTATACCAGTAAGAACAGGTACTTTCAGCTTTGAGCTTAAGTATTGTTAGGTCATGATTCGCTTTTATGATTAAACTTAAGCGGTGTCGTCGAAAAATTATTTCACTATAAAGACCCATCAAACGAGTTGGGTATTTTGAAAGCGATAAGTTTTATTTTCGTAATTACTAACGGCTAATATGTTTATTAACTGATATGTCTGTACTAACGGCCTTGGTTATTTAACTAAAACGGGATGAAAAGGTTGTTGAGATCCACAAAAACTTTTGCCAAGTTTACTAACAATATTTAAAGCTTGTATATTTTTAATCTTCACTTTTAGCAAGTTGAGGAAGAATTCGTTGAATGAGAAATACCCGATTAATCAATCTATTTTTTAATTTATTACTTATTTGTTTACCGTTATTTGTTTAGATTTTTCTGATACAAATAACGTTTCAGAAATTTTGTTACGATATCGTCATTTAGGGGCGGGGTGACCGGGTTAATTTAGAAGTCGCCACTAACTATAAGATATGATAATCTGAAGATTCATATGAGTATTTATATGGGAGATTTTAACAAACAACTCGGAATTATTTTCCCGTCCTGTAGACAAGACTAAATAATAAATAATACGAGTGCCCACCAAAAGCTCGAGTGGGTCATTTGAAAAGCTCAGGGAAAAATTTGGACTTTCTGATTCTCTGAAAGAAATTATGATAGACAGTGAAGAGAGAGTCACCACTCTATTTAAGTTCTCCAAATACTCGGGATTCCACAGATGGATATAAACTACCATTAGACGCCAATGACCCATTAGGGTAGAGGCGACGACAAAGAAGAAAATAAAAAATAAAACCGTAAGGTTAAATGTAACTTTTTTTTTTTTTAGAGCTTTTGAATCACGGAATTTAAACGAAACGGGAGAATGACTTTAATGTAAATTAAGTAGTGCGCGATTAAATTAAAAAATTGAAATAACTATGAAAACGTTTTGAGTCTATAGAAAATATCACAAAATGATTAAAAACAAAACATTATTACAGAAAAAATTAAATAAAATCAAACAGAAATCTAAAGAGGAAAAAGAAAAGTGCCTGAACGGTGAGCGGCATTCCTGAAATAGGTATTTACTTGAATACACTTTTAATTAACCGAGTGCCCGTTACAGTAGAGAGGGGTGGGTTTAATTGGTCTAATCCCCCTGTCAAGTGCTAGCCCCACTTCCTACTGTCGGATTTTCAACTAATTATTTAAAAAAAAACAAACAAAAAACTAAAGCTGTCCATGGTTCAGAGACACATAGTAGCTTTTTATCAAAGCATCAAAACCTTTTACCACGTTAAAAACTAAAAAAAATTATTATTTCTCAAAAGCTAAGCTTTTCAGCGGTATATTGTAAACTTTTTATTATAGGGTAAACCGTACAGTTATTGACATTCCTATGTAATGTTTTCCCACTTTGTTTAAATTGACGCCTCTTTATGCTAGTATGGCTGATCGGACGATGCTACCTACAGTGGGAGTTGTAAGTTTATTTTAAAAATCATCTGCGACTCACACTCTCAGTTGTTTGCAATACGGGAATTCGCAGTTAATATTTATTATTTAATATTATTTTATTATGCCCTAATTTATTATTTATTAAACGTTTTTATTCTTACTTAGGGTAAACCTTACAGTTATTGGCACCCTGAAGACTACATTTCAGTGGTGAACTTAAAAAAAAAACACTTTTTTATGAAGGGATCAAATTGAAACTTCCAGCAGCTCCTCTTTATCTATCCTTACAAAGACTCAAGAGGTTTTTTGTGGTCAAAGGTTCAATAGTTTTACCATATGGCAATATTTAGTAAAAAGTGCAAAAACTAGTTATTGACACCTTTATTGACAATTGTGAAATCTTCCCTATGGTTAGTTTTTTTAAGACTTACTTCATAGATGACCAAGAGGACCCTTCAATCATTAGATTCATGCATATCTTGAAATAAAATTAGGACTTGTTTACTTATTTATTTAAGTTAAGGTTGGGGTGCCAATAACTGTACAGGGTGTCAATAACTGTATAGTTTACCATACTACCCATGAATATAAGAATTAAATTTTTCATCTCGGGAAAACATTTTTTTTCTACTAAATTTATGTTTATTAAATTCGTTCGGTGACGGCCTCACTGAACAGACCCAGCGGATTGCCATAGATTAGAAGAGGTTGGTTACCCGTAGATAACCCGTCCCGATTAGCCCTCGTGGCATAAAGCGAAGGTAAAAAAAAATAAAATAAAAAAATCAATAAACAGTATAATGATATATTAACAAAATCAAAGGTACTTATAATAAGCACTCCCTATTAAAATCCTATCAAACAAATCTTTGATCATAAATAATAATATTGACTTAACGAACCTGAAGGTTCGATGCCGACGCCACAAATCGCTCCCTGCTCACCTCTATCCACCGACCGCCCGCCACACAGATCTGCCTTCACACAATCCTCCCACCTCCGTCTTGGCCAACCTCTCAGACGTTTTCTAATTGGCACCTTGCTTATTAATCTTTTAGGAATTCGTTCACACTCGACTTTAGAAATTTGACATTCTCATAACAATTCACTCAGTGCGGCGTTGTGCAAACGCCTAAATTCTCCGGTTGTTCGTCCTTCTTCGGTCCAAATATTCTACGCAATATCTTATTTTCAAAAACCCTCTTCCTTTGCTCATCCATAAATTTTAGCGGACACGTTTCGCATCCTTAAAGGAGCCTAATTTTAAGTTTCAGGACAGAAAGCGCATGGTAAGCAATTTCGCTATTGAAAAGTAGCCAAGCATTTTCGACTTTTGATCTAGCCTTAATTTCCTCATAGATTTCTATGATGATTTTTCAATAGAAGGAAGGATACTAATCAATTATATAGAAAAAAAGGGGCTCACATAGTCTCAAATTCATATATATAAATATATATATGAGCCCAATCTTCGCCACTTCGGGCATCGTCAGGGCTGTAAAATTATGTACCAAGGTATAATTATAAATATTCTAACATTATTTCACTAAACATTCATAAAATTAAGGCTAATAGATTTCGTTTTTCTAGTTACCAATGCTCCATAATATCTAAATTCTGTTTATAAAACTTATACTAAGAAAAGCTCTAAAAAAATTAATTATTAAAATAAATGTTTATTGTTAATAAATGTGCTGAATAGTGATTGAAACTTGCATAGAAATGCAAGGGTTCGATGATAAATAAATCTAAATGTATAAAAATATCATCTGCTAGAGCATGTATAAGACATAACACTGCTTTCTTATTGAGGCGACTGAGACAAACACCACTGTGGAAGCACAGGGTTCCCGTCCGATCCAATATTGGATAGAGCTTCTTTATTCTGTCAGCCCCAATAAATTTATTCCCCTACATTACAGCTCACCATAAAATATATCCACTGTGAGAGGACATTATACGGAAGAGGACAATAACGTATTCTGGTCTTTAGGGTAACGTTTTTGCTGAGGAATGAAACGAAATTTATTCTCTTCGATTATTTTAAAAAAGGTTATTTCAGTATTTTCGTAAGTACTACAGCAAAGAGTTTTTAGCTACTTCTGCTTGCCAAGTCATTCATAAATTTTACTTCGTCTGATTATGATTTTAAGATAGCCATCATAGTCTAGTATCTAAATTTTATACTCCGATCTTTTCAAGTATTTCTTATGTGCCATTATGATTATCGATCACAAATAAAGTAATTCAAGGGAAATTTTAAAGTTTAATGGGTATGTGATCAATCAATGTTCTAAAATTTCCTAGTTAAAATGTAGCAAAAAAATAACTGGAAAAAACAGTCTATGACTATTAAGGTGAATTCTCAATAAGCTGTTTCTAATTAAGTTCTTTATTGTTGATAGGATTGTTCGGTGGTGAGAGCTCGGAGCAAAAGCAATCCGCTTAGTCTGGGACCACATATAAATGTATATAGATATCGAACATTTATATATTATTATTTTTATAAAAAATATTTTTTTATTTATTTATTTTATTTTTTTGTAGTATTTGTAGAATTCCATTCCAGTTCAGATTCCATATTGAGAAACGTTATTAGCTAAAATTTTAGGACCCAGTAGCTTTTAAGAGCAGCGAATATTAATCACTAACTGCATTAGAACAATAACAATTAAGTTATGAAGTAAATTAACAATGGTTAATATTTTTGGCTAATCAATAAAACCATCATAATTAAACAAACACTAAACATTAACATCAAATCTTTTGTTGTCTGGGATAAAAAGAAACTTAAAAAATAATACATATATTACTGTACCTTGGTACAAATAGGGTCACGCTGTAAGAATAAATATTTAAATTTAATTTTAAAATATGAATATGATACTGTGAAAATAAAAATTTTATTCTTTTGTTGCATATTTTAATAAAATATCTTGAAGAAAATGCATAGAGAAAAATGTCAAATTAAGATCCAATTACTTAAGCACATAGCCACAAAATCTACTGAGGCTCAATCCCATAAGAAACCGTTATTATTGTTTGCATAAGCAGGTAAAAACTAAACTAAACTATATAGGTAGGTTCATGCTGATCCGAGATAGAGTTATTTAAAAGTTAAAAATTAAATTTATAATGATTAGACAATTATTTTCTTTATTTTAATATATTATTCTATAAGTTTTTATAGGGATTAAATAATAGAACTTACGAATTTCAGCACTAAAAAGAGGAGTTCTTACCTGAAAATAAAATTTCAAAAAATTAGATGTGTGAAAAATCATAATAAAATAGGAATATTCCAGACATTTAGATTACTTATACTTAATCTAAAATAAACATAAATTTCTCGTTAAATGAGGCAGAAGAGAAAAAAAAATTAACATATCTCTCAAATTCGACCAGCACTAGCAGGAGTACCGAAAGGTAATATACTGTCACCGTTGCTGTAGATACTATAAACCAGACCATTCTTACATCCACATTCGCCGACTATACAAGACCACAGACACTCAACACACCTTTGTAAGGTGTGTAAATACAAACCAACTTTTAAAACATTTTATAAACTTGTTTTAATTACCGAGGAAATTTATGAAGTGAAAATTGTTTCAATTGGTGGTAAGAAATAAAATTATTAGTAGATATTACATACGTCGACCTGAATTTCAAGTTGCCGCCGGAGGAAGTTTATCTCCAATACCTGGAACTTTTTAATATTAATAGTACTGTCACTGTGGTAACAACAATAAACCCCACAAAAACACATGTTTGAAATGATATTTAACTGGTTAGCCTGTACGAATGACCTCACAGCTAATTAATATGAGACTAATTAAACCCACCATAATATAAAGAAAAGAATTTTTTTCGCAATGTAAACTACAACAGGACTCAAAATACTTCGTAACTAATAATCAGACCGATATAACGTAACACCGAATAAAGTTCAATTATGCGCTTACATTATCCATGAAAATCGAAAATAAAGTATTATTTTATTTATAGCTGTTCTGTTGATTTCTGGAGGATTTGAAGTGTTTCCTGGGGACTTTAAAATCATACCCCAATTATAGAATATGATCAAGTATCAAATAGTTGAGACATACCGACAAGCAACTCTTTTTAAGGTGCCCGATGGTGTGCGAAACTCACCATCGAAGAGTTAATCCCCCGAACCTTGCCCTACCGGCGAAACACGTACAGCTTGCACGTTAATTCAATAATTTTCATTTCAAAGACTTCGAACTCGCAGTTATTATGATTTTTGCTCTAGCTTGTTATGGATAAAAGCCACGTGAAAAAAAATGTGCTAAAAGGAGGTCTAGAAGCGTATCATAACTAACTCAGAAGCGACACTTGCGCTATCCCCGAAATATAAGGATGATTCTCATTTTAGGGGCAAGTTTTACTTAAATGGTTAAGCCTAACCAGATTTTTTTTCCATCGCTGTACGGTGAAGGTATATTTCTTCATAATAAAATATTAAATATTAATGATTAATATGATTTCATAATTTCTTAAGTTACTAAAATGTCATTTCATAAAGAATAACCGGAATTATATTTTTTGTTGACTGTAGGTATGTTTAAGTAGTTTCAAAACTTTGTCCCTTCACTTTGACGTCATTACCGATCACAAAACAAAACGGCAGAGATAAAGCCTTGAAAAAGGGGGAACAGTGGGGAAATTTCTGGTGAGTGTAGTGGTCACCATAGAGTTAAAGGACAACCACCTTTGAATTAACCGACTTCAGTTGGGAGCCGGCCTCCTCGAATGTGCCTCGTAAAAAAAGTCGCATACTTTTATTGTTGCCATTACCACCATATTTATTAACACGCTTTCTTTTCAAATTATTTCATTCTTTATATCATATTAATTTGACAATCGTTTGTCAAAGCCAGATGGCAAAAAAGTTGATCTCAATTAGTTAAACAGCGGTTTTGGTCGAACGTGGAAATGTCATTACCAAGTTAAAAACCTTGTCTCATTCCTAAATTTTGTTATGAAAAATGCCCATAATCTGAGAATCACCCATATATTGATTAGGTAAATCGGGGACAGATTTTTGCTTATATTATTTTCATTTCTGGACAAAATATTATTATAAATATTTTATGTTTAAGAATTTTTTTTTCCGTAATGATAAAATTAGTATGGCAACTCTTATGGTATCATCCGATTCTGCATTAAATGTGGAATAAACTAAACAATAAATGCAATTAAGACAGTTTTACAATTAGTCATTGACGTATGTAACTGAAATCATTGCCGAGGCTATGAATTTGTGGATTGACTTATCTGAATTTCAAGCAATGGTCATGAACTCATATTATGCTAGACTTGCTGTGGATGGGTACAAATCACATATATTGTACAATGTACAATATATTTTTTTTTAACCACACTAAAAAAATACAAAAATAAAATGTAAAACTTGCCAGTAATTTGAGAATAACCCATAAAGTACCTTTGTTGAGATGACAGATAAACTACCTTTGTTCGAGGTCGTATTTCATTTAGAATAGCCGAACACTGTTCCGAAGAGGCTCGCACAGCGTAAAGGCACTTTTAACAATCATATAAAAATGATTCAATTTATTTATTTATATAAATGATTTGACGGGTTTGTTATCAAAACCAGCTCATTCCATTTTGGGAAATTTTACAGGAGAGAAAAAACTTCTCACGTCCACAGTACTAAAGCTAAAATTTTCTAATTGTAGGTATAACCGCCTAGAATTCGATTACTTTTGCATTTTCATTCTAGGTGCATTACCTTGGGCGTAATTACACTAATAAGTTGGAATGAGCTGATTTTGATGCAAAAACACGATTTTTCATGTTGTTTTTTTTTCAGTTTTTTGTTCAATTAAGTTGTGCGGAAATTGTTTTTTTCCAGTTTACTAGTGAATATTTGTCTTTACGAGTTTTAAATCAATGACATCCACTTAACGATCTTAAATTTTACAGTTGAGACGTAAACAGTGGTACAATGTGAAAAAAGTCATAAATTACAACAGAATGTTTTTTTTTATTTTTAAAAAAAAAAAAAAATAATACTGTAAATAAATTGCAGAAAGCAAGGGGAGAAGGGAAAAAGAAGGGTCGTTATTTAAATAAAATTGTTGTCGTCGTAATACATCGGCTCACATTCTTGGTTTTCTTCTGCGGGCCTTCCTTCCTGAAATGAGCCGGATTAGAGCTATATCCCTTCGTCAGGTTATGAAGGACCCTCTAAAGTTTCAAAATATACAAAAATGTGGATTTCAGAAAATGATCGAAAGAGCTGGTTTTGATAGCAAACGCCTCATTTAGACCTTCAAACGAACAAAGCATGCACCAATATTTCCATTTAGGCTCAAAGATATCAGTTTAAGTGATAAGATAGTATAAACAAGAAGAGAATTATTATAACAGATAATGTTCTTCAGTATCATGATTATACCTTCTATGTCCTGAGATGAGCAGGGCCCAGCTCAACTAAATTACTTAGCCGCAACCCCTTTTAACAACCCAACCCTAACCACTATACCGTATACCCCTAACGACCCAGGAACAGGTAGCTGGAGGAGATATAGGAGGAAGGAGTGGTTCCAGATATTTCAGCAGTTTAGGGCAAGCGGACAAAGGAATGCTTTTAGCAGAGCAAGTGGAGGAGCGAGCTCTGGCCTCTGTGGTCGCATCTCCGAGATCGTTTACCCAGCTACCGGCCTAGGGCTTTGTCTGTCAGCCAATGAGAGGGTGCAGCTTACTATTCGGTTCTGTGATTGGCGCGTTCTATTATAGCATAAATCTAGGTATCATAAAAAAAATATATATATAAAGGTATTACAAATAAAAGTGATACAATAAATTGATAAACAAAATATTTTTTTTTAAAGAGCCAGGATTTTTTGTCAGTGAAAAGGAAGGATTTGGCACCGTTTGGAAGCGAGCTCCGTGTTGCAATGGTTACCATACCGCGCATGTCACGCGGAAGACACGGGTTAGATTCCCGGCGGAGCCAAATCTTTTCTCATCAAAAATTAATTATTTAAAATAATTTAAAAACAAGGTGGTTACCAATGACAATGATTAAATTAATCTTTTTTTTGGATAATCTAAAAGGGATTTATGCGTACGACACAGGCAGAGCAATTTTAGAAATACCTAACGATCTAAATTCTATTTTAAAGGACAACCTAAAAACAATAGATAATCTTTTTGACTTCCTCAAACGGAAAAAGCTGTACTAAAAAATATAGACTAAAATTGCAAAATAATGACCCTAGTGAAGGACAGGTTAAAAAAAAAAAAAAAAAAAAAAAAAAAAAAAAAAAAAAAAAAAAAAAAAAAAAAGGGATTTATTAAACAAAAGCATAAACTCTACTTTTCGGGAAAAAAAAAAAAAACTGAACAGAGACTCACAGACCGCGGGGAATAAGAGATGATGCAAAAACCTGAGGTAAAGGGTCCTTTTTACTTTAGGGGCACCAGTTACTTTTCATAGTAACATGATCACTATTTGAGGTAACAGTTCAGATTATTCCGCATAATTTTACTTCCAATATCTCCTTGGTGATTACTGCCTTAGTTTTGTTTTTTAGGTGGGAGGTTACACTGAAAACCGTATTATTCTAAATTAAGCAAAGATGGATTTAATTCAACTTAGTGGTGCTCTTCAATCTGAAAAGACTGCATATAAGGCTCTTCAAAGGTACGGTTTACTACACAAAACAAGGAAGTGCAGACGGGGACACGACATGAATATTTATTTTTATGAAAATAGAGGTCCGAAATTTATATGCCAACGAAGAGGATGCAGACAAAAAAATAGGAGCTCTTAAGGGAACCTGGTTTAATCATTCCAAGCTATCCTTACGGAAACCGCTGTTTTTCATATTCAAAATACTTATTCGAAAGGATGTTAAAACCAATTAAAAAGTTTTGGCCGTCTTGTTAATTCTAATCCTAGTAATGTTAGGGTGCAGAAGTATTTCCATAATAATAAATGTTGTTTACGTTCTTAATTTTATATTTTTCAAACATATGACATTGATAAATAATATAATATCCAGAAGAAAAGATTGCTTAGGCTAATGCTAAAGGATTCGATGCCGACACCACCAAATTTCGACAGATATGCCTTATCGCAATCCTCCCAAATTCAGGCGTTCTAGTCGGCAATGCGTTTATTAATCTTTAACAGATTCGTTCACTATCAAACTTTATAATTTTACATGGCCACTTTATTCGTCACGCTATCATCTGTACCTATAATATTTACCAGGCACAATTCACGAAGTTAGGCATTGTGAAAACGTCTAAATACTGAAGTAGATTAGTCTCTCTTCGGTCCAAAAAGAATTAGAATAAACTTCAAATTTAAATTTGAGAAATAATGATCGAAAATTGGCAATCAGTGAATAAGTAATTCCGACGTATCGCGTAAACTACGTTAAATCTACTTTAACTTCTATCGTAATTTTGTATGAAGTATAATATTTTTATATTTAAGAATTCTTATAAAATATTATAAATGGAAGCATGTTGCCAAATAAGTTTAGAAGTGTTGTATAAATAAAAGATACTTAAGAAATAGCGCCTGAATCGATAAAATGGGCCAAGATATATGTAATACTTCTTATTTCAGTCTAAAGTAATTCATTCTAAGGAATTTTACGAAATCTTAAATTTAATCATACCCTACAGCTAAGAAAGCACAACCTGAGAATAAACAACATCCTAGAATAAACACCGTCAGACCATTTATTTGCCGTATAATGTTTCAGTATGTATATCTGTTCTGTTTGTTATAATTATAAAAAAAAAAAAAAATCAATGGTACAGTGTAATGTTATTTTTTTTTTTTTAATAAACCATTAATAAATAAACGCTCGAAGCTGTTGGCTTCGAAACGGACCCTGTAATATTCTATATAATGGTATCGTAATAATATTTGTATAGGATATTTTAGATAAAACAAACTTCTGGAAGTTGTTAAAAATACATTACAAATGAAAAAAAAAAATGATTACATATGAAAGGGCTGAAAGACGTTAAAAGAGCTTAAGTTGCAATCTTTATGTTTGCTACAATTATAAAAAAAAGAAATTAATGTGTACAGTGTAATATTACTTTTTTTTAAATAAACCATTAATAAATAAACACTTGAAGCTGTTGACTTCAAAACGGTGCATGTAATATTTCGTATAATGGTAACGTAATAATATTTGCATAGGATTTTTTAGATAAAACAAATTTCTGGAAGTTGTTAAAAATATATTTAAAAAAAAATTGATTACAAATAAAGGGCCGAAGGAGGTAAAAAGTGCTTAAGTTGCAATCTTTAGGGTAATAAATTCTGTAGTATCTAAAAGGGGGGGGGGGCTTTAATAGACTAAGGGAAGGTCGTAAAGCACTTAAGGATTAGGGGTTAACAAGCCGGTAACGGGTCACAAGTAACCGGTTACCGGTAACTGTGTACCAGGCTAACCTCATTACAGCGCCTTACAATGAGCTTCTCTCAATGCTCTATCAACATAGTCCCGATAGTAAAATAATGAGAATAAGTTTTGCATGAATAATTCTATGACCAATTAACGATGAAATCTAATAAGAAATGCATTGTACAGCGGTTGGTCGATTTTGATTGTACAAAACCCTGTTTCAATTATAATCTTTATTAGATCCTTTTTACATGTGTCATTAACACATTATGGTCAAATATAAGATATATACAATAAAAACCAGGGTTTGAAATCGATAATTACTTTTTCCAAAATATCATATAATAATTATTATTTCTGATTTTCAATTTAATAATCATTCTTGATTTATGAATAAAAATTTAAATCCATCTTTGATATAAAAAAAAATATTGATCAGAAAATAAAAATCACCCTTTAAAAGCAAATGAATATATTAATTTGAATGAATACATTATTAATATACAATCAGTTTTAATGTTTTTTAAAATAATATAAAGGGGGCATAAGATGCATTAAAAAGTAAATGGAGTTGGAACATAGTAAAAATAAAACAAATAAAAAGTTTAAAACTTGTCTGAGTCTAATGGATCAAAATGGTGGATCACGATAGAGAGGTAGGTAGGTACTAGGAATGTCCCCGGATGAGCTTGGACCTTTGTGCGAAATTGTATTAAAATTGGCTAAGTATTTTAAATCGGCGTACAGCGGACGGGCGAATTTTTTTATTCAATTTTCGGATTCTAATCATCTTGAAATTTAATGTCAAATTTTTAAGGGTATGGGGGTTTAAAAAAAAAACATTCTTCGGAACATCACAATAATTAACTAAAAATTTATGTTTCTGATTTATAAAAGTATTTGTCAAAAATTATTATAATTTTAATCGAAAAAATTTAATTAAAAAATAATGATCAGGTTATGATTTTTTTCACTTTTGATAAAAAAAAAAAAAAATCACTCTCAATAATTAATCTAAATTCTTTACCACACAATTTTAAATTTGTGTAAAGTGAAAGGCAATAAATAGGCACTTCAGAACCTACAAGGTTTTCCATCATCTGGAGGAGACATATTGGCCGATAAGACATGCTTGTCTTTGTCTCATGTCTTATAGAGAAAGCTGTTCCATATTTTCGGAAAATATGGAAGCTATATTTTCTATCTTAGTTATCTAAGCAATAACTTAGATATACATTCCTTATTTAAACAAAACATCAAAAAAATATTAATGGGATAATCATTAGAAAAGGTAAAATGGTTTTTATTTTAAATAAGGTAAAAGACATGAGAGGGACAACAATGATGGAATAATGTGGCCGGGAGGTCCATCCATCAGCCAGTTACTGACTGGTCATCAATCGCCGCCCTTAGCACCTGTCTACCTTCCTCCAACCCAGTTCTGCCGCTCTCTTCTATCCCGAGGATCAGGGATAAGCGCTGCGCATCAAGTTAATGGAGTATGCGCTAATCTTATTAAGTCGATCTCCATAATTTAATATGTTTCTTTACTTGTCCCTATAAGTCCACACAATCCAACAAAGAGTACTTGCTCAATTCCGAATGGCGAACAAAACGGTAACTCGAATAATTGTAAATCGTATGCATAGGAAATTAAACAGCAGAGAGCAGGGTCAACATTGCCAGGCGGGTATGAACGACGAAATTACCCATTTCCTCTTAGCATGTCCGAATTTTTTTGAAAATAGGGGAAAATTATTAGAGCAAATATATTAATACACCCTGCACCCCCGTTAATAGTCGAATTATTAAGTGTCGAAAACAATAATAAACTCCGAGATATCTACCTATTTACAGTTTCATCTCTAAAGTCGATAGGTGTTCAATAATTGTGGGGAATTTATTCAATACTTCAGACTTGTACACTAAGATTATTGATATTGTTTTTTTTATTTATTTCCATATCGTTGAAGTTCGTACTTTTTAAGCTTAGACAATTTCCTTGTGTGTTATTTATATTAAATTTCGCCTCTTCTGAAATAATCCAGAAAGCGCTAAATGAACGGCTCATTAATACTTACTATAGTCAAACATGGGATCACTTTAACCATTCTAAATTCTTCAAAAGACCCCACACCGATAGAAAAACAAAGAAATCTCATATGCAATATTCCCAGCAAAAACTGTGAAAAATCATAAGTAGGCACAACCAACACATCTCAAGGCACAATCAACTGATCTCAAAACTGGAATCTACAACCATAGAAGTACCCTGAAACCAAATTCAAAAACAGCCACATCATTGTTTAACCACGCTAAAGAAACCAGACATGAAATCGATTTCGATAACGTCAAAATTCTACATAAATCCACCTACCGGCCAAAAAAAAAAAAAAAAAAAAAAACCTGTACCGCTACAACCCATAAAGGGTCTTGGGTTCAGTACTATGTAAGGAAGAGTACTGTTTCTTGGTCAGCGGTCGTGCAAGGAGGTGATTTGACCGTGATAACGCTCAACCGCCAGGTTCTTTCCCCTTAATTTTTCAATTAAGGGTACCCACTTTATAGAGGCGAATAATAAAGATATCATAAGCCATGTCAGATTCGAACTAGGGACCTTAAGCACAGCAGTCCACTGCCTTACCAGTGGGCTACCCCGCTCCCTTCCTACCGGCCAAAACAAAAAATAATTGAATCCATCTACATTGCAATAAACCAAGACAGAATATTAAATACTAAACAGGAAGCAGCCCATATCCCTAAGCACTATTCACACATAATAAATTACAATAGAACGCGCTCGCGTCGACCTTAAGCCAGTAGGCCCGCAGTACCCTTCCCAGATGATGGGCCAGACGACATAGTTTTCAAATTTTTGAATCCCTTAATACACCAACGACCCTATTTTAGGGGAATTAAAGGGTAAGCATGCCATTGTTAATATTACGAAGAATGACAAAACTATACTATGTAAATGTGTTATTTATAAATGTGCAATACTGTCCATGAATTGTTGTCCATTATAATTTTAGATGAATATGGCACGGGACGCCGAAAGCTCCTTGTAATTATACCAAATATCTCTATATATATAAGAGGCTTTGTCCTGACTGACAGAATCAACGCAGAGCAAAAACTACTAATGATAGAAACTTGAAGTTCGGAATTTAGATTTTAAACGGGATGTAGGTAACCACTAAGAAAGGAATTTCAAAAATGTAACCCCTAAGGGGCTTAAATGGCGAAATTGTCGTTTAAATCTAACGGAAATCTATTGTTGAGATTTTAAACCATATGTTTTTTATTTTAATATCGATTTAACGTTACAATATTATTAAAATAGTCATTCACATGAAATATGGCTACTGATTATTTAAATATTAGTGATAATCAAATAATGCCCACTGTGATTCCCATGATTGGGGATGGTGCGTGTTTATTTCGATCTCTTCTCCATATATATAATAGGCTTTGTCCTGAATGATAGAATCAATGTAGAGCAAAAACTACTAACGATAGAAACTTGAAGTTCGGAATTTAGGTTTTAAACGCGATGTAGGTAACCACTAAGAAAGGAATTTCAAAAATGTAACCCCTAAGGGTTTAATGGCGATATTGTCGTTTAACTATAACGGACACCTATTTTTGCACTTCGAGAAAAAATATCCAATTTGGACTCATTTTAAAGATCTTGATCTACGGGGCGTCGAAAACGATGTTTGAAAGCCGAAAAATGAAGTAAACAATTTTTTGTTTCCGTGGTTTTAATGAACTCTCTACATTGCGCGCCTCCCTCTCTTCTACCGAGCCGGCAGCTTCCCCCTCCAAGCTTCCACCTACCGGAAGCTCCGATTCTACTAAATCTCCTTAACACCAGTTAACATATTATATTAAATCAATACCAAGATAATGATCACAGAATTGATTTTAAAGGCTCGCGGGCAAAGCCGCGACAGGGAATGCTAGTATTTATATATTATGAGATCATCTTGGTGGATATACTTTGAATATTCTAAATTCTTTAACAAACAATTTTAAATTTGACGTAAAGTTCTATTTTAGTTCCCGTTGGTTTTCAGATTAGCTGAATTGTTTTATTGTTTATCAGTGAATTAAGTTTCGTCTGTATTAAAAAGGATAGGATATAATTCAAGGCATTATATGGTAGCTACTGAGCCACAGCAACACGTCGATGGTTCTGCTTGTAATACATAAAATGAAATTATACTTGTGTAATCCTAATAAAAAAAAATAACAAAAGAAAATTAAGGATCTTTCTTTTCAAAAACATTTTCATAACAGTTATAGATATCTCATTTACATAGCGCTGCTCCGGAAGTATGGTGTATGCTTTATAAATTTTCATTCGCTTGATGTTCGTAAATCAGAAAAAGTCTACTTAAAAAGTTCGCAACTGTGTTCTCATTATGTTATTTAATGAATAACATAAATAATAAAATAAAAAATGGTCAATTCTATTCAGGATTTTTTTTTTTTTTTGCTTGAATTATAAAATTTCAATATTTGCACTTGTGTGATTATATTTCCGATACAGCGATATGACTAAACGAATAAATAAAATCCATTAAAAAATTAACTACCGATACTTAAGTAAAAAAGACCAATTATGTGAAATGAAACTGAAATTGAAAAAGTGAACAAGCGATTATCAAGGGGAGTGATAAAAATTGTACTAAATTCACCTTTCTTTTTTACGATTTTATTTCCTACCCCTTTATATAGATTTATTGAACCAGTTTCGAATATTTTTTTTTTTAAAAAGGATTGAGTAGCAATCAGGTTAAGGGAGGAGAAATAAGAAAAAATTGTGAATATTCAGGAAAAGGGATTTCAACGTTAGCTAAAGTAAACATAGCAGATTACAGGAGATCCCGTTCTTTGTTTGTTCTTCTAAGTTTACTTTACCTTAAAGTCTCACTCGAATAATGAAAAAAATATTTTTTATACTCTTTCTTCGAAATAACTAAGTTATGATTTTTTTATTTTTAATTAATATTACAGCATAATCTTAAGCGGGACTTTTTTTTAACGAAAACTTCAGTTAAACGGAAAATGTTGTAAGCCCTGGTTTCCTCAGAGTAATATTTCACCTTCCATAACGGTAACCTCTAATGAACGGAAAGGTTTGTTTTAGGTAAATAGACAAAGCCCCTCTCAAAACCCGATAAATTATGTTTACATTTACTGTAGGGTACTGTAGGGAAAATAATGCTCTATAATTATTGACCCATGCTTTAATATAATTTTTTGTTACAGTTTCTGTTGAATTTCCGGCATCCTTGTCTTTCCCTTTCCCTAGGCAATTCCGTTTTTCACTTCTATCAAGTTAGTAGCTCTTTGAGAAGCTTAAGTACGTGTATCAGTATCATCAATTAAAATTTCGCGAAGTGTGCTTACACTGACGGTTAAGTCTTAAAAGTAAATGTAAAATTTTAATTTCAATTTTCTCAAATAGAGCATTTTTTAAAAAAATTATTTTATTTTTTAAAATAGGTAGTATTATATCTATTCATACAGCAAAATATAAAAGTGGGATGAAAATTTCTTCATTACTAAAAAAATTGAAAACTAGTAATAAAATTTCATAAATCTAGCATTTTATGATTAAAAATAGCTGTAGATGTTTTCCAAATTTGATTAGGACTGTGAGATTGATGTCGTTTTGGAAAACATCTACAGCTATTTTTAATCATAAAATGCTAGATTTATGAAATTTTATTACTAGTTTTCAATATTTTTAGTAATGAAGAAATTTTCATCCCACTTTTATATATTGCTGTATAAATAGATATAATACTACATATTTTTCAAAAAAAATAATTTTTTTAAAAAGTGCCCTTTTTAAGAAAATTGAAATTAAAATTTTACATTTAGTTTTAAGAAAATCTCTTTAATATCAACCTATACATTTGTGTATACCATATGAAACGGCATGGAATGCGCTGTTGAACGACACCAATCTTATAGTCCTAGTCAAATTTGGAAAACATCTACAGCTATTTTTAATCATAATTTTTTCTGGTTATGGACCTATTTTTGAGGGCTTTAGAGACCAATAATTCAAAAACGGGTAGAGGTATATCAGTAATATTTCACAATTGTTCTAGTAGATATAAGTAGTACACATATACCAAATTTCAAGAAAATCTGAAATGGTGAGCTTCAAAATGATATATTTTTGTGTTGATTTGACGTGGAATTGCCCATAAGGAGGATTTTTAACATATTATTAAGCTTTTCGTATTATCCCTACATATTCTGCTTTTCTTCAACAGTTTCCAGTATTTTCACTTTATATTCAGTTGTTTTTTTTTTTTAAATTATTTTGTTTACCAGTACTTATAAGTAATTTCCACGGTTAACAAATATATGGTGGAAGCATTCTATTAAGGGTGGGAGAGGTTTCAAGTACCGTGACGTCATTGCAGACCTCTACTACCGAAGCCGTATGGGTCTTTTTTACTTTACCTACACGTTACTTATTTTTTTAAAAGGGTGATTTATCTTAATATTAAATTAATACTAGTGAAGAACAGATGATATAAGTAATCAATATATATTATTAAGCAAAGTGTACAATGTGGGTGCCGATAAGGCTCAAAAACGACTCAACGTACGTTTAAGAAAGTTATGTCAGCGTGTTAGGTGGGTTGCTATACAACCCCTAACGGAGAAGAAGGTTTCCGTTTTCCTGTTAAGGGTGTAAAATTGAAGAGAAGAGGACTGGAATTTTAAGCCTCTAGCACCATGTAATTAGCCTACTTGAGAATGACATACGAGTTTATGAATGAAAAATTTATTTCGAGCTGCAGATTACCAGGAAGCGCTAGGGTGTGTTTCACTCAATTTTTATTTTATAATTTTTTTATTGTTCATTCATCCAGTTAAGTTTGTAAAGGTTATATATTTTTTCAGCTGTTCTTTTTAAATTACTAAAAAATCAAGCGAAAATAATTAGTTTAACGTTTTCTTTCAAAATAAAATAATGATTTTACATATCTGCAATAAATTAGAAAACCGAATGGATAGCTTACAAAATTAATTTTCTCATAAGAATGTTAATTGATTAACACATTAAATTTAATCAATATATAACATATACTTAAGTAAATTTGATGCAATATGAGTGAACATTTTTTAGTAGTACAGTGAGCTAATAAAAAAGAAGAGCTGAATTGACTGATTATAAATCGAAAATATAAAGTTTGAAGTGTTCTTATTGTATGTAATTATGAAAAATGGTTAAAGTATATAGGGTACCTTATTTGGGCGGACTCTGCAGATCTCGAATCTTAATATTGATACCATGTTAAAAGTTTTAAGAAATTGCTAATTTTGTTCTATATTTCCTTTAATTTTAAAGTTTTTCTGTTATTAAAACTACCACACAACTACCGGAGCTAAGCCGGGCACCCTAGCTAGTGTATTTAAAAAGCTTCAAATGTAAACAAAAATGCTAGTTTAATATACGAGTTTAATATCGTACAATTCGTTGAATAATTTATTTAGGGGTCCAATATGATTTTATTGATTTTAAATTACAATCAAATATATCCTCGTTCATGTATATTCTTCTGTAATTCACATAACAGCAAATTCACATAGGTAGGAATATAGAAGGGATTTTATCCGATATTCCGAAACTTTCTGTCTTAAATGCCACTTCTTCTGATTTAAGAACACGACTCAGTAGTATCAGATTCTTAATTATTAACAAAAACAACTTTAATGTTTCTTAAAATCTAGGAAGTAATAGGTTGGTAACCTCCTTCATGTATAATTGTTTTTCTTTTAAAATAGACATATGTTATTAAATTACGGCATCATAAATCACTAATAATATCAAAATCTAACTGGTGTGGCTAAAGTAAAAAAGACCCAGCACTACTTTCATTAGTCGCAAAATATACTGTCATTTGACTTCTAAGTGTTATGTTTCATTATGAATAAAGAAGTTACAGATTTTTGTAATAGGGTCTGTTAGTTTATTGTTCTACGCGTAGTAGTCAGACTAACATGTTTTACGGGTCTACTGTGACGTCACAGATCAAGGCTTGTTTTTAATTGAAAGTTCGATTGCGAATTGAGAAAAATGACCTTGATTGTATAAATCGGCAATTAGCAGACACAGTATAAACTCCATTGAACGGAAACTCTGGGTACTACGCCATTTTTCCGTTATTTGGAGAATTACTAAAAAAATAAAAAAAAATAAAAATATGTTTGACATTATTATTATTTGGAATAATAATTGATTGATATTAAACATTATTTGGAACAAATGCAGAAAATTCCCACGGTTAATAGATACGATCGAAGCATAATAGCTTTCTTCTTCTTCTTCTTATCGCGGCACTACAACCCGGTTACGGGTTTTGGCCTCCACCAACAGCTTCCGCCATTCATCGCGATTTTGTGCTGCTGCCATCCAGTTCCGGACGCCCAGGATGTTCCTTGCATCATTGGCCACAGCATCTTTCCACCTTAGCCGAGGTCGTCCTTTTCTCTTTTTTCCATATAAGAGCTCGCTCAGAATTTTCTTAGGCACCTCTGATTCTAGCATACGGGCCACATGGCCTGCCCATCTAAGACGTCCAAGTTTGATGGTCTGTACTATATCAGGCTCCTTAAACAGATCATAAACTTCCAGGTTCGTCCTTCTCCTCCAGGTGTTTTCCCTGAGTATACCACCGAAAATTCTCCGCAGTATTTTTCTTTCGAATACCCGTAATACATTCTCTTGGGCTTTGGAGATTGTCCAGGAATCAGAGCCATAGAGCAGTACTGGGAGGACAATGGTCTTGTATAGGTGAATTTTGGTTGCTCTAGACAAAATAGGTCTTCCAAGCTGTTTCCTAAGCTCAAAGTAGCATCTATTTGCTGAGATGATTCGTTTCCTTATTTCTACAGCAACCTCATTATTTTGAGAAACTACAGATCCGAGGTATGTGAACCGGGAAACTTTAGCATAATAGCATAATAGCTTTAGCCAATGAAAAACAAGCTTTGATCTGTGACGTCACAGGAGACCAGTAAAACATGTTAATCTGACTACTTCACGTAGGACAATAAACTAACAGACCCTATAGTTTATACAATCGCTGATTTATACAATCAAGGTCATTTTTCACAATTCGCAATCGAACTTTACCAAGGAAGATATAAAAAGAAGATAAATAATACCTACTTTCAGAATTAATATCGATATTTTAGAAACATTGATTGAATAAAAAATAAGAGTGAAGGACCATCCAGGAAAAAACAAATTGAAATGATTCATAAAATTTTCATCTGGTTACGAACGAGGGCTATTCAATATAATTAAATAAAATAATAAAAAAGGTAATTGATGGGGACTATAAATAATGAATTGGTCAAGGTTAGTTTTTCATAGGAGGGTGGATTGGTTCCACCGCTAATCGTTATGGCCCATCTGCCGTCTGAAGAAACCTCTTTCTTCACCCGTTATCGTGAACTTATACCCTTCTCAAGCTGTATCCATGAGGAGAGGCTCTTTGTTCGGACAACATCGATTGGTTATTTGGCAACAAAGAAGTCGCGATAATGGCTATTGTGAAAAAAAAGTTGGTCTGTGAAAATGTTAAGCAACTCATTTTTAAGTACCTCCCCCCATAAAAAAGGAAGGAGGTACTGGCTAATTAAAAAAAATAATAAAAAATCCAAATATTCTTCTTTTGACTTACATACATTTCCTTAAAACTCGAAAATAGGTTCCAGTCTTCATGCATAAGAAGAAAAAATTATTTGAAATATGAAGCATTTAGTTTTTTTTCAGCAGTAAGTACTTGAGTTACTAAAAATTAAAAATACTTGGAGAAAAAATATTTTAATTTTTAAATGAATTGTCTTAGGATATTTAAAATACATTTTCAATGTCTATTGAATAATTTTTAAAAGAAAATTCAAGACATGATATTTGGTTTATGATTTATTTCTCAAAATACAAAAAATGTATTTTATTTTCAATTTAAAGTTTTTTTATTTAATATATACTGCATAGACCTGTTTACTATCTGTATTGGTGTTGTATGTAAAGCAGAAGTATTTTTATTAAAAGAACAACGGGACACCTTTTAAATCGCACTCAACTAGATGATATACAAAAATCTTCCGATTCTAAATGAGCTAATTTCGAAGTGAATACTGCTATCATCTGTAATTAATACGCCATTCATCAAAAAAATTTAATACGAACTAATAAAGATCCTGAATGATAAAACCTGATTTCACACTAATGGAATACCCAGTCTTTCGCGAAATTCCTTGAACGCCCAAAGCATTCCAGGGGTCTGTTAGCACTCATGTTTAATACAAAGTTATGTGTTTACGCTTGAACATTTATTGGTCAAAATTATTAACTAATAGTATAGTAACTAAAAGACTAAACTCTGATTGATTTTTTCTTCGGACAATGCTAAAAGGAAAGAGTCTTTGCCAATTTTACCGATGTACAGGAAGATTTTACGTCCCCTTCGAAAAACGAAGTAACCAAAGATATTTTATTCCCTTTAATCAATCCTAGGGCCTCCTACCGGGCTACGAATCGGCGACGTTGGATTTTGTTGTCATGCTAAAATTTATACCACAGGTATAAATACAACTTTCTGTTTGATTTTTTATTTGATTAAGTTTCATTATATTTTTTCTATTTAATACTATTCTCTTACCTGAAATACTTATTAGATTATTGTAACATTTCACAATAATACTTTTATGCGTTTTTTATTCTAATTTCTTTTGATAATTTACTAACTATTGTATTACCAGTATTAGATTTTTTTTTAATTGAAAGAATTAATACACTCCGCTACAATCACGGGCGTTAATATTAGAGCATTCACACAATAACTATATAGAGTAAACCGTACGGTTATTGGCACTCAGTACAATTAATGGCACCCCAACTTTAACTTAAAGAAATAGGTAAACAAGTCCTAATTTTATTACAAGATATACATGAGTCTAATGTTTGAGGGGTCCTCTAAGTTATCTATGAAGTAAGACTTTAACAAACTAACCATAGGGAAGATTTCACAATTAAATCCACAGGGTGCCAATAACTAGATTTGGCCCTTTTAATAATAAATATTGCCATATTGTAAAACTGTTGAACTTTTGACCCAAAAAAGCCTCTTGAGTCTTTATAAGGATAGATAAAGAGGTGTTACCTATTAGATCCCTTCATAAGAAGTATTTTTTTTTTTGTCACCACTGAAATTTAGCCTTAAGGGTGCCAATAACTGTACGGTTTACCCTACAAGTGTAGATAAAAAAATAATAATAATAAATAAAATGTAATCCTTGAAGAAGGAAAGAAATATTAAAATAACAACCACAAAACTGAAATTACGTTCTCACATACAAACCACTTACTAGAAATTTATTTTATGGTCAAATAATATAGAAAAATGTCTACGGTGATAATATATAATGATTAACACGTTCACGCCAGCGTGCACCACCGGTGGCTCACACTTGACTCCCTCATTGGGCGGCGTGTACCACCGGTGGCTCACACTAGAATGCCGCCTCTGCCAAACAATTAGATCTTTAAAACTTTGCCCACCGAAAAAGAATACCTGAGATTCACGCTTTCTTTTCGACACAATTTTAATATTTAATTCTCTGACAAGAGAACAGTTACTCGATTTCAAAGGACATGGCAGCTAAAGTGTTAAGAAAGTAGAAATAATTTCTATATAGCTGAAAATTAAAATAATAGAAATTTAAAGTAAATTAATTTATTTTTATCTTTATATTCATATAACGTATAAACATTTATTTTTTAATAACAATTATAATTAATATCGTATTAAGAACATAACTAGTAGGATATTATTTGTTAATGTTTATTTTATTATTGTTGGATTGCCAATATTGCATAATGCCCTGGAATAGCTCCCGCCAGATAGAGCGAAAAGCTAATACCTCTAAAAACAGTCCCGGCGTGAACGTGTTAAGCTACATATTTAAGTTAATTATACCAATTCATTATACCTAGATTAAATGATAGGGTATACCATATTAACATAAACGATCACAGAGCCATTATTTCAAAGGTTATTTGGGGTCGTGGATAGATTGGAAGCAGAGAGGTTCGGTTGGAGGAGTTTTAGCTGACCACAAGCCAATATGAGGAGGCGCCCACACAACCTGCCTTTGGTCCCCAACCTATATGAGCTTCCCAACTTCAACGCTCTACCAATTAGAGATCCAATATCAAACCTAATTACAATCACCACACCAGATTTTATACCCCCAAATAGATTCTTGATGTTTATCATACAGCAATATTGTGAACTGGACCCTAATAGAAGCTTTAGATAAACAGTTGTTTATTAATGAGGATGGCTTATTTTTAAGAATGGATCCTGGAGTTCATCAGACAATAAGTGGTATTGTTACTATTATATATTACTAGCTAGGGTGCCCGGCTTCGCTCCGGTAGTTGTGTGGCAGTTTTAATAACAGAAAAACTTTAAAATTAAAGGAAATATAGAACAAAATTAGCACTTTCTTGAAAATTTTAACATCTGCAGTGTCCGCCCAAATAAGGAACCCTATATACTTTATAGGGTGTTAAAAATGGTGGATGAACAATTCATTTTGCTGCAACTTTGTCGAGTCATGCATCGTTTTTGATGGTTTCTGTGATTATGAATCCTATAAGCCCATTCCAAGCAGTCAGCAGATAATAAGTTATTAGATTATTAGTTAAAAAAACTATATTTGGAGTACCACTTACGCCGACTACTGTGATGGTCCCATTAGATCCAGAAGTTTAGAAAATACCGAAGATTCATAGAAAGACCTTTCTTCCAGTTCAACCTCCCTTAATATATCCCCCCCCCCCACGCTAATTTGGCCGAACTCTTCACTTCTCCAATCTTACTACTGTTACTAAGTGAAAACCAAAATATCATGAGGACTCAATTTTTTCATCATATTTCTTTTTATCCTGAACTATGAGCGGTGATAAAATCTTATTGAAAAAATGCTGTAATTGGAGTTAGCCATTTTGTCAACTTGAATGCTCATCATACATAGTAGTAAAACCATTTTTCATAGTTACATACAATAAGAACTCTTCAAACTTTTTATTTTCGATTTATAATCAGTCAATTCAGCTCTTCTTTTTTATTAGCTCACTGTACTACTAAAAAATGTTCACTCATATTGGATCAAATTTACTTAAGTATATGTTATATATTGATTAAATGTAATGTGTTAATCAATTAACCTTCTTATGAGAAAATTAATTTTGTAAGTTATCCATTCGGTTTTCTAATTTTTAAAATTATTGCAGATATGTAAAATCATTATTTTATTTTGAAAGAAAACGTTAAACTAATTATTTTCGCTTGATTTTTTAGTAATTTAAAAAGAACAGCTGAAAAAATATATAACCTTCACAAACTTAACTGGATGAATGAACAATAAACATTGAGTGAAACACACCCTAGCGCTTCCAGGAAATTTGCAGCTCGAAATAAATTTTTCATTCATAAACTCGTATGTCATTCTCAGGTAGGCTAATGGTGCGAGAAGCTTAAAATTCCCGTCCTTTTCTCTTCAATTTTACACCCTTAACAGGAAAACGGAAACCTTCTTCTCCGTTAGGGGTTATATAGCAACACGCTGACATAACTTTCTTAAACGTACTTTGAGTCGTTTTTGAGCCTTATCCGCACCCACATTGTACACTTTGCTTAATAATATATATTGATTACTTATATCATCTGTAAATGTAATGTGTTTATCAATTAATCTTCTTATGAGAAAATTAATTTTGTAAAGTATCCAGTCGGTTTTCCAATTGATTGCAGATATGTAAAATCATTAATTTATTTTAAAAGAAAAGGTGAAACTAATTATTTTCGCTTGATTTTTAAGTAATTTAAAAAGAACAGCTGACAAAATATATAACCTTTACAAATATAACGGAATGAATGAAAAATAAACATTGAGTGAAACACACCCTAGCGCTTCCTGGTGGTCTGCAGCTCGAACTAAATTTTTCATTCATAAACTCGTATGTCATCCTCAAGTAGGCTAATTACATATTGCGAGAGGCTTAAAATTCCACTCCTTTTCTCTTCAATTTCACACCCTTAAGAGAAAAACTGAAACCTTCTTCTCCGTTAGGGGACATACAGTTACACGCTGACATAAATCTCTTAATCGTATGTGGAGTCGTTTCTGAGCCTTTTCGGCACGCACGTTGTACACTTTGCTATATAATATATATTGATTACCATGATATAACTGTAGATAGATAGATAATTACCTTTATTGGTACTATATACAATACATAACATACTTTTTTTTCTTAACGTATATAGACAATGGCCAGAGATAGGGCCGTCTGTCGAGTTGTCTACGGAGTATTTACAATTATAATAAAATAACAAAAGAAAAGAGCTCTTAGAAAAATAAACTTTATGAGTATACGTATATCGTAAACAGATAGGTTGATAAACGAAAATAAGTACTATTGAAAAAAACCTGGTGCGATGCGCGCAACACACCAATTTCACTTACGAACTTACTTAGATTAGAAATCGACGTGTTTCGATAATAGGTAAACGCCATTCCTCAACTTCACACATTTTTCCACCTTTATATACTTATATTTGAATATTAGTTTGACCAATTTTGATGAAATTTCGGCTGTTGCATCGCGGGCTTATAAATACAACAAACACCCAATTTCAGCTTCGTACGGTTTATAGTTTTTGAGCTAGTCTGTGTCTCACACACAGACCATTTTGCGGGACTTAGTTTGCTGTCGTCTGTTGTATATTATGTAGTACTATATGTCTTTGATGGAAATGTGACAATGGAGGACTCTATAGTCATACATAGGTGGCATTTCCATCATAGACACATGGTACTACATAACATGTGACAATAGAGCACTCTATAGTCATACATGGGTGGCATTTCCATCATAGACATATAGTACTACATAACATACAACAGACGACAGCTCCAGTTTATTTTTATAAAAAATGTTGCTTGGCACTATTTTGCCCCGACCCCTTCATATTTTGTCAGTGATCGTAGTCTAAAATGGATGATTAGTTTATATCTCCATTCGCTCAGCTCTGCATGAATGTCATTGTCATCTAGTGGCAGATTGCAATGATGTCCCAGCTTATTTAAGTGCTGGAACCAGTTACTATTATTTCCTATGAGGCGCTGGGCTAAGATATGAACAAATCTATCAGGATTCATTTTTAATACTTTTATTACATGGGAGAGGCGCGTATTTAATGTTTGGATATACATATAGGGAGGGGTTCGCGTGAAGTTTGCGCCATGATATAACTGTATGTATGATATGTTATTACCATGAAATAAGTAGAGATCTGTAGTCTACTTTCTGCTTGGCAAGCATTAACTTCCGATTTCGATGGTGAGTGAAAATATCTTTTTTTACCTCTTCGAAATAAAGATTAATAACATTCCTCGACTCTCCTTCCCCTATTTTTAGCCATCTTACCAAAAACTTACCAGTTAAATGTCCACCTTCTGTACGGATGGTTGTTCCCTCATTTTTTTAAAAATATAGAACTTAACAAGTTACCAAATAGTAAGCGGCCAACGGTGCCCTTTATAATGAACAATAGGCCCGATAATATTCTGCCTAAACAAGCGTGACAGAACCAAGAGACCATTGATTTACTAAGACAAAAAGCATTATGAAAGTCTTGCCAAAACTTCCCGGCCATTAGACCCGTTGTTTCGAGATCTGAGACCGATCTAGAAACTAAAGGAATAGTTTGGCAGCTGGCCACCACCGACCGTGGTTTGGGACTTCTCCAATTAATAATAACCCCTAGGGAAATGTCACGGGTAGAAAAATAATGACAAAAGAAGTTACTTTCTATAAAATCTGGACATCAAGGAAGAATTTTTTTAATTAACATTTTATTTGATGACTGTCCCTAGAAAAGAAAAAAAATAAACTCTTGTTTCTATGATGATAATAAATCTATCTAGCACTCTTTGAGCTATCAAATCACTCTTTGAAGAAGATAAATGTTTATTCATTAACACGTTTACGATATGATTTTTTTTAACCAATAAAATAGCAGTCTCTTGCCGTGTAGTTCAATCGACACAATCAGCATTCGAGTTAAAAATGACAGAGTTAATTTTCTTTGGAAGCTTTATAAAAATAATAAGAGATGTTAGCCACCTTTTTCAGCCAATATAAGCCAAGATGTTAGCCAATAAACCAATATAGCCTTCGATTTAATACAGCCTTAGGCTATATTATTTGAATATTTCAATGAAGGGATAGAGTATAAAAAAATTGGGTTATTTCTATAATACAATATTGTTTATTTTTTTATTCTGCAGAAATCTGCCGTAATTTATTTTATCTCAATTTAATTTTATTTTTTAAACTTAGTTAATTCCTTTGACGATGTAAGCTAGACAAAATTTGAATTTAAAAAAATCAAGTAAATAATTAAAACCTTATTTAAGCGTATTGCAGCAGAGTTTCATCAATGCGGTCATATTTTCCCTCGGTTTCATTGGAAAATAGGAGAAAACTAACGAAGAAAACTTTTAATCAATGCTTATATATAGAAATGCATGAAGATATTAAGAGCTAGCCAGTCACCTTTAAGTGGTTTGATCATTTCTGAAATATTATATTAGAAATCAATTTGGCCGTGTCGCCACATTACCATTTACCAATATAAAAAATCTGGTGCGTGCGCGCAACACACAACTTTCACTTACCAACTTACTTAGATTAGAAATTGACGTGTTTTGCTAAATATCATTTGCCAAAGTCACACATTTTTCTACATTCATATCATATTTTTGTTAATCGTTAAAGCCGTTTTTGAGTAAATAAAAAAAACCCCGTGAAAATGACACAAAATTTATTAAGTAAAGTCCCCCCTCCCGTAGATCAATTTTGATGAAATTTTTACAGTCATATCTCGGGCATATATACACATCAAATACCAAGTTTGATCAAAATCGTTAAAACCGTTTTTGAGTAAATAAAAAAACACGTGAAAATGATACAAAATTTATTAAGTAAAGTCCCCCTTCCGGTTGATCAATTGTGATGAAATGTTGGTTATCACATCTTTGGCATATAAATACATCAAATACCAAGTTTGATCAAAATCGTTAAAACCGTTTTTGAGTAAATAAAAAAAACATGTGAAAAAGATACAAAATTTATTAAGTAAAGTCCCCCCTCCGGTTGATCAATTTTGATAAAATTTTTACAGTCATATTTCAGGCATACAAATAGATCAAATACTCAGTTTAATCAAAATCGTTAGAGCCGTTTTTGAGAAAATCGAAAAAAACGTAAAAAGTTATTCAATAAAGTACCCCCTCACTTTGAGCAAATTTGATGAAATTTTTGCTGTCACATCGCGGGCTTATACATACTCTAAATACCCAATTTCAGGTTCGCACGGTTTATAGTTTTTGAGCTAGTCTGTTCACACACACACAGACACACACACAGACCATTTCGCGGGACTTGGTTATTTCGACTCAGGGGGTCCCAAAACGTGAATTTCCGTTGAAAACCGGAAGTCGAAAATTTTCACGATCGCAATACTTCCACTTACTATATATTTCATATATAGGTAAGTGAAAGTAAAAATCTGGTGCGTGCGCGCAATACACAACTTTCACTTACCAACTTACTTAGATTAGAAATTGACGTGTTTTGCTAATAATCATTTCCCAAAGTCACACATTTTTCTACATTCATATCTTATTTTTGTTAATCGTTAAAGCCGTTTTTGAGTAAATAAAAAAACCTGTGAAAATGATACAAAATTTATTAAGTAAAGTCCCCCCTCCCGTAGATCAATTTTGATGAAATTTTTACAGTCACATCTCGGGCATATAAATACATCAAATACCAAGTTTGATCAAAATCGTTAAAACCGTTTTTGAGTAAATAAAAAAAAAAAACGTGAAAATGATACAAAATTTATTAAGTAAAGTCCCCCCTCCGGTTAAAAATTTTTACAGTCATATTTCGGGCATATAAATCGATCAAATACTCAGTTTAATCAAAATCGTTAGAGCCGTTTTTGAGAAAATCGAAAAAAACGTAAAAAGTTATTAAATAAAGTACCCCCTCCCTTTGAGCAATTTTGATGAAATTTTTGCTGTCACATCGCGGGCATATACCTACACTAAATACCCAATTTCAGGTTCCCACGGTTTATAGTTTTTGAGCTAGTCTGTTCACATACACACAGACACACACACAGACCATTTCGCGGGACTTGGTTATTTCGACTCAGGGGGTCCCAAAACGTGAATTTCCGTTGAAAACCGGAATTCGAAAATTTTCACGATCGCAATACTTCCACTTACTATATATTTCATATATAGGTAAGTGAAACAGACTAGCTCAAAAACTATAAACCGTGCGAACCTGAAATTGGGTATTTAGTTTATGTCACCTTTAAGTGGTTTGATCATTTCTGAAATATTATATTAGAAATCAATTTGGCCGTGTCGCCACATTACCATTTACCAATATAAAAAATCTGGTGCGTGCGCGCAACACACAACTTTCACTTACCAACTTACTTAGATTAGAAATTGACGTGTTTTGCTAAATATCATTTGCCAAAGTCACACATTTTTCTACATTCATATCATATTTTTGTTAATCGTTAAAGCCGTTTTTGAGTAAATAAAAAAAACCCCGTGAAAATGACACAAAATTTATTAAGTAAAGTCCCCCCTCCCGTAGATCAATTTTGATGAAATTTTTACAGTCATATCTCGGGCATATATACACATCAAATACCAAGTTTGATCAAAATCGTTAAAACCGTTTTTGAGTAAATAAAAAAACACGTGAAAATGATACAAAATTTATTAAGTAAAGTCCCCCTTCCGGTTGATCAATTGTGATGAAATGTTGGTTATCACATCTTTGGCATATAAATACATCAAATACCAAGTTTGATCAAAATCGTTAAAACCGTTTTTGAGTAAATAAAAAAAACATGTGAAAAAGATACAAAATTTATTAAGTAAAGTCCCCCCTCCGGTTGATCAATTTTGATAAAATTTTTACAGTCATATTTCAGGCATACAAATAGATCAAATACTCAGTTTAATCAAAATCGTTAGAGCCGTTTTTGAGAAAATCGAAAAAAACGTAAAAAGTTATTCAATAAAGTACCCCCTCACTTTGAGCAAATTTGATGAAATTTTTGCTGTCACATCGCGGGCTTATACATACTCTAAATACCCAATTTCAGGTTCGCACGGTTTATAGTTTTTGAGCTAGTCTGTTCACACACACACAGACACACACACAGACCATTTCGCGGGACTTGGTTATTTCGACTCAGGGGGTCCCAAAACGTGAATTTCCGTTGAAAACCGGAAGTCGAAAATTTTCACGATCGCAATACTTCCACTTACTATATATTTCATATATAGGTAAGTGAAAGTAAAAATCTGGTGCGTGCGCGCAACACACAACTTTCACTTACCAACTTACTGTCATATTTCGGGCATATAAATCGATCAAATACTCAGTTTAATCAAAATCGTTAGAGCCGTTTTTGAGAAAATCGAAAAAAACGTAAAAAGTTATTAAATAAAGTACCCCCTCCCTTTGAGCAATTTTGATGAAATTTTTGCTGTCACATCGCGGGCATATACCTACACTAAATACCCAATTTCAGGTTCCCACGGTTTATAGTTTTTGAGCTAGTCTGTTCACATACACACAGACACACACACAGACCATTTCGCGGGACTTGGTTATTTCGACTCAGGGGGTCCCAAAACGTGAATTTCCGTTGAAAACCGGAATTCGAAAATTTTCACGATCGCAATACTTCCACTTACTATATATTTCATATATAGGTAAGTGAAACAGACTAGCTCAAAAACTATAAACCGTGCGAACCTGAAATTGGGTATTTAGTTTATGTATATGCCCGCGATGTGACAGCAAAAATTTCATCAAAATTGCTCAAAGGGAGGGGGTATTTTATTTAATAACTTTTTAAGTTTTTTTCGATTTTCTCAATAACGGCTCTAACGATTTTGATTAAACTGAGTAATTGATCTATTTATATGCCCGAGGTATGACTGTAAAAATTTCATCAAAATTGATCAACCGGAGGGGGGACTTTACTTAGTAAATTTTGTATCATTTTCACTTGTTTTTTTTTATTTACTCAAAAACATTTTTAACGATTTTGATCAAACTGGGTATTTAATGTATGTATATGCCAAAGATGCGATAGGCAACATTACATCAAAATTCATCAACCTGAGGGGGGACTTTACTTAATAAATTTTGTATCATTTTTACGTGTTTTTTTTATTTACTCAAAAAAGGCTTTAAAGATTTTGATCAAACTGGGTATTTCATGTATGTTTATGCCAAAGACGTGATAGCCAACATTTCATCAAAATTGGTCAAACGGAGCGGACACTTTATTTCATTATTTTTTTCCAATTTTTACCTTTTTTTCGATGATCTCAAAAACGGCTTTAACGACTTTTATCAAATTCGTCATGTTTAATGAAAATTAGGTGTCCTTTAATATCAGGTAAGCTTTATCATTATTAATATGTTCTGAGGGGGCTTTTTTGGGGCGGGGGTTGGGGCCTTTTTTGTTTGTTTGTTTCCTATAAAGTACCTTTGTTTTTGTTTATATGGAGAAATTAACTGTCTCTCGTTACGCCCAAAAATAAGAAATGGCTAAATATGAGATATGATAACACAAGAAAACATAAAGAGGAGAAAAAAAGAAAACTATAAATATGTGGAGTACGCCTTTAATGACAGACCATTGTTCATAATTAAAGCCGTTCTGTTCATTTGAGAAGTAGCAATTAACAAAACGCATTAATTTCTAATCTAAGTAAGTTGGTAAGTGAAAGTTGTGTGTTGCGCGCACGCACCAGATATTTTTTTTTGCCTTTCAGCAAATTTCGATGAAAAATATGTGAATAAACAAGGAAAAGTTGAACACATTTTGAGTTTTTTCAAATAAGGTTTATATTTTTCTTTCATTAATTTTTCCGATAATTATTTCGTATACATAAATTTAAAGGGCTTGTTGGATGAAGGGGGGCGGGCCAGAGACATGGCAAAGTTTCATTGAAATCTTAATAGCCGTATTGGTGCTGTAGTCTAGACAAAAACTAACAAAATCAAGTTTTTTTGATCGCTGACACCTCCTAAATATCTATAATGGGATCTATAATATAGAAATCGCACGCACATACATTTCTGACAATTTTCGGTATACTGCGCAATACTTTCTACAAATTGTACGTATTGACAGCAACACTAACTACCCCAAAACTCAATCTATCATAAAATCTATAAACGATTAGTCAAAACATATTATTGGAAAATAACTTCAGTATTCATATCCCTAATCCATCATATCCCTATTCATATCCAACTACCCGTTAAAATTGATAATATTAATTTGTTTGGGTTCACATTACAAAGTGGTTCTCAAGTACAGTCTACACGTACAAGTATAGTCTAAAAGTACAGTACCAGGATGGGAATAATTTTTTAGGGAGATATTGTAGATGCTATAGAAAAAATTGTAGGTGCTAGAAATCGTGTGTAAAAACAGTACGAGATAATGGGAAAAAAACGAGGTCCTTCATAAAAATAAAATAAACATTTTTCTTAATTATATCTAATATATAATTGGTTTCTTAATCTCCTGGGATATTTATATTATGGGTATAGTTGCTGTTAACAGTATTGGAGCAATCACCAGGACAATCTCATCTTTAACATTTATTCCTTCATCTACAACGTTTCGGCTATGTCGCCATTTTCAAGTCTCAATCTGAATAAAGATGTAATTAATCCACCTTTTTTAAACAATGCCTCCATCAACCCAAAATAAAACTTCTTTTTTTATAAATTAAATATATATAAACCATTAACTGGTGTCGACATTTAAAAAGTTGAAAGACTTAAATTGTGTGAATGTTGTGTGTGAAAGTCTTTCAACTTTTTAAATGTCGACACCAGCTAATGGTTTATATATATTTAATTTATAAAAAAAGAAGTTTTATTTTGGGTTGATGAAGGCATTGTTTAAAAAAGCTGGATTAATTACATCTTTATTCATACGACAGGCGACATAGCCGAAACGTTTTAGAAGAAAGAAATACATGTTATTTGTGAGATTGTCCTGGTGACTGCTCCAATACTGTTAACAGCAACTATGCCCATAATAAAATAAACATAACTAATGGTTGCCTATATAAAACTATTTAAAAAAAAAAAAAAAAACATTGGCAAAATCCTGTCCCTTGAGAATTGCTAAAGCGACAGAGAAAGGTAGGTAGGTGAATGAGCGATATCTAGTAACTCACTAAGTCCTTGACACGATGACAATCAGTAAATATATAAAACGTTCCTTCCTTTAAATGTCACTGGTCCCTCCACGGCCCAAGGATTTCGAAACCTATTCCATCGGCTGCATCCAATCCTTTATATCTCTTGGGCTAAAACTTTATATAATATTTAGATACATCTACGTGCAAGGGTGGATCCAGGAGGTTGGGGGTGGGGTAACTGGGATCATGATGGGACAAATATTTTGGCTTTTCAATTTTTTTGTATTTCTAAACTAATAATGCAATGAGGTAGTTACTACGCCCTAAACATAACACTTTTAGATGTTTAGATCTCATTAAAAAACGGTGCTGTCATTAAAAACTGTGCAGTGGTTATGAGAAAGGGGGTCATGACCCTCTAATTTCGTGCTAAATCCACATACGTTTTTGCTAAATCCATTAGTTAACCACATATGTTAATCCTGTCTATATCTTTATCATGAGAAATTCATTTTTCGTCTATCACAAACCGAACTCTTTTTTGCTTATTTCAAGTTTCGGAGAAGGTGTGAACTTCCTTCATTCCTCTTATGCCAACTGCATTAGCGTGACATCTAGTTCAGTTCAAAATAATAGGTTATTTAGACCTAAATATTTCCGATTAAAAAAAAAAATTTGAATTAAATACTTGTGGGGAATAAAGTTGTAGGTAGTGAGGCTATGGACGTTTTCATGCTTTGCGTTGGATAGGCTACAGATTTTCTCACGTTAAAAACATCTCACTCAATGTCCACCTATATTAATTGATTAAAGAATTTACTTCATTAAGAATTGTAGTGTAGGAAATGAGAAAGAATAAAAATTAAACAAAAACAACTTTCTTCAAGGAACATGTGTTGTCTGATGGAAACAAAACTGAGATAGTATGGCCGCTATTTTGAAGCTGTGCTCCCTCAAATTTTTCAAAAAGTAAAATACACCTTATCCCAGTTTTGGAACGATATTAAAGAAAATTCGGATGGTGTCAGAAAAAACTGTGCGACAAAAATAAAATCAATCAGATACATGGTTACAGGATTTTATTTTCATGTTCCTTCATGTTTCAATAATAAATCCATTCATTTAGTGTAAAATAAAAATTCGAGATGTTCGAAACCTAGCCCGTGTGACAAATGACAGACAGTTTACGCAGAGAGGCTTTCACAAAATAACCCACATTTTTATAACGAACCATCAGTGATTGATAAAAATAAAACGTTCAAAAAAATAACAAACTATTTTTTTAAATTAAATAAACAAATCATCTTCATTGTATCTATAATATCTTAAGTCTAGATATTGAAAATGCAAATCCAATGATATTTCTTGATTTAAATAAGTTGAAACCTAATAAAACAACAGATATTTCCGATTTTTTTTCAATTTTTTTGAATATTTATTGCGAAGGAAATTGTGTTCTCTCTAAAATAGAAATCCATAATAAGTCGTTTCGCTAAAACCGATTATCAGTTATCCTCAATATTTGCCATTATAGGAGATTAAAATGAATTAAGCTTATGTTCTTCTAAAGATTGCAATTTAAAGAGGGCTTTGGAAACTTTTATACGTAACATTTTTTATTTGGTGTAGCACTTTTCAAATTGCGAAACGACTTAACAGTTTTTAACTTAGAATAACTCAGTCTACGTAAAATTTTATGAAATTTGAGAACACTATTTTCTCTTCCAAGAATTGCTTTTGTGTTATGAGCAAAACATTGAGAAAAAAAGTTCGAAAATTTTGGTTTGTTATAAAACTTGATTGCAAGCGATCTGAGGTGGCAGACGTTCACATTTGTTGTATATGAAATGAGTACTTTCAGACTACAAGATCAAAAACTTTGTTCAAATCAGACACTTTTTTGACCCTCGGCTCCCGGACTATAAGTAAATTAGGCATTTTAGAAACATATGATATATTATTCTTGGGATCCTGAAAGTAATATTACAACCTCCAATGGGACTACACTGTACAATGGAAGAGTGAATTATATTCTAGCGAAAGATAAATATAGGAATAAAATAAATGCCTGATCTTAAAAGGCAAATAATTCCAGAGAGCTGGGGAATAATCAGGAAAACAAAGTTCAAATGCAGTAAGATTGATAATAAAAATGGGAATCTCATGCGACAGGAGTCTATTGAAAGAAATAGAAGAAAATAGGCGTTTGATAAGTGCTATTGGATTGGTCAAGTTATAAACCCTGGAAACATACGGAGGGTTAGGGGAGGGTAGAAACACCCTCACCCTAATAGAATAGGCTGTTCTGCAAAGGAGGGGAGGCATTATAGTTTATAGTTATAGTTATTATTTATATACAAGAGATATTACAGGTATTCTCAGGCTAGAGAAGGTATAGTGCCTAGCAGTATACCTAGCTTCCCTAGTTAATAAGCCTATCGTTATATCCGTGAAGTCAAAAGGTATGTCACATAATTTAAAAGAAATAAACTTCGTAAAGAACCAATAGAAATCGCATGCCCAATGCAAGAATCGTCTAAATACAAAAAAAAATGTTTTTTTATTTTGTTTTTAGAACCAATCTAAGTTTCTTTTTTTCCCTTCCTTTGATATCCGTTGCCTCATTCATCCGATTGTTAAAATGAATCACAATCACTACTATCGCGGTCTATAAGCGGTCCAGCACAGAAATAGTAGAGGAAAATTACAAGATATTTAAGGGAGGAAATGCGATCTTGAGTTTTGCATATGACGAGCGAAACGATCATTGTATCAACACGAATTATTAAGGTACCGAAGTCAACATATACATACATCCAAATAATTTTTTTTAACCATTAACTCTTGTAACATGTGATACGAAATATCCAAAAAGAAAAAGCAATGAGTTAACTCTGATTTTTATTATCAAACTGGAGGTAACATTATATACTTATTTATATATAAATCTCGTGTCCCCATGTTTGTAGGAGATAAACTCAGAAATTACTCAACCGATTTTAATGAAATTTGGCTCAACGTGTATAGCTTTGTCCAACTTAAAAGATAGGATAGTTTTTATCTTGATTATTGACCACAATACTTATTTTATTCCGAATTATTGCAAATACAGTAGGTCGCGTTTCGATTTATTAACATAGCGCCATATGTCGATTTCATAACCTTTTTGTTGTTTGTCAGGGGTGAATTCAGAAACTATTCAACCGATTTTTATAAAATTTTGCTCATTGTCTGTAGTTTTGTCCAACTTAAAAGATAGGGTAGTTATCTATCTCGATTATCGGATTCAATAATTCTTATATTGCAAATTTAATACTTATTATACTACAATTGAGTGTGATTATTCGTAAGTTCTATAAATGTTTAACAGATGGCAGTGCAAGTTTATTTATTGACACAACATTTCATTTTCTTTCGATTTTTAGGGTGGTTAAGCAGAAATTTATTTTTTCCGGCTTGGACTAGGAAAATCCGTGTTTTTCCCTCTGGCAATTATCTCATTTTCACGCGTGAGGAAAACATCGAATGTATTTGTTTTAGGAAAATACCGGTTAACCAAAATCATTGTGCACCTATTAGCACTACAGTAAATAGAAATTGTGAATTCTAATAATAAAAAAATGTACATCATTGTTGTAAATAGTTATAAATTAACGTTATCTATCTCATATATAAAATTAAATTTTTATGTTTCGATAAGTAGCATGTAAAACATTCAGCGTGGTTTGAGGTTGCTCGCCATGTGCTATATTATGCATTTAATTAATATGCATTAGGAAAAAAAGTCAATTTGGTACATTTTTGCTAACTATCTATTGTATTTGTACTAAACCCTATTCCAATTACATTCTTTATTAGTTCCTTTTTACTATGTGTGTGTTGTGTTACTTATATTTAATCTCACCTCTGTTGAAAAAATCTAATAAGTGCTAAATAAATGGATCATTAATATTTACTAAAGCCAAATATGAGATGTAAAAAATAAGAACTTTAACCCTTCTAAATTCTTTACCAAACAATTTTAAATTTGGCGTAATGTTCAATTTAAAATCATGGTGAATATTAGATTAGCTGAAACTTTATCTTAATCATTGAATTTTGATTTGAGTGTATTAAAAAGAATAGGATTAAGACTAATTCAACGCATTATATAGCTACTGAGCCACAGCAACGCGTGGCTGGGTCTGCTCGTGTTTTTATAAGATGAGAAAATTAACTCAAGATGCAGAAGGTGTAATTACGAATACATCGAAAGAAATCACTTCTAGATTATAGTTAAAAATAAGGTTTTCCTTGACAGCTGTTTAATGTTTAGTAAATGTTAAAGTAATTATAGCCAAAAGGTAAATGCTGAAGTAATCGGAATCTATGAGCAGCATCTGTTAAGTTTCAGCCTCGAATGAATTAAGTAAAAAAAGTTATATATAGTTTATACAACTCTTTTGAAACAAAATCGTTAATATAAAAAAACAACTTATAATTTCTGTATCCAATAAGTAAATTAGCTACTTGCCTAAGTAATAACGGGCTTACAACTTCTGTACGAACATGTGGTGGTTTGGCGCCATTCCTTTCATAGTAACATAATCTTCTCTAGAGATCGTCGGATATGCAAATCTCAAACACAGCTCAGTCCATGTACGGTCGGCTTGCATTATTTAATTGTAATAATCTAACTAGATTGCAAACAACCTACAGCAAATGTTTCAAAATGTAACATGACAAAGTTCACAACTGCTTTTCAGGTGATTAAAATCGGATATTGACGAGCCCTTTTCAGTATATAAAAATCTTATTAGAAAAATCTATTTAAAAATAAAAAGTTGTCAATCTTTAAGGCGACCACCAAACTTAAACCACCACCCTTACAGTAAGGGAAAATAAAAAAACTATGTAATAAAATTAAAACATAACAAACGCTCAAGTTATCACCTATGGTGTGGTGGTTAGCATAGCCAACTTACAATACTAAAGTTCGCGGGTTCGCGTCCCGAGGTCGTCCTAGGATTTTTGAAGGGAGTAAAACACCTTGGCTATGCAGTCCCTCGGATAGGAAGTAAACGATCGATCATTAGAGGTTTAAAGATTCTAAAGGTGGAAATCAGTATAAAAAAAAAGGAGAAACGATAAATTGCAAGTTATTGTCAGTGAAATTTGGAATTCCGCTCAACGCCCTTTCAAGCTTCTTAAAGAACAAAGAACAAATCGTTAAGGGTTTGGAAGACAAAAGACTTCTAGGAACCGTCAGTAACATGGGCAGCACAGAGATGCTGAACCTAAAATTTAAAGCTCAGGTCAATTGGCATTATATTTATTTAAAATCAATAGGTGTTTGTGTTTATGCAGATAAGTCGAATTGTAGATACAATTCATATATACAACAATAGTCTTTTAAACGGGATTTAACAGGCTACTTAAACAGTTGATTAAACACAGAATGTAGTTCATGCCTAGAACACAATGTGGAATCGCTTGATTAAATTTAGTGGTAAGGGCTAAACAGCGTTTAAAGCTAAACGTTCAAGAATGGCAGTTTAAACACAGGTTAACTACAACCTAACATTATGTCTGTTTACTAATTCATTGGACCATAGTGAGTTGCTTAAAGTGCTAATATTATTCATTTTTCGTTACCTCTTAGTTCTTTGTATTTTTTGTTTGTGTTGTTTGATTTATATATTTAAAAGAATACCAGTTAAGTTGACTTAACTGACTACTCTCTCTCTCTAGCCACGGGACTGATAACGTATTGTACCTAGTACAGATAAAAGTAGTTCTGTGGTTGAACACTTAATTTTTCTTTATTGCTATTTAGATTTTACATCTTGGAGCAAGGAGTTCACCAGGCATAAATTTTACATAGAAAAGAAAAAAAAAAGTAAAATAAAGCAATAATAAAGACGGAATCTTGTTTAAACGACGTTTACCTGATTCCCTGTTTAAACGGGGAATTGTACACCCGCCCATTAACGAGAATTAACGGTTTTTTTTTTACTTTTTATCTGTTTTTTCTGCTATATAATAATAATTTCTGCATCATATTCTCCAGAATTTTTTTAATTGTGTTCGGGGATTCGAAACAGCTCAAAAATCAATCTTATTCCAAAGACTTATTATCGGAAACAATACAACTGAAAATACAACGGAAAACAAATGAAGGAACCATATTTCATATTTTTGAATAATCTACCTATATTATTTGAGAGATGATACATACAGTTAGCATTATAGTAATATAAGTATAGATAGATAGATAGATAGATAGATGAACACGTTTATTGGTACAATATACAACGCATAACATAATTTTTTTTTTTCTTAACGTATATAGACAATGGCCAGAGATTAGGCCGTCTGTCGAGTTGTCTACGGGGCATTTTCCATTATAAAATAATAACAAAAGAAAGGAGCTCTTAGAAAATTAAAAATAAAAATAAACTTTAGGAGTAGGGCGTATATCATAAACACCTAGATTGAAAAACACAAAAAAATTACTATTACGAAAAATAAATCTCTCTACATTAAAAATTGAATTCATTGATTAAGTAGATTCTGTATCTTCCTGCGCTCTTTATAAAATTAATAAGTGTCTTCCAGTTTTTGCCGTTTAATATTTCTTTGAACTCTAATATATTGAGGGTATGTTTCTTGAAATTTTTTGACCGTAATTCCTTTAAAACAGGGCATACTCCTATGAAATGAAAAGTGTCCTCTTTCGTTTTCATGTTGCATAGAGAACAGTCATTTCTTTTATTTATCCACGGTTGATAGTTCAGATTTAGCAAGTCTCCCCTAGCCTTAAAAATAAATTGAATGTCATTAAGGTTGTTTAATCTAAAGTATGTATTGCTATTGTAATCTAGGCTAGGATATGTTAGATGGTGTTCTGCATTTTGGGCTCTATCTATTATATTTTGTCTATGACTTATTTTGATGTGGCTGATTAGTTTATTTCTCCATTCGCTCAGCTCTGAATGAATGTTATTCTTATCTAGTGGCAGATTGTAATGATGACCCAGTTAATTTAAGTGCTGGAACCAATTACTATTATTTTCAATGAGGTGCTTGGCTAAGACATGAGGAAATCTATCAGGACTCATTTTTAATACTTTTATTACATAGGAGAGATGTGTAATTAATGTTTGGATATATAGGGGTTCTCGTGAAGTTTCCAGGTACAACATATAATTTGGAGCATTGCTTGGAAGCCTTAGTGCTTTTTCAAAAAAAAATTTTGCAACAGTTCCACTTGGTCATATTCAATAAAATATGAGTATATAGTAATATAAGTATATATATGTTCATATATAATATATTACGATGAGGAAAAGGGAGGGACAGTTAGTGAGTGGGTGCGGTGGACAATGGATGTAAGCGGGGCAGAATGTTCAGCCGGCTGTGAAACCTGCCTCCACCCAATAATAGCCACTCATAACGTCCCCATTATCACCGCTATAAATATTTTATTCATCTATAATACTTCTTATTAGATATAATATAACAAGTAAGACATGATTTTATTTAAATGTAATTTGTTTTTAACGCCAGTGCTTTATATATGTCCGAGAATCCTAAAAATGCTAGAAATAACCATAAGTTCGTTAACGAAAAATAAGGAAAATTTTATCTAAAGAACATGAGAACTTCAAATTAAAGATGAAAATAAGAAAGCTATGAACGCGAGAAATTTTGCTTATATTTCGTTTGCGAAATGACTTGGGTATGAGTTCTGTCCCGAAACATAAAAATTTTAATTTAAAACTTAAAAAATAAAAAAAAGGTCAACTTGTCCGCTTACGTGAGGATCAACATCCCTTTAAGATATTTGAGAATTAAAGTATTGTCAAAATAGGAACGAATGCTTTAATCATAGAATTCAGACGGTTACACAATCCGTATCGGGAAAACTTTAAATCGGTTAAAATACTGAGGTGATAAGACTGCGGCGAATAAAATGCGGGCGTGAAATCGTTGGGATAAAGAACGAACCATTCGCCAAAAGGTTAATAAGCGTTTTACCGACTGAAATAAACGATAGGTAAGTCGAAACTATTTTTATTTTTATTTTATTAATTTTATTTTATTTTTTATTTTATGATTCATCAGGGTATTTTATTCACATAATAATCTTTAAAATAAAGGATTCCAATTTTGCATTAATGTACATATTTAGACATAGTAAAGAACCCATCCCTTCTGCGATCCCACCCATAAGGTTTCGCCACACAGCTCTGTAGTAACCGGGGGCAGAACATATGTCCAGACAACAAGATCTAATTGACATACCGTCATAGCTTTAATCACTTTTAATTTTTAAATAATTAATAATTTTTTAAAAAATTTCATCAGAAGAGGGAAGGTTCGACTAAGCTGCAGCACTGAGCTTGGGAATGGCCCCCCGATTAGCACAGTGATAAGAATTCTGGGTTCGATTCTCGACCGTGGTCGAATTTTTTCTATTCTAATAACATTGTTTGAAAATTATAAATTAATTATTTAAATATTAAAAAATGATTAAATTTCAACATATAACTATTTAGCCTTTTTTTTAGATAGATTGGTTAGAGAACACGCGCACATCCACCCGTTGATGGAACGAAAATTGAAAAAGAAAAAAAAAGCGTGGCTAGGATGGAAATAGGCGAGTAAATATTTGAGCTTTTCTAGGATCACTGAACTGAGGAGGAGGCTAGAACCTGGATGGAAGGAGTCCATTTTAGTTGATACTGTTCGGTGGATATTATTCCATTAATTTTTGGTAAATTGTAGAATCATTGCCGTTAGAAGTTTCAGCTAGGAGGATAATCTTTCTTTATTTTGTTTTAAAATTTTCAATTATATCAATCATGATCCTCAGTAATAGTTTGTTAGTTATTTATTTGGCTTGATTTGCCTCTAACCGAAGGGGTCATTGGCTTTTTTTTTTTTTTTTTTTTTTTTTTTTTTTTTTTTTTTTTTTTTTTTTTTTTTTTTTTTTTTTTTTAAATGCTAATATAAAATCTGGTAAGCTTCAAAAAATTCAAGAGTATTTCAACACTATCTTCGGTATTCCGTAGCACTTCTTTCAATGATGTGTTCACCTTTAATTTTGTCTTGTAGGCTGATAAAGTTCGCAGTCCGATAATATATGGGAGACCGTGATCAGGGCACCACATTTGACGCAGGTAGGGTGTGCGAGGTTATGAAGTAGGCAAGCATGGGAGAATTCGCAGTGACCTATTCTAAGCCGGCAGAGGATTATTTTCTCTCTGATTGAAGATTTTCTGTTGCTGGTTGTCCATCTCTTACAATCTTCTTATACTTAGCAATTTATGGTGTTCCTTCTCTAGACTTCATTCCATCGTGTCATTTGGATTTCCTCCTCCCTCTTCTGAGTACCTCACCCAGTCAGTCCTCTTAGGGCATAATGTCAATAAATTTGACTTGACTGTTATTGCCTGTTCGAGCCAGTCTGGATGCAGCATCTGCCTTCTAGTTTCCTCCAATGCCACAATGGGATGGAGCCTAAATCAAACTATTTTTTTCCTTCTTTTCTTATTTCATCAATAAGATGGAATATTTTCAATATCGTGGAGTGCTCTGATTTTTGACTGTTTATTGCCCGTAGAAAGCTCATTGAGTCATTGACAATGACTGACTTTTGGTAGTGCAGTAAGGCAGAGCTTCCTTTATAGCAGTCGCCTCTCCAGTAAAAACTGTATATTTGTATTTGAATTAGTTTTTGTTTCACAATTCAGCGCATATCATTGTCGCGGGTTAAGGTATATAGGAACAGAATACTATCATAAATATAAGTTAAGTAAAATATAAAAAAAAATTTATTTTATTTATTGAAATTTACAACTGTATTTAAAGAAATACATTTAGTAAATGTCATAATACTAAGAAAAAATATGTCTTGAACAAAAATGAAGAAAAGCTACCCGTTGGTAGCTCTCAAATTATATCGTTGTATTCGCGAATGACTTTCATGAGTAAAAAAAGTATATAAAAATGCAGATTCATTGACCTGACATCATATCTCTAGAATACTGAGCTAAACAAATCCTGAACCCACATCGATATTTTCGGACATAAAACTATCGATACTATGATGTGATGACCAGGGGGGGTGGGGATAGAATAGTTGAATTTTTCATTTGAACCAATAGGAGCTATAATGCACGTTCTTAGATGAACATTGTAAATGAAGGATGTGATTCATTATAACTTGAAATACCAGTTCAAGCTTAGTCGTAACTGCAAAGAATAAAAACTTTATCAAAAGGTCAAAGAAACAGTATTTATACGAATGCTATACCAACCCTCTACAAGTAACCATGAAACCAAGATTCCAAGCTGGTGAAGTAGTTGATTTGATTGATGACGACATTTGGAACGCAATCTTCGAATGTGTCGGAGTTTTTGAAGAAAAAAGGACGTTTCTGTGACATTTGTCTAGACATAACTTACTTTGGAACATGTATACTTAAAAAAAAAATGTTTTGAGGTAGTTGATTAAGGGAGTATTTTTTTACAAAAACTGTGATTTTGTTTACATGCCATTAATTTTCAAGTCAATGGACTGGCAGGTAATCAGTTATTTTGTTTGTACATTATTCCATCAAGCTAAAAGGCGTTTATGAGCTAAACATTCAGTTTTTCAGTCTTATATTTTTTTTTATAGAGTAGATAAGCATTTTTTGCTAGTAATAAACATAAAATAGCACAAGGTTGCTTAGAGGCAGAGGCTATCACTTTATTCTTTAGAAACAAAGTATTATATAGTAGGGAAGAGATGCCTATATTGTACCACTTTTTAATTTTATTTTTTTTCTCCGATATGACTTCCATTATTCTTAAACAAAATATTGCTACAGATACTTTGCTTTATGCAGAATCATGCCATACATTAATCATACTATAATTATGATTAATGTAATTACTACAAATTTGTTTCCAAATCCTTGCAAATGGTACGATTTAGGAGACCAGTTTCCTAAATCGTACCGGTGGGTTCCTAAATCATACCTACATTAAAAATCCGTGCAGGGATACCAAAAGGTATATTAAAAAATAAAATAAGATTTTAGTTTTAAAATTTTACTTTATTTTATGGATATCAGACTTAAAAATAATATTATTACAACACACAACAAGTAATTGAGTGTTGAGATAAACTTACAAAAATAAAAAGCAGTAATACAAATAGTAATTAATGGTGTTCTTAATCTAAAGTATAAAAAAATGTAAATGTACTGAAATTAATTTCTAATAATTTTTAGAAATCTATTCCAAATTATAAAACGACAGAGCACTGTTCAAGAGCTTTTAGGCCTACTCTTATAAATATTTTTCTGTCAGGATCATATTAGGCTTCAAAGTTAACACAAACGTATTTTTTTATCTTTGACTTTACCCCAGCACATTTTTCATGGACCCACTTCTCACATAATAAACATTGTACCATGTCGTTTTAACATCTACTTTCTTCCGGTACGATTTGAGCAACCATTGGAGGTACGATATAGGCAACTCGGAGTTTTTTTAAACAAAAATTATTTCTTGCCTAAAACAAGAGCCACAGCGTGGTCTGCCCCTCCAAAATAAAGCGAATTAGTTGTGTTTCAAGGATCCATCTACTAAAAAAACATTTATCCTATCTATTTGATCACAGTGGCCTTACGATTAACAGCTGAAAACTACATCAATCTGTGACAAAACGCGAAAACTCGCCTTGATTCTCAACCAAAATAATTATCAGCACGAGGTCCGTTGCTCACTTGTTACAACACTGTATTGTTTCTTCCTACTCCGCTATAGCGCTCCAGCATTACTAATTCTATAAAAATTCGAGGTGGTACGATTTAAGAGGCGGTACAATATCGGCTACTCTCCCCTACTATCGATAGTTAAAAAACTATATCGATACTAATCGATAGTATCGATAGTATTATAGATCGATAGTCACTAATATAACACACATAAATAATAAAAGTCAGTCATGTTATGAAAATTATAGTATATTAGCGATACTCAGGTATCGCTTATTTACAACTGAACTACGAAAATATTCGGGTTGAGTAGTAAGTTAATCATTGTGCTGATTATGAATAAAACCAATCTGGAGAAATTAAAACAAAAAAACATATATATTTATTCTTAGATAACTAAAGTCAAGCTAAGACTCTAAGGTTATCATCACAATAAAGCGAAAATCATGGTGTGATAATAAAAGTTATATACTGACTTTTATTCTCTAGAAAGGAAAATAAGAACTAACTTCGAACCATATTACTTATTGGCTGCATACATGTCAGTTGACGAATCATCTAAACATTTATTTCATAACTTTGAATAATAAACTATAATTTATTTATTGTTTTTAATTAATACTGATTTGTTATACATTATGGGGAAATATGAAGTAAAAAATCATCTTAAAAATTAAATCAAAATTATTTTTCGCATTTTTTAAATAACTTGTTAATACTATTGTTAAATTACTAAAATAATAAAAATGTTCAATTGTCATTTTTATCCTACTTTCCTATTATCCTAATTTGCTGACATATATATTTATATAGCTGACTTATTATATATTATATATACTTATAGGGGACTTATTATATATATATATATATATATATATATATATATATATATCACTGGTGTTTGGACAAAAGGGGTTAAGTCATCTAATGTGAAGCTGAAACAACGATTTCCCAAGCTATTGAAAATCATTATAAATTCTTTGTGATTGTATTATTTTATTCTAGAATAATAAATGAAACTAAGGTAAACGTATCTATAGTGGACACTTGGGCAATTAAATTTTGAAACTAAGGCAGCTAGGCTTTGAATCAGCTTCAAACTTTGAGTGAATGTACCTACTACTATCGAGTACATTCACTTAAAGTTTGAAGCTGATTCAAAGCCTAGCTGCCTTAGTTTCATAATTTAATTGTCCAAGTGGCCACTACTGGAACAGTTTACCCTATATTCTTTCAATAGAGACTGTGATAAATTATGAATAACGAATAAATTAAAGTCAATTATGAATTTTAAGAAGACGATACACAATAAAAAAAATTTTTATGACTTAACCCCTTTTGCCCCAACATGAATGATATAATATAATAAATATAGCAGACTTATTATTATTATTATTATTATATGTATTACTGACGTGGTGCTAAAACACCTCTGTGCCAATAATCATAGTCTCAAAGAAAAATAATAATAATAATAATAATTAAAAATGACCTATATTGCACACATTTTTTCAAATCCTAAAAAAAATTAAAATTTTGATTTATCATATTTTTTGAGCCTCTTTATAAGAACTGATATCCAACAGATTTACTATTTAAGTTAATCAAAATTAACGATTTTTATTTAAGGATGGTTAGGGAATGTTTTCTACTTTTATAGATAAGGTAAATTTAAATGTTAAATAAAATAATTTAAATTTAAACCGATTTACGTAATCCATTCAACGTTGGAGAACTATCTCACGAACTCTTACTAAGGTCAAGCTCGAAAGAGGAAAGAAACCCAAGCTGGCACTGGTCCAGGCGGTCCTCACCCCCTACAAAAGGTTCGGTATTTACTCTCCAAATGGGGTGCGAACAGATTAAGGTAATCGCCCGAACCTTGGCGTACCGATTTACCACGAACAGCATTTTACACTTAAGGCGCATTTACAATGTGCGAACCTCACCTTTAAACAGTTAATCCCCCGTACCTTGCCGTACCGGCGTACCACGAGCAGCTATTTACACCTAAACATGAAGTCGAACGAAATACGATGCCTGATCGCAACTATGCACCTTAACAAAATAACGTTCATAACAAGACGACTGACTTGGAACTAGGTGCTGTTCTGATTTTTTTTTTAACTTATTATGATCAAAAGAAATGTCGCAAAAAGGCTAATAGGAGGTCTAAAAGCCTATTTTAACTAACTCAAAAGCGACACTATCACTTTCCCCAGGCGAATGTATAACATACCTGTTCGAATCCGTGTCTTATTTAGATTAGCCGAACACTGTTACGAACAGGTTGTTCGCGGGTGAGGTTCGGAGTATGTAAAGACACCTTAAGATACAACAACACCTCCTGGCGTTCAGTCTTCCTTCGATAAGTATCTTCCTATTGGCTGCAGCCGAGCTGGGAACGGTCTATATTAAGATATTTACCAAATACCAGAGACCCGAATAGTATTCGACCCTGAATCTCTGGAAGTAGAAGCCAAGAAAATAAAACATTTAAAGAAAAAAAAAACTATTTAATTACAAAGTAAACTACTTATCGCTCTTTGGCACCACTTCAAACTTTTTCCTTTAAACTCCTCTCAAAGGTGGGTTTAGAACCTAAAAGCTAACATTATTTAACTAACCAGAGCTTGATCTAAAAATAAGAGACGTATAATCGAGGCCACAGTTGCTAAGATTCAAGTACCGAAGAAAATTATATAGTTTAAAACAAATAAAAATACTCACACAGAAAAAAATTTGGTGTGTGCGCGCAACGCACAACTTTCACTTACCAACTTACTTAATTTAGAAATTGATGTGTTTTGTTAATTGCCACATTCATTTCTTATTTTTGTTTTTATTTACTCTATAAAAAACACTATTTTTTTATTATTAAATAAAAGTTTTTACTCGTGATAATTTGGCAATGCAAGTAAGCATAACACTTCAAGTCGTCTCAGTTTACAATTCTCTATGTAGTTGTTGAAAACTTCGTTTAGTTACCATGAAACATTAATTTCCATTAAAAGAACGGAAAGGCTTTAATGGGTGGATTTAACGTGTTTTATGAATTGACGGAATATTTTTCTTTTTTTCTCCAGTATATGTTTACTTGATTTTTTTCATATATCATATTTAGCTATTTCTTATTTTTAGGCGTAACGAGAGACAGTGAATTACGGATCATCTGCTTCTAGATTTACCATGCATCAATAAAAAACCTACGTTTTGGTTTAAAAGATATTAATGTTGTGTTCCAAATAAGTTACTAGATAAGAATATTTTACCAGTATTCTTAGACATTTTTAAAGTAGATTCTCAAATGGTTTCAAGATTCTGTTTTGATTCTCATATGATTCTCATATTAAGTTTACGTAACTTAAAAAAAAAAAAGTTGCTTTAGGATTTCAAAATACATAAAAAAAAAAAAAAAAACGAAGATATTGTTTCCATTACTTCTGTTATTTTGATTGCTTGTTTGAAAAATGTTTTAATCTCTTAACATTATTTTGTCAACCTTTTTTCCACATTTATCAATAAATTAAAACATAAAACATTATTCGTCAAATTATCTTAAATTCTCGGTAATATAACGGTCATTCTTTAAATTTCAGGTTAAATAATTACTCTTGGCTAGGTACTTGTAATTTTAATTTTTGACATTGATTTTACTTGTACACTAAATATGGACAATAATGTATAAAAAATAAATCTCAAATATGTAAAAACATGTAATAACATCCAATCACATATATACAAATAAGTAAAAACAAAGGGGCTTTATTTGATTCTGAATTTTATGTAAATGTATGTTAATCGAGTCGCTAGAGACTCGATAAATTGAACTTACACATTACCGAAGTATTGAAGTATTAAACACATTTTTTTTTTTTTACGGTTAAATCTTGTGGGGTGTAAAGAGTCTGGATAAAGAAAATGAATGAAGTTGTTAATTACTTTTCCAATTAAGGAATCGAGAAATTAAAAAAAAAAAATGCCGAGTTCCCACAATATTTGGACAGACTATTCAAAGTGAAAAACTACTTATATTTTCTCAAGGAGGTAAAACGTAGATATTCAAATATAATAATGGTATGTACATAGGATATAGTATATGGTAAATATATGGGGAGCGGGTAGTGGAGGTGCAAAGCGATGGCAACAACTGGGACAGGACGGGAATCGATTCACCCAACAGCTGATGCAAGACAAATGTAAGCTCCACGGATCCAGTCTCACCGCATCTCTCTCCTCTCTCGCAAGTATACACAGCCAATATATTGACACCTATGTACACGGCTATATACTATATTATGCAGTGTAGCTGTGTACTAGCTATATACAAAATTTGCAAAAGGATTAAAAAATGAAGTATACATGGCAATGCCAATAGCCGTCTGCCAGAGTTCACTGAAATTATAAAGTGTACAAGCTCAGGTAGACAATAATAAAATACAACTATGCATTTACAATAAAGAAAATAAAACGTAGAAATTAATTAACTTATGAGTTACTTTTAACATATTAAATAACGTAAAACAAAGATAGAAAGAAAGTAATTAAAGAGGGTTAATTATACTCTGAGGAACAATAAAAAAAATACAAAGAAAAAAAAACAAAAAAAAATCTTAAATTCAATAGTAAAAATAAAGTAAAGAATAGAACTTATAAAGTTAAATATCAGACATCCAGGAGTACCTAGCCCTCCAAGCGTGACGAGCAAAACGGATCAAGGGACGAGGATAAGAAAGAACAGTCAGAAAAGAAATTATCTCATCCCTTGTGAGACATGCTTTGTTAAAATAAAGTAAACGAAACTTAGCCAATAGAGGAAACTCTCCCGAGAAGTGATACCAATCTTCACAAGAACTACAATTGCATAGAGAACATCTTGACTGATCGGGATCATTTTGAAACTAAGGACGATAATTCAAATAAATAAGCTCTTCCCTCAATTTAAGCAGCCATTTCACCTCCAAAAAATTCAAATCTTTGGAGAGAGATGCAGTTTTTATAATCCGAGATTAAAACTTTGTATAAAAGAAAGTGGTCTGATACAATCGCGCTTAAAGTTCTTCTCATAGTAATCCTCTTTTATTTTATTTTATTCTTTTATTCCTTTTTTATTTTTCCAAAATAACATTTAGTCTTAAACGTAGATATTTTTATATACCTTAGGGGGGGTGGGGAGTGTAGGAAGTCAAGTAAATGAAACTGAATACCATACAATACAATAGTACCATAAAAAGTATGGGTGACAAAAAACAATAAAGAAGGTAGTATCACTATTAAGAATTTAGATGTTGCTTAGAAAGGGAGAATACTGTAAAGAATAATATTATAAATGATTTAAAGTGAAAACGAAAGAACGAAGAAAGATAATAAGAAAATAAGTTTGTAGGAAGAGACTATTTAATTATAGATATATAGAATGCTAGGCCTCAAAGACTTGTATTATTTCAATAATTCACTTAATGATGCAGATTACATGCAAAAGTTTCGCCTATTCAGGCATCTTCAGGGCTGTAAGAGGTTCGCAAGCAAGCTAGAACCAGACTCTGAAATATAAAAATAAGTTATTAAACGAATTCTCTACATTAATAAGGCCTTCCTTCCAGTAAATGCTTTGGTAACGTGTTGTTCGATTTATGCTTTTGCAAGTACATACCTTTTCCAATAGAGTTAAGGTATTTAGTGAATGAATTAATAACGTTCCAAATATCTCTTATCTATTACCTAAAGAGTCTGGTTCTAGCTTGCTTGCGAAACTCTTACAGTCCTGAAGATGCCTAAATCGGCGAAAATTTGGCATGTAATCTGCATGATTAATTGAATTATTGAAATAATACAAGACTTAGAGGCCTAGCATTCTATATCTATAAGAAAATACGAAAAAATACATAAAAGAAAATACATAGAATAAGAAAATACGAAAGAACAAAGAAAGATAATAAGAAAATACATTAAAGTTTGGCATAAAGATTAATTTTTTGTAGAAACAAAAAAAAATTTTCGGCTATCTTCGAGGGGTTATTGAGTATCTCGCCTAAGTCGGTACCAAGCCCCAATTCTCTCTGCTCTATTTCGTAAGCGTAACACTCTGTGAGTATATGCGACACCGCAGGTGATACATTGATGCGGGGATTTCCTTGCCATGAGGTATTCTTGGGTGATCCTGGTGTGCCCTATCCGTAGGCGGTTGACAAAACAATAATTAAATATGCTGTTATAACAAAAATTAAACCCGACATCTCTGGAAAAATCTAGTTTCATTTTATTTAATTTTTTAACTCCTTGCATCTAATTATTTAAGAGCAACCCGAGAAGCCTCGGTGATCTATCGGCTTTTATAGGCCCTTCAAGTAACCGTTGTCAGGAGAAACTCGATCAATCCAGGACATTCAAAAATATCTTCCTTTAACCAAAGCGGCGAGTGGTGTTGGCGTAACATTTTTGCCTGTCAATGTAAAAAAACCTACTGAAGATTTGAACGAAGAACCATTAATTTGAATCTTGTCCATATCAAACTTATTTGTTTCTATTTATTTATTAATATTTTATGGCATTAGCGCATGCACTGGAGCGCATCTAGCAAATTTGTGGAGTGTTAAGTTTTTCTTCGATTTGCTTGATTTAACTGCTGTGATCGAGCATATCCCTCGGCCATTGTCTTTTTTAATCTTCGTTGGACGGGTAACTGGGAGGAAGAAAGAGAAGAAACGAGTGGGTTTGGAAGGTTATGAGTTGAATAGTGAAATGGAGTGTATTTGTCGTGAATGTATGGTTTTACTGTTGGAATGTCCATGTCTTTGTGTATTGTGCTGTTGTATTGATAAGAAATGTACGATGGAGCGTTTACAATTTTTCGAAGAATTTTTGACTGAGTTGTTTGAATTTTGTTAATGTGTACTTGCTTAGCGGAACCCCAAAGTTCTGCTCCGTAGGTCCAAATAGGTTTTAGTATCGTGTTGTACCTATATAGTATTTTGTTTCGTAAGTAAAGTGATGATCTGTAGTCTAGGAGGTGTGACAGTATATTTATATATTATATATATTTATTTATATTTATATATTATACATTATATATATTTTATACCTTCAGTTATTTTTCATTTATTAGACAATATATATATATATATATATAAGCTTGTAAGTGTTTTGTATAGTAATTTCCAAAATATATTGTTTTTAACAATAAGGAGGACCCCTACATGTCCAAAAAATTTATTTTTCAGATCTATGAAATGAACACAGATTTTATAAAATCTTGAAAAATGCATTAATATGTACTGTAACGTTAACTCGATAAGCAAATAAAGAAAACATATGTTGTAACCTCCCAAACCGTTTGTTGGAACAAAATAAGCGGTCGAAACGAACTGTTTGGGTCTAGATCTTTCGTGCCTAGTCCACGCTGGCGTAGAACTGTCCACCTCGTTCTCGAACATTCCAGACCTGACCATTAACGATTATATAAAGGAGCGAGTGACTAAACGAGTAAAGGTCTGGCCACACATGTCCGCACCGGATCCGCACCGTAGCAATAATACAGGTTATGTTCAGAATATTTTTAATTTAACATACATATTACCTTTAGTTATGCCTAAAGTTCAAGCCACACATGTCAGACACAGGCCATTTTAGGCATAACTAAAGGTAATATGTAAGTTAAATTAAAAATATTCTGAACATAACCTGTATTATTGCTACGGTGCGGATCCGGTGCGGACATGTGTAGCCAGACCCTTAGTCTGAGAGAAGTCTGTGTCTTGACTGTGCAGCTCAAGTCATATGATTGTGTGTTATAACGTTATCATTTCTATAACCTGCTCAAGTATTTAAGTTTTATTAATTCGTTGGCATTGCGATAACTGTATATTTCTGTTAAATAAATATTTTTTACCCACATTAGTGTTACAGTACACAGGGATATGTGCCGCAGAACATAATTTAAGTTAATTTTATTTCAGGTTATTGTACATCCAATTCATTATTATTATATTGTTTTTATTATTATTTTTTACAACTTTTCGGACGATTGTTCATTATCAAGTCCCTTACAAATTGTTGATTGAATACATTTTTTTTTTTAATGTTACGTCTTTTTTTATTGTATTGTACTATTCGCTGTTTCCTATGGACTCAGATTCACTTGGATCCCACTTGAACCATGTATAGAAATAAGTGTTTGGAAAGGGGCCAGTTCAGAATAGTTCTCCAATTGGCAACTGGGACACAAATAAGGTATGTGTTGCATCTTAATGTTTGGTTTTTCCTAAATAATCTGGCCAAGTAGGGTTTACCCTTTGTGCGTTGCGATTTTTTAAAGTGATTTGTGTACTTAATCCGCATAATATATATTTTCCTGATTTTTTGAATTGTTACTACTAATTCAATACCACATCGTAATATAGTACAGAGTTATGGCACACAGAGGTATACACAGACTCTGGACTTAACAAGCCCTGTCAGAGTCAAAGATCCACGAGATTGGATCGAAACATTGGCGCTCCAATAAAGAAATTAGAATGAACATCCTGACTTCATTACATACCTATAAATACGTTTCGAAAGTAATCAACAAAGCTGAGTAAGAAAAATAAATATAAAAATTCAAGACTGTATTGATTTGAACAGTTTATGTTATTTTCTCTAATATTGTTTACTTTACTTTATTAAATATTAGTTATTTAATTAAGCGTACTAAACTTGGAAGCTAGGCATGCCCCAAATTACCTGCTTCAGCTAAACCAATTAGTAAAGGAAACCCAGTGGCTTACGCACATGTAACACATTTACTTGATCTCCATTAATTATTATTCAATGCAGTTAATATAATATAAACTCTACCAGATTTAAGAGGAGTAAGGTTGAAAGTTATGCGATCCATTGCAAGTAAAATAGACCCTTTTAGAACAAAAAAACTGAAACGATAACATTATTTAATTCCGGAAAGTAACCTAAGTAAATGTAACCTAGCTTTGTTGAATAAGACAATCCACGCTATGCGGGAACATTAATCATATTCAGGTCGGAAGAGGTTGGGCACACTTCCAGCATATTTTAACGTTCTCGAAAAAGGTCTCGGTGACACAGCGAAAATATATTTGGGGGAGGAGGTGACCAATATATCAGTGTATGCGGATTTATCAAACCATGCTGATCTGACCTCGGTCGCCCTTGGGCTAAACCGCTCTTCTAAAATAACACTTTCAAGTATTAGGTTCCTTCTACGTCCAGTCCAAAATTATTCTTTACTGTTCCTAGGACTTGAGGCTTTCACCGTGTTCGGTACATGAAGCTTTGTACATGCAGCGCAAATACATAAATGCATTTCCTTAAAAAATAAATAGACTAAGTATTACAATTTTTAAAAATCCGGAAAATATATATGATGCGTGTTATACTCAGTGAGATCAAAAGAAGATACTTTAAAAAGACCTCCTACCATTTAGTGAAGCAACGAATTACTTAAATACTCGTAGTAAATAATGGCTTTTACTCCCCAACTATTGTAAAGCATTTTGGGCATATAGGTAGTCTTTATGCAGGGAATTTAATTATTAAAAATTAATATTGACAGTTTGGTACATATTTATTTATCTATTATTATATTTAATCGTTATTTCATATTATAATTTCTATATTGCTAGAGTAGGTATACTTTGTGATTTAATATTACGTTATATATTCCTATTAATAATTATATAATTTTATAATTATTATTATATGCCTATTAAATGTTATAGGTGCACTTTGCACTCATTCTTCTCACCGCTTTTTAGAAATATATTTATATCATTATATTTTTATACAATATAATATTATATAGCAAAATATTTTTCGGAACAATACAGTTAGTCTTAAGATTTTAGTTTGTATGTAATAACAATTTATGATTCAATAGACCGCAATAAACTGTATAACATCCTGACTGAACTAGGAATACCGAAGAAATTAGAAAACTTAGTAAAAATGTGTGTGACCGAAACGTTCAATAAAATAAGAATCGGTCGTTATTTTTGTGAGAAGTTCGAGGTTCACTCTGATTTGAAACAGAGGGATTCGCTATCTCCTGTTTTATTTAATTTAGCTCTAGAGGGGGATAAACAATTAGGGAGGTGATAAATAATGGAAAGGGTTTGAATCTGGGGGAAATATATCCGTACTCGGTTACGCTGATGATTTGGTTTTGATTGGCGACGACGTGGAAACGATAGAACTAAATACAAAAGCATTGATGGAAGCCGGAAAAGAAGTAGGGCTAGAAATAAATACGGAAAAAACAAAATATATGGATCGTTGTAGAAACGGTTTTGGCGATATTGAAGTAGAGGAGGAAATGTTCGAAGCCGTTGAGAAATTTAGGATCTACTGTAACTGGAAAAAACGAAATCGAGGAGGAAATTAAGGCTAGATTAAAGGCGGGAAATGCTTGTTATTTCTCGGTTGTAAAATTACTTGGGTCACGCCTTTTATCCCGAAATTTAAAAATTAGGATTTACAAAACTATAATTCTTCCGACTGTTCTTTACGGTTGTGAAACATGGCCGCTTACAGTAAGGGATGAGAAACGCCTTTTGGTGTTTGAAAATAAAGTGCTGCGTAGAATATTCGGGCCGAAGAAAGATGAGTCAACAGGAGAATTTAGACGGCTACACAATGCGGAATTGCGTGAGCTTTACCCGGCAAATGTAATCGAGTCTCTAGCTGCGCGTCGGCTAAAGTGGGCATGCAAAATGACGAGTCTTAGTAGTGAACGAATTCCTAAAAGATTGATAAACGCTTTGCCGACTGGAAAACGACCGAGGGATAGGCCTAGGCGAAGGTGGGAAGATTCGGTGAAAGCAGATCTTGTGAATTTGGGATTGGACGGTGGTAGGTGGATGGAGGTATGTGGGGACCGATTGGTGGTGTCGGCGTCGGGCATTCGGGTCCGTTAAGCCTTATTGTATTGTATTATATTGTATAAGTAATAACAATAATAATATTCTAATGGAACAAAGCCAACCTCCGGTTAACGGTTCCCTAACAAAACCATAAATATTTTAGTTGAGTGTTTGTCAAGTTTATTGTATTTATTATTATTTTTATATTTGCTCAATAAAAATTTATTCATTCACATATTATGCGGATTAAGCACAAAAATCACTTTAACAAATCGCAACGCACAAAGGTTTGCGATTATTTGGTAAACCACTAATTAAGATGCAACGAATACCCTATTTGCGCCCGTCCCCATTTGGAGAACTGTTTGGACGTGGCCCCTTTCCAAACATTGATTTCTATATTTGGTTTAAGTGGGATACAAGCGAATCCCAAGCCATGAAGCTATTGGTTGGATGTCGAAAATACGATAGACTTTTGAATATAGCTGATTAGTTAATTTTCTAACTCAATAATTAGCATTAAAAAAAAGAAAAAAAAGTAGGTACTGTAACACTTATATGGGTTTAAATAATTAACACAAGAGTAACCATATGATTTGATCATTACAGCAAGACTTGACTCCCCAGTCCATCACTCCTAATAATATTTAGTCTGAATTAGAACAGTCTCGAAGGTTTCGGACAACCATAGATTATTCACGAACATGTACTATAACAGTTTGTTCCAACAAGCCTATAAGTCTTTTTAATCATATGTTTTTGATTTGTTTTGTTTTTTCGTATTTTTTTTTTTTGTTTCACGAAACAGAATACATAAATACAGAATCGATAAATATAAAAGATGAAATAATATTTATTGTTTATTTGTAAATAAACTTAAATATTTAAGCAAGTATAAAACGAAACATAGCCAGGTATCAAATTAGAAGGGCACAATCAGGTCCCATTATAACTCTTGGCTTATAAGCGTTGCCAGAGTGTCTCCAACGGAATTTTAAACGCACTGACCTCGGTATTATTCCTCTGATAGCTTCATAACAAAAAATAATTGCTATTTAGGTTAAAATAATAATAAAATTTATTCATCCTGAAATTGAATCATTAAATATTATTAAATTTAAAGGTACTAAGTACTGGATCAAGAAAAAAAAAATGTATTGAAATTTACCATCAATAATCCAGTTAATGGGATAGTAATCGAAAAAAAAAACAACTAAAATATCTCACGAAGACGCATGAGAAGAAGAAGAAACTACTCTTTGGTAGCATTCGCCAAATAAACCTACCTTAGAAGATCCCGAGGCCAACCTATTTTCAGACACCAATCAGGATTGTCAGCCATAGAGGAAGAAGCGAGAATGGAAGCAAGTAAGTAAGGGTGGAAAGTTTACTATGAGAGGACTGGTTTTGGATCGGGACAAATCGTTGACATTCGGAACATTAAACTGTGACGAAACAAAGAGCATTCAGGATATTTCACATTCAATGTGATATTTCTCATGGTGGTCAAGCCATATTTATTTTTTCTAATATTCACGTGTTTTGTATTGATTAGTGTGGAGTGTAAAAAGATCTTGGTTTGTCGTTTTTCCGAGAGGGCATGAAATGGCGGTCCCGAGTCGGTCAGGTACCCGTGAAAGCATCTATCCTAATTATACCTGGAAAAGCGAATTTAGGGAATTTAGCACTGTAGCATTGTCCGACTAGCCACTTTAGAATAAAGTGATGTAAATCAATGAACGACCATTTTTACTTTCACTTACCTATATACGAAATATATATAGGTACCTATATAGTTACCTATATAGTAAGGGGAAGTATTGCGATCGTGAAAAATTTCGACTTCCGGTTGTCAACGGAAATACATGTCTTGGGGTCCCCCGAGTCGAAATAACCAAGACCCGCGAAATGGTCTGTGTGTGTGTGTGTGTGTGTGTGTGTGTGTGTGTGTGTGTGTGTGGTTATTGGGTCTCCCAACTAATCACTGGACATGGTGGTTTCCGCACAAAACTAGTCCAGTATGGAAAGAATATTGATCCTCTGTGTCCTACCTGTGGAGTACCCGAAACAGCCGAACATACAGTCTTGGACTGTGCCACCTACAAGACATTGAGGGCAAAAATGCTGAAGGAAACAGGTCTCTACGTTCTGACTGAAAGCCATTTTCCTCAGCTAATGGCACAAGAAACCTATCCGCACTTTAAGGCCTTCGTGACTGGGTGGAAAACGATTGCGGGTCCAACGCACTTCTCGTTGGGGAGGAGAGAAGGTCCTGTACCCGGAAGACCACCAGAGAGGGCAGTGGCTGAAGAAAGTGGATCATAAATTAGAAGAGCAGGCTGTGTGCACAGCTCATGAAAAATGTTGTTATTGTTTTACTGGCAGCAGTTGGTTGCTATCAACAAATGGATAGCATCCAACTGCTGCCAAAACCCGTATTGCTTTTCAGGCATTGTAGGGATGGCAATAAATAAATATACTAAGGTGACTATGTGTCCCATGTTAAAAATAAATTTTGTATTTCATTTCATAATCATCATCTACTTAATTCTAAAATAATATTACATAAAAATGCAAGTTTATAAATCGTCACAGTTCAGGCAACACTACCTAACTCTATTTTCGTGAAAATGGAGTTAATTAAGTACCTGCTTCACATATCTTCACGGATGAATAAGACAGCCTTTTTTATATTTAAATTCAGCCTATAAGTATATCTTCCTGCCATCGAAAATAAAGCCTACAACTTATCGGTCTTTTGTCCGTTATTGTCACGCTTTTTAGAAGATTGGATATCCTCCCGAAGTGGATCTTAGTGTCTGCTTCCTGTTGTCGATGCAGAGATAAATGTTGGATAGTATTGGTTCGATGAGAGGGGGTAGGGGAGCATATTGCTATTGTTAGATATTGTTGTATATGCAAATAAAGGAAAAGCATCGTTTTAGACATGTATTTTTTTTTTATATAATTTGTGAAGTAGTTTTTAGTTCCTTATAAATGAATACCTGACAATCAACAAGTATTGCTTAGTTTTTGGCGTACTGATTGCATGTCCTATTATATGGCTTATAGAACCGAAGCCGCCACTCGCGGCATTTATTCGGGATATTGTAATTGTGTTAAAACATCGATAAATTAGAATAGCTTTTATAGTGGTTTAATATTTGGGATTGCTATGCAGGATTATAAAGGAAAAGAAAATGTGTGTTGAGAAAATAATTATATACCTAATTATAATTTTTTCGTAGAAAAATAAACTTTTCCAATGATCCATTTTTAAAGGCTCATAAAAACTATAAAAATCGGAATATCTCCGAATAAATCGATAGAATATGTCAGGTAAATATTCTATTCATTAATATTGAATAGGAAAAAATATTCTAATACCTTAAAAAAAATATTTTTTTTTGCGGCGCCCAAAACTAACTTCGACTTATCAGCCTTAACGCAATCCTGCCACATCCGTCTCGGCTTACCCTTCAGAAATTTTCCTATAGGCACTGCGCTTATTAATCTTTTATTGAATCATTAATACCGAGTTTCGCAATTTTAAGTGTCCATTTTATTCGTTGCGTTGCTTACATCTTTATTATATTCGGCGTTGTTTAAACATCTGAATTCTCGGATCGATTCGTCTCACTTAGGTCTGAATATTTTAAGCAGTTCTATATTTTCAAATAGAGTAAGCTAATGCTTCCCCCTCAATGTTACCGGCCATGTTTCGCATCCATAGAGGACGAAGGAAGAATAATATTAGTTTTTTAAATCCTGATTTACACGTTTCGTAATTAGTTAAGCAATTTGGCTACTGAAAAGAAGCAAGCATTTCCCACTTTTAATATAGCCTCGATTACCTCAAATGTGGCAATGCTTTCCCCTGAATCCGACCCATTGCTTTGTATATTTGTTTTTTATCAAGTATATTTATAAATTATGAAGACCCACAAGTATTTTGATCGAAACGCAGACAGGATGAGGAAATGGTGAAATAATAAAAGTTAGTGAGGAAGCTTTACAAATAATATTGAGCAAGCAATTCCAAAATGAGTTAGACAAAGTAATAAATGATTTTTATAAAAAAGCTGTACTTTAGGAAACAAATTGGAAGATAGGTATCGGAAGATATATGGTTAAAAATACTTAGGGTAGTAAGGTCAAGAATATGTGAAGCTTTATTTGTTCTTAAAGATGAAAATAGAAAACGGAGGCCGAGAATATATTGTCAGCCGAGACCAGGGAATAGACAGCCTTGCCCGATACCAGACAGAGATGTGGCAGCTTGCACAAACGCCAAAATGAATCTTATGAAGTAATTCATTCATCTTTGTAGTCTCATCTCGAGTACAATAATTACAGTACAATAACTTAGGCCATAGGAAGGGATACCCAAGAGTTTGCGAGTAGTATTAAATATTTAAAAAGATATATCTTCCGAAGGGTAAATGTAATGAAATCAACAAACAATGACATAAGCATGAACGATAATGTTTTCATGACGTGTCTGCCATTAATTCACAATTCAATTCAAGGTTCCATCAAAATTCATATCATTCGGTCTACCTCTGTTATATTTATTCCACCGAAGCTTTTTGGGTATAAATTTTTTGACCGGGATTCAAACGGGATAAAAAAAACCAGCGTTTTTTTGAAGGGAGCAGGACACGCCGCAGTACATTTATGGAATAAAATAATTTACATTTAGTGAAAACGGAAGTAGGAGGTAAATTCCCCTTTGGCTCTTGACAAAGAACTCCTCGCCTTTGAATAATTCATGTGGAAAAATTATCGTTCGTTATGAGCCAGCTGTAACTAGTTCGTTTGAACGGTGTTCTTTAATTCATCAACACGCTCCGTCATTGAATTTCCTCTTGCTGTTACTTTGTTATTTTTAAAAATATTACCAATATGTTTACTATAATATTAATTATTTAAAAAAAATCATTACTATGAAAAAAACGTCCCGCTCATCTAAGGCGTACACGATCAAACAAGAATCACTTCCTCAAACAAGATGGTTGACGTAGAGGTCTTAACATTGATCTTATTTATAATAAGAATAAGAAAAATGGCTTGACGGACCCGAAGCCCGATGCCGACATTACCAATCGCTTCCTATACACCTCCAACTTTTATACGAGAATAGTGAAGCTGCCGTTTGGTGTAAGGAAGGGATAACTTAATAACTTAAATCAATTTTTCGAAACTTCCATGGGCCTTAAACCGGGTTGCCTTATGAGTCCTTTTTTGTTCTCATGTTATATAAATGATTTAGAGGAGGAAATTGGTGGAGGTCTATGGGTCACGAATAAAAAATAAAAAAAATAAAAAATTAAAATATAGACGATATAGTGGCCGTAGCATCCGATCCTTGTAGCCTACAGTATGTGATAAATAATATTGAACAATATGGGGTCTACAATTTAACCTAAACAAATCGAAGGTTATGGTATTTAGAAATGGAGGTAAAGTTGGGAGAAAGGAAAAATGGTATTTGAGCAAGGAAATAATCGAAGTGGTTAAAAATTATAATTATTTAGGAATCACTTTAAGCAATACACTGTCATTAAAGACAAACTTCCAACGGAAATTGGAAAAAGCGAAAACAGGATAAATGTGGGATGGAAATTTTTTATGACGAATAATCAAATACCATATGCATCAAAAATAGAAGTATTTAACTCAGTATTTAGATCTATTTTATGTTATGTTACACAGGTATGAGATTTTAAAGAATATAATGAAGTAGAGAAACTATTATACTTCTTCGAAAGAAAGTTATTTGGATTGCCACAATACACACCGAGATTTAAGATTCACTCAGAAACATGCCTAAAACCTCTTTTTTGTTTCACATTAAGGATCAATAAGTTTTTTAAAATGAAAGACAATAGATTACTGAGTTATTTAGCCACATGAGTCATAAAAAATAAGGTTTTTTTTGTTCACAGAGTTAAAACAAATCGCAACACAATATGACATGGAACAGGAAATCAACATAGAGCATATTGATACACTGGAAAATGCTTTGAAAGAAATTGTAAACAAGGCGGAAGAAAATTGCTTTCGAAGGAACATAGATTGGGTAAACAATTTTAAGAGATTTTTACATCACTACAAAGCAGTAATTTATTTTCAAAGACCTGAAGACGTTGCTCATATCTCACTTTAAGCAGTCATGTTTGACACCCGTAAAGAACCGTCGGAAGCATTATAGATTTGTAAATTATCCTTATATATATAAAAATCTCGTGTCCCGATGTTTGTCATTCTATTACTCAGAAACTACTCAACCGATTTTAATGAAATTTGGCTCAATGTTTATAGTTTAGGCCAACTTAATAGACATGATAGTTTTTAACTTGATTAGTTACCAAAATAATTCTTATATAGCGAATTATAGAAAATACAGTAGGTCGGGTTTCGATTTATTAACATGGCGTCATATGTCGATTTCATAACGTTTTTGTTTATATGCATGCTATTGTAATACAGGTTATCATTATTATAATTTTGTATTGTGTTATGTGAGTGAAGTTATTGGTTCCTATATTATTATTTTCCACAGACAAATAGCAATACAAATCTTTGAATTTATTGTTAATTTTCATAAGAATAAATAAATCAAGAAAAGGTAACAATAAATTCTCAAAAGTGTAGGTAATTCCTTCCTTTTCCTTTTTTATTTGTGTTTCAATTAAATTACTAGCTAAGCGCTAAAACGCTTTGCTGTGGCCCACCCTGATATTAACTTTTATTAAAGTAAATACATTCTAATAATTTAAATTAGGCTATTATTTGAAATAATATTCTATAAATGTTGTAACAGCACCTACGGTCATAGGTGTAACCTAATAGAAACCTGACTTGGGGAGTCAGTGTTGCCAAAAAGTTGTGCAAATTAGTGGCTACACTGCCGGTAACCAGACATGCAACCTCCCTGAGTGTGTTTTGATTAGGTGTTGTGTGTTTTGCTAAAGAACTGCATAGTTTAGACTTTAATATTATATTTTCAGTTGATTTATTTAACAGAAGTTTTTTATTTTCATTATTCGTTTTGTTAGTATTATTTGAATACAGTGTTTTTTTAATTTTACCAAACCTTTTTAATATTTTTATCCCGTGCTCTAAAATCTAAAATTTAACAAATGTCGGTGGAGATTTGTAATTCCTACTTTACCAACAATAATTTAAAGTTGAGAAAATTTAATCCCAATCGAATAGAGGCCTGTTCAATCCCTGTTCATTAGAGTTGTAATTATCTTTTTATGAAAAATTTAAGAAAAGTCAGCGAAGATTTTATTCCTTTCCTTAACTTAAAGTAGGCTTATTAAATTTTTTAAATTTTACACATAATGATTATTACACCTCTACTAAACAGGAATAACTGTTATTTGGATAAACAGCAAGTTTCAGATTTATCCACCATTAGAGAGTACTATTGCAATGTGATCCATCGGCAGATATATTTCCTAAACAATTGTTCTATATTGGAAACGGTGAAATAGAGCTGCATCGAAATTCAAAATTTATCAAATTACCAGAAAATTTCTCCTCTGTTGTAGAGACGAAAAATGAACTAATATAAAGTGTCTTTCCTAATATTTTGAACAATTATTTGGACAAAAATTGGCTAGGTAGTCGTGCTATTTTGGTAGCAAAAAATGTTTATTTCGATGAAATAAACTTCCAAAATCAATTGACAATGTTCTAGATGTAAACGAAGCTGTAAATTTCCCATCTGAATTTTTGAATTCCCTGGATATCCCTGGGATATACACCCAAACAATCTCCAGTTGAAGAAGATTGGCTGACCGATTATTCTTTTTCGTAACTTAAATCCACCTCAACTGTGCAACGGTACACGTTTGGTCATTAAAAGGATCACAGGAAATGTTATTGAAGCAAAAATGTTGCCTGGAATGTTTATAGGAGATATATATAACCCTGGAACCGTCAGAATTTTCAATAAAATTTAAAAGGCTTCAATATCCTATTCGTTTGGCTTTTGCCATGACCATAAACAAATCCCAAGGGCAAACAATGTCCACTTGGACTTTGAAAATCCGTGTTTTTCCCATGGGAAATGGCATACCTCACGTGGGCATCGCCTGCTCACGTGTATGGAAACTATCAAATCTTTGGTTTGTGTTAAACAAAAAAAACAGGTTATCCCAAAACATTTTTAACAAATTAGTACTTGAATAAAGAAAAATTCTTAATTGTATTATGTAAAAACCTCTTTAAGAAGAGATTTTTTATCATTCAAATATATTGCTAAATTAAAAGCTTCAACACACCACCCTCCTACCGAACACTTATTTTCCGAAGGGTCGGGAAATCGAGGTCTCAAAGAAATTGAGAAAAACGCCAATCAAAAGAACATATATGACGCGTTAACCAAGATTGGCATGATCCTGAGAAATATTAAACCCGTCGCTAAACTAACAATACCAAGTTGAGGTAGTGTTAGGCCAATAATCAATAGATCAATGGCTGAGGTTACCAAAACTTACCCGGTAGAAGTTCAGTCATCCTTTTTAAAATTAGTGGAAAAATATAGCAATTTCGAGTTAGTTTATACTGATGCATCAAAAAAGGGCGATAGTGTAGGCAGCGCTGTGAGTCACACACATGAACACAATCAGCTCTTTTTTAATCAAACTAAATTGAAATATGACATGAAAAAAATAAAAACTTTAACTTTCCTATATTCCTTACCAAATACTTTTAAATGGTGTAATGCTCTATTCTCAATCACGTTGAATTTTGATTAGCTGAAAGGTTTTCATCTTTATAAATGAATATTGGTACGACTAAATTTGTTTAAAAATATTAGGATATAACTACTGAGCCACAGCAAGGCGTGGCCGGGTCTGCTAGTAATTTATAAATTTCGGGACAGAAGGAGTGAGTTAAGTAATTTTGCAAACGAAAAATAACAAGAATCCCCCCATTTTCCTCTTCAATTTCGTTTAATATAGTTATTGTAGATCTTAAAAATCTAAATTTGTCCACGGCTTCAAACATTTTATCATCAATTAGTATTTAGTATAACGCATTGTAATTATACATGGCAACAAAAATAGAGTAAAAATTAACTCAATAAAAGAACATGTAGGATGACAAAAATTCGTCAAAATCTTGCGATAAAACCACTATTAAATAGTGCTACTAGAAAAGGGGTTAAAAAAGTAAAACGATTAAGAAACATCTTAAAAAACTTCATTTTGGTAATTTTATATAAAAGGTTTAATTGAAAGATTAGGTAAATAAAAACTATTGAGGGTTCCATAAACATGAACTACTGAGCTAAGGAAATACAAATTAGTTTTTGCCGACATGAAAAGGGTGCAGTTAATTACAAAAGAGAATGGCGGTCACGAACTAACCCAAGCTGCGTGTTCAATGGCTCTTAGATCCCAATCCTAAGCCTAATTGAGGTAATAGAGGGCGCTACCGTAGCTCAATACACACACAGCTCTGGCCACTTGGTTCCAACACCGATAGTGCTTGTATTCTTGTATTAATGTGAAACAGAACCATTAACCGAGGCGGATCTGTTATAAGCTAATCGATTATAACTGTTGCATTCCAGCATAACATCGAGTTGTTCAACCAGAGCTGAAGGGAATAGGGTAACTGTACCATAAGTTGACAGTATAAGAAAAAAATAATGTTATTGACACTGTTTACCAATATATTGATGTTAGGATAATCTTTGTTATAAATTTAGTTAGGCCAACCCTTTAGAAAACTGGGAATACAACATCCTATGGTCTACATTTATGGTTATTACAACAAATGATTTCTTAGAAACTTCTAAAATGAACCAATAGTTGACACATCAAAATTTAAAGGTTTGGAAAGATGACTATGATCATTATGGTTTTTAAGTTGACGGTTTAAGATTTCCTATGATTTTTAATAGGTAATGAGGACTACAATAACAGTTAATATTTTCTTTATTTATAAACTAGTAAATTCACAATGGAAACAAAATATAATTTCCACAATTTAATCAAATTATACACAAATAACTTGTATGAGACAAAAACAAAACATAAAATATTTAAAAGAAAAAAGTGATCATCTAGTTAAGTAAGTATGATAAATAGTTTTTTGCAATGGCCAGAAGTTTTGTTTTTTTAATGTTGGGTTTGCAATTTTCGAATCTCCAATGAAGAACTTTACTCTACCAGTGCTCTTTTAGACAATTAAAGATGGCCAATAGAGTGCGACTAATAGCAAGTATCGCTATATTCTTTGCAGAATTGGGAAGTGGGGAGAGTCAGCTATGACGCTTTTTCATTCAGGAATAGGATTAAAGGCAATGCAATTTTGCTCTCAATGATCCATGGATAGAGCACACGAGCTATAAATCAATAAAAGACACCTGTCATCCATACAGGCTCAGACTTCCATAAATCACAACCAGATGGATATCCACGCCAGATTTTTTAATTCTGGCGGTGAGTTGATATCGATGTCAACTATTCTAAGAATTCTAATTTTTGCCACCTATATTAAAGCCCTTAAACATTGTACAAACATAATTGAAAGGATATCAAATGATTCTCATGAACTTAATGAATATCATAAAAGTAATTAAGCGATAATTGAACTTGAATAAACCAACGTAAAAGCTTATTTAATTTGACTTCTACCCTAATGAAACTGGGAAGCAGAAAACAAGTTTTCAGGCCACTCGGTTTCTTCACCACTTCACAGGACAAAACATACCATGAAATTAAAAATTAATCATAACAAACCAGAAGCTATAATTTTCACATTCACATCAACTTAACTTCAATACCTACAATCCGTCCAAATCCGTAAAATATCTCGGGGTAACACGTGACAGATCCCTCATCTTCACCCCACTCATAAATAGCAAAACCGTCGCAGCTAAAAAAATAATTTTATAAAATGTTCCCATACTTCAACAAAAAATCGAACTAAAATTATATAAGTCAATAATACGTTCATTAATCACTTACGCATCACCCGTTTGGAGTTCAACTTGTATTACAAACTATAAAAAATTAGAAAGAATACAAAATTTGTGTATGAGAATAATTAACAACTATCCTCGTTATACGAAAATAAAAACCATGCTTAAGGACCTTGAACTTCCGACTATCCAACAATTTGTCTTAACTCAAACCACAAAATATTTTAACAATACAATAGCCTCTAAAAATCATTGAATCAATGCAATAGGCAATTACATCAAGAAAACTCTAAAGCGCTATAAACATAAAAGAACAAAACATTTGCTTTTATAAAAATAATGCATTCATGCTTATTATTATTTTCACTTATGTAAATATGTTTATGTTAGGTTATATAGATCTCTATTTCTACTACTTTATTTTGTTTAACTACCCAGTTTTGTGTATTATTATATATTATTTTTAGTGATTATTATGATTATTCACGTACAAAAATTGTTAAATATTTATTATTATTGTTCCAACAATCCAACAAGTCATGTAAATTACCATGTTGATTGGAAGGATGAATAATCCGAAATAATGTACAAAATCATCATTTATTTAGTATAATAAAATATATAAATATATCATAATAAAAATATTCTCTCTCTTGATATACCATAAAAATAAATATCAGGCTGGAACTGAACGCATATATAATTATGTAACGAGTTTGTTTTCCGTTACGAAGTTGGCGAAGTCATCTTATGGCAGTGACCTGAAGTTTGTATGCCGTTCCATGTTAAGTAATCATTGTATTTTATTAATTTAATAGTGTCCTACACACTGCATAGCAAAATAGGAAATTAAAAAAATTTTTTTTTACTAATTTGGTACATTATTTCCAAAACATGTGTAATTCTGAAGCCCTGTACCTCCTGATCCCATTGAGTTATTATAGACTTCAATCGTTGAAAGATACCCACACATTTGTTGTTCACTTCACTGTTTGGTAAACTGTATGTTCGGTTAGTTTCTGTGGTGGGTTTTACTTTACATATCATATCTGCAAAAGGTATCAAGTGGAGTGGGATATATAAATGAGGGTGAAAGACCTGAAGGATGGAGGAATGTAACTTGCACTTTACTGGAATCTTCATCTTTATCCACAACATCAACCACTAAGTGTCACCATAGTTTAATGTTACAATAGGGGTTTCCAAATGTGGTACTTTGTAGTAATCATTGTATTTTATTAATTTCATAGTGTCCTAAACACTGCATAGCAAAATAGGAAATTAAAGCCCTGTACCTCCTGATCCCATTGAGATCCCATGATAAAATTTTGCTGTTTGGACTAAGTTATTGCAAACTATTTTTGGTAATTTTTTGAAATTTTTAAAATTGCCACTTTTTGAGAAATTTAAATTTCAAAATTTAGATTAAAGTTTCAATTTTGAAAATTGTACAATACAATTGTACAAGACAAACCCCTGTCTTGTGGCATACCATATTAAAGCCCCATTCAACAGCTTTAAAATGAGACCACTCCTAGGTTTATATCACCACTGGTTGACAGTCTATAGGCATCTAAAGGTAGCAAAACCTGAAATTTTTTCATAAAAATTTAAATCTTTAAAAATTAATAACTCCAAAAATAATTGTACTACATAACTGAAATTTGGTATTTTTTTCATAAGTCTATGATATATTGCAGAATACCAAAAATCATGAAAATCTGAGAGATCAAGTCTGAATCAGTGTGTTGATTTGACATGGAATGACCCTAACCCCTCTTAAAACTTGTACTTTTGGGTAGGATTCAAGATCAGGATACCTATAGTCTCGTTTTTTGTTGTTGTAACTATGTGTTCTTGAAGCTTCACAAATAAATATAACCTAAATTTCATTACAATCCTTTACTTGGTTCCAAAATTTTACTGTATAATATTACGTTTTCGCGAATAAGTTGCGTCGTATAACCGGTAGGTAACGTCCAAAACGGTGCCGAGTGCAAAGGGTTAAATATAGCAGATCGCTAATCGTTCTAAACTTTAAATTCACTCTCCAGAAAAAACGCGTTTTTTGAGATGTGACGTTGTCTAAAGGAGTGAGCGATAGAACAAAACTACTAAATCCAAAAAAGATTGAAATTTCGTGAGCTACTTTGTTGTTAAAATTTTTTTTTCGGTATTAATTCCGAGGTGTTAAGCCTTATATCTAACGGAGCGGTGAATAATAATCAGCGGGGATGAAGAAGATCAAAGTTATTGTTATGGTAATTTATTCAGCGGTTGCAACCAGGGGTGGGATAGCTCCTCCCGAGCCGAAGTCATTGAAAGGGAAGGCTTCCTCTATACTGGCGGAGTTCAAACCGCGACGAAGGGCATCAAGGTCCAATGTCACTTCCCTACGGTACATTAAACAAGAAGAAACAATAAATCATCAAAAAAAAAAAAAAAAAACTCTATATTATATTTTTCAAATCATTAGTTACAATAGAAAACATAAGGCCACAGTTTTATATTTTTTACGATTTTATTATTTCTTGTGTTTCAAGTTTTTTTTAGGAGGATCTTCAACATTAAGTTAAAAAATTCTGGTGATGCGCGCAACACACAACTTTCACTTACCAACTTACTTTGATAAGAAACTCGAGTGTTTTGTTAAATGCCATTTCTCAAAGCCACACATTTTTCTACATTCATTTACTTTTTTTTTTTTCTATATGCTCTCTACAGTACACTATTTTTTTTTTTTATTATTAAATAAAAGTTTTTATTTGTGATAATGCTACTATGCAAGCATAATAGTGCATCGCGTCTGATTTTATTTACTAATTGGTTACCTTGAAACAAATAAATTTCATTAAATGAACGAACATCTTTAATTATAAACTATGTTCCGTCATCGCGTACTGCGCATGCGTCGGCTCATGTGACGTGTTTTATGAGTTAATGGAATATTTTCCTTTTTTTTTCTCCTGTATATGTTTACTTGATTTTTTCATATTTCATATTTAGCCATCTTTTATTTTTAGGCGTAACGAGAGACAGTTAATTTCTTCATGTAAACCAAAACGAAGGTACTTCATAGGAAATTAAAAAAGACGCCTTCCCCATTTAAGCCCCCTCAGAACATTTTAATAATGATAAAGCTTACCTGGTATTAAAGAAGACTTGATTTCCATTAAACATGACGAATTTGATCAAGATCATTAAAGAGAGAATAAAAAAAAAACAACGTAAAAATTGGAAAAAAGTTTGGAAATAAAGTTCACATACACACAGACCATTTCGCGGGACTTGGTTATCTGGACTCAGGGATCCCAAAACGTGTATTTCCTTTGAAAACCGAAGTCGAAATTTTCCACTTTCATATATAGGCAGGTGAAAGTAAAAATTTATTGGTGAGTTATCAAAATCCTCTATTTTTTTATTTTTCATATGTTTATTAAAAAATAAATTTTTATGTTATGTCTGGATTTTAATAAATTTTGATATAATTGTATATTGACATCTCACCAATGAATTATTTAAATTTATTATGTTTTTTAAGGTAAGTTATGATTGCTTTATTTTAATCCTTATTAACAAGATTAAGGACCTCATGTTTGTTACCTCGAAAAGTACGAGTAAAATCTGAATCTTCTACACAACGTTGCTATTTAGCCACTAATATATACGTATAAACTATATATACTTTTTATGTTTATATATCCAATGGAAAAATTTTCGTTTATTTTATTTGTGCAATATGAAAGATTCTGGCATCACTAAAGATTTAACAGTAGGCCTTATACTTTTTTCTTGATCAAGGTGTTTGCGTGCTTCTTCGATAACATAAAGTGCTAATGTTTTCTGCATGCAATGGAAACATTAAGAAGCTATTAAAGGCAAAAGGCAACTTAAATAACAGTGGAATAAAGTATAAAGTATAAAGTAAGCACGCGTTAACTTCTACGCACATTCGGTCCGCCATCTTACACACTTTCTTGTAAGTATGAAAGGAATTGAAATATGTTTTTAACCAATCAATCAGAAAATACTATAAATACATATTATTTTTTTCTATCAAATAATACTAAAATTAGATAAAAAGTAGAAAAAACCTTTAAACTTGCCTGTTACAATTAATGAGTAAGCAAATAGCTTATTTCTTAGCTAGCACGTGCCGGCCCAAGTAGTCAACAAAACTCGACTCAAGTTATATGCTAACGCCACACGAGACCAAGCCAATCGTGGACGCACCAACCTATCTATACTACAAAGAACAGTAGAATAAATCATCTTTTTTTTTTTGGTTCTATCGATGTTGATTTTTCATATAAAGATATCTATTATCATTTAAAATAAATTGGTTAGGGGTGCCACAAGCATATAATTAGTTATTATGACATCAAAACCTATTTACTATACATGTAAAATTATAATATGAATTAATAAAAACGTAACAAAACAAAAAAGTGAAGACATAATGATTCAAGGGTAAACTTCTGCTTCGATATTTAAGGCGACTAAGCCACTAGTCAATACTATATATGATATGGAACATCCCAGAAAGTTCTAGACCATTCCGAACCATGTGGTCACGTACTAACACAAGAACGTAATGTTTCTAGAAAATCTATAACTCTTTCAGTGTGAGAGCATATATTTTTGTTTCACGTGTTGGATGGGTAAAGTTCGTAGAGTGTAAAGACACCTTAACTGATATTGCAATCAAAGTTATTTTTATTAAATAAATAAAATAAAATTGAAAAATGAAAGAAGAGAAAACAAATCCAACGAAAAAACGTTTACACGTTATTCAATTATGAATCCTTTCAAAAGATGAGTTATCTTTTTTATTTTCGTGAAGAGGAGATGTGAAAATAAAAAAAGGAATATTACTTTTTTTATAACTCTGCAATACTTCTCTTCTTTACAACCTAACGTAAATTTATCACAGGTCGGAAGGTAGAAGGGAAAAGCGAGAAGAGAAATCCCATCACCCCCGTCCTCTGATCACGAGGAGTGAAAACTAAATTGAGTCCAGGCCGGAAAATTAACTGCAAAGGTCCTTTCTCTCTGAGTGGCCAACAGTGTGATAAAATAATTTTATTTCGGCCGGCAGGGAAAAAATTCATTCACTTTTTTTTTTTTTTTTAAATTGATGATCCGATGATAGCCAGTTCAATACACCCGAGAGGGGAGACATTTTATAGTAATCAAAATTAATCCACCAACACCCCTCCCCCCCCTTCCCGAGAAAAACCCTGTATAACCTAAAAGTAAGGAATGGGAGAACAAAAAAAAAAAAAAATGTATCGATGTAACATATTAACGATACCTAATACTTCGAATCTTATATAATTTAAAAAAGTTACTTAAAATGTTAAAAGAAAAATGTTAGCCACTTTGGGAGAGTAAATCAAAGAAGAAGTATATAAACAACTTTGAAACAAAAAAAAGTTCAACTGTCCAAAGACTTTCGTCCAATTTCATCCATCAAACTTTAGGTGCGAAAGAAATTTAACGAAAAAACTACGAATACTTACTTACAAGCTTTGAGTAATTTAGAACAAGGTATTGAAATTTCAAAAAAAAGGGTAAAAATTCGGGTCTTTTTTACTTAACCCACCACCAGTTACTTATTTCTAAAAGAGTGATTTATCTTAATATAAAATTAGAACAGATGATTAAAGTAATGTATTTAAAAAGATTAAATTGTAAACAAAAATGATATTTTAATATACTGCATCTTCAACTTCTCTAACTTCATTTAAATGCTGGAGATCTTCTTTGGTGTAAAGCAAGCTTCATAAAGTATCATACTCTCGTATTTCCGTGTTTTATGCAATGTTCCCAACCTCGAAATGTGTTATATGGGGGTGGTATAGTGGTTAGCATGGCAACCTACAAAACTAAAGGTCGCAGATTCGCACCCAGCGGTAGCCCTTGGATTTTTTGATGGGAGTAAAAAATCCTTAGCCATGCCGTCCCTCGGATAGGACGTAAAATGGAGGTCCTGAGCCAGTAAGATGTCAGGTACTCATTAAAGATCCCTTTCCTAAGTATACCTGGATAGGGAAAATTTAAGACTCCCACTGTAAGGCTAATCGGACAATGCTGATTAGCCTTAGAGGCAATAAAGTGACGTTAAACAAACAAACAATGTGTTAAATGTCTCTTCTTCCGATTTAAGAACACGACTCATTTGTACCAGATTCATTATTAACAAAAACAACTTCAACGTTTCTTGAAACCTAGGAGGCATTAGGTAGGTAACCTCCTTCATATATACACATATTTTTTCTCTTAAAACAGACATATGTTATTAAATAACGTTAAAACATGTGTTATTAAATAATCAATATATATTATAAAGCAAAGTGTACAATGTGCGTGCCGAAAAGGCTCAAAAACGACTACACGTACTCAAGAATGTTATGCCGTCATATTGCCCTATTGCCCCTAACGATGAAGAAGGCTTCAGTTTTCATTTTAAGTGTGTAATGTTGAAGGGACAAGGGCTGTAATTTTAAGCCTCTCGCTACATGTAATTAGCTCCTCTAATAAGCCCAGGTGAGTTATGAATGAAAAAATTTAGTTCGACATTTGGAAGCCAGGAGCGCTAGCTAAGCTCAATTCATAAGGTTATCGTTCATTAGTTCGGTTTTTTATGGTTTTAGCTTCAGCTGTTTTCTTTAAATTACACGAGATTATGTATAAATAATTATTTTTTCCTTTTTATTTTTCAATAAGGTCATTACATCTCTGCAATAAAGTGGAATTAAAAATAAACAAAACCAACTGGATTCCTAAGCGAATTAAGTTTTACAAAAGAGGAAAGAATTGGTCGAAACTTTGTCTTTAATCAATATACAATATAACAGTAAATTTACAACAAAAGAAAAATTGCTTATAAGTGTAGTGAGCGAATAAAAACTAACACTGAATAAAATAGATAACCTATAAATAATATGATTAAAAGATATAACCTAATGGAATATATACCGAAAATAAAGTGTTCAGATAATATTTCTGTTTAATAGTTCTGTTCTGTTCGTAAATTTTCAACCGAATTCGAAAAAGGAGAAGTTACTCAACTTGATAAGGATGCGGTACCGTCATGAGAATGGTCTCAATGGAATCAGAACATAGAAACCATAAAAAATGGTATATACCAGGACATATTTGCTGCCAAAAACATTTTTCTTAATCTAGAAAAGGGAAGAAAACGCATTGAGAGAACCGCATTAATGGGGTCTTTTATACCCAAACCATTTATGGGCGGACCCTGAGGTTTCGAAACTTACCGCTAATACTAAGCTGAAGTTTCAGGATGGTACAAATTTTGTTTTAATCATGATTAATTTTGGTCTATTTTTCTGTACTATTACATTTTAAAGTTATTGTTTCATCTACCTATTCCACAACTCCCTGAGCGAAACCGGGCCCCAAAGCTAGTGTTAAATAAATCACTAATAATATCAAAAAGTAACTGGTGTGGTAAAGTAAAAAAGACCTAAATAGTTATTTATTATACAAGTGACGAAAGTAGATCATTTTACAACTCGAGTGAAACGTTTACCCACACGAGCGAAGCGAGTGTGGTAATTTCACGAGAGTTGTAAATTCTACTTTTTTCACGAGTGTGATATTAAATTTTTTCTGTAATCGTGTAATACATGATCAGATCTAACCAGAATCCGAACAAAATTAGGATGTTGTGAAGATTATGGTATGTTGTTGGTAGGTTATAAGCACGGTTGTGAAGTAGTGCAGTTATAAACAAGTGCAGGTTATAAACATAATAATAATAATAATAATAAAGGCTTAACGAACCCGAAGGTTCGATGCCGACACCACCACTCGCTCCCTGCACACCTCCATCCATCGACCGTCTTCCAGACCTAACTTCGATAGATCCGCCCGAACGCAATCCTCCCACCTCCGTCTCGGCCTGCCCCTCGGACGTTTCCCATCCGGCACCGCGCTTATTAATCTTTTCGGAATACGTTCACAGCCAAGTTTTGCAATTTTACACGCCCATTTTATTCGTCTTGCTGCAATCACGTCAATTATATTTACTGGGTAAAGTTCACTCAGTTCGGCGTTGTGTAAGCGTCTAAATTCTCCGGTTATTTCATCCCTCTTCGGTCCAAATATTCTTCGCAGTACTTTATTTTCAAAAACTCTAAGCCGTTGCTCATCCCTCAATGTCAGCGGCCAAGTTTCGCATCCGTAAAGGACCGTTGGAAGAATAATAGTTTTGTAAATCCTAATTTTTAAGTTTTGAGACAGAAGGCGGGAGCTAAGCAATTTCGCGACTTTCAAGTTTTTCATAAAATTCACATTTAACTTCATCGTCACTATCTTCAGTAGGTGCGTGTATATTGATCAACGCGATTTTAAACCACCGACCCTGAAATATAGCTACCGATAACCTATCTCCGTAAAATCGAATGTCCTTCAACGCGGAAAGTAACCTATTTCTAATCAGAAATCCGGTGCCTAAACAATAGTTTCCGCTCCCACCGTACCACAAAGTGTACTTCCCTTCCCTTAACGAGCCCTCCCCTGGCCAGCGGACCTCTTGCAGCGCCACGATATCTAATCTATACCCTATTACCTCGTTCACGACTGATTTTAACCCACCCGCTGTATTTAAACTTCTTACGTTCCACGTCCCTATGCTTAGATCTATATTTTTCAACTTGCGGCATGAATCCCCTAAAGCAGTCCCCACCCGGAGACCCGAACGGGGGACTAGTTTACCTCCGGATAATGAGCGTTTTACTTTAGGGAGATCCATGACTTTTTTGTGGTGTTTGGGTGAACTAATAAAATGTGAGTAGGGCGTTCAAACCTACGTCACACCCTCCAGCAAGCCTGGGGGGCGCTCTCATTGTTGGTCAGCGAGTCCTACGGACTTAGCCGGGAGGAACCTCCTAGGAATTTCCACCGACCATCCCCACATCCGCCACCCGTGGGACGCTCCCCATACGCGGTAATGAGACCCGCGCGAGGGCAGGTTATAAACAAAGAAGGTAATTATTATTATATTTAAATTTTAAAATATATTGATTATTTCCACCAATAATTCATTCACATTTCAATTTATTTTGTTAAAATAAATTCTTACAATGTTAAGAAACATTTAAAAGCATTTAATTTCCAACTTCAAATTATTTTTTAATTTATACTTATTACTAATTAAGAAGGCAATTCACTTTCTTCACTCTATTGCAAAATGTTTCACTTTCTTCACTCATTTCAGTTTAGTAATGTTACCATTATTCAACGATTACAGAAAAAATTCTTTACCCGCCGCATTTTAGGACTCAAAGAAAAAGCTATTTACCCAAGCAAGTGTTTTTATTTAAACAAAGAAACCATAGGTAAAATTAACAAATTCAATGGATACTAAAGACATGTACTGCGTTAATTTACATTTTATACGTAAAAAAAAAAAAAAAAAATTGTGCAATACAGCTATCATATATGTTTTTACTAAGGTAGTTTTTAGTTACATAGGTTTTAAACAAATAACCAATCAGAATTTAATCATTTATCTTCTTGAGCTATCTAGCAATCTTAAAAAAATCAATCTCATGAACTCAGAGATTCCATTCGAAGGAAAAGTATTTATTTATTTAATTCCAAGCGACTAATACTTACACCGGTCTCTGCAGAACTCTATGAATGGAAAGAAATTGGATAAGGAAGAGGACACCAAAAACCACTTGGATCAGTTTTTCGAAAATAAACCTATAGAATGTCTGAGCTATGGACATAGGGTTGTGAAGTTGGGGGAAAGATGGGAAAAGTCATCTTAAACAATGGTCAATATATTGTAGATTAAAATAAATTATATGTCAATAATATGTGTACACTGTTTTTTTTTTTTTATCCTAAAAAACCGAAAAGACTTATTTGACAACCCAATAAATATAGATAGAGCTTTTTTCTGTGAATTTCGATTACAAAATTATCAAAACACGTCGGTTTCTACTCCAAGTAGGTTAGTAAGTGAGAGCTTTGTGTTGCGCGACCCGCACCAGATTTTTACTGTTACTGGCCAGGAGCTTGGATTTCTATTGGCATCTAATAATTAGTAAAATTTATAATTATGTACTTTTAAAATTGAATAAAGGTACTAATCGAGACCACAATGTTTTTTTTTTTTTTAGCTTTATTTTATTTATCCACACCTGTCTAAATTAACAAAGACAATCAGTGGATTGTCCGACTACAATGTTTTTTTAAATATAAATAATATTAAAAGTATTTTGCAAGTAGTAATAGAATATTGAGGCAAAAACATATGATAGATGATACTTATTAGTGTATTATATATTTAGTATATGTATTATATGTGTATTATATGTATGTATTATATATGTAGTGTATTATGTGTACAGAACGATTGCAGCATTTTACCTATAGCGAACATATAAATCTTTTCACGAACAAATTTCTTATTATTTACTACTCCCAGCTAACTTTAAATATACTTAGTTGTTAATGCAGATCCGACTTTCAGATAAATACAGTATACAAATTTCTGTTAACAATAAAATTGAAATTATTAATCCGCAGCATGAGTGCAAAATGTGCAATATGAAAAATAATGAAACACTCTATCATACATTGTTTGTATGCCCTATTTATTCCCATCTGAGGGAAAGGTTTTACCAAGGGATGGAAAATGTTAATGGAATCCAAATTTTTAAGCCACAAAACATAAGAGATTTACGAATTTTGTTTTATTTTTTTACCAATATTTTAAACCTTAGAGACTTGGTAGGATGATTTCTCATAACAGTGGCCATGGTACTTCAGTAATTTATTAGTTATTAATTAATCTTTGTAAATAATAAAAATTTCAATGTTTGAATTTTTGATTCTGTGATTCATTTTTAGATGTTAAATTTCAACTAAATGTTAGATTTTATACTTTTGAATTTTTGTATTTTTCTTTTGATAATTAATAATGTATTTATAATGTATGTATGTATAATATATAATGTATGTATCTATAAGTTTGTATAGTCGATAGACTCTATTTTCATAGGGTGTTTCCTTGAAAGCAAATTATAATTAAATAAATAAAAATTAATTTAATGTATTTATATGAAATATATTTTATTTATATCTAATATTATATAAATATTATTATTGTATTTAAAATATTAAATAAGATAATCCATAGGTTAAGAGTACGAAGGCCAGAACCGCGGTCCAGCACAGGTCGGCAAGCTCATCGTGTTTTCCCTGACCTAGAAAATACTTTCCTCACTTCGGCATTCCACGGATTTTTCTTCTCTTTTTCGTCCTTCAATCCATTCGGGAAAAGTATGTATGTAAAGAGTTATTCGATGCTCAATTATTCAATAAATATAACTTGTTCGTAAAGAAAGGATTAGTATAAAATAAACGAAAACTAATGTTCCTAATTGGGTCGCAGGAATAATTGGCACAAAGATAGGACAATAGGAAAATAAGCAGAAAATATGTATCTTAAATTTAATAGACACATATAATATATATATTTATATGTAACTTAACTGATCCGATTTCCTTGAATATTTCTTTATTTTTCTCATGGCATGAAGGAACCTTTTTACTTGTAAATAAAAAAAAATTTTTTTTTTAGAAATATTCTTATTTTTCGGCTAATACATATATAAAAAATATTAATTAAAAAAGGGGATATTTAGCAAGAAGCGTTATAGGCAAACTAATAGATGGATTAATAAGTCAGTAATGGTTAGAGATGGACGAATAAATTAAGTATCTAAATTTAATAGCGTTGCTTTTTAATAATTGGTAGATTAAAACCGAACATTTACCAACTTGTGTTTCATAATTGGTCGGTATAAAACCATAATGAACTTTGCGCCCAACCAATTTAATGAATGTTTAATTCTGTTTTTGTTTTTTTTTAATACCCATTGTTATTTCTTTTAATCTTCTTTATACTTGAACGATACAAAAGACAAGCTGAAACACGTTGCACTTCAGTTAACACAATCTTATTCATAAATTTCAACTTGAATTCTGTTTCCTCAAAATATGTAGTTAAGCGATTAGTTCACCTTGGGGTTGCACCGACCAATTAAGTTAGTGCATCTCGAACCTTATTGAGCTCTAGGTATTACACCATATAATGAATAAAATGGTTTCATGAATATTAGATAAATGTGTTTCTTAAGAAGTTAGTCGTAGTGATTGATCATTTAGTCGATTATGATACGACAGAACAAGTGTAGAGCAAAGAACATCGGGTGACCCAAGTTTGAAAGCAAAAAGTTACATTGCAATTAACCAAGAGATACCTAAGATTTGGATACCTAAGTGGAGTGGAGGGGGAAATGAGTTGACATGAAAATATTTGGGTCCCTGGCATTTATGCCCCAGTTGCCGAGTTCGCACGCGAATCATGAACGCGGCGTAACCTTCTTAGCCTCATAACCTTTATCTCGCCCTTTCACTTAAGAAAATTTAACTAATTTGACCGACATCGGAATTCGTAACTAATTATAGAAATATATCAACATTTCCTCATGTCTTAAGGCAAATAAATTGCGGAGAAGTTTTGCAATTTAAACGCTACAAACGCAAAAATTGAAAAAATATTTTTGCGATCAACTCATACGTAAAAATCTAATCTGAGGCTGTACTGGCATCTCGGTTTATGAAAACGCGTTTTCTCAATTTTTATTTTATTTTTACTTTCACTTACCTATATATGAAATATATAGTACAGGAAAGTATTGCGATCGTGAAGAATTTCGACTTCCGATTTTTAACGGAAATACACGGAGTGTGTGTGTGTACAGACCAGCTAAAAAACTAAAAACCGTACGAACCTGATATTGGGTATTTAGTCTATGTATATGTCCGCGATGTGACAGCGAAAATTTCATCAAAATTGGTCAAACGTAGGGGGTACTTTATTTAATAAATTTTGTCTCATTTTTACGTTTTTTCAAAAACGGGTCTAACAATTTTGATAAAACTGGGTATGTGATGTAGGTATATGCCCGCGGTGTGACCGGAAAAAATTCATCAAAATTGGTCAAACGTAGGGGGTACTTTATTTAATAAATTTTGTCTCATTTTTACGTTTTTTCAAAAACGGGTCTAACGATTTTGATAAAACTGGGTATGTGATATATGTATATGCCCGCGATGTGACAGGAAAAAATTCATCAACATTGATCAAACGAAGAGGGCACTTTATTATTATTAAAGAAGTTTTGTTCATTGGAAAGAGTTTTCAACGTGCTTCGAAACATACATAGTTAATGGAAATTATTTGTTTCCATGTTAACTAAATGAGGTTTTCAGCAATTGAATAGAGATTATACGAGTAAAATCAGACGCGATGGACTATTGTGCTGGCCGAATCAACACAATTAAAATTTTTTTTAACAATAAAAAAATTCATTGTACGTTGGATAACAATTCAAACAAAAATAAGTAAATGAATGTGGAAAAAGTGTGATTTTGAGGAATGGCGTTTATATATTTATCAAAAAACATCAATTTCTAATCTAAGAATGTTGGTAAGTAAAACTTGTGTGTTGCGTGCATCACACCTGATTTTTCTCTCTGATATCACCTAAATTATATTCACTGGGTACAACTGACTCAGTTCTAAAGTATACTCTCAATTCACCTCTCTTCGGTCCAAATATTCTACCTTATTTTCAAAAACTCTAAGCCGTTACTCATCTCTCGATGTTAGCGGTCACGTTTCGCATCCGTAAAGTAGTTTTGTAAATTCTAATTTTTAAGTTTCGCGTAAGAAGGCGTAAGCTATGTTATTTCACTACGGAAAAGTAGCTTGCATTTCCCGCCATTAATCTAGACTTGATTTCCTCTTCGATTTCGTTTTTCCCAATAAATATAGCACCTTAAATATTCAAATTTCTCTACGTATTCGAACCTATTCCCACCAACGTCAATATTATCGTGATCGTCCCTAATTCTGCTATTAACCATATGATTCGCCTTATCCGTATTTAATTCTAGACCTTACTAGAAGTTCTTTACCGTCCGTCATCAAAGTTGTCGTATTTCGTTTTATATTTTCCGTGTCTTCACCCAAAAATATGGATTCAACATGTTATACGTAGAGTTTTAATTTTCAAGGGCTCTTCGGACAATGAAGGAAACGAATTAATTCAAATAGATGCGTCTATTGTTTTAGTCACCTATCTTGAATTTTCTTTTATTTCTCTACAAAAATGAGTTGTTTGAAATCATTATTTCTTTATATGAGCCATTCTTAAAACAAATATTAAACCGTATATTTTAAAAGAAAAAAAAAACCTATGATTACTTGTTTCCATCCTAATCAAATTTAGTTTTTTTTTTTTTAATTTAAATAAATAGCCTGCAAATCGAAATTGTTTTCATAGGATTATATCACTGGTGTTTGGGCAAAAGGGGTTAAGTCATCAAAATGCGAAGCTTAAACAAAGATTTACCAAGCTCATTATAAATTCTTTTTGATTGTATTTCTTTATTCCAGAATAATGAAAATATATTCTTAGAAGAGACTGTAATAAATTATTAATAACGAATAAAGGTCAAGCCACATATGTCCGCACCGCAGCACGGATCTGATTCATTTACGATAATAATCGTTCACACACGCGGATGCGGTGCGGACATGTGTGGCCAGACCTTAAGGCATAACTAAAGGTAATATGTAGGTTAAATTAAAAATATTCTGAACATATCCTATAAAAACGATTAAAATTACATATTACTCAGACTGTTCGATTACTTTCTGCACTGACTGTATCTTTATTAACTGTTTAAAGGTCAGGCCACACATGTCCGCACAGCATCCGCATCCGCGTTTGTGAACGGTTACTATCTATCCTTCGCAAATGAATCAGATCCGTGCTGTGGTGCGGACATGTGTAGCCTGACCTTCAATTATAGTAAATTATGAATTTTAAGAAGACGATAAAAAAAAAATTTTTTAATACTTAACCCCTTTTACCCAAACATGAATGATATATCTCTGTATATTCCAATCACGATATATTTTTAAGACAGTCTGAATTTTCAAAACGAACTGTTATTCGTTCGGATTCAAAAGAAGATTCACTTTCACCTATACAATTTATATTATATGGAATATAAAAGAGAAACATTCGTAAAAAGAGCTAAAGAAGCCGAATTTCACCAGCTCTATGCAACTCTGAACTATGACAATAGGTACTTTGAAGACAATAAAGACATTTATTTCATCAGATTAATATTTAAAGCAAGAGGAGAACTACTGAACCTCAACTATTTACCTGCAATGAAAAAAGATATAATTGAACCATGCGCAACCTCAATACAATAGAAAACACCTTCCACTTCATCTCAACATGCCCCATTCTAAATGAAATCAAGATAAACTGTTTTGGAAAACGGTCTCTGAATATAGAAGAAACCGTAGATATTATAAACGGCAAATGTAACCAACTACTATTTATGTATCTAAAAATTGCAACAAAATATAGACAAGAAATGACTCATGAATATAATCAGTAGAAATTGATTCTCCAACACGTCAGTCGAAAAAAATCGCTTATAGCTAGTTTTATAATTTGGTCATTTACATACGAAGAGTTTTTCAGTATGTATGTCAGTTCTGTTCAGTATGAAATAACTTTTCTTTTATTATTTGGCTTTTATCACTACCACTTATCACATATCTTCTGTTATTGTTATAAATTTTTGCAACATATTTATATTTATAACATGCTAGGATATCTCGACAGACGGACTTGCGTCCATTGTCTTTTTACGTCTTAGTATTTTCTTATTTTGTTTTGTATTAAATAATATTTTTCATGAATAAACTTTATTTCTATCTATCTATTTTATTCCAATATGGTGATATGATCGAGAAAAAAAAATTGAAGCCTGATGAACAAACATACGTTGTACTCGGATATGCCAACGATTAAGTCCTACTAAGTGAAGATACTAAAAACTACGGAAAAAAAAAAGTACAATAAAGTTTATTAAAGCCGGCAAACAACGAGGGCTGGAAATTGATACAGATAAGATAAAATCTAAAATTACAGGCAGAATGATGGACAATATCGATATTGTTATTGTCACAGAATGGAATTCGTTCGAACAAGAAAAAAAAAATCAAACGTGAAAATAAATTATAATCATTATACCTATATTTAACGGAAGATAAACCACCACATTATTGTTTTATCCTTATAATTATACCCGTCATAAGTTCTTAAATACAATGGGTCAATTTTTTTTTCTTTCTTTCTTTCTTTCTTAATTTCAATAATAGCTTTCACATTTTTGCATAAAATTAGACTCACAAAGTAGCAGAATAAATTAAATAATAACAAATAAGATTAAATGGCGAGCGAAATGTAAATGACACGCTGGCTATGTGACCTTAGAAGCTCAATGACGCACGTAAACATCAGATCTTAATACGTCCCAACTCAACGTCACCGAGGTGTGTGAATACCAACGCCATGAATGATGACCTTAAAGAACAATATGAAATAGAATTTTTTTTTTATTTTTAAATAAAATACTTGTTTACTTCCATTCAAAAGAAAATTTAATAAGCATAGCAACATTCGCAAAACATGGGTTAGGTTTTAACATTACCTGTGAAATAATATGAAATGAATAAACCTACGCAATTCTCTTTCAATATTTCTTTTCCATACAGATTATGTAGGCAATTTACAGCCGAAAATAGAAGGTGAGAAGATCCTAACATTAAAATTGTTGACTAAATGTCAGAGAAATCAGAAACCTAATTGAAAACTTTTTAAAAAAATCCAAAACGCCATTCCATAAATCTAAGGCATTGTAAATACCATGATTTTTTATTAATTCTTTTTTTTTTACAATCCTAGCTTCGTTTTTCATTTTGAATTAACCATTACTACGTTACGGGATATTAATATCTATCAGTCTATGCTACTCATGGGCTAATTTTTTAAGATGCGTACCAGATAAAATAAAACGATTATCTAAGTGCCCCCCCCCCCAAAAAAAAAAACATGTGCTCCACGTTTACGATTCATATTATATGCTCCAATAGTGAAAATTTAGAAAAGAAGTTGTTGCGAAAATTATATTCGTGAGACAGATTGACTAGCCCAAAAACGTAAGGACATTATTGTTGTATAGGAGTAGGGTCCTTAGATGTTATTATTGGTTCTATAAATTATACCTGCACTAATTATTGAAAAAGATTTTTTGAAAATATCAGCATGGTTTTAATGTGTTATATTTTTCAAATGTCTAACTCAATCTCATAAGCACTCGACCTGGACTTACAGAAGATTCCATTTTGATCTACTCGGATTCTCAAAGCTATACTACGAAGCATAAAAAAACCTATTTTCTGAAAAATCACTCGTCTACTACGAATTTCATAATACATAAATTGCAATAAAAACAGCGGTTTTTATCTTGCTACTATATTATATTGAAATAATAGGAAATGAAATGGCGGATAGACAGGACAACGCAACACATGAATTACAAAATAATGAATTTTCCCATTTATCCCACTCAGAACTATTTTTGCCACTCAGACAAATAATTTGGGAAATCAGGCAGGTCATAGGGGATGGACAGATCACTAACAAACTAAAAATATATAGCATTCATAGAGTAGTGCGTCGAGGAGAGAAGCCTCATTACAGCCTAGGCCACTGTCGACACACCCACACCCTGATGGCAAAAAGCCAGAGCTCAAGTGCAAAAACATTACTATCTGTGAAGCAAAAAATTGAGAAGTGTCCAGTTTAGACAGAATAAAAAATGTTTAAAATGAGAATTCCTCGGTCTTTTACCGGTCTAGGAAACAATGTCTGTGACTATACACTCTACACATATATTACAACATAAGAGTACGCAGTCCTAAGTCCATGGGTGAGTGCAGACCTTTGCACTTTTTCGCCCTTTATAAATCCAAATAAAAAAAAAAATCCATAACACCGTAAAAAGAGACTCACTATCAATATTAGCCTAAGCCAATGAAGTTTTTTTTCATAAGCCATAAACGCCTAATGTCAGGTGTGTCACAGGGGAAACTGGTCCCAGGTGGGAAAGTGGATAAGGGAGTTCTCACCAAAAAAAATTGAACAAAAAAAGATTTACTAAATTGTCTTCTTTAAAGCTTCTTCGGACTTAATTAATTAATTAACTTAATTAATTTGAAAACAAATAATTGATAAAATGTGCTTTAACCAAAAATATTTTAGCAGCGGATCCAAAGGTTCGATGCCGACACAACTCGCTCCCTACACACCTCTAACCAAATCCACCGTCCAAAACGAATTTAGGTAGATCTGCCAGAAAGCAATACTCCCAACTCCTTCTAGACCTACCCCTCGGACGTTTTCCATTCGGTAACGTGCCTATCATTTTTTTGGAATTCGTTCACTACTAATTTTCGCAATTTTACACGCCCGTTTTATTCATCTCGCTACCATCACGTCAATTATATTTACCGGGTACAGCCGGCTTTAAATAAGCGTCTAAATTCTCCGGTTAACTCATTCATCTTCGGTCCAAATATTTTACGCAGTACTTTATTTTCAAAAACCCTAAGCCGTTGCTCATCCCTCAATGTCAGCGGCCACATTCCGCATCTGTAAAGGAATGTAGGAAGAATAATACTTTTCTAGATTCGAATTTTTACCTTTCTGGAAAAAATGTGTAAGCTTAGTAATTCTGATACCGAAAAGTAGCGACCAGTAATAATTTATAAAATTTACTTTTAGTTTAGAAAGTACAGGGTGTCCAAAAAGAGTATTCGGGGTTTGAAAGTTGAATAAAACCTCAAATATAGAATATCAAGTAGGATCTTTACGTTTTATTTAAACACAATGAACTGGAAATTTATTTAGAAAAAACAATATCGTCTAGGCGATTTCTAAAAATGCGTTGACACATTGTTCCTGAGATTGCCGTCATTTCAGTTCTTATATTTTGCTTCAATTGCATTAGATTCGTCGGTTTCTTTTCGTATACACCGATATACAAATATAGAAAATTAAAAATGATTTAATTCTATGTAGACGTAGATTATCAAGTAGGGAAACTTCCAAAACATAAAACTATCAATATTCAGCAATGAAATAAAAAATAATCCCTTTATTTTGTGGGTCCAAATCGCTGATTGAAAGTTTTTGTATGGGTAAGCTTTTGCGTTCAATTCGTCGGTTTCTTTTCGTGTACCCTACTTTTCAGATATCCCCACAGAAAGAAGTCAAGAGGACTGAGATCGGGACTCTCTGAGAGGTCAGCTAATGGTGCCTCTAAGAGAAATCACTTTGTTTTGGAATAATTCGTTTACCGTAGCTATTGATAAGTCTGAAGTATGGCAAGTGGCCCCTTCTTGCTGAAACCATGTTCTAGAGTTATAATCCTTTAAACTCTTTAAGTTCTTGGGGCAAAAAACCTCTTATCATTTCACAGTAACGCTCACTATTCGCAGTACTATTTACACTATTTACTGCGTTTGAGATTCGAGGAGTGCCAGCAGCGTTATGGTGGACGACTAGACAATATTGGTTTTTCTAAATAAATTACCAGTTCATTGTGTTTAAATAAAACGTAAACATCCTACTTGATATTCTATATTTGAGATTTTATTCAACTTTCAAACCCCGATTACTCTTTTTGGAAACCCAGTACTTACAATAATATTTAAATTGTTATTTTTTTCAGAATGGACACAAAAAGAAAACAAAATTTCGGACTTTCAAACCTTCATTAACTTACCATACAGCTAACTCACGTTTTTTTTTAAAACTCTTGTTCAGTTAAAAGCTGGTGGTGGCTTAGAACAGAAAAAACTAAAGGGAAGATCATTTTGAATTGCTGGAAGAATACCTCTCCCAAGCTTTAAGATAATAGCGGACATACTCCAACCTCAGCGGGGGGAGGGGGGGAGGAATGAATAGTCCCGGAATTCTCGAGTAACTTCCGCGCCCGCAATTAACGTTATTGCGGCTCCATTATACCCACGAGTGTCCCTCCTACATCTCACTAATTGTAGCATTAGCCGCCTATTTTTCTTCTAGGCTCACAATTATACTTTCCTTTTTGTTTTTAAGAACTGAGAGAAAACTGTTATGTTGTTCCCATGTTCCTGGATGCTCAAAATCGAACCGCTAGAACACGGCGAAGGCTGGTCAGGTTATGTGGAACAGTGTGTAGTCACCTTTGCACATGAAAAATTGTGACCTCTATATTGTAATCTTCTTGCAGTTTAGCAAATAAGAAAACATCTGGGATAAGTAACCTACAGACTGGCAGCAAAGCCTCTTAGGAAAATAAAAATCTGGTGCGTGCGCGCAACACACAACTTTCACTTACCAACTTACTTTGATTAGAAATTGACGTGTTTTGCTAAATATCATTTCCCAAAATCACACATTTTTCTACATTCATATCTTATTTTTGTTAATCGTTAAAGCCGTTTTTGAGTAAATAAAAAAAACCCTTGAAAATTATACAAATTTATTAAGTCCCCCCTTCGGTTGATCAATTTTGATGAAATGTTGGCTATCACATATTTGGCATAAACATACATCAAATACTCAGTTTGATCAAAATCTTTAAAGAGGTTTTTGAGTAAATAAAAAAAACACGTGAAAATGTTACAAAATTTATTAAGTAAAGTCCCCCCTCCGGTTAATCAATTTTGATGAAATTTTTAGTCATATCTCGGCCATATTAATACATTAAATACTCAGTTTAATCAAAATCGTTAGAGCCGTTTTTGGGAAAATCGAAAAAAACCTAAAAAGTTATTAAGTAAAGTACCACCTCCCTTTGAGCAATTTTGATGCAATTTATACTGTCACATCGCAGGCGTATACCTACACTAAATACCCAATTTCAGGATCGCACGGTTTATAGCTTTTGAGCTAGTCTGTTCACACACGCACGCACACACACAGACACACACACACACACAGACCATTTCGCGGGACTTGGTCATTTCGACTCAGGGGACCCCAAAACGTGTATTTCCGTTGAAAATCGGAAGTCGAAATTTTTCACGATCGCAATGCTTCCACTTACTATATAGGTAAGTGAAAGTAAAAATCTAGTGCGATGCGTGCAACACACAAATTTCACTTACCAACTTACTTGCATTAGAAATTGACCTGTTTTGTTAAATGCCATTTCTCAAAGTGAGAAATTTTACCACATTCATTTACTTATTTTTGCTTGTATTCGCTTTTTAAAGTCAATTATTTTTTTTATTATTAAATAAAAGTTTTTACTTGTGATAATTCGGCAGAACTCCAACTCGTCTGATTTTATAACTCTCAGTGTAGTTGAAAACTATGTATAATTACCATGAAACAAATAATTTCCATTAAATGAACATAACATCTTTAACTATGAACAATGGTCTGCCATCAAAGGCGTACTGCGCACCCACACGCATGGGCTCAACGTGTTTTATGAGTTGGCGAAATATTTTTTTCTCCTGTATATGTTTACTCGATTTTTTAATATTTCATATTTAGCCATTTCTAATTTTTAGGCGAAACGAGAGGCAGATAATATCTCCATTTAAGCAAAAACAACGGTACTTTATAGGAAAATAAAAAAGGCTCCTTCCCTATTTACATATGCCCCTTTAGAACATTTTAATAATGATAAATCTTACCTGATATTAAAGAATACTTGATTCTTATTAAACATGACGAGTTTAATCAAAATCGTTAAAGCTATTTTTAAGAAAATCGAAAAAAACCTAAAAATGGGAAAAAGGTTATGAAATAAAGTGCCTCCTCCGTTTGATCAATTTTGATGAAATTTTTGTTATCATATACATACATCAAATACCCAGGTTTAACAAAATCGTTAGAGCCGTTTTGAGACAATCGAAAAAAAAACGTAAAAAGTTATTAAATAAAGTACCCCCTCCGTTTGAAAAACGTTGATGAAATTTTTGCTTTCACATCGCGGGCATATGCATACACCAAATACCCAATTTCAGGTTCGTACGGTTTCTAGTTTTTGAGCTAATCTGTTCACATACATACCATTTCGCGGGACTTGGTTATTTGGACTCAGGGGACCACAAAACGTGTATTTCAGTTGAAAACCGGAAGTCGAAATTTTTAACGATCGCAATTCTTTCCCTTACTATATATTTCATATTAATCAAAATTAGTAAAAGTAAAAAAAAACACGAGCGTGATAGTAACGGCTTATCTATTTTTTTTTTCTGATTGGCTCAATTTTGTTTCAGGTCTTGAATAGCAGCCTCAACCAGTGTTCTTCGCCTTTGCCTATCTTGGGCTCTTTTAGTCCAATTTGTAAAATTTAGATGAGAAGCATCTAATTAAAAATCTGAGAGATCTAAATTGATTTTATCTATCAGTCTGGTTTTCGGGCTGCCACTAGGTCTCTGGCCTACAATCAAGACATTCATTTTCAAGTAAAGGTTTACTTTCACTGACCATATTACCCTCTTGCCGTCTTATAATGAGATATGGACAGACCAGTTTCCGTCAGCAATCCTTTATTAGTCCTGCTTCTAGAACTTCTTTTAGCATTTTTCTGACTTTGTTTTTAGCTATAAGTTAGAGGGCAAGGGTATATCCTCTTCGAGGGTGGGGTTCGCACAGTGTTAAGACACCTATAAAAATATTATCTGTCTACATTTTTTCGCAAAGTTTTTTTTTCCGGTACACTATCATATCAACAGATGTGCCAAAATATTGTTGATGAAAGAAAATTGTGCCAACATTTTTAACATAATCCTCTCCTCCAATACGAAGCAAAATTGGCAAATCTACCTGCGAGTCTATGCCTACAAAAATGTGAAAGTCGCGAAGTAAAAGAAACTTTATTAGAACGACTCAAAAAATATACAAATTTTATCAATCATGTGTATGTAAAATTAAAAGTTATTCCATTCACTTCAAATTTTATACATCCTAAGGCCAGAGGAATCTAACTCCAGGCAATCGAATCCAATTTCGAGGTGTAATATTTCCGTGGTATTATCAAACTGATATCGCGTCTTTTCATAGTTGAAAAGAGCCTTGATTACCTTGATTTCATCCCAGATATCGACTCCCACTCGCTTCGCTTGCTCTTATGGGATTATAAATCCCCAAGGGGTCCTTTTGAGTTAAGATCGGTCCACATCAAAAGGCGCGAAAATAGGCCAGGCCAAGTGGGCGCACATCAAGAATTCATCTAATAAACGAAGGCTGGAATTTTTAAAAGGATTATTATCAAAATATCTTCGTTTCAGTAATTATTAAAGTAAATACTTTAAATAAAAATAAAAACACGTGAGGCAGGGTGAAAATGGGTTATCGGCTAAGTTGGAATACGCAGCAAAAGAACAGCGAACACCCTCTAACTTTAAGTTATACATATACATATATATATATATATATATATATATATATATATATATATATATTATGATATTATCAAACCAAAACTAAATACTGTACCAATTCTCCAGATTTCCGGGTGGCTTGTCTGGAGTACCTAAATATCGATCAATTTTACGATAAAACAAGATCATGAAACCAATGTGGTAATCTATTAAGGATGTGCTTAATAGATTACCTAAAACTTTCAGCTCTTA